>CM076462.1:25235289-25876443 GCA_038419695.1 Scomberomorus guttatus
AACGGCACCCATAATCCTTTGTTTTCAGTTTAACTGATATTAACATACATGTTTTCTTATCTGCTACAGCTCACAGATCTGTGTTTCTGGTGTCAGATTTTTTTAGTTTTTAGTTCTTTTTGGCGTAAAACAAATCAAAACATTTTACTTTTGAACTTATTTGCATAAAGCAGCATAAAACTGCTCTGCTAATGTCGCTTTAGACTAGATAGCTAATTGGACAGTCAGCTGCAGCACATTGAATATCTTAAAAATGGTCAAACTGGTTAGTTTAAATGTTAAATGCTGTAATCCTAAAGGTCCGGTCACGCCAGCATTTAAAACCTAAATAAAATAATTATTTTATTATTAAGTCCGATGGATTTGCCGCAATTTGTGGATTCACAGACATTTGTGGAAGTTTTTTTAAAATACATTTGTTAAAGCTACAGTATGTATGTTTTTTTTCTTATATTTTTTAGTTGAAATATGCGAAAAAACATATCTTAATGTGACAAGGTGAGTCAAAGGCTTCTGTGACTCATTGAACAGCCTGTCAGCAGTACAGAGACATTTTCAGTGAGCCTTATCCTTCTAACCAATCAGAGAAGGCCAAAGTCAGCAGTGGGAGCTCACAGCTGTTAGTCAGGACCAGAGCGCACTTCTGGCTTTCAACTCCTCTTGTACCGAGACTCCAAACTAGCATTAGCTGTTGGAATACGTCGCTATGAGTTTCTCACAAGGTAGCAAACTCTTGATACCTGCAATCAAAGAGCTCTGTTACTTCGAGTGGAAGAGATCAAACAGTTGTACACAATCACACAATCATCTGTGCTTTTTCAGACCTTTTTTATTCTGTTAAATAATAAAAAAAAACATAAAAATAAAGAATTCAATCACATTTTGCATGATTACTAAATGTGATTTGAGTTGAACTGAAAACTCCCATCAGCCCGTATTTGACATGATTCATTCCTGTTTTGTTAAACTCAACTGCAAATTTAAATATAATAGATCGAATACAGTAACGAGTTTGCTGTTTGTACTTCAGTGGAAGTTAATGGAAGTTTAGAAGTGAACTGAGCATCTTAAAACATCCTCCAGGGCTCCATAATGCTGAGCTGTATTCAGGTCCAACAAAGCTGATATATCCCCAGAAAATCGATCCAATCAGACTGAATGGATCGAGTCTTTTCATTCAAGCTTAGCTCTGATTGGAAAGTCCTCAATGCAGCATTTTGGCTGGGGCGCTGGTTTGAGCGCCAGCTCCTTCTGGATCCGACTCATGCCAGCAGTGAATTAATAGCCGCCACATGTGCTGCTGGCCCTGTGGGGCGTATGAGGGGAACCAACAACGTAGGTGTTGAAAAAAGAAAGACAGAGCGGTCCAAAGAATCTGTTAGTCGTACGGTGTTGTGTAAAACTTGTTTATAAATCTCTGACCGGGAGGAAAAGGATAGAGAAGATTACAAAGTGTGCTGTATCACATCAGGCAAAGATTATTCAAAGTTTTTTGCCCAATTCGTTTTCGTCTGAGAGGAACCCATTAACGAGAGCTCACTTTCAACCCTTCTGGTGACCAAATGTTACTTGTTTTGTGTTGCCAGTGTTTCTTTTATCAGTGAAACCCATAATTACTATACATGGCCCCATCACGTCATTTTTCTCAATCGTTTTGTTTTGTTGCACGCTTTCAGCTAACTTTTTTAGTGCGCTCTAGCTCACAAACAATAATTATACCGTGTGATGATGCCATTTTCTCTGCTGGTGTTTGTGATGCTGCCCCAAGGTCTGGCCGGTGGACTTTAAAGCTCCTTATTGAGTTGTTTTCTTGCCTCAGTGTGCAAAGGTGCCAAAGCAGATGTGCTGTTCCTCATCGACGGCTCCTGGAGTATCGGCGAGGAGAGCTTCAACAAAGTTGTGCACTTTGTCTACAGCATGATCGGCGCCTTTGATGTCGTTGGACCCTCGGGAATGCAGGTTTGTGTTGAAAGTGTTGGTCTAGTGGTGCGCTCTGTCATCATGCTACAATTGTTTTGCTCTTATTTGCACAATTAAAGCATTGCGGTGAAAGACGAAGAGTCAAAGAAGAGTAAGGAAGCCACAAGCCCTAATATGAAAAAGATTAAATTAAGTTTAATCATAAACAGACAAGACAAACTAAAAAAGAATAGAGGAGAATAGAATAGGGAAACATGAAAAGGGAACTAAAAACAAAAAAGATAAAGAAAGAAACTAAATAAAATGTTGTTTGGCCTGTTAAATGTCTTGGAATTAAGTAGATGACTTTATATTTGATTTCCGTGAAATGAATGATAGTTGGATCCCGTTTAGCTGCTTCAGTTTCAGGGTCCCGGCATTGTTGACGCTAGCTCACTGTCACACTCTCGTTTACTGGGACACTTGAATAGAACTGAGCCATAATTAATGTTATTAATAACTCTTTGAAAAAGGCCTGTAATAAATGTAAGAATAAATTAGACTGTAATATTAAGTAAAAGCTCAAAGTTAGTCGCCAATTTGTGCACATGCTGGGCTTCATTAATATACAAAGCTCAGGGTGGTATATTGTAATTCAGCCCCTTTGTTCCCCCCCATCTATTAGATTCAAGTCACGGAGCTCAGCATCTGTTTTTCAGAAAAATAAATCCCTGATGATCTTCGCAAAACCCTGAAGGTGGTTTAACATCACTTCCAGCAATTTTGAGCAGTTTTCCCAGAATCTTCAAACACTCTTCTGTCCATCTGGTGAAAGAAATAGTTTGTGCACTACACAATAAAATAAAAAAAAAATAAAAAAAAGATTTTAAACATGTTTTCCAGGTTGCAATTCTATTCACAAATCCAAAAAATATGATACCTGGAAGTGACACATCATCTTCGTTTAATTTGAAATGTGAACCAAAATCAAAAAAATTCATAATGATGAAGTGTTTGAAATTTTATTACTATTTTCCATCATTTTATATTTTCATCATAACAATGCACTTCTATTTTTTTAAAGTAGGAAACAGTGGGAGATCAGTTTAAGATCTTTTTTTATTGTGCAGTCAATTGAATATTTTTTTGAACCAGACAGACAGAAGAGTCTCTGAGTATTCTGGAAAAACAGAGTTTTTATCTTTCATCTGGGAGTAATTGTAATTCTACTTCTACATATAACTCTATTTTGCAGTTCTTCGTTTTCCCAGCACTTTGTAGCGTTGCTAGCTTGTAGTTCTTGGTTGAATATTGTGAATTATGCTTTTTTATGTTGTAATTCTGCTACTGCTATATTGTATGCTGCATACCAGACTGATTATGTGTTCACTGTCGTGGTCATTCGGAGGTTTCACCCATTCATTTTTTCCACATAGAGGGTGTTATAAATAAACTTGACTTGACGCTAATGTCAACGATGTGACTTTCCCTACAGGTGTCATTCGTGCAGTACAGCGATGAAGCAAAGACGGAGTTCAAGCTGAACGCTTATCAAGACAAAGGTATCGCCATGGCTGCACTCCATCATATTCGTTACAGAGGAGGAAACACCAAAACAGGTTCGACCACACACCACATCCCGCAATGATAAAGACGTTACATCTGCTATGTCATCCTGCTTTTTCTGCTTCTTGTGAATCAGTGTGTTCTGCATGTACGCAGCTAAAAACTCTGCAACAAACCTTCTTGTGTTTTTTTCTGACATAATCTTCTTCTTCTTCTCCTTCTCCGCTGAGCAGGAGTGGCTCTGAAACACACCTATGAAAAGGCCTTTTCTATGGAGAATGGCATGAGGAGAAATGTCCCCAAGGTGGTTGTAGCGATCACTGATGGACGCTCTCAGGACGAGGTGAAGAAGAACGCCGCCAAGCTGCAGCACGCAGGTAATGGGCGTCAAGTTCTCTAAAACAATCCTGAAACACCGTATATACTATATTTTAGTCCACATGTGATCTGGATCTGATCTACAGCTTCTTTAAAAAACATTTAGGAGGCTGTTTTCACAGTCTGAACTTCTAACAACTGTAGACCAGTTCCAGCTTTTTGTTTGTCAGTAAAAAGAGAAACAGATTGTACCAATGATGATGATTGATGATTATCACTAAAAATACTGGCGAAAGTTTGAAATGATTTAGCTTTGCTGTGTTTCATTGTTTCTCTTCTTATGGCCCCTCTCTGATTTGACAGAATGAGGTGCTGTTGGAGGCACAAATCATACCAGTAAACCACTGCAGTATGTTACCTCCAATGTGACTTTGTTCTGACGTTATACGTTTATGTCTCGTCTTCAGGTTACAGCGTTTTTGCCATCGGTGTTGCCGACGTGGATTTTGTTGAGTTGCAGGGGATTGGCAGCAAGCCCAGCGATAGACACGTCTTTGTCGTGGACGACTTTGACGCTTTTGACACCATTAAAGAAAACCTTATCACCTTCATTTGTGAAACAGCAACCTCGTGTAAGTTCACACAAGTTTTACTGCAATCATAACCAGAAAACTGTTGGCTGTTGATTTTGTGGTGGAAAGTCATAATTTTTCTTTTTGTTCCACAGCCTGTCCCTTGATTTTCCTGAATGGATTTACTTCACCTGGTAAGTACAAACAGTAACGTAGGAGTTTGGAGAAACACTTAAATTCATAATTTTCCAAGAACTGTCATCGCTGCTGTCCTTTAAATTTATCCTCAACTCCTGAGTCAGATGTCCGTGTGATGTTTTATTTAAAGACAAAGCTCCTGATTTGTTGTGTCACAGGCTTCAGGATGCTTGAGGCGTTCAACCTGACAGAGAAGACCTACAGTTACATTCAAGGCGTCTCTATGGAGCCCGGCTCCTTCAACAGCTACACGGCATACAGACTCCACAAGAACGCCTTCCTGACTCAGCCCTCAACGTGAGTCATGTGAAATTATTTTATATGTTTTGTCTGTAGTTTGGGGAAGTTTCTTGGTTTTAGAAGAACATGGTTTTAGATTTAAGGCTGACTTAAACATGTCTCAAAGGGAAGCTGTTAAAATAACCTTATGAGGACATACACCTTAATGGGCAGATCCAAAGAACTGCTGGTTTGGTGTTTGCAGGAGATGCAGTTTCTCAAACTTAAATGTCACGCAGGAAAGTGTGGTCAGAATCAAAGATATGTTAAAGCAGTTCCTTTCTTTTAATTATTAGCATGGTTATTCATGACCCTGGAGGGTCAGCATGCTAGCTAGTTTATCTGGACAGAGAGTCAAAGTCCTGCCCGACTTTCTGTGTCTTTCATCAGTAATTTGAAAAAGCTAAAGCTTTGCACTTCGTATTGTGCTCATGAGAAGAAACCATTTTAATGATTCACTGATTTATTCATTTTTATATGGTCCGCCATTTTCTTGTCTCTCAAACTCTATCACAATATTTTAGGAGAACAATGCAAAGTCTGTTTTTCAGTCACCCAGCAACAGTGTTCTCACAACTTTAGCCACTTAAACCCCAAACATGTTGTGTTCTTGACCTTCTCCGAGAAGAGTTTGTATAGTTAAGTGATCTCTGCAGGGACAAAGATTCACAGCTGAGCACAACCAGCACCTTCTCCCGGAGCGCCCCAGTGTCAGAGCTGATTAGTTGTCATTGTTTATCCCTTGAGCACTTCCAAATTGTTCATGTCAGAACCATGAAGCCTCCTGCGCAGCTGTGTCCAGACTGTTTGAGCTCACTCTTTTTACAAACTGGGTCAGTGGATTTACGATGCTGCGTGAGGTCAGACAGGACTGGGCTGAGCTGCAGGTCATGACAGAGTGCAGCCTGCCTTTAAGACCGTGTTTCAGTTCATTCAGACGCTGCTTCACACAACAAGCCTCCGTCGTGCCACCGAGTGCAAAACCAACCACAAACCACACCGTTAATACTGGCCGACACCCAGCACAGGCGTCCCGTATCCAGAATCTCAAATGCAAAGCCAAAGTGGTGGAAAACAGCTTGACTTCTCACTGTTTACCAAGTCTGACTTTCCAAAACGTGTAGTGACATCAGAAGGACAAATGGGAAACATCCTGCTTTGAAGCAGCAGTGGAAAAAGACTTTAAATCCTTTACTCTTGTAGAAGTAGAAATACTACAATAAAAAAAGCACTTAGTTACTAGAGAATTTTATTTAGGTAAATGTGTTATCAGTTCACCACAAGGTTCATTTAGTAGCTGTTCTGGAGTTTTTAATAATAATATCCCAAGATCTTCATTTTGTCCTTTTTCTTCTCATATTCAATGGAAATTTAATGCACTCAGGAATTAAAAGGAAATTTGAACCTACAATTTCATGACAGCTCCATCTGCTGAAGAAGATAATGTGTTATGATCAAAAGCTGCTAAATGAATCTTGTTCTCCTTAGATTTGTTTTTTTATTGGCCAGACAGTTTTATAACACACACAAACGTAATAATGGATTTGGACAGAATAAAAAAAATAATGCATCATCGCAGCGCAACAGTTCTGGACTCTGCAAGACATTACAGAATATGTTTATAAATACGTTTATTACAAATGAAAGCTGTTTTTTTATCTTGCCGCAATTTCTCAGTTTCAAACTTACTTCACATTAAACAATTTAAACCAATTCACAGACACCTTGGCCACCAGGGCATCACACTGTGTGACATACACATCGATGACAAATTACAAAAAGCCACATAAATTTTCCTTTATGTGCCGTATGGAAGCATCCGCATTTGTTGGTTTTTGCTTTAATTTGTCACCCCCCCTTTACTTACTGTTGCCTCTCAAATATACAGTACATTTCACCTCTCCTCTTACTTATGATTTAATTTCTTCTTCATTATTTTTTGTTTGACACAATCTCAAACAAAGCCTGACCATGGATCCTCATTCATTGTAGCTGTACCTGCCTTCAGTCAGTCTGGATCAGAGCGACAGATCATATTTATAGTAAATCTAACATGTCATCTCTTTTTCTTTCCGGGAACAGAGATATCCACCCTGATGGTCTTCCCCACGCCTACACCATCATCATGATGATCCGCCTCCTGCCTGACTCACCCACTGAGGCCTTCGACATCTGGCAGGTGTCAACCAAAGATCACAAGCCAGAGACCGGCGTCACTATTGACCGTAAATATCATCCTCTATTCTTATCCACTGATGTTGGTGTCGGGGGAGAGGGGTGTGAATATTTAAAGGAAGAGGGCATGAAAAAGAACAGTGAAATGGAAATGTGTGAGGGGATGTCGAGCAGCTGTGCCTCAATGTGTCGTAGCTTTTCATGAAAGGAGCCGAGTGGGGTGTAATGAGCTGGCTGTGCCCTCCGGCCGCTTTGGGCTCAGTTGATAACCACGCCGACTGCTTTTACCACAAGAATCTCATGTCATCAGCCAAGCTCAGCTGGCTTTCATAAAGCCTCAGTTTCAGTCTGTCAGCAGAAATCCTACAGCGATGATCACTTGTTCTGGTTCTTGGACGACACTGAGGTTCAGATCATTGACAGAAAGAAACTCTGCATCATTAAAGATGGGAACTAGGGCAGCATGATATAATTATTAATAATAGCTTTATTTGTATTGCACATTTCATAAAACAGTTACAAAGAGCTTTAAGAAAGGACATGAGATCATGCAGCAAAAAGTAAAACCAGATAAATGACATAAAATTAATGAATTAAATAATATATTATTGTCCAGAAGTTTTAAAATCATACAAATCAGTTACAGTAAAAGCCAGCTTTAATAGTCGTGTTGTCAGCGGACGTTTAAAAGAAAATACAGAACGAGCTGTGCAGATTGTAAACGCCAATTCATTCACCAGTTTAGGTGCCAGAACAGCAAATTCACTGTCACCCTTGGATGAAAGTCTAGACTCAGGAACTGCGGGAAGAGCTTTTTCTGCTGAGTTAAGTGTGCGCCTTGTACGTATGGGCTTAGTTTAACAGAGATCTAGCCTGGAGCTAATCCATTTGTAAGTAATTAATATAATTTTGTATTCTGGATGTAATGGGAAGCCAGTGAAGGGATGCCGAAATTGCTGTAATGTGTTCTCTTGTGGTTCAGTTAAAAGCTCAGCAGCTACGTTTTGTACTAATTGTAGACAATTTTGTGCAGAATATATCCAGACGTGTTGAAATAAAGGCATTGATAACTTACTCCAGGTCAACAAACAGAAATGGTTTGACTGTAAAGCTGCTTCTCAACTGATTAAAAACAAGACTGAATAACCGCTTGTACTTGGTTTTCAAAGTTCAGATCTGAATCAGAAATGACTCCCAAAGTTCTGGTAGACTGTTTGGGATCGATTGGGATGAAGTCATGTTTTCCATTAATTTAGATTGTCAGGCTGGATGAGGCACATATAATTATCTTGGTGTTATCCTTACAGTCTTGTAGGGCAACAAGACTACAAGAATAAGCATGGTAGACAGGAAGATATAATTGCATATCATCTGCATAACAATGAAACAATAAGTTGCATGTAAATTGATAAAAAAAAATAGGGCCCATAGTGGGCCAAATGAGTCATGAAAAATGTCCTTACATTGCAGAAAACTGCCAAACACTGGATGTACATGCATCAGTAGTTCCTGTTTGTTCCTCTCATGCAAACATCATTTTTAGACTTTTGCATTATTACCTTTCAGTCAAGAGATCCAATCCAGGGCTTCTTCACACCACAACTGCATACTTTTATAACTAAGATGAAAAAACTTTGCACTCTTAGCTGAAGCAACTAAGTCACAGATTCCCTCTTAAGGCAGTCTCTTCAAATCTAGACCTGAGTATTCCTACAAATATGGAGAGCAGTGTGTAATATCTTTCCCTCTCTGCTCAGCCTCCAGCCAGACTGTCTCGTTCTACAACAAAGACGAGCGCGGTGAGATCCAGAAGGTCACATTCGACAACGATAAAGTGAAGAGGATCTTCCATGGAAGCTTCCATAAGGTAAACACAACACGAGTGGAAACAAAACTGACAAACCTGCTCAATTGGTATTTATTGTGCTCAGACAGCAGACTAAACACACTACAGGGGCATTAAAATCTACATTTTTTCCAGCACTTGTCTCCACATTGCTGAGTCCATATGTGTATTTTTGGGTTTCAGTCATATTTAAGTTGAACAGAAAACGTCTGAAAGTCAAATATGACTTTAATGGTTGGATTATATAACACTTTTTGGTTCTAGGCGTGACTGAGGCATGACACATCCATCAAATTGCTCCACTTTGTTCTTGCTGGACGTCCTGAGGTCATACAGACATTGCAGATGCCTCAAATTCCAAATATGTTGTATATTACAGGCAGAGCACCTCACATGCAACTACAGACGTGTTCCTGAAGAGTTATGTCGGCTCACACAAACAGATGGTCCTCTGCAGGTTGTAAAACGCAGGGCTTTGTGATGCTGCAAACTGAAGCTGCGTTTTATTTTTTATTGATTACACAAAGCTCAGAGTCTCTTAAGTGACTGATGGAGGCAGCCATCTGCATCTTCTGGATGTTATCATCTCATCAATAGACAGTCTGACTCATGTTGAAGTCGTTTGGTTTAAATATCCGGGCGGAGGTGGAGCGATGGAGAATAATGCTGCGGATTTTGTAACACTGCAGTTGTGCAGTGGTGCTTTTGACTTACTTAACGTGTTAGTGGCTTTAAATTATTACGTGATTTTTATAGTTAAAAGGCTCTTCGAAGCCTGTGTGATAGACAAGGTGCAGGTGTATCAGCAGCTCCTGCTTTTGCTTCTTATATAATGATCGTTTTTTTCATTTGAGACTTTAGTGTGATTACGTTGAGTCACAGATATGAGACACTTTTTCTCAAGCCAAACTTTGTAAACTCCGCCTGGTTGTCTGACAACGCTGGTTTAGAAGAGATTCCAAGACTCCACAAAGAACCTGCCAGCATGAAAAATAGTTCAGTCTTTGCACCGGAAAATAGGTTTTTAGTTCATTTCACAAAGTGAGACCTTGTGGTTCACCTCAATTAAATCAAATGGATAATTTTTAATTTTTGATTGTGTGATGCTTGAAATGATTTTGGACATTGAACATTTTCAATAATATTTTTATAGTTTCAGTTGTGTACTCTGCTCTGCATTGCAGCTGGATTGGGGGTTTTCTTTCAAAAATGATAACAATTGCCAAAAAGATGTCAAATTTATCATATGGTATCAGCAACATAGAAAGGAGGAATCTGGAAATATCCTTAAATATCCTCCTTAAGTGTCATCAAAGCACCAAGATGAAGATAAAATTTTTATAATTTTTTCACTATTTTTGACATTTCATAGACTAAAGGATTAATAAATTGCAAAAATAAGCTGCAAATTAATCAATCATGAATATTATAAGTTGCAGCCCTATTTGATTTACATCTTGAAGTACCACATTGGCTCATACCGTAATTGTGACTTAAGTGTAATTATCACTACAAAAGTAAAATCAATGATTACATTAGATGTTTATCTTTATTTGAGCAGCATGGTCACTTGAGATTTAACTCTCTTGTCTAGAGAGTCTTGGCAGCACAGTTGTGTTGCACTAATGCAAGAAGCACACACTGTGGCTTGTGCAGCAGCTATGAAACAAGCTGTCTCTTCTTTCTTTCTTTCTTTTCTTTTCTTTTCTTTGGCCTGATGTGACTAAGAGAGATTTTTGTGAAAGGCAGAGACTCTGCAGTGAAACTTTGGCTTCAACCTTATTAACTCCACTACAACACCAGCATCCAATAGTCAGCCTAGTTGGGAGGTGTCCTGTCTGACAAGACCTTATTTATACATATAGTCACTGTGGTTAAAAAGCGACAGAAATGTTCATTTCTGTATTTAATTTGGTTCATTTGAGGCGTTTTTGCTCCAAGATAGGCAGTGGAGTGGAAGAGGTTAAGGACAGTTTCTGAGCAGAGGGAATATGTTTTATGCTGTAGTGGAGGTCAGAGCAGCAGTGCTGATAGCGACACTCATTTATAACACAGACTGTCGGGAGAAGACAGCCATGCAACAATATCATAAAGTTTCACAAGGATCCATAAGCCCCTCTAAAACGGGGGAGACTGTTAAAAAATGCACTGCAGTCCCTGCTGGCGTGCTCGCCTGGAAAATATTGGGTCACTGCTATTGCTATTAAACAATTACATCAGAGAGGTTGAGGAGCGCCAGCAGGGGGGTGGGGCTTCGCCCACATCCATTTCTCCCTGCAGTCTGCCTTCTCCCCTCTCAGCTCAGGGGTTTTGGAAGGCAGACGCTCGGTCTTGCCTCCTTTGCCTCTGGTAGCCGACCGCAGGGGAATTCTTGCTCCTCTGTGGTTTTTACCTCCCAGCATGCCTCTGTGCGCTGCGTCTGCTGCGGGGCGCGTACTGCTGAGCTCAAGCCGAGACGTCAGCATCTGCACGGAGGCTTTAAAGCCTGCCTCTCGTTGAACAATTTGTGATAATAGTGGAGACTCTCAGTGATTTAGATTACCTGCTGCACTGTGTGACAGCTGCCCCCTGATAATACTGCTCCTCTGGGCTGTTCCAGGCATAATTTACTCTTGTGTCTTTTTCCCTGCACCTTCTCTCCTCCCTCAGGCAGGAAGAAATTGAGACCGTTTCAGAATCTAAAGAGGGACATTTAAGTAGATTTTCTTGACATGAAAATGACAATTTGTAAAATCCAGATGGGATTTAAATTCACCCAGACAGCTCAAAATACATTTAAGGCTTTTTCAGAAGGAGTTTTTACTGGACAAACTGCCTGACATGTTTGTTTCAGATGTGATATGATTCTCGGGACCCTTCAGATAATCTGACTTGATGATCTGAAAAGTAATTGAAAAGAGAAAGTGATTCATTCAATTCATCCCTGAGGGTGAAATTCTTCTTTTTCTGCCTCCTGCTTCCCTTTCACAGGGAGGTCATAGGTCAGGCTTGGCTGTAAACCTGCTAGCTGCCAGGATTTCAGTGTCTTGCTCAAGGGCACTGTTGCAGGATGGACACATGCAAGTCATGGGGGAGGAACCTTTGATGCTCACCCTGGACTTTTGCTTTTTCTGTTGCTGAACTCTCCTGTAGCCCCCAAAATAATAAAAATACCTGAACCGACTTAAGGATTTAAAAGCTTGTCAGTTGTGGAAGTGGTGAACCCTCACAGCTCACTGGAACGTCATGAACTTGCTGTCAGAGTATCGCAGATGATTTAGAAAGTCTGCTTAAACCTGACCGCAGCGTCCCTGTGAGATTGATGTTTGGATTTGTTGTTGTTATAGATTCGTAAAGATGTCAGGGTCTGCCACATCACCACGTCTGACTCCACTAATCCCTCTCCCTTAGCAGCGTTTCACCAACCAGCTAACTCAGCAGCGGATGGATCTCTGAAATCCTCCCTCAGATGTGCTTAATAGCACAGATCAGTCAAGCAGTCAGATCTGTTGTGGATACCTGAAGGGTTTCTGAGCGTCTCGCTGGTCCGATGGGACTGAACAGGGATTATGTGAGTAAGTGAAGATCCTCCCTAACCCATCGCTGGATGATCTCTGCGCCAACTGCAGAGAAATAGATTAACAGTCCTGCCAGCAACTGTGTTTTCTTACTGAGGCGCAAAAAAACAACGAAAACAAATATAGGAAATAAAAATGCTCTGATTAATGGGAACATCTTGGAGACATTTGATCAAACAGGAGAAGGACATTCGCTCAGAGCAAGTCTGACAATTAATAAAACCTCAGAGTAATTTATTGTAGTTTGAATAAGAAAGAGAGAAGAGAGATAAATGTGAAAAAGGAAAGACAGCACTGACGACCAAGAGATAAAGATTGTGAGAGTTGAAATTTTATATCTACCTTTTACTATCAACCCATCATGTTGCCCAGTTTAATTACTAAAGGTTTCTACCTGACCACAGTTACTGAAAGACAAGAAAAAGAAAGTCTACAATGCTGAATGACATTAGATTTTCTATGTATATTTAATTAGTTTTTCTTGTGTCAAAACATTCATAATTTTGAAAAACTGTAAACAATTTGTTGCTACAAAACAGTCAGATCTTAAAAAATATTGGTCAGTGAATACTGATTTAAACACATTCATACCTGGAAGCTGCCCAGTACAGCCACAGACTGACCTGTTGGCCACCGAGCGGCTCCACGGATTAACCATTTGGTCACAAGCCTACTTCTTTAACCTGAAGAGGCAAACTAGTTGTATTGTAGCGTCACCGTTTCTTCTGTGCTGCTTGTTTGGACACGAGAAAGAGTAGATTCAGAAAGAGACTAACTGACAGAGCTTCTGGCAAAGGAGAGAGGAGAAAGAAAGTGTCAAACTCTGTCCCACTGACCCGAGGTCAAAGGAAACACAACCATTTTCATCTCCCTTCTTGTGTAAACATCCTTCTGTAACGGGCTGTTATTCAAACGACACGTCCAGACATCAGTATGAATGGTTAAAGGTGCATTCCTGAAGAGCCTGTAAAACACAAGTTGTAATCAAGTCCATTTTTTATTAGAAACAAGGATGTGGGAGAAAGTTTAGTCACTCTCATTTTTTTTGTTTTATTAGTTGTGTCTTGTTCACACATACAGAAGTTGAAGTTGATGTGACTTTTGATCAAATCAAGATCCAAAGAAAGGTTCAAAATCTTTCCGAAGCTGGAAGAACAGCTCGCACTTGTGAAAAATGAATGAAGTTGTGTTTTTAGCAGCCTAAATGAAGGTATTTTATCTGTACTTGCTTTATTTTGGCAGATTTGATACCAGTAATAGTTGATCTTATCCACAAGAATGAAACCAATACATCAGTGTGCTGTTTTTTATGACTTAATTCCTGGTTACAGGAACAGCATATCAGAGTTTCCTCTAAATCTCAGAGGATTTTCCAGCCTGACATGAATACAAATCAGAGTGAGATGCTGCATACTTTCACTTTTTGGGATTTTTTTGGCCTAAAATTATTGGCAGCGTGAGTGTAACCTTATCAGTGTTGTTACTGGCTTTTAAAACTCATCTCTCTCTGTTGAGAGCGGCACACTTAACCTTCACCGGTACCTGCTGACTTACTGAAAGCTGCTTAGCTTTAGATAAATGCCTGAAATCTAAAGTGTAAATGGAAACACCCCCTGAAGTCTTTCTTGGACGTCTCAGTGTTTCCGAGAGCAGCGTCTGCTCCCAGCGGTCTGTTGAACATGCCTCTGCATTTCCGTGGACGCTGACTGACCACAAGCAGCGAGCCATGGCTTTGTAAAGCCAACGTTTTCCCTCTTTACAGCTGGACTCGAGGGCCTCCGAGGGGCCAGCTTCGAGGAAAAGTTGTTGTAAAGGCAGCGCTTATGGCTTACCGCAAAATGACATCATGAGTAGATGTGGCGAGGGAGATCTGAGCGAGGCGAAATGTGCTGTGGTGTTGTGTGTACAGCAGAGACAAATCCACTGCTGCCTCAGTTATTTTACAGTTGATGCTTTGCCTTAAACGTGTCTTCCAATGAGGTGGAAGGAAGGGAATTTGGGGCAATTTTGCTTCCAAAATGTGATGTATTTCCAGCTGAAACTGGGTGTTTTGGGGGAAACGGAGGAATCTATGAGATGTGGTTGAGCAAACAGATCTTTCAAAAGTCTCCTGGTTGGAATTTTTTACATCAAACTACTGGCATGTCATGAAGTAACCACTTTAAAATGCCTTGTTTTCCGGAAAATAAAATCAATGGTCATAAAAATTGCAGTTTTTAGGGCATTTGGCATCTTAAGTAGGTGTAACAACATGGAAAATGACCTCAGAAAGTAAACAAGATTGAATTCCCTGATCACTCATACATGCAGGGAAGCAACAGGAAGGAGTTATTCTTGAGGTCACAGCTCCATTAACCTGACACACCAGATGGTTTGTTACGTAGAACCATCTGAGAAGTCGTCCTTGAAGACTGTTTGGAAAAGGGCGGGCACCCAAAAAATACATCTGTCTATCACGTCTATCACCTTGTGAGGCAGCTCGATTACGAGAGAATCCTCACAGGACTCTGATTGGTCCAAACACAAGTGCATAACTTGAAGCCTGACAAGATGGACTCGTGATCTCGCGAATCCAGCTGCCTCGCAAGGTAACAGCTCCATATGAACGTCTATACAATCCATCATTTGATCCATCATTTCCTACTTTCTGCAGCAGTGTTGTCACTCTGATGGAGCACTTGTTCTTCTTTTGAATGAATGAATGAATGAATGAATGAATGGATGGATGGGAAGGAAGTGCTGGTTTTCTTCTGTGTGAGCTCTTACATTCCAGCAGTTTCTCAATAAACAGAACTACAGCGGAGACGAGCGAGCACGTCCACCCCAAGCTCAGGCTCCACTGCCAGACTCGGCATGACCTAATAATTTGCAGGCCATCAGGATAAAAACCAGACACAAGACTTGGTCGTAGAACAAAGAATGTGCCAATAAAATCTATTCTCTTTTCCTCTGAAGCTCCATATCCTGGTTTCATCCACCGCCGTCAAACTCAACATCGATTGCCAAGAAGTGGCTGAGAAGGAGATCAAGGCCGCAGGAAACACATCCAGCGATGGCTACCAGGTTCTGGGCAAGATGTCCAAGTCCATCGGCTCAAAGGGACAATCAGCGACTGTAAGTGAACTCTGATCCTGCAGCGTTTACACAAATATTAGAGGAGGGAGGAATGATTAAACTATCAATGGACAAAGATTTAAACTGTATTTTGCTTTGATTTAGGCTTTGTCATTTTAGTATTTGAATGTTGTGTTATTGCCTCAAGGTTATGTTTGACAGTTGGCAAATACTACAAAAACCCAGCAACAAGAAGAAGAATACCCAACAACGGTAGCATGAAATGAAAAGGAAGAATTTTCAACTGAGCAAAACCACAAGAGCTGAACCATTGTAGTGTAATTACATTGGCTCAGCATCAAGCAGAGAGAAATATCATTCATAAAAATTATGTTAATCCTCTGTTCATCATCCAGTTCATCACAGCCTCAAGGGAGCACATTTTTAGATTTATTTTTGAGATTTAGTAGCTTAATTTCTTACAGAATGTTCTGTCAACGCTACAAAAAATGTCCAAAAAAAAGAGGTTAGCATGGAGTCTACAGTGTTAGCAAGGAGCTGCTATTGCTGGACATAGTGTGAAATGAACACGACATCATGAGAGGACATAAATGCACAATTTCCATTTGTACATTCTCATATTAAAACCAGAAAGCTCATAGTGACCGGGGCTCTTCAATGATCATTATAGTTAATAACTTAACATAAAGACGGCATCACATGAGCGTCTCTGTGTGGAACATTTGGTACATTTAATAAAATATGAGTGAAACATCAAAAACACTCCTGAAACACTACAATACTGCCAGTGTAGTTTGTCCTTAAGTCATTTGCCTGTTGTCAAAGCATCATGGGAGCTGTAGTTTTTTAAAGGCTAGCAAAATAATAATTGTTGTCCAGCAATATACAATATTAATATACATTATCCTATACTATCTCTGTACTTCTTGTTTTAGTCGATTAATCGATTAGTCGATTGACAGAAAATCAATTGGCAACTAATTTGATAATCAAATGCTCCTTTTGGCAGCTTCTCAAAAGTAATAATTTGAGACTTTTCTTTATTTTAGATGATAGTAAACTGAGTATCTTTGGATTTTGGGCTTTGAAGACGTCACTATGAGCTTCTCTGACATTTTATAGACAAAACAATTTGTACGTACCTGAACATGTATGATAAGAGTTTGGCAGTGAGTGTAAAAATTAAGAATTGTATTTCTATGAGGAATAATATTTATTAATTCAAGTTATATTGATCACACTCTATAAAGGTACACCTCATATTGATGTTGCAGCGCTACCAAACTCCCTCCCAAAATGTGAGGATTCTGAGCTGCTATAACAGAATCAGGGATTGTGTTTAATTAAAATGGACATATTTTGCAGTGGATTAGTATAGTATGTTAGGTCGTCGACATGGCTGCAATATGAGACGTTTCCTTTCTTGTCGGGGCTGATGGGACTCGGCTGTGCTGCATTCTCTTCTGTTTTTCTATTTGTCTTCTGGGAGCTGTGAAGGGCGTATCAGAGACACATGTACCACAACACCATTTCCATGTTTTGGTTTTTTTCCCCCCTTTCCACAGTTCCAGCTCCAGATGTTTGATATTGTCTGCAGCTTGGCCTGGACCAGCAGGGACAGATGTTGTGACCTCCCATCTATGGTAAGGGAACCCCCACCTCCACCTCAGGGCCTTTTAACACCGCATACATTACTGTACCACCTCTGGGAGGCACCTCCACATTAATCTGCCTGAAAACACACAGACAGCAGTTGCATTATGGTAAAAAATTGGCTGTAGTTTGTAGGTTAGCATCCAAATAATCAACTTCTGTGAGGAGCATCTCCTCTGCTCTGACATCTATTTGGATTACAAAATATAAAAAAACACTAGTGGAGTTTTTTTGGCCTGTAGACTAAAGATTTTCTTCCCTGATATCATTTTAAACGCTGCCCTAAACAAAAAAAATCTAAATTATTGGCAAAATGAAGTAAGAGTTTGTGAATTGTCATAGCCTGATTAGACATATGCTTTCAATGCACGTCTTGTTTTGTAACCTGAAAGTAAATAAAATGCCATTGCTTGTGGCCATAGTTAGATTATCTTGATATGTGAGGCAGATTGGAAAAACAAGGCAGATTTTATTTTATACACACTGTCCTGAGATTATTTCTGTCCGGAGAAGAAAAAATCTCTCAAACTTACATCTGTGCGTGTGTAAGTGTGGATTTTCCTGTTTGTGTGTTTGTTTGTTTTTACATCTGTGGTGCATCTTTGGGATGCTGACTGATTATCTTCTTGCAGAAAACTGTCAGGCCACCTGGTTTTCCTCAAACTCTTTTGTAAAGAAAGCATCCCGCCTCAGAGACAATGCAAACATTTAGTTTCAGTTTAAAAGCGGAAGTAATAATAGCCCCCTGACAGATGAGCTCTCAGCAATCAGAGTGTGTCCTTGACTTTGTTAGATTTGTTTCTTTAGCAGCAGATCAAAGCGCAGGACTGGAAGTATAATCAAAATCAGAACTGGCTTAAAAATCACAGCGAAAAATGGGTAAAACAGGGTATATATGATATGTAGCTGATACATCTGATGAAAGGACAATAGGTCCTATAATACAAAACACAGAATCACTTTCAGAGCACAGAAAAAGCATCTGGGTTCATACATTTGACAGCAGTGTGTATTTACCATATAAACTGTAGAATAAATTATCTACATTTTACTCACAAACTACATTACTAAGATCTGGAAATGACTCTGGTAGACATGAAGTGCACAAGCTGTCAGATAAATTCAGTTTAACCAGATTATTTAAACCTCTGAAACTAAAGTAAAGGCAAATATAAAACATATTACCCAAACTGTCTGATGTAAATGTCTTTTGATCTACTGTACTTATGAGCCATGCAGTTTTACAATACATAGGATGATTATAACGGAGGGATTATAACAGTGTTAGTACCCATTGTACTGTAGATTCAGACATGAACTCTTGTGAAAAAAAATTCTGGTGTTTCTCAAGATTTCTCCAAGGCTAAAAAGAGAGGAACATTTGTTTTCCAGCGGTTAAATATTTGGGCATCAGCAACAGCTACATTATGAGATTTTTAAATGCAGCACACAGCGCAGTCTGTTGTTTAGTGGCTGGACTTTCTCACTTCAGTCCCAGCCGAGATCTCCGGGGACGCTGTAACAAGAAAAGCTTTGTCTGAGAGCAGCATGTCTGCAGTTGGGACGTCCAAAACATATTGAAAGGATTCAACTCTCCTGGATTATTATCTCAATTGCTGCAGCGCAGGGACAGCTGCTTGATTGGGCCGGGTTTTTTCGACAATTATCCAAAGTGAGCCGATCAGCGTGGACTCAGTGGAAATATCCGCCCAGACAACAGGAGTCTGATGAGTTTGATGAGTTTCATTAAGGATTCTACATATCAAATTTAGTTTGTTTGTTTTTGTTGTAACCAAAACAGAGAATATGTTTGGCAGTTTACTCTAAAACTAAACATGGCCTGTTAACAAAGGCGGTCAAACTCCCGTCGAAAAAAAGAGCTGCGAGTAAAAACGAGATGACCGATTAATGAACTTCAAACCAGAATGAAGTAGTGGTGAGTTTACAAATGGATCCAAATGACATGCACAAAAAACACAAGCTAAATATGAAGCTTAATTTCTTCACTTTGGCTCCCAGCCGCTTTTTGGGCTGCACCAATTTGACAAATTTGATTTAATTTGGAGTAAACAGCCAGCCAAAGAACACTAATGATACTTTACAAAAGCTAATTACAACAGACGAACTGGAATAAAGTTGAACATCAATCACAAAGCTTTGCAAAAACCATTTGTAAGATTAATTTCTGTTGAAAGAACAGTGTCCTTTTCCTGTTTTAGCAGTCCAGCAGATCTCCTGCTAAGTGTAACTAACATGCAGGAAAGAAGATGCTGAGGCTCGTTGTGAAGGCAGGTGAGATTGTGAGGTGAATGTAGGAATTGTTGTCATTGTTGATTCAGAGTGCAAGGTAACATCCAACAAAATCCAAAAATAAAACATTTTTATTTAAGTTACATTTAAATAAAACTCAGGAAAATCCTCACATTTGATGTTAATAAACGTCAGTAATCAATACACAGTGAAAAAATAGAAAATTTTGGCACATTTTACTGTGTATTGACAACACATTGGGTATCACAATGTCAGCAAAAGTGCGTCATTTCATGATGTATTCTGATTGGTTGGCTTATAAAGCTCTAAATCGGCTGTCATTAGCCAAGTTTCCATCCAAATTTAGCACAAAATTTAAACCAATTTCCAGAAAATCAGCAAAAGAAAATGTGAATTTATGCTTGTTTCCATCCACTCCTGTGGTGTGATAATTAAGAGATAAACAGTTGGTGGTGCTAATTCTCCAGTTGGTGCCATTAAACCACTGCAGAAGAAGAGGACACAGTGAGATGAGGTCATTAAAAGAGCAGCAGTCAAAGCTCAAACGATGGAAAACCATGTGGAAAACATGATGGAAATATGACATTTTTATTTGTTTCATGTATTCATTTGAGGAACGTTACAGTCTCCTCATTGCTCCATATGGATCTGATGTTTTCCGATATTTACCCTTTTCTTTTGAATATGTGGCTCTTCAACTCAGGTTTTTTTTTATGCACAAATTGAAAACGTGCATTAAAAAAAAGGTGGACGGAAATGTACAAAGTGTCTCACAGTGTAATCTGGGTCCATTGTTTCTGATTAATGGTCAAAGATTTTGTCAACTTTCATCTGGGACCGGCCAAAATCACACAGTATACAGAGTCTTTTATAGGCTGCAGATCATCTCTTTGTTTGTTTACAGAAAGTATTCTGTTATAACAAAATCTCAGGAAATGATTTACTGAAGTTAAAGCAGCAGATCAAAGTGACTCGTGGAGATGTGACACGATATTATCCATTTAACTCAATACAGAATCCACCTCGCCTTGCTAAAAGGCTCTTCCTGCTTGGGTGTCCTTAAATGTCCTCCCCCCTCCTCTCTTCTCTATCCCGGAGGTTGATTCTCAAAATGTTTCCTTGAGGTTTTACTTTCAAAAAAGCTAAATTTCATCGTCTTTCTGAAATCTCCAGACCAGATAATGCCCCCTTCTACTGGAAAATCACCCAGGGTTTTGTCATGTTGCCCACTGATTTGCTCTGGTATTTTCTGTCAGTGGAGCGGCTCCAGAAAACGTCTCTTCAAGGCATTACGGATCACAGTCTTGGCCCTGCTTTTTCTATTTTGCAAGAGTTGAATGTACAGAAATTTTGTCTAAACTGTTTAGCTCTGGAGTGACATGCAACGCTGGGAAATACATTTTCAGGGGTGCATCCAAGTACAGAATGTACACGTACAGGCTGTACAGTGCTGTGTCAGGCAGGTCAACATGTTTTTGGAGGATTCTCAAAGGAAAAACTGGAACTGCTTTCTACTCCTAGACACCTTATTAGGACTCACTCACAGTTTATGTCGGAGACTGTGTTAATGTTTTATGTTTTGAACCGTGACTGTATGAATCATCTGCTGCTAATGAAGTGACATAGACGCTGTTAGATGTTAACTCCAGTCCAGCCCTCAATCCAAAATTGAATCAGCTGAATCTTGGATTTGAATTTCTTTGGCTCGTGCGATCAGGTTCATTCAGACACTCTCAGCTTCACTCAGCGACTATCTTTTTTGTGTTGGTGTTGGTGTTTTTAACTGGTAAATTGTCTGTTTTCTTCTTCATCAGAGAGATGAGCTGAAGTGTCCCGCTCTTCCAAACTCCTGCACCTGCACCTCAGAGGCCAACGGGCTCCCAGGGCCTCAGGGACCAGTGGTAAGAATCACCTGAACTTCATCTAATTTTCTGGCTCTATCTGTAAATCTATAGTGTCATTTTTTTACCCCATTGGCCTGATTATACAACATCCATTTTCTAACTGCTGTTTTGTCCTGTTGGGAAAGTTTCCCTGATATATTAACAGAAAATTCTTCATCCATGAAACCTTTTCTCTTGTAAAAGTGAAACATCAACTACTTCCATTAAAGCAGAATGTAAATCTCACCCTCAAACACACTCCTGTCAGATTTTAGTGAACCTGCAGAGGAGCATGTGATCCTTCAACTAACTTTTGGGGATGGGGGGATGGGGGGATGGGGACTTTCATGCTTTTGCTATTTAATTAACTCCAATATTAGCGATTTAACATTCTGACAGGGAACATTTATCATAGTGAGCACTTTTACTTCTTCTACTTGAACACATTTTACTCCTAATACCTGTTTTCTTTACTTAAGTTATGCCAGACTTTTATTTGAAATGGAACATTTTTCCACTGTAGTATCTCATGCACATCCCCCACGTCTGGTTATTTATGTACTGTATGTTGTACAAGGGAGAATATTGCACCCTGAAGCACATTAACCATGGGAAACTTCTTTGCAATGCCTCATAAAATCTTTTAAGAGGAGGGAGAAGGTAAACTGTGGTGCAGCATGTTGAGGGCCGACCTGTCTGACAGTTGATGGATGAACCTCCATCCTCCTCTCCTCCCCTTTGACTACACTAATATCCATCTTCACAAGAAATACGCTCCTCTGAACGACTTTTACAGACTGCCATTATCCTATATTTTCTTTATCATCAACAAACCAACAATGTGTTAATCTGTCTCAGTACTTTCTGACTTCGCTGCTCTGTCTGCGGCTCTCAGCTCCAGGCCCGCTGGTTTCTACTGAAGACATAAATCTTTAGAAAAGCCTTACAAATATATAGTTTATTTTCCTAAAACAGCTGGGCACTCTAGTTTTTAACAAATGTTACTAAAAAAGAATAAAATAGTGCTTTTGTTCGGGACTATTTTCAGCAGCAGATGAATCCACATTTGTTGCTCTAGTGAGTCTTTCTGGCAGCAGGACGGTGTGTGTGGTGATTGAGTCAAAATAAACTACAGTGTGTGTGTTCATGGTGATGAAGAAACAAGTCATCCAGTGCAGTGTGGCTCATTCATGTGTTTTTAACATCACAGGAGTGTACAGTAGGTACTATTTGCCATGTAAAACTGTAGAGCTTTTACATATCAACCAGTAATTTGGTATAATTGTGGAGAAGAAGTGTGTCAACCAGGAAATGCAAAACTTAAAGAGTTTTATCATATTTTAGTAGGTTCACTTAAAATAAATAAGATCAAGAGCAGTTTTTTGGTCTTTTCAAAGGGTTTGTTGACAGTAAGGAAAATGTAGAATATCACCAGACATACTTTATAGCATCATAATAATTTGTGTTGTTCAGGATTATTCTAAAATGTAATCTTGGCTTTTATCAGGTTATATTCTTGAAACAAAACAGCTCTAGTTTCAGGTGTTCAACTCTCTACCTGGAGAAATAAGATTTTAATATATGAGTGTGAATATGAGGAGTTTGGTCTCTTCTCTCCTCTCGTCTTTGCTTTGTTAACATGACAAATGTTCCTCCTCCTCCTCCTCAGGGTGCCCCCGGTAGCAAAGGTCCCCGAGGTGAAAGGGGAGAGGCCGGTTCTGTTGTAAGTACCTTTTTACCTTCATTCCATTAAAACTTGCTGCTTCACCTTTAAATTAACGCTGGAAAAAAAAAAAGACATGACACAGTTTTTCTGAGCTGGATCAGACTCCTCGGTTATCTGATGAAAACAAGAGATTGTTTAAAGTACGAGAGCTCTGAAGAGAGAATAAGCACATCTGATTCCACTTATCCAATGAGTGTTTTGCTTTTTGTGCCTGATATGAAGGGAAGGTTTGTTTCGATCCGTTAAGCAGCATTCCTCATCTCCTGCTGCTCTGTCCACAAATTGCAACAGTAGCATACTTGAACTGTACTGTTCAGCCAGATATCAACAAATTCCTTCTGTGTTTAAACGATTCTTATGTGACCTTTTCTTTCTTCCTTTCGCAGGGACCAATCGGTCCGCGGGGAGATATCGGACCACCTGGGCCCATGGGCTTGCCCGGCCCTCAAGGACCCAGCGGGTTGTCGATTCCAGGAGAGGCTGTAAGTGTATACACACACACCTCACTCAAACACACACTCCCCGCTCTGCATTTTCAGCAACAAAACATAAATCCCTTGATGCCTCGGCACAGCGGAGCAGAGGGATTATTTGGCGATTTATTATGCAGGGAATTTACAAGCTGGGGAGTAGTTGTGGCAGAGAGTCACATTCCTTCATGTCTGAGGGGAAGAAGTGATACCAGAAAGACCTGAGACCTCAATATTACCGAATGTCAATAAATCAGAGTTTGGATTTCCGGCTCGGAGATGAGGTGTACCCAGATTAAACCAAAAATGTTCCCTCGTTTTGTCTGAGCTGTCAGTGTGTAATGTGTTGGTCGTGGCTCGTAGTGACGAACCTACAGAGAATTATCAGTGACTCTGCAGCTCCCCTCGGCTTTATGGAGCTTTATAGTGAGTTTCAGCTCATTGTTTAGCTGTCAGGCTGCAACTTTACTGTTCTGATTCACTCTCAGCGCTCTCATAGCGTCGTTTTCGGCCACAGTAAAAAACCACTGTACACTACCTGCTCAGCACCAAACAGCAAACAGTCACAGTTAGCTGTAGACTAGCTGGTCAACATAGTGGAGCATTTAGCAGCTAAAGAGCCAGATATTTCCCTCAGGAGAGCAAAAACAGAGCTAAAAGAGAGTGAATATTGGACTTACATTCACCAGGTGGACAGAAACACGACTCCAGATGAATAATAATGTTGCTCCGTAACCGCTGGATGTTCAACAAGTTCAACATATCAACTTAAAAGCTGATGATGTGTCTGTGTTGTGTTCACTGCTTGTTTCTGCTGAAAACAAGCGGACAAAAAAATCTGTTAATGCAGATTTAGTAAAATGTTACCAAATATTGATATGATACAGATGACATGATCAGATGATCATTTCTTTGGAGAAGAGTCAGACACCGGCTCGCAGAGGGAACACTGAGACGACAGACAAGAGTTTCATTTGCAGGATTAGCGTTAATTAGCTGCAGCTCATTTAATCTGTCTAATCCGACTATCAGCGCCGGTTTAAACTGAGAGAATCTGCTGAGTGTCTTTGTTCCTCTTTGCTGCTAAAAAGAGCGAGGGAGGAATAAAAGCTTCAATAAGAGATTTGCTAGTTTCTCAGTTTAACAAATCTGCTTTCAAAATGGAACCAAGCCCGTGTGCCCCTTGTGATCATATTATAAATTATAATGCATTTTAATGGATTAAATTACCCAGCAGAACATACTCATTACAGATCACCTTGAACCACATTTAAAGTATAACATTTCCAGTCCTAATCTGTTTATCCTGGAGTGAGCAGCACCGCTGGCAGGACATGTTTCTTCTAAATGTCATCTTACAGAAATGTTTTGTTCCTGCTGTTCATTCATGTCTTTATGCCTTTAGGGCCGCCCTGGACCAAAGGGAGACCCCGGTGACTCTGGCCTACCTGGACAGAAAGTAAGTGCAGCTCTAGTTGTGGATTTTAAAACAGGAAATGGGGATAATTCACAGCTTGACTACTAGTCTGGCGTCTGGCCACGTAGCTGGATGCAGACAGTTTTCCAGCTGGGGAAGATTCAGAAAGAAAAGAGGGAGTTTGTCTCTCGGCAGCAGGTTTTGGAATATTACTTTTAAATTAAATTTCTTCTTGAAGTTCTTGCGGAGAATGTGCCAAGAACAAGTCACCTTGATTAACGGTGGTGGTTGAGTGTCGGCCTGCGGTCAGCTGGCTAGCTAGTGTAAGTTGTTTTATCTGGGAATATATGAGGAGCTCTGGGTCCAACCAGGGATATCCAGGATTTGAAAGAAAGATGACACCACAGCTTATAAAGTGATTGTTGGCATGAATGTAAAGAACATTGTGGGTCGCTGTTGAAACTCTGAGTCTGAGCCTGTCTAGTGTTTTTGAAATACTGAGTGACGAATATCAGGTAGCATCTTGATTTCTTCCTGGAATGGAGCTGCTCATATCTCAGTTTTATTGGATGGTAAGAGATGCACGTCAAAGTTTCACCCATTTACTTCAAAGCTTTCTCTTTTAATCATGAATACTGCAGCATCATTCAGGGAAATTTTACCTAAAAGGTTTACAGAACATAAAAGTGAAAAAGAACATAAAAGTTAAAATGAACAAAACTGACTATCTGAGCAGGAAAAGTAGAAAGAAATCTGACAAACACTGATTGACGTGTCCAGCCTGGTGTCCTCCAGCAAAGGTTAAAGGCCTGATGACATTTAAGATTAGATTGCAGTTGAGCTCATAAGAGGGTAAAAGATCCCTAAATGCCGGAGGGACTGAAAACAGAATCCCAGTCTTCCTCTCAGTGACCTCCAGGCCTTTAGTGTTTTCTGTTGAGATCGGTGGAGATACGATCCATTAAGTCTGTTTATCACAAGCAAACACTAAGTCGCTCCAGTGCCCTCCTTTGACCTGTGGAGTGGTGTTTGTTTACCTCCTTAAGCTCAGCCTTTGGAGTTCTGCTATGGTGGATTTTAAAAAGAGATTTCCCTTTTAGACATTTTACACGCAGCAGGTTGGACTTTTAATTGCACAAAGATTTATTGGAAGTAGAGCTGTGTTAGAGGCAACAGTGAATTCATCACAGGTTTTCAGATAGCAGGTTAGCTAACTGGTAAACATGCCAGAAAAGAAACCCTGCTCAAATATGACTGAAAAACTACAACTTACTATAGTGGAGGTGCCCTGCCTCACCTGAAATAAAGAGTGCCTCCTCTTATTACATTTCTATGAAATATAATATTAAGCTTCATGCAAGATGTGCAGGAGCTATATCTTCATATTTAGTGGGTGACCACGATTTCAGTCCAAATGTGCAAGAGTGAACAGTTTGAAAATGAAGAGCTGCACATAATCTTACAGGCACGCTACAGACGATCACAGTATTCATTTTCTAACCTGGAAACACCGTCCAGCCCGAGTAGAGCTACAGAACTTCCTCCTCCTGTCAATGTCAGAGTCCCATTGGACGCATGTTGTGTCAAACTTGAGCTTCACACTCATCTAGTGACAAAACTGATTAGGGGTTGCATCAGGATCTGTCAGCTCAGTTCAGGCAGTGATTGTTCAATCAGCAGCATGTCACAATGTCGGGAAAAAAAGAAATGATTTAAAAGCCATCTGTAATTGTGTATAGTTTTGTTTTAATTGATCTTTGTGCGGTCAGCCAGGCGGAAACAAAGGAACACCCACATGTTCATGAGTTAGGTGAACAGAAGAATGAAAAATAGGTGCCTTTGGTTTCCTACTGGTTAAGACACAAACCACATAACCTCGATGTCTGCAGTTCGATATCAGTCATTCCCCTCTCTCTACCCAGGTTTCCTGTCTCTCTAAACTTGCAACTGTCAAATAAAAAGGCTAAAAATAATCTAAAAAATAAAATAAAATAGACAAATGAGAACACTGCCATGTTTTAATCCTCCGTCCGTTGTTCTTCTTTTATTTCTCCCTTAACACGACTTGCCCAGAAGAAAAGGGTTGAGGTTTAACCTTCTCCAAGAAATGTTTGTAGCAGTAAGAAGATCAGTTTGTTGCATGTCACTCCCGTCTCCCTCTACCCAAAGGCTAAAAATACCAAAAATGTAAATCCACCCAGGCGTCTTTCAGTCAGTAGCAAAGTGCTAAGATTCATAATAAATAACTTCCTCTTCTTTTACTTCTCCCTTAACACCACTTGGCCAGAAGGAAAAAGTAATTCGGCACCGCCTGTTGAGGTTTAACCAGTTTCTCCAGCAATGATAAGACAAATCTGCTGACAGTTAACAGATTAGAACAATTTTAACATCCTGCTCATCTAGAGGGAATATTTAGTGTTTTTGGTGAAGGACACTGGAACAGGACGTGTTAGTGGGGATCAAACCTGTGACTTTAGTAATTAGCTGTAGCCTCCTCCTTCCTCCATACAGACACAGTGCAGAGCTGCACACTCTGACTGATTAATCAGCTCTTTATTCAAATAAAAGGAACCCAGTTTATCTTTGAGTGGATGGTGTTCATGGAGCGGGCGGGCTGCAGGTGACTATGCTGGAGCAGATGCTATAGCAACATGCATTTAATGACTTGCAGACCACTCGGGCCCTGGTTTATAATGGCCAATAAAACGGATCTGGAATATATTATGTTCCCAGTAAATCTTATGCCAAGGCATCAAAGACCAGAAAGGATCGACAATAAAAATAGCGAGCAGGGTTTCCTAGCAAATGAGCGCAAAAAAGGAGATTTACTGTTCGACAAGCAGAAATAAAGCGCTGAAACAAACCGCTTCAAGTTGGGAAAAAAGGTGGAAAAGAAGGTAGAGTGGCCTTAATTTAAGTGGCTTTCTTGTGTTTGAAGGGTTTACCTGGACCTTCCGGTGGCGTCGGACCGATTGGACCAGCTGGAGTGAGGGTGAGTACGAGCAGGGTGGTTTTTAATGGCAACCATGCTCTCTGAATTCTTCAAACATGAACAGTATCAGTTCAGTTTTTCAGTTGGGATCTTGTAATTCCAGGGCCCTCAAGGAAAGGATGGACCGGCTGGACCCAGAGGTCCCCCAGGGCCCATGGTAAGAGTTTTAATACTTTGACACATGTACACCTGGGAGCCACCTGCACCGCTGGCCAGTTAGTCACCTGCAATTAGAGCTTAAGTGCTTTTCTCAAGGACAGACTGGGATTAGTCTTTAGGGAGGAGAAAACATGACTCAGTTATTTTCTCCACCCAGATTTAACAAGCTGATGTTGTTCATTGGATTTAAACTTTCTTATCACAAAGAGGATTTTCTAGTTCTTTTATCGATGCAGATGATGTTATAAAAGTCTTTTCTGTGATTCAGTTGAGAATTTACTCTGTAAGAAACATTTTTATAGGTTAATGTGATTGTTTTCTTGTTAACCTTCTGCTCTCTGGTACTGTTACTCTCTTTGGACAATGTTCTCATTGGTTCTTCCTTGTTTCCTTGCAGGGACCTCCAGGATCTCCAGGAATACCAGGTGCTGCAGGAAAACCAGGAAATCCCGGAGACTCAGGTTCTCCTGTAAGTGTCCTCACTGTCATGGCAGCTTTGTACGTCCATTCAGCAGCATCTGAGTTTTAATGGGTTTTGCACAACTTGAACGTTGTTTTGTTTTTCTGTTTTTAGGGCACTGTTGGTCCCAAGGGAGACAAAGGAGAGAGAGTGAGTACACCCGAAATATGTCTAGGTTTCATCTTAGAAACTCAGAAACTGTTCACTGTTAGTCCAAAGTAAGGTCATTTATTTGAAGATGCTACACTGCAAGAAAACACCCTTCTTTACAGGTAATTTAGGCTGATACTGATCTTTCAAGTCTTTATTTTTCAAAAAACAAGAAAAGATCTTGCCAGTGTGTCAATTTTCTAGAAATGAGTCTAAAGTATCTTGAAACAAGACAGAATACACAGATTGTTTTTGGCACTCAACAGTAGCATAAAATGTTCATTGTTAGGGCAGCTGGTGTACATTATATAAGATTATAATGTCAAGGTGCAAGAAGGCCAAAAACATCAATTCTTCTGAAAGGACAGCTTTACACACTTGCAGATATTTAATTGAAAAGCCAAGCTTTCAGTCTGCGGACCTTCATCGGATCAAATGTTTGACAAAAGGGAATTTCAGAGCTCATTTTGACATCAAGTAGAGCAGACCAGCATGTTTTCACACGAACACGTGGGAAATGCCCAAAGAAACCAAAGATCAGTCAACACAGATAGCAGGAAATCAAAAGGATAATATTGCACAAACTTCAGTCAAACCCTTAGCTTTCTGAGCCTCTAACCTTTAGAGTTTAAAAGGACAGATTTTTAAAAAAAAATAAACCTCAGGCAGCATTTAAAAAAAACTATTAACTAGAATTCAGTATAAAAATCTTATATGTATCCCAATCCTGCCTTTCTGTACCCAGGGCGACTTTGCTCCTCAAAACATGATGCGATCCATTGCCAGACAAGTTTGCGAGCAGCTAGTAAACGGTAAGTAGTCACTTTTTTCCCCTGAACTCCATTTGGAAATCGTTCTGGCACCGTTAAGCAGCCTCTTGTCTGTGAGCCTGCCACTTACTATTATGTTCCTTTTCACCCTTTGCTGTTGCAGCACAAATGACTCGTGTCAACACATTACTGAACCAGATCCCCAACGGCATGTACCGCAGCAATAACCCGGGCCCTCCTGGGCCTCCTGGACCTGCTGGCAGGCAGGGACCCCGTGGAGAGCTGGGCCCCGCAGGAAGAAACGGCGTACCTGGAAGTCCAGGTTTACCCGGCCAGCCAGGAGAGAGAGGTACGACTCCATCACGCCAATCCGCTCCACAGGAGGAGACAGATTGTACTTCAACACGTCATCACAAAAAATAAACTAGAATTCCAAAGAATTCTAAAATGGGAGCACAAAAGGCAACTCAAACCACAAATGAACACCACAGTGATTATTTACACTGCAGCAGATTTATTTTAAAAGCACAAAACCATCACAAGATGCTAACCAAGGCTTGGCTTCATCCCTCGTTTTCACCCCTGATTGAGCAACACACTGCCTGCTACTCATTGTTAGTGATCTTCTGTGTTCTCTTTATATAACAAGTGCAAAACAACATCAAAGATATCAGAAAAAAAACATTTATTTGCAAGATTTAGATGGTAAAGCTGCATGTTAACAGTTAAATTTGCTCCAACACTACATAACGTTTATCATGCTAGATGATGGGGCTTTCTTCCAGTAGCAGCTCTTATGCAACAGCATGAAGTTAGTGCAGAGAAGCATGTGTCACTTATTCCACTAGAAGCCTTTTACTGTGTTTACAGAAGGGAAATAAGAAGTAGTGATTCTTGCCAGCTGCAGTAAACATGCTGGAAAAATATCAACATCTGACACTTATGGTTCTGTCAGAAAGTGTCAGGACAGTGACATATTTCTTATTGTTTTGACTCTGCACTTACAGCACATTGGATCAGATGTGAAAACAGTGACGACGAGGTTTAAGTGTCGGCTCTCAGCTTTAATTTAAGGGTGTTTACATTCACAACAGTGTTTGGCTTGTAGTTGTTGTTATACACAAGACGATGATACTTCAGACAGACAAAGCAACCAGGGAACAGGATGAGTCAGTCAGCTGACCTCAATCCAGCTGATCATGTGTTTTACTGCTGAAGAAGATCACGCTGAAGGCAAATAAATTCCCAAAACAAGCAGAAAGTGAAGCTCGCTGCAGCTCAGAGCATCAGCAGGGCAGGAATCTGCTGATCTCATCTTTCGTCACTTACTGAGAAAGATCTGACACCAAATATTATTTATGATTAATTTATTGAAGCATATTTAGTTTGTCCAACAGATTTGTCTCCAAAATTGAAGGACTGTATAAAAAAGTTTAGTTATTTCACTGTTCATCTGACGTGGTTGTAAACTCACTCAGTTACAAGCTGAAATTAAACACTTTTCCAGTCATTGTTTAATTTTGAGTACAAAGTGCTGGAGTACAGAGACAAACTAACAAAAATATGTCTCACTATTCTGATATTTTCTGACAGCTTTGTATCTTTTATTGAATAATAGAAAAATGGAAAACATATTGTATCTCTTGACTAGACACAGAAGCTGACTGTGTTTGTTTCCTTCAGGTCCTTCAGGAGAGAAGGGCGACCGAGGGGTGTCAGGAGTCGGACAGAAAGGACCGAGAGGGCCTGCTGGTATGTTTCAAACTGCTTTTAAACATCTACACCTCAAAAATACTCAAAAAAGGAAAACAAGGGGAATATATAATTTAAAAGATATCTTGTACTTCCGTTGCTGTTGATGGAGGACAAAATAATTTAAAATCAGTTCCACAACTTAATATGGTTAATACGGTTTCTTTAGTCCTCTGTGACAGTAAACTGAATATCTTTGGGTTGTGGACAAAATAAGACATTCGAGGACGTCATGTTGGACTTTGGGAAACAGTGATTGACATTTTTCACCATTTTCTTATATTTTATAGATCAAGAACTACTTAAGAAAATAATCAACAGATTCATTGATAATGAAAATAATACTATAGCTGCAGCCCTAAATTTCATTATCAGTTAATCTGTTAGTAGTTGCATCTCTTTATTGATTATTCATCTTGTCTTATTTTGTCCAACCCACAGACCAAAGATATTCAGTTTACTATCATGTATGACAAAGAAAAGCATTAAATCGTCACATTTGAGAAGCTAAAACCAGCTAACTTTGTGTATATTGTTAAAAAAAATGACTTATTAATGATTATTTCATTATCAAAGTAGTTATTGAATAATTTTCTGTCAATTCAAGCTCTAGTTTTGATACATGGGTTGACAAGTGCACTAAGCTGTGAGGCTAACAAATCTATCATCTCGTCTCACATTCTTATTAGCAAAGATCAGTGTACCAAACGTTCAACTAGCAGCGTCTAATTTTTAGCCAGCGCTGTCATTAAAAATGAGAAACGACGCCTGCAGCAAGTCATATCAGCTGCCGCCAATTAACAATGAAAGGCTAAAATTAAACTTGTCTGTTGTCGATTTATGTCTGTACATGTCAAAGATGATTTATGAGGGAAGAAGCTTCACTCTGTAACACCGCTGTACAATCGTGAGACTCACTTCCCTACAAATAAATCTGAATCGTCCTGCAAAATTCAGCTCAAACAACAACCACAAAAAGATGATTTCTTCCTGCGTGCGGCTCCACTAATCACACATTCACCCAGTCCTGCTGTAATCTAACAAACAAGACTGTGAGAATCCAGTCTGTCGGACGGAAGGAGAGAAAAAAAAAAAGCAGTGGAAGCAGGAGTGGTGGAGCGAGGGAAGGGTCCTGGAAAAGGAGGAAGTGGACAGCAGTGAGTCATGGTGGAAGAGGTTCATTCACAACACATGCTGAGGACGGCGAGCAGGAGACAGTCAGTCAGGGAAACTTTCCAAGCCGGCTTTCTCCATGTCTAGACATAACGCAGAGGGGGAAAAAGCATCAGCAAGTTCTGCCTTTTCCTTTTTTTCCCCCCTCATAGTTTTGTCTTTTTAATTTCTATGTTCCAAATGTTGTGCCCAAGACTGTCAGCAGCATTTGCAACAGTTTTTCTTGTTAATTGATTGTGTTTCCAGCTGGAACAGAAGCACAATGATGATACCGAGCTTTATTTTTCTGTTTGTGTTCAACAGAAACATCAGAAACACTGCCTATATTTTTTTGTTTTAATTTATCAGGCAGTCTAGAAGAACATATTCAGTCAGATATAACAATCCAAAGTTACATTTCTGTTGTTGGCATGATCATAAAAACAGTCACTTCAAGACTGAACTGAAGACTGAGAATCAACATATATCAAAGCAAACTAACTTCATATTGTGGACATTTAACAAGACTCAAGTTTCACAAATCCAATAAATGTGGATCCACAGGCTTCACGTAATGCCAGCATGCTTCTGCCCAGCTTCAACCTGAGCAGAGGTCTAATCAGCCAGGTTAAGTGAACTCACACAGGTGAGTTCACTTATCCTGGCTGATTACATAAGACAAAGAAAAGCAGCAAATCCTCACAATGGAGAGGCTGGAACTATGAAATGTTCGACATTTTAGCTTTAAAAAATGATTTAAAAGGTCAATCGGTTTTCAGAATAGATGGTCATTTATTTTCTGTCACTTCAGTTCAGATCTTTATTATCCAGCAAGGCAGCATAAAACACTAAAGCATGAGCACATAAACACAATAAAAGACATTATTAGTGCCGGTGCTATACACGCAAGTCAGACAATAAGGATGAAAGCAAAGAAAAAACAATAACAAAAGAGTAAAGAAGAGAAAAAACTATGTGAGAAATCACGAGGGCTGGAGTTTACTAAGCGATCAAGTAATCAATACCCAGATGTGTTAAGATCTGTTAAATATAATAGCTAGAAAATGAGCCAGTATTCATTTGTGATTCAAGGTGAGATAAAACCAGCCAAACTGATGAATCAATGGAACAAATCTAGTCTGTGTTTACACTAAACACTCCTGCCAACAATGAGAAACTCAAACTGACCAAATTTGGAATTAAATTATAATAATTAACACAGATCCCTGTGTTATTTCCTTGACTGTGTCCTTGTGATGTGCGACTGATGTTAATTGGTCTACATTTTTTCCCCTCAGGCCCACCAGGAGATAGCAGGACAGGACCTCCAGGCCCTTCAGGCTCCGCTGGACCTCGTGGTCCCCCCGGACGTCCAGGTTACGCCGGAGTCCGCGGGCCTCCCGGACCTCCTGGATACTGCGACTCTTCTCAGTGTGTCGGTATTCCTTACAATGGGCAAGGATACATAGGTACGTATCAAGAACTGGTGTGAAATAACATCCTGTAACTGCTAAACATAACTGATATTTCCAATCAGCTGGTGGGTGTTTTTCAATTTGGGATTAAACTCTTCAAACAGAAACTAACACAGCTGTAAAGAAACACTCCAACATTTAGGGAAATGCATGTATTTACCGTCTTTTCAGAGTCAGATAACAAGATGGGTACGTTACATAGATGATCCAGGACATGTTTAGCCTAGCTTAGCACAAAGAGTGGAAGCATGGGGAAACTGTTAGCTTTGCTCCATCACGAGAGGAAAAAAGAACCTTCCAACAACTCCAAAGCTGTCTGATTTGGAAACAAAAACTGTGTGTATTTCATTGTACAGCTGCTTTTGTTCGGACAACATTTAAAAGATAAGTATTCTATATTTTTTTCTTGTCAACAAATCCCACGAAAAGACCAAAAGCAACACTGTGTTAGTCTGTCCCTCGATACCCTCGTCTGTGGCTCTCAAGCCCATGGGTTCCTGCTGAAGATGTAAATCTTTTTAAAAAAAACATATTTTTGAGCTGTTTTTAAAGGTCAGTAACTCCCTAAAACAGCTGGCCACTGTAGTTTTTAACAAACAAACAGGAGGAAATTGTGCATTTGTTGGGGACTATTTTCAGCGGCGGATGAATCCACATTTGGTGCTCTAGTGAATATTTTTGGCAGTTTTTTGCCACAGTGGAGCTCTATGATCAGTTCATTGTTGGTTTTAGTCGTTTCATTGGATTTGTTGACGATAAGAAAAATATAGAATATCACCAAAATTAGCACCAACAACAAATGGTAACCACAATGTCATATTTAGACCTTAAACAATTGGTCCATTATTCTATTAGTCAATTCACAAATTATTATTCTGCAACTCTTTTAATTGTTTTTTATTCATTTCATCAGTTTTGAAGCAAAAATACCAAACGTTCTCCGGTTTCTTCTTAAATATGATTTGGATTTCCTTTTTTCTATCATTGTAAACTGAATATCTTTTTATTTTTGGACAGTTGGTAAATCTGAAGATGTCAGTTTGGCTGGAATATTATAAACGGCCATTTTTCACTATTTTCTGACATTCTGTAGGCAAAAACAATGAATCAATTAAGCAAGAAATTAATCATCAGTTGCAGCCTTAGTCTCATTTTTACATTTGTTTCTGCATCTGTTCAGTAAATCAGACAGTTTTGCAGTTGTCGGAGTATATTTTTCTCATTTGATGGAGCTAGGCTAACAGTTTCTCCCTGCCTCCAGTCTTTATGCTAAGCTAGGCTAAACATGTCCTGTCCTGTATCTCTGTACTGGATACACAGAGATAAAAATGATACCCATCTTCTCATCTAAATTTGGGTAAGACGGTAAACAAGTGTTTTTCCTAAAATGCCAGAGTACTTTTTCATGAGGATGAGAGTCTGATAACTTACAGTTACTAAACATTACAGAGTAACCTAAAAGTTGTTTATTCGCTGTCTTCTGCTTTGACCTGACTGACACCTTCCATCCTCTTTGGCCTGTTTCAGGTTCACCATAGTAGACTTTCTATGCCGCCTGTGCTGCTTTCACTGACTTCCTGAAAAACAAAACTCAAAGTCCTGTAACTGAAACACTTGCTCACATGCTCTAGAGCTGTTTAAAGGATAACAGCCAAAGGAACCCATTAACAAACTATGCTGAAAAACAACACAACAACAAAGAGGGAACCTGTACTAACGACTCACAGCCAGTAGAACAAAACCCACCAGCAGCAGCGGTGATGGCACCGACCTGTTTAGTGGCCTGTTTGCATCTTGAAGCCAAAGACCAAACAAAGAAACCTTCTGTTCAGTGGAGGAGCATGTACCAAACAACAACAACAACAAACAACCCAAACAAATACTAACAAAGGTGGATTTGTAACAGAAACAAGTGCAACTACCACAGCATCACCAGCAACAACAGCAGCAACAACTTTAACAGCATTACTCTCAAGGTGACATGTGTAAATAAACTAATTTGTGCCTTGTAAATGATGTCTGAATCAAGTCCACTAAATTTAGTTTTTAACATCTGTAGTGTTAAAGCTTGTGCCTTGCAACCAACAACCTGATGCTTGCTGAATGCCAACAAAAACGCCTCTTTAAAATTTTCCTGCCCATGTGTTTGTAGCTGTTTTAAACTGCTCAGGGCCATACTGAATCACTTCTGCACATGTGACCCCTGAGATTTAGATTTCACTTTGTTTGCCACTTCATGTACAAAAAACAATCTAGTTGTTCCATTTCCTTTTTTTAAAAAAAACAATTCTCCCAGAACCAGCTATACTGTATCTCTGTTATTAAATACTAACAATGCAACTCTAAAGAAGTTTCTCCAGGCTGGTGGCAGAAGAACTGTACTTGATTTTTATGTAGAAATGTTTTGTTGTTTATTTTGTAAATGAATGAGTTGTGGAGAAATGACAGTGTTGATAATTCTTGAGTGATGAAGTCACCTGACTCTCAAATTGGACTAACACCTGAACTTGTGACGTCAAACAAAAAGGGAAACGATGAATGCACTGACATGTTTACCAGGGGCGTGTCCACCCGCACACTAAAATCTGACATTTGATTGGTTAGTTAGCAGCTGTGGATTTGGTGATATCTCTGCCGAGTTTATCTGCACTCCAAGTTACAGATGTTTTATTTTGCTTTCGAACTTTCTTTAGCGTCACACTTTGTTAGGTACACCTGTACAATCTAATGCAATCATATACAACAGTTCTGCCATGAATTCTGCTACTTTTTTCTATGTGTTTAGAAAGTAGAATTATCACCTTTCTGAAATTGTCAACAAAAACTTTAAAGCTTTGAAGAGGTAGAATTTATGGCAGAGCTGTTGTATTGGATTGTATTGGATTGCACATGTGCTCCTAATAAAGTGGCCAGTCAGTTCGTATACTATTATGAAATCAAATACTGATTTGATAACCTGCAGCCCGTTGCACTACTAACTGCTCTGTTGTAACTAGTTATTCTCACATTAAACTTGCTACCTGCTCAGTTGTGGAGTTGTTACTTGTTCTACAAGTAAACAGTAAATCACAACTTTGTCACAGAGAGCGACATTTCATCCTGTGCAACATTTAGATAAAATGGAATAGAAAGACACGATTAACTAGTGGCAGGAAGTAAGAGACGTACTATATACTGTTATTTAGAAAGGAAAAAGTCACTTATGCTATCATGTGTTGTAGCTGACATATGACAACATTATTTTATCATTAAAAGATCACAAAGAATCCTGCACACTGACTGTCTGAGGACCGAAAGGTCAATAAGATGAGTACATGTGATGGACAGTGTGGGATTCTTTGTTTTATTTCCAAGTCGTGTTTTTGATCCTATGCACTTGTCATTGTGTGCAAGAACTGTCCTGAAATAATTAAAAAGTCATTTATAATCATTGTAACAAAACTGATTTAGCATAACTGTGATCAATAAGGAATAGCAACAAATCCTCACAAATGAGAAGCTGGAATAAGGGAATGTTTGGCATTTTTGCCATTTAAAAATAAAGGACTTAAGCAAGTAATTGATTATCAGAATTGTTGCAGATTCATTTCCTGTTGATCGACTAATCTCTTCAGCTCCATTTAGAACATTTACACATAGCTGGTGCAACAGCCTGCTGGTTAATTATAGAAATGGTTTAACATGTTTAAATGAACAAACTTTCTGGCCCCTGCATCAGTTGAGTGCCCTGCAGCAGCTGTTGGATCACAGTAACTTTTTTCTGTTGGCTTATTTTGGTGCTTTGGTAGCTCCAGTCCACAAATGTTGCTGTTTCCTGTTTTTCAGTGAGTCAAATATGAGAATAATTTTTGCTGTAACTCAACCACCACAATAAGTGTGGACACGCCCCTGCTGTTTACTAACCACCCATATCAGAGCCGAAAGGAAAAACAAAAACTCACTTGACTTTAGCTAGCAGTCAGTTAACAAAAAAAACAAAAAAAAAAACAGAATTTTAACCCGTTCTTTTTGTGCATGCTGAGACAAACTAAGAGAATTTCCCAACTCATGTTCAATTGGCCCCAACGCTATCTCCGAGCAGGCCAATATCCATCTGAACCCGACACCCAAGTATTCCCGGTCCCCGAGGAGGAGGATGTTTCGCAAAACCAGCGTCGAAAGAGATCACTATCAAGAAAGGCATCCAACAGGCTAACATCATAAGACAAGCCATGTTCACTTTTTTTTTTCTTGTTCAACCTGTGTTTGTTGTTGGAATATGCACATTATACACAGAAAAAAACGGGGTTTGACACCTCGACTTTATTGGGAAATACCTTTTAAATGCCTTAAAACGTATGTGAATATTCATTTTTGTGGCAGGTGAAGGTTTTGGACAGAGGGAGGGAGTTTGGGGGTGATTGCTAAGCAAAAAAAATTTAAAAATGGAAGAAAAAAATCCATGAAAACCTGTGAGCTTTCTTTTTCCACTTGTCTTTTGCTTGTAACATATTTGCATTGAGTTTGTATTAACTAGCAGTGTTGAACAGTGCACTCATTGCATAACAAAGCTAGTGATGGTAGTGGAGGGATGAAAATGTTTGTTGACAGTGTTGGGACATCAGGTGAGAAATGATTATTGTTTTCTGTCACAGTTCATCCAGTATGTTAAATATAACCCTTTTCATTCAGTGTCGTCTTCCAAGGAGGTTCAGTTTCATTATGGCAGTTAAACACAGCTTTCATTTTGTATCTCTAGACTTAATATTTATCAGTTTTCCTTTATTCCGTCACAGCTAATTTTACCAAAGGTGAAATTGCATGTCTGTGGTGTATATTTAGTACGTGTTTTTGTTACATTTCATTTTTGTTTTAACCAGAATATAGTTGTTGTCATTCTTGTCATTTTCTCAGTATCGAATGCAGTCGAAACCTGCGTGCAAGACTATGGAAATGGTATTGCTGCTTCATGTTTTAACTGCAGATTGTGAATTCCACAGCCTTATTTTCTTATTTATTTCTGAAAACAGAAGAGGCATTTTTCAATAAAACTACTGAAAATTTACACCTGGTGTGGTTTTTGTGAGTCTTGGTTGCTTATTTCAAGGGAATGCACAGACTGAAAGAGATGTGGGCAAAGATGAAGGAGGGGTACTTTTGGCATGAAGGTCACACCAGAGTGGACTGACTAGAGGGGCATTTGAGGGGGAAAGGTCTAACCAAATTGGCACTCTGCCTGACTGGAGAGGCACTTTGATCAGATATTGGGGAACTTGGACCAATTTGGGGGGCTAACTACAGGGGTAAGGGGCCAACAAGAGGAACACTCAGACCTGCAGGAAGGGCACTTGAGGGGCACTTGGACAGACGAGAATGGCATTTGTGCTGACAACAGGGGCACTCTAGCCTATTGTTTCTCAACTGGGTGTCCGTGGACACCTAGTGGTCAATGGTGTTATTACAAGGGGTCTGTGAAATAATAAAATATATATTTATATTTATATTTATATTTAGTTAAATAGATCCTATGGCCTTTACAGACATAATATATTTCCTCAAATAGTGGCCGGGGCCTTTATTTACCTCAACTGCAGAAGGTAACAGGCCTTTATTTCTAATTCCCTCTGTTTGATAAGTGTAATTGGTCATATTTTAGTATGAAGCCTCATTTTGATCCACTCCTGTTTGCCCTGTTAAAGTTACTGCATTATGCTTTTAATACATACTCAATACTTCCTCTATCCATTTCAAATTAAAAGCTCTTTAAAGGCTTTTTAGTGGTCAGAGACCCTTCATTTCTTAACAAGGCTTTTATTGTGAAACATTTGCAGGAACATGTTGTGGAAAACTCATTGACTTGCAAGGTCTGGCTTGAGATACTTGAAATGTAGCAACAAACAAACAAACACAAAGAAGAAGAAAAACTGTACTACTCACCGTAGTATTAGCGATATGGAGAAACGGCTAAAACTAAACAAACAGCCGTCTGTTTTGGACATCGGTCAAACCGACTCTGGTCCAGAGGAGAAGAAAACCAAGACAGAGAGCAAAATGAGGCAATATAAAGAGGATTATATCATGTTCATGTTTATTGGCCATACATATGCTGTTTTATGCAGTTGTATTACAATAAAGCAATGTAGGTTCACCCTACATTTAGCCTAGTGCAATCTCTATTTCTGTCAAATTGTTTTGGGGTTTTGGGGTGGGGGTCCTCAGGACCGCTCAATATATGCAGGTGGTCCAGTACACAAAAAAAGGTTGAGAACCACTGCTCTAGCCAACTAGAGAGTCAAAGGCGACTTGGGCTGATCAGTAGGACACTTGAACTGACTGGAGCGGTACTTGGGCTGACCACAGGTCCTCACTAAGACGGCACATAGATCGACTAGGGTGGCACTTGGACGGACTAGTGGGGCTGACTAGAGGCTTACTTGATCGGCACTTGGACTGACTAGATGGGCACTTTGGCAGACTACACTGGCAGTGTGATCGACTAATTAACTAGAGAAGAACTTGGACTGACAGAACAGACATCTGAGGGGGACCTGGGCTCAACTAGGGTGGTAGTTGGACGGACTAGAAAGGCATTTCGGCTGAACCCAAGGGCCATCAGGCCAATTTTGATCAACTAGAGGGATACTTGCACTGATTACAGCACTTAGGCTAATAAGTGAATTAGAGAGGTCTTAGGGATGACTAGAGGATCACTTGGAGTAACTCGGACGACACTTTTGATGATTGGAGAGAAACTCTGTCCGACTGTAGAGGCACCTGCGGGTCCACTTGGGCTAACTCCAGGGTAATTTGGAGTGACTTGGGTAGACTGGAAGGGAACCTGGACAGTTTAAGTGCCCCTCTACTTCTAAATGAGTAATGCAATGAAGTACAAAGCTTAAGAAAATGGGTCTTTGCAGGCCACAGGCTCATCTGCACTGTTTTATTTCTCTGAGGGAAAGACCTCCATCCTGGAGTGGAAACTTGGAAAGTCTGGCATAAATACGGCAGTCAGGAAATTGAGAAAAGTGTCTTAAAGTGCTATTCTCCTCGGCCTCTTTGAGCGCTCACTTTCTTTTCTTTTTTTTTTATGACTCTGAACCCAAAAGCCATTGAGGATTAGCTAACTTCACTGGCCTGATTTGCTCACTAGTATTTTCTCTTCAGATATTTTCCCCCTGAATCACTGCCACAAACATAAAGCTTAATAACGGAGCACACAAGTGAGACACACTAATCATCTATATGCCGTAAACATCAGATCGCCACCATGGAAACACCTCATCACCAACATTCGGCTGTTCAGATGAGTTCATCTCTACTCGAGTGTGACTCATCTGTAGCTACCAGTTACAAGGCAGTGATCCTATGAAGACAGTTTAGATTATCAGAGAGGAAAAATTTAAAATACCAACTGGCCTTAACATCACATCTGCACTGAGCGTGCTTTTTTAAATCCTCATCAATGAAAAGAGCGTTGAGTGTTGCTGTACTGGTTCTACACCCCAAAATAATCCCCATTTTGCTGCTTTTTGAAAAAGGTGGCAAAAATATCCAGATAGTAAAAGTCAATGAGATGGTGCATTTGTTGCTGAGTGTTTTAATGATGTGTGAAGACCCAATGGTTTTCTGGAGGGTTTGAATGACAGTCGACGACAAGGTTTGTTGCTTCAAGACTAAACAAGAGCGTTTACATATTTTCCTCACTAGCTGAGTCAAAAAAACCCAAAGCAGTGACCACAGCACACTGGTGAAGTATCGGAGGAAAAAAAAAATGAAAACAAGCGCTGCAAAAAATGTTGTATCTGGTGTTTTTAATCAGAAACCTCCGGCAGTCTAATTGGAACGGGATGAAATGGGTGGAACAGCCTTGTTCCCTCGGTGGGTCTAGTTTATCAGCAGCTTTGAAGTTCCTCCCTTGGCCTTTACAAAGCATACTGAATAAGATATGATCTTTGATGGTGGCAAAATTAAAAACATATCTGAGCATGATGAAATGGTTCAGGGCATTCTTTTTCTAACTGCAGGCGACTGAAGGTCATTAGGAATAAACCCCAAACTGCACGCACATTCCCCCGATCCTGCTGAGTGGAAATTTGATTAAAGAGAAGAACCAAAGACAGGATACTGGCATTTCTGCTGCTTATGCCATGCTGATCTTGATATACAGTGTAACTACTATAAATCAAAAAGACTGATGACCGGTCGACTCTGTTTTACACCAGTAGCATCATTAGCGCTCACGATTCTACAAATGAAGGCCACATTTCCCATAAATCTGTTGTTTCTGGTTGCAAAGAGGGTCTTTGCTTCTTTGCTTGAAGGATTTCCTTTTGACTTAATATGTTTTCCCCCAGTGGCTCGTCCACCATCTGCCATCAACAGAAACTCTGAAAATTTTAGCTCAGTTTGTCGAGGAACAACAGTGGGAGTACTGGTGCGTTTCCAGGTGAGCTGCTACACAAATCGGGTGAAAAAAAGAAAAGAAAAAGAAAACACAAAAGGAGACAGAAAGAGAGAGAGAGCTATGCTGTGGTGATTGTCCCCAGTTGAGATGGTGTCATCTCCCTCAAGTCTTGTCTCTGGAATCCCTTCCAACTACTGTATGTTCAGTTCGGTTTGGTCCTGTACCTCTTCCCACATCTTTTAACAAAGTTTTAGCAGTAACCCAGCTAGCTATGAACCGTTATTAACTTTACATGAATAACAAAGCTCAAAAGCTCAGGGTAAAGAAGTTAAAATCCCAAAAAATAGAAGAATCCAAATGCAAGGTTTTAAGGTTTAAAGGTCCTAAACCATCGACAGAAGACAACAGGGATTATATAATCTAGGTTTTAGTTAGTAGGATAATATTTTTTAGCTCTTGTTCCTGCCCTGGTTTCATCAGAAATTCTAATATTGTGATTATATGTGGCTCAGACCTTACAGAAGTTTGTCACAGATGAACTTAATGAAGTAAGAAAAGCTACTAATATTATGTTGGTTCTGAATTTACTGCTATACTGTCCAATTCTGATCTTACATTCATACTTGTAGTTAGTGTGGAGAGAGTGAAATACCTGTACAACTCATGGATGTATAAAGAGAACTGGATACAGTTCTCTTTATACCTATGGAAGTTGCTCAGTGGTGCATGAAGCCAAAAAAGTCACTTCCTGCTGTAGAAATTACCCGGATGAAAACATACTGCACACGCTCTGTGGGCCCCAGCGCCCATAGAGCGTGCTCACTATAGACTTCCGCCAGCCGAGACGGCTAACTTCCGGTTTAGCTCTCCGGCAAACTTGAATGGGGATAAAATGATTAATTCACGCAGCTCTTCTAGACTTTTCGAAAATCAAATTCTGATAGTGAAACGAGTCATTTCGCGGGGGCCGTGACACTCAAAAAAATGTATCCGCTGATTTACAGGCGTCTCTTTCACAATGGAAGTCTATGGGAAAAAGTCTTTTTGGGCCCAATAGCATCACGTGACGAACTCGCAAGTTGTAATTACACGGTTTGGCGACTTGGTCAAATTGGCTTGAAAGCCTGGCGCTGTTCCTTGGCTTGGTACAACTGGGCTGTAAAATATACTCCCGCAGCTCAGACTCAGTTATATGGTAGTTTTTGAGAATGAACTTTGTTGTAGTGGACTGTATCATATGAAAAGATGTTTCTGATACATTATTTTGTCCACCCCCTAACCATAGAATCTGATCTAACCCAGTGTAAATAACAATTTACATTACACATTATATAAATATATGTTAATTACATAACACTGTACAAGGGTTTCTTTTCATGTATTGCTCTACATATTATGATCTACAGGTGAGTCTCTAACTTTGTCTGCTGTTTGGTGCTGGGCAGGTAGTGTACAGTGTTTTCTGCAAACAATCTTTAATAAACCTGTGAGTACATGTGCAGTAAAACCAAACCTGTGAGCTACTTGAGTTGAAACAATTAATTTATTAATCATTTAATCGATTGACATCTGCAAGTATTGTGATAATCGAATAATTGTTTAATTTCACTGATCCCAGCAAAGTTAAAGTAGAATAGAATAAAACTAAATTTGGCAATAAAATAGAATGAAGTACATAAAAGTAGTACTAAAGGAAGAAATTTAAAAAAAAAGGAAAAATGATATTATATTTACAAGGATAATACAGTTACATATACAAATAGTAAACAATATTACTATTTTTAGTTTGGATGAAATGCATCCAAACCTTTAACTGGTACTATATATATATTCCTCTCTGTAGCAGTAATGTAATCTGTAATCTGTAATCTCTGCAGATGAATCGATAATGACAATAATCGTTAGTTGCTGCCCTAGTTTCTACACTTACAAATCATTTGTTTTCAGCATCTGCAGGGCAGCAGGTTTGGTAGCCGCAGGTCTGAGCTCGCGTGCCTCCTTCTCACATTTGGTGAAAATAATCAAACGCTAGAGCGACACCTCATTTGTCAACGAGACACTCTTTGACTGATGGAGCGCGGCTGCTTAACAAACACTGAGCCAGAGATTCATTCTGCTTTCAGCTGCACAGAAGGAGCCCAAATTATCTGGAACACGTGAAGTCAAATTTTTATACAATCAATCCAGATTCGTTTTATGGCACCTCAAAGCATTCAGGGTGAGTTAATGCTGAGAGCAGCTTTCAGCAGAGAGCAGACCAGTGTTTATATGTCGCTGTTAAGTGCAATAAAAACTCATCCTCCAGCTCTGTTTTTGAGGCTCTTAGCAGAACTTTAAACTCAGAGGTTGGCCAGCCAGCGATGACCTCATGGAAAGTCTGGCAGCAGCGGTCGTTTGCTCAGTCTGAGGTGTTCCACCAGCCGCCACTGTTCAGAAGCACAACCAGTATCACTTCAGCCCACAACTGCAATATTTATAACAGCAGTTTGTCTTGTGGGATTGATGCTGTCAGACATTTAGAGCAAGATATAAGGGCAGCAGAGGCTGGAGTTTAATTTAGTTTCAGTTTTCCTGAGAACTAGTGAAATAAAGACTGTGATTATTTGGCTTCACCCACTGAGGTTTAAATCAACAACTGAGGTTATTTTTACCTCCAGAGCACAAAACATATGATTTCAACACAAGAGATCACTGTTCATTTAGCATTTTCTTGAAACTAACATTATTTTCATTGTTTGGTTGATAAGAAGTCAAAAATTGTGGAAAATGCCCGTCAAAAGTTCCCAGCGTCCTAAATCCTTTATTTCCACATAATGAGCATTACGTTAATTGTTTATCTTTAGACTCATGATGTGTGACGCATCTTTTCAAGGCTTATTGTCCAACACAAATTCCCTGAGGGACAATACAACTTCTCCATTTTTCATCCATCTAAAAATATCTTGGTGTGTGACCACCATTACAACCCCGCTGAACTTTTTATCTAGTTAGAAGATGACAGCCTGATGACTCTCAGCTCAGTACATCTCACAAGCAGTCGGTGACTAACTGTAAATCACAGGGTCAGATAGCGGGGAGACAGAAAGTAACGATGTGTAAGTGGAACATTATTGGAGCTTTAACACTGAGACGTGAGTCGCCTCAATAAAACAAGCACAGACTCTTTCCAGGAAAAAATGTGAAGTTTTATCCAACAACCTGAAAACCTGGAACTTATCTCAGGCGAATCATCAGTGTGAAAGTCTGCTGGTGTCTATGTGGTTTCATGGGATATATTTTACATTATTTAACAGAATCGGGATTAAAACTCCTCTTATTCATCAGGAACAGGTGGTGCAAAAGAGATCTGGTCTTGATGTGGTCTGCTGCTGCTGCAGGTACTCTATGTTTAAGGCCAGAGAACAGCTCCAGTATGATAACAGTACTGGTATTGTTGCTAATAGCAGTAACAGTGACATTTACGTGAGTGCTTCTTTCCCATCATGACACTCACTCTGACCTTAAACAAACAGTTACTCATTCAAAATATAAACTCTACTTGGAAAAAACAGTGTGAGATGTTTTCTGGAGGTTAAGAACTTGTCCCAGAGCTGGCTGCTAATTAAAAAGTCAAAACATTTTGTTCATATCAAATTTTATTTCAATACAAACACTGCTGTCACTGCAGCAACGTTTGTCTAATGAATTCTATAAAAGTGTCTTATAAACTGTTGAGCTTCTTTTCCCCAAAGTTTTACTGGATCTGCTTTAAAAGGACAATTCTGGGTATTTTCAACAAACAATTTGGGGAATTTTCAATAGAGTCCGACCCACAATAAACTATTGAAGCTCGGGACAAAACAAGACATTTGTTGACTTGGGAACATCATCTTGGGCTCTGGGAAACAGCGATCAACATTTTTCACCATTTTCTGACATGTTATAAACCAAACAATCAATCGATTAATCAAATAAAATAATTGGCAGATTAATCGATAATGAAAATAATCATAAATTTCAGCTCTACTATATCGTCGCTTCAACAATTTGCGTCACTTCTACCTTCAGTGTAGAGCTTTGCGGAGCTAAATCTTTGGGAGTGATGTGTTCTAACTCCAGAAAGTAATTAAAACATCTCCAGCAGATTTCTCTCATGTTAAAGATGGTTATGAGGTCAGAGTCGGGGCCCCCGAAGGAAAATCTCCTCCAGGGCCCTGAAAAGCTGCCTTAAACTCAGCACTTCACAAGAGTCAGAAACTGCTTCAAAAGACTTTGTTGCTTTCACAGTCATAAGAATGAGAGAAGAGAAACTTGATCCCACGCAGCAAAAAGAACAAAAACAGATGCATAAGTAACCTTATGAGAGCCTAGAATACTGTTTACATTACAGTAATATACAGTATAGGCCTGCAACTAGTGATTATTTTAATCACTGATTTATCTTCAGATTATTTTCTCAATTAACTAATTAATTGTTTGATCTATAAAACATCAAAAGAGAAAAAAAAGAGGCCATCATCTTTTCCTGGAGCCCAGGGTGAAGTCAAGAGTCTAAAACCCAAAGATATTCAGTTCACTATGATGTAAGACAAAAAAGAAGAAAATCTAATTGTTTGAACTCTAATATGGAGCTTGAAAACAGGCTCTACATTTAGCAGCAGAACTGATATCCAAGCAAAAATGCTGTTTATGATAAAATAAAATAAAATAAAATAAAAATTTCCTGCACAGAACAAACTTTTCTTCTGGTTTGATTGGTGTTAATTTAGCGCTGAGAGGAGGTTTTGATGCGTTTCTCTCTGATCCTGCAGTGAATCTGTCTCTCTGGTGTGGCAGCTGCCCACAGCTGTCAGACACATGTTGACTCTGTGTTTAGTGGGACATGTCATCACTGTCACTGGGTTATCATGAAAACTCATCAGAAGAAAAAGGAAAAGAAAATGTTCCATAAACTGAACTATATTTCCCTGGAAATGTCAGATTCACACCACACAGATACATCAGCTCCATCTTACTGCACTGAAACCCCAACTGCAGCTCCTTGTGATGAATGATAATGTTGAATCATTTACAGCTGCAACTAAAGATTATTTTCATTATTGATCAACTTGCAGACTATTTTCCTCCATTAATTGATTAATCGTTTATTCAATCAAATGTCAGAAAATGATGAAAAATGAAAATCATTCAAATTCCCTACAGCCCAAATTAACTTAGTTTTATTTATATAGCACATTTAATACTAAACGATGTAATATAATGTACATCATAAAACATGAAAAGAGAAGTATGAACATTAAAAACATAATAAATACTACAGCTGAGGTGAAAATATAATGACGTTTCCTTCGTAAAAGCAATTTTAAAAAGATGAGTTTTAAGTTTTGTTTTAAAAATTGTGACGTGTCTGGTTTGACTCTACAGGGAGTCTGGGGTGGAGCTGCAACAATTAGCTGAGTAAAAGATTTTCTGGTTCCAGCTTCTCAAATGTGAATATTTCTGGTTTATTTAGTCGTCTATGACAGTAAACTGAATATCTTTGGGTTGTGGATTGTTGGTCGGGACAAAACAAGATATTTTAAAGACCAAATGACTAATCGATTAATAGACAAAATAATCGACAGATTAGTCGATGATGAAAATAATCATTAGTTGCAGGCCTAGTCTGGGGGCATATGAACTAAATTCAATAAATTTTTTATTATGAATTACAGTCCAAAACCTAAAGAAAATCAGTTTATTATCATAGAAGATGAATTATTCACATTTACCAACCTGGAACCAGTGACCAGCTCTGTGAAGCTGAACTTGTGCTAAATGCTCACACAGGCATGCTAACATGCTAACATGCTGATGTTTAGCAGGTATAATTCACTGTGTTGGTTTAGCATATTAGCATACAAACATTTGCTAAGCTGAGGCTGATGGGAATGCCATTAGTTTGCAGGTTTTTGGTGATAAATCAAAGTATTGGACAAAATTATATTTTGACCAGATGATGAAAAGTCAGAGCATCACCAAACTTATTAGAATTCATCCTGAAGGGACCATAAATGTTTGTACCAAATTTAGGTCACAACCAAATGTGCAAAACCATCAAGTAAATGTTTAGATATATCACAGCATACTTAGTTTCTGCACCAACAGGCCCGTGAATATCTGACTCTCAATCTGTTTCTTTTAAAAAGGTGAATTTCACTGAGCATCACTTCAGCTTTGATGTCATCCTGCTCTTTAATCTGCTGCTTATTAGCATCGTACCAGGTAACAGAGAAGAGATGCAAACACAACCGCATCGTTTGGCACCAAACTCTACATCTGTCGTAAGTGTGAACAGCATGACGCTGCGGGGAAACAATGTAAGAGGCAAACGTCTGTTCAGCTGGAAGCTTCACCAGATATGAAAAAAATAAATGTCAAAAACTGGAAACATAAGATTCAAAAATGAAAGTTTAGGTTTATATCAGTGAGGTTTAACTCAGCCAGTGAGATTTTATGACTGAGGAAGTTGCTAATTTAAAAAAGTTAAATAAATGAAACAAAAAAGGGTGACCTAATGACCATTTCAGTGAGTAATTTTTCCAATAAATCCACATCATTCTTTTATTATTATGATCTGTTGGGGCTCTGCAGTGAAGAACCACACATGCATGTATCTCGTGTTATTTATGTGGGACTTATGGCTGCTGAAAGCTAATCTCTGTTCATTTATCGGTGTAATAAAACTGCCTGAGGCCTGACCCGAAGAAAATGCCTCCACATTAAAGACTGATAATAGTTAATGTACTTTCACTAAATGAGTCAGAGCAGCAGCAGCTGCAGCGCGTCCAAAAAAAAGTCAGACGATCTCCAGAGGAAATTTAAAAAGTTCAGCTCAATGTTGATTTATTTTTAAGCCTAAACAGAAACTTCTTCCACATCAGACGATGAAGCATTGTTCACTAACACACAATCAAATAAAATGTGCGTCCTGGTTCTGGCTGTGGTGTCTGTATATGGCAAAGTAAACGAGGACAAAGCAGAATCTGAAGACTTCAGCACTATTTCAGTCTGATTTGGAGCTCAGTTTCTGTGTTTGTCACAACAATGATGGTCGTCATAGTGAGCAGATCACATGAACAAATTTAAAGCACTTTTTTATTATTTTAAACCCAATAAAAATGTCTTGTGTTAATGTATTTAATTGTTGCAGGCTGGTTGGTCTTTACGGACATTTTCCCTCAATTTCACACATTATTACTTTTGGTAAAGCAAAAATCATGATACACACACGCAGATACACACATACATTCACACGCAGTAGAAAGTGAATAAGTACATTTGTTTAAGTACTGTGTTTATGTACTAAAATGTATCTGACAGCAGCTACGCTGAAGATTAAGATTCACATTCAAAACATAAGATCATTTTATGAAATATGATGCATTTTAATAGATACTCAACAGTATATAATGTAACAAATAAATTACATGATGATATTCTGCTTATAGGTTAAAGGATAAATATACAGTATCACCAGCTTTATCCTTTAAAGAGACATTGCAAAGTAAAGAAATCGTGTTAAATGTATTAAATGTATTTTATAAATCCAATAACAGTAAGTACTGCATTCAACATTTTACTTACAGTAAGTAAAAAGTAGAGACATTATTAGCAAAATGTACTTAAAGTTCTGCAAATTTATCAAATTTAGCATCCATGTCTCATCAGCCACAGCCTGTCCCAAAAACAGGGCAGATAATGTTTTACACACTAAATCTGACTTTATTAAACATCTTTATTAAACAGTTTTTGAGAGGAAAAACATTTTTAATCAATGATTTTATCATCAAGCACTAATTTGGTGTTTTTAACTGAAACTCGGTTAGACCAAGATAACAGTGCAGCTGTTCTCATCGAGTCGACCCCTCCTAACTGGTTTTATGAGTGAAGCTAAAGTGCATCAGAGAGGAGGTGGAGTGAACATTTTATTTAATGATTCCCTCCAATGCAAACAGATATCTTATGGAAATTATGCTTCGAATATGTGGTTTTTCAGCTGAATTCCTGTGTTCCTAAACATCCACAGGCCACCTAAACACTGTGCCACATTTTTTCATGACTTTGCTGAACTGCTGTCTATAATCTGTATTGACTTTGACTGTGTAGTTATTGTTGGTTATTTTTAACATCCATGTTGACGACCCGCAGCACAAAGTGACTGTGGAGCCACGGAAGAACGATTAAAAGTTAAAAAAACCCAAACCAAGACAGGAATCTTGGTGTCGTCATGGACTCGGTCCTGAAGTCACATTAAGACAACTACAAAGTCAGCCTACTATCACCTGAAGAATATATCAAGGATTAAATGACTTATGTCTCAGCAGGATTTGGAAAAACTTGTCCATGTGTTTATCTTCAGTAGACTCGACTACTGTTACGGTGTCTTCACAGGTCTCCCCTAAGAAATCGATCAGACAGCTGCAGTTGATTCAGAACGCTGCTGCTCGAGTCCTCACTAAAACCAAAAAAAGTGGATCACATCACTCCAGTTCTCAGATCTTTGCGCTGGCTTCCTGTCTGTCAAAGAAATGATTTTAAAATACTGTTGGTTTATAAAGCACTGAATGGTTTAGGGCCAAAATACATTTCTGATCTTCTGCTACGTTATGAACCATCCAGACCTCTCAGGTCATCTGGGACAGCGTTCAGTTTTTATGCTTCACATATCTGGAACAAAATCCCAGAAAACTGCAGGTCTGCTGCAGTTCTCAGTTCTTTTAAATCACAGCTGAAGACTTTTCTGCTTTTAATTAAACTAAATCTGAAGCTTTTGATTCATATCTTACACTGACTGTAACTTTTATTCTCCTGTTTCATCTCTTATTCTATATTAGCTTATTTTTATTTCCAATTTGACACTTTTTAATTGTATTTAAATGTCTTTTTATATTACTTTATGTTGCTTTTACATTCTGTCTTCATGCCTTTTATGTTCTATGTAAAACACTTTGAATTGCTGTTGAAATGTGCTCTACAAATAAACTTGCCTTGCCTTAAAGGACGAGGTTGGTGGTTTTTTCTTTTCCAAAACCAACAGTGTGTTTGTTTGTCTCTCGATACGTCATAAGTAAGTATAAGTTAGTATAAGTTAGTATAAGTGAGTATAAGTTAGTATTCTTAGATAAATTCATTGTTGATCTTGGTGTTTTCATGGAAAATATAAAATATAACCAGAATGATCTGTTCAAAAAGTTATTATAAAAAATGTTTTTTTCCCTTAAAGAAATTCATTTGAGAAGCTTTAATGGATATTTTTCAAATGGCCAAATTGTGATTTGTTAACTTAGCAGAAGCTGTGAGGCTTTAAGATGGTTTAATTTCTACAGCAACTACAGCGCTGTTTAAAACAGTAGTACCTTTACACATGAAACTGAAATTTGGTGCACTTGTGAACAAGAAGTGTGGGAAGCAGGAAATGTAAATTTAAAAGAGTTTCATAATTCATATTTTAGTAGGTTCACTGTAATACCCCCCAAAAAATCATGTTTAAAAAGTGTGTTTTTATGATTGTTTTTAAATGAGTATTATATTTTTTCTTATATTTTGATGGGGATTAATATATTTGTTATAATGATACAAGTGTTTCTTTTCATTGAAGCCATTAATCTTTGTTCTGTGATGTTTACATGAGAAGTTATTAAAGTCCTCCTTCACTCCAAAATGTGTTTTTTCTTCTTGTTGGATGTTGTTCTGTCCTCTGTGCAGAATGATGTATGTACAGAGTTTGTTTTCATATTTATCAGCTGAAGGAGGAAAGTTTCTCTCTGCGCACCTTAAATCTGACTTAAAGGTTCGTATCTACAAGCATGATTTGTGATGTCACAACGAGTTTGGAGCCAATCGTGGTCCAGTATTTTACAACTGTGATGTGGAAACTTGAAGAAGGAGCAGATGTCATTTTAAGATAACTGAACAAACCATATCAGACACAAATTATTATTGAAATTAGATTATTTTATATGCATCTTAAACATGTCTGGAGAGGATCTTTAAGCATTAAACACAGGTGTGTAAAATCAGGTGGATTTAGATCCTCAGCTCAGTCTGATCATGGTCTGAAATATTAATAATTTGTAAATACTGAGACAGATGCATGTTGGTAAAAGCTGGTGAAGCTTTTAAAACGTCTGAAAACATATTTTAAAATATCAGATAAACCAATCTGAAAATTATAAAACAGAAATTGAATCCTGCCAATAAATTAGGTGTTCACCTCCTTATTTTCCTTCAGGATTTACTTTATCAGTCAACGTTCCTGAAAGTAATAGATGTAATATATGAATGTTTTTAAATTCATTTTTGTTGTTATTGGAATATATTGAGTGGACTGGAAGCAGAACCAGCTGTGAAGGAGCCCAAACTAATATATTTCTGACCTTGCTCCTGCGGATATGTGGCAATCTGAGAGGAGGAAAGTTGACTCCATCGATGTCTGACTTCATCGCAGAGGAGGAGGAGTAGATACACAGACAGTGTTCATTTTCAACAGGCAGGCCAATGAAATTTCAATTAAATTAATTAACAGAGACTTTCAGTTGGTTTATTTTAAAAGACGTTTCATTTGCCAGACTGTCTGTCCTGATTCAAACACAAAAAGACTCTACGGCTCTGTCAACACTGAATAAAATGAAACATAAAACAGGTTGTGAATGAGCTCACGATTTTACCTTAAAGTTCTGGGAGCTGTAATCCAGTAAGTGGATATTTTCTGTTCTTGGCAGGGGACATGGGATGAGACGTACTAGAGACTTTAGATTTGACAACATTATCATTCATCTGGAGTCGTGTTTCTGTCCACCTGGTGAATGTAAGTCCAATATTCACTCTCTTTTAGCTGTTTTTGCTCTCTACCAACTCCTGAGGGAAATATCTGGCTCTTTAGCTGCTAGATTTTCCACTATGTTCACCAGCTAGTCTACAGCTAACTGTGTCTGTTTGCTATTTGGTGCTGAGCAGGTAGTGTACAGTGGCTTTTTACAGCTTTTTCTCTGAAAACAGCTGCCTGCTGCGGCCCAAAACGACGCTATGAGAGCGCTGAGAGTGAACCAAAACAGTAAAGTTGCAGCCGGACAGATAAACAATGAGCTGAAACTCACTATAAAGCTTTTTGATCAGAGTGCCTCAGATGCTTTTTATACAACCTACACCATTGACTTCCATTGAAAAGTAAGCTGGACAGTCATTGCTTTTTTATTTTTACGTGACTACTTGCCCTATCCTTGAAGAGCACCTGATTGTTTTACTTCATCATCACCAACACTACATTTCTTGAGCCAGTGCAGCACTCTCCTATCATAAACATATCGATCATAGTCCTTTTAAAGTCCAAAGTTAGCTCCTGTTGAGCAAGAGAACCAAACTGGAGTATCATATATTCTCTAGTCTAACAAGGTTTCCATTCAGACTCTAATGAAATCATGAAGAAACACATGAATGTGCTGATAACATCAGTTACTGAACATCTTATCCTATTGTGGACAAAATGTCATTCCCCATTCCAGATTTTGACTCTGTTCAACAAAACATCCCCAGGAGACGCAAAGGAGGAATCAAAGATCCTCTAATGGTTCCCACTCCTCTCCTCTCTTTGAAGAAAATGTTTATGTCCTGGAGAATCCATTTGCATTCACAGAGACTCTGAGTGACTCTCTGAGTGACTCTGCATTGAAAACCAACCGGACTCAAGCAGCATTCAGACTGAAACTCAAAGCTTTCCAGTAATTTTCCTCACATTGAGTCTTTGTACATCATAAGCACTGCTGGACAGCGCTGTGTAGTTTTATGTACTTTTACTAAGGGTGTATGGCATGTGTTGACCTTGTCTTGGATTGCTGCTGATTGTTTCTCTTTCTTTCTTACTTAGTGTGCATGTTTTTATGTGTGTATTTTATGTGTGTATGTTAAATTTTATGCAAACCAATTTCCCTCTGTGATAATAAAAAGGTTAAGGTTAAAGGTTAAACAACTTAATATTGCCGTTTATTCAACATTTGTGTTTTTTCGCAACCTTTGATGAATTCCCCGTGTTTCCTTTAAGCCCATAAGTTAAACGTCACGGCTCGACAGACGTGTGGAGAACACACATCGAGTCGAGGGGTGGCAGTAAGTTCAGACATGTCTGTAATAACAGCAGTACAGAGAGGAGGAAACGCTGTAGAAGGTTTTAGACAGCTAAACATTACTGTCAAACATAATGTACGTTTTTATGGATACAGACAAAACCAAGGTTAGATGACGTGAGTACCCGCTCTGCTGCGTCGGTAAATTTTAATGGGAGCTGTCGTTTTTTGGATGCCAATTTGCCCTCGAATATGGACTGTAAACCCCAGGAACACACTTTCATTTTTCATAAAGACTGATGAAAGAAATGCTAAATAAGAGATTGCGTTGAGTTACAGAAAGAAGTGGAACAGAAGCCAGACAGGAAGTGACGTCATGACTTCGGCTCTTATATCTAATGTTTCCAAATCAGGCTAAAAGTTGCATGAAGTCACATCGTCTCAGGTCCAGATTGGAGCACATGAGCGATACAAACATTACAGATCTAAAGTGTGTTGAATTAGCACAGGCATTTTGTGCAACTTTGACTACTGGAATTTGTTCATGATTAGCATGATTGTGTTCATTATGTCATGACAAAAACAGCAAACCTCATATAATCATAGAGCGAAAAAGCTTCTCCTGCAGCTCCAGCGCTCAGGTCCAGAGCACAAACCTCCTCCAGGTTTCGGGGTATTTGAGGTAAAAGGCTTGCTTCTCTTTCTGCAGTTTTCCTGTTTATGAGTTTTAGTTTACAGCTCAAATAGGATTAACACAGCAGCTCAAATAAATGTTGATATTAAACAAACAGCGAGCATTAAATGGCTGTATATTTTGCCGATTATCATTTACAGCCCAGTGTCATAATCTGAGAGAAAGCGGACAGACGCCACACATTCCTACCTGATGACAACACTGAGATTGTAAACGGACGTGACAAACTGCAGGTAAATACTCTGAGTTTTATTCCCCAATAAAATGTGGTTAAAGTGATTACACTTTTTTTTTTTCAGTCAAAAGTTTTACGTCTTCTTTCCATAAAGTGCAACTGGCAGATTGACTGCTCCTGCTGTAATGAAGTCACCTTTGGAAATTTGAATTCACATAGATGTGGGTTATTGCATTGTTACACATCCACAGAAAAAAACACCACTGAGGGTCCAACAAAGCATGTAAAACTACACAGGTCAGTTTATACAGATTTTTACGCAGCACTTCCAACCAACAGAAGCAGCGTTTATCTCAACTACTGGATGGACTTTGGTAAAGATATTAATGGTCCTCAGGAGATGAATTCCAATGAATTTCAAGTCACCACCAACAGGTCAAGATGTTTATGCAAACAATGCTAACGTCAGAATTAGGGCTGTGACTAACATCGCATCTTTGCAATGCCTACACGTGCTGGATACCGTCTGCCGTGGAGCTCTGAGGTTTATTACAAATCTTAAAGCCCTTACTCACCGTTGCTCTTTGTAGGCTCAGGTTGGATGGTCTGCCTTGTCCACCCGTAGACTCAACCACTGGCATATTCTTATTTATAAAGGCCATTCTTGTTTGGCTTCCATCTTACCTACAGATCTACATCCTTCAGAAGAGTATGGGAGGTTACTGTCTTCGCTCCCAGGACTTATTCCTTCTATCTGTCCCTAAAGCCCGTACCGAACTGGGTAAAAGGCTGTTGAAGTACGCTGCTCCCTTCTGTTTGGAATCAGTTGCAAAATTACCTGAATCTTCGGGAGCTGGTCTCACTGGATGCATTTAAAGTAATTCTAAATGACTTGGAGGCAGGCACATCTGGCTGTAGAGGTTTTGACCGATTCATATTGCCCCTGTTTGATCCCAACATCCTTGATGTTGATGACTTACAACGGACACTGATGAATATTTTTTATATTTTGTGATTCTATAAATTTATTCTTTATTTTCATTGCAAATTGTTGTTTTTTATGTCTACAATACTGTTAATTGTGCTGCTGCCTGTTGTGGCCAGGATGCTCTTGTAAAAGATTTTTAATCTCAATGAGACTTTTCCTGGTTAAATAAACAAATAAAAAATAATCCTAATGTATTGATCTGCCGATTATTTTCTTAAATAATCAAATGATTGTTGATGTCAGAAAATTCTGAAAAATGCCAACAATTTCTTCAGATTACAACCAACAGTCCAAAACCAAGAACATTCAGTTTACAGTTATATAAAAACAGAGAAATTCTCACATTTCAGAAGCTAGAAGCAGCTAATGTTTAAGGGTTTAGCTCGAAAAATTTAAATTATTCAATTATCAAAATAGTTGATTCTGTCTATTGCCGAATTGATCAATCGACTAACTGTTACAGCTCTAATTAAAATGCTAATATACCAAATATTTACAAGATACCAAACCAATCTCAAGCAAGTTAACATGCTAACATGTTTCATTACATCCTATTAGGGCTGCCAATTGATTAAAATATGTAATTGCGATTATTGACTGTCCATAGTTAATCACAAATTAATTGCACATTTTTTATCTGTTCAAAATTTACTGTAAAGGGACGTTAATACTCTTATCAACATGGGAGTGGACAAGATATGCTTGCTTTACGCCAATGTATGCATTTATTGTTAGAAATCAATTAACAACACAAAACAAAGATTGTCAGAAACGCTCACAGGTACAAACGTTTAGCTATTTAAAAATATGCTCAAATCATAACGTATGGCAAACTCAAGCCCAACAGGCAACAGATGGGCACGTTGGCTGACTAAATGTTCCATTACTTCAGTACTGATGAAAGATCTCTCCCTGCATCTCTCACTTCAAAAGCAGATCACACAATGCAATTGGGTCCAAACTCACATGGGAAAAATAAAGGCTCACAAAAACATCCCCTTGTGCTATGGGACAAAAACAGGATAACACAAAATGAAACAATAAATAAATGAAGTGAGCAGGAAACAGTGGAAAGGGAGTATAAGAAATCATTTTTTCTCTCTTTTGTCATCAAGTTGTGTAACTTAGATATGGTGGTGGCTCTCGATGGCAATTCAAGTGCAGTCGTTGGATGTGATCTGAATTATTTCGTGCAGACCTTCGTCCTCCACAGTGTTAACTGGCCCGCAGGCTGTAGCCACACATTTAGCTACTGTTGTTTATAGGTTCGTCCCTGCGTTTCTCTCGCACACTTTCAAGCGTGGTTTTCTGCAAGTGGGATGGCTCGGGGTTAACAAGGCTGCCTGCATTAGCATTAGCTGTGTGCTTCGCTAACAAACGGTATTTAAGACTAGATGTACTCTGGTGGTAACTCAGTTCACACAGACAGTAACTACAGATAACTCTGGTCTTGTTGACAGACACATCTGACAGCGCTTTGAAGCTGAATTCAAAATACCTTTTTCTTTATCCATTGTTCCTTGCTAGTTGCTAAACTATAGATGAGGCAAGGGGTCATCATAACAGAACCTACGTTAATGAAAATGAGCAGCGTTGACAGCCCTTTAACATGTTATCCATGGTATTCTCCACCTCCACCAGTGTCTCTGACTATCCTGCTATTAAAACTTCAAATGGCTCCCACATTTCTTTTACTGAGTCATACAAATACTTGGGAATTTAGCTTGACAGACTATCATTCAAGATTTATATTCAACATTTGACTCAGAAATTAAAAATCAAACTAGGCTTTTTGTATAGAATTAAAAGGTTGTCTGTCTTCTTCCAACTGCCCCATCAACACATCAGCAGTTAAACCCTGTGGACATATGGACTTCCTTACAGACAAGAAGAAATAATCATCTTATGTTATTCATCTATAAAGCTTCCAAACTACCTCTCATCTCTTCTCATTTAAATCTACTAACGACAGAAACATGATCCAGTAACTACTTAACCTCAGATATCCCTCATGTTTGCACTAATGTGGGCAGAACTGGTTTCAGGTACGATGCACCTTTTAAATGAAATGAACTGCAAACTGCCCTCAAACCTGAGTCATACATTCCTCTTGGAGATTTTAAAGCTTTATTATCTGATGTTTTTTTATGATTCTTGTAACTGTTTTTATTAATTCCTTATTTATTGTGTAGTTTTGTTGTGTCTGTCTGCTGATTGTGTTCTTGTCTTATGAATGTTTCTTGTTCTCAAGTCTCTCTTGGAGAAGAGATCTTAATCTCAGTGAAACTTCCTGATTAAATAAAGATTAAATAAATAAATAAAATAAAATCACCAGCTTTCTGCTCAAAGCACAGCTGAGCCTAAGTGGGGTGAAACTGATTAAGTCCAGCTTGGACTGATGAGTCAGGTCTGACAGTGTAAGCTAAGTGTCTGAAATGTCCTAAAATGGCCACCATACAGAGGATAAACCCTTAAATTGTCTCATTTTTCCCTGCACTGAATATATTTGTTTTCTGGCCTAATGAGCATTAAAAGCTTGTTGGTCACAAATGTGTCTGTCTACAAAGACAAGACTAAATATCGACAAAGACTTATAATTGTGTTCAGTCTGATGTTTTATGTGCATCTTTTAAACACAAATTCTCTAAAAGTCAAGAGCAATTTCGTAAAGACAAGAAAGAAAAACCTACAGATTTGTTAAAATAAATACACCTTAATGCATCCCACAGGTGACTGACAGGTGATCTCTGGGAAATGAAGTGCAGAAACACCACAGCAGCAACAAATTAAGCAAGTGCTTAAGTAATCTTCAGGAATTATGTACTCACTCCATAACCTACCATACTATCCAGCTGTTTAACAAAGAAAACAATATTGGCAGTAATAACTTTAAATGTTTTATTGTAAAAGAGCATTGATTGGTACTTGCTGAGCGTAAACAAGGTCGGGGGGCAACCTAGCGAACGGTCAGTAGCCTGTTATCCTGCTGCTGACTCTGCAAATGGAGTGAAAAATGGCTCGCACATACTGACCCTGACGAACAGAGCGAGCCATTTCCTTTCTGATTAATGAGCAGTGGAAAACACCCTCGTGTCCAGAGATCATTAGTGAATCACACCGAGTACGCTCGGTTCACAGCTCTGCTTCTCTGATTTCACGGCCGTTGGCAGTGGTGACTTGAATTTTAATGAAAAATGCAACCCAGGAAAAGATTTAACTGGTAAAATCTAAAAATATATTCAGTGTAGTAAAGAAAGCAGCCTCCAAAGTTTTTTTTAAAGGTGCAGTTAGTAATTATTAAACACAATGGGCTGAGACATTCAGTCCTGGCATATTATCCCCTTATGAAGAAGGTATGACTGATGTGTAAGCAAACAGTTTCACATCCAACAGATACAGAGCAACATTATCATCCTATTGGAGTCAAATATTCACAGATTAACAGCTGTGGCATTAATTCTCCAGTCGGTGCCATTAAACTATAAGAGAAGAAGAGGACACAAAGGAGATGATGTCATTAAAGAGCAGAAGTCAAAGCTCAAACAATGGAAAACCATGTGGAAAACATGATGGAAATATGATATTTCTGTTTATTTCAAGTCTGTTTCCATTGCACTTCGTCACGTTTATGCTTTTATTGATACGCCAGCTTTTCCAGCTCAGCCGAGCATAAAAACTTTTTTGCAATATTTCGAGATTTTTTCACATTTTCTGCTTTTTATGTGCAACTTGAAAATGCAAACAACAACAACAACAACAACAACAGGTGGATGAAAACGCAGGTTTTAAATTAGGGCTGCAACTAACGATTATTTTCATTTTCAATTAACCTTCAAATGTTGTTTTGTTTGACCAAAAGTCTAAAACACAAAAAGGTATTCAGTTTACAATCAAACATGAAAAAGAAGCAGCAAATCTTTCCATTTGAGAAGCTGGAACCTGAAAATGTGAAAAGTGAACAATTATTGCTTGAAAATTGACTAATTCAGTTAATTGATTATCAAAACATTTGCCATCTTTTTTCTTTCGACCAACTAATCTGTTAAGATTTGCTTCATTTATGTGTCATATATACGACAGTAAACTGAATATCTACAAGACATTTTAATCTATCTGTGTGGGCTGTGGGAAATTGTAACACACATTTTTCACTATTTTCTGACAACACATGGCTGTGGCTCAGGAGGTAGAGCAGGTCGTCCACCAATCAGAAGGTCGGTGGATCCCAGACTCCTCCAGTCTGCAGTATCTTGCCCAAGGACACTTGGGCTGAACCCCGCTGAACTCCAAATTGCTCCTGATGGTTACGTCAGCACCCTGTGTGGTAAGTTGCTGCCATCGGTGTGTGAGTGTGTGTGTGAGCAGCAGAAACATTGTAAAGTGCCCCAGATAAAAGCGCTACATAAGCAGCCATTTACCAACCATTTACTAACCAATTAACCGAGAAAATAATCAGCAGATTATGCAGCCCAACATCGTTTAAAAAAAAGGAAGCTGATGGTTTAACATGGTGATGTACAGTATGAAATTTGTGAATGACAGCAGCTTTGACAGCATGGGAGAGGCTGGAAAACTTATGGATAAAGCTCAAAGAAAGAAAAACCCACAAGTAGAATAATAAAGGCAAAACATAGAAGAAAAGTTTACCAAAGCTTCAACAAAATGCTGAAATGTGTGACAACTCCTAATATTTGTGGTCATTTTAGCAGTTTGGGTTCTTAAGAACAAGCTGTGATAAAGACGAGTCATGTCAGTTACACTGAGTGTTTCCCAGTCTGAAGACTATGAAACCTGTTGTACAAGTCATGTGTCCATGCTGTGAGAAGTGGGTCAGTGGTGGGAAGCCAGTTTGGGTCAAACTTCCAAAACGTTGATTTTTTTTTTCAGCCATCACTGATGTGGTTCAGGCCTGACATGTCATGGTGAGTGTGTGGGGTTTTTGGGTCAGGGTGTTGTGTGTCATGTGGAGGAGGTGTTACATAACTCTGAGCAGATGTTTTTGGTTTCAGTCCAACTCGTTATCGGACCCTGAAGCCACAGACGGGAAGTATTTCAGTTTCATCATTTTAAAATAAATCTTCAAAATGTTCTTGACTTTGGAACATTTTGCTATACAAAGAAACATTTTAACAGCAGGGTTTTTACTATTTTTCTTTAATTTTGTGGATTTTAAAAATTCAAATATGGATTTGAAAGAGATCTATCGTCTTGTACAGAGTTTTTTTTGACACAATTTGTATGTTTTTTGTCCCAATATGTCTCTGCTGTTTGTCTTATATGTTTCCAGTCTCCCTGAACTCTGACTGCTGTGATTTGAATCGATGGCGTGACGTCTGCAGCTCTGTTTTCACTTACGCTGCTGCCTGATCACCACCTCTCTCTTCGTGAGTATCATTAGACCCTTTCAGACGAGTTATTTGGGTGATTAATGAGCTTTTATCTACAATTTATTGGCTATTAATGATGACTCACACTCGCCGGTGACAAAGCTACAGCTCCATCCAGTAAGCTGGTAGATATTACCTCAAATGATCAATATGTGCTGGTTCGTATTGGCGTTAGAGTTATGTTCTGCAGTGTGAAGTCTCCAGTGCAGAACAGAATCTTAAGTTTCAATGCTGTAACGCAGAAAGAGTTTTATTGCATTATATTCTTAGCTCTAAGGCCCACTTTCAGTGTCTTGTGTAAGTTTAGTTGCCATGCATAGTGTGAGAGAAAACAACAGTGTGGCTCCTCGTCATCCCCATTTCCTCTCCTCAACTCGCTGCCAAAGGCAAACAGCCGACCTCCCAGGAGAAGCCGGCTGCTGAGTCCCTGCAGAGGGAGCTGACTGAGTCCAGAGCAGCGGTCTGACGGGGGGCAACACCTCGTAACTTCCTGATGCTCCAGCTGCAGCATGGACCTGCCATGGACTTTAAATTTGTTTTATTTTAAAAAGGACAGAAAACATTGTTGTTAAATTAAAAAATCTGTGGTGTAAATGCCAAATGCCTAATCACTATGGAACTTATTTCTCCTCCTCTTTAGATTTTGGGCATGTTCATCCTACAGTTGGTGCCAAATGGATGACAGAACTACTGCTGAAACAATTAGTGAATAGACAGGAATAATTTTGGTAATTAACTGTTTAAGTCATCTATCATCTATTCTCTTGCTCAAGCCTCTTAAATGTGAGTATTTGCTGCTCTGTTTTACATCATTGTAAACTGTAATCTTTGGATTTTGAAATGATGCGCATTTTCCCTATTTTTTTCCACTGTTTTCTCGTGATAAAAAAAACAAAAAAAACACAAAACACAATACAAAAACCAACTAATTTAAAGCTCTACACAATACAAGCGTGTCATTAAGGACAACAATTTAAACTTGAAAAAACTTTTTGTTAAACTTTTGGAGAAATTACAGTTTAGGTTTTTTGGTGACTTTAAAAAACACTGAAAAGTCTTGCAACCCCCTATGAAAAGCATGATAACCATCTAGCAATGCTTTAGCAACCATATAGCAACACCTTGGCTATTGAGTGAGCATTAGCATTAAGCTAGTGAGTTTTATAGCAAGTACATGAAAAGTTTTCTTTGGTAAGTGTCACATTTTGTTGGTTTTCATCTGTGTTTCAGGGTATGTTGGTCACAACCAATTTTACCAGACTTGTATATGGTGTCACATGATATATAGATTGGATGCAGGAGATTTAAGACTTTTATATTGATGTATTTTAATTAAAAAAACAAAATGAAATTGTTTTAAAAATATCAGAATTTCTATATTTCTTTAAAGAAAGAATACAAAATGATGCCACACTCTGATTCATGACAAAATTCTGCAACTGCTGAGTGACAAGAGAACTTTAACACTTGCTCAGAAAAGAAGTTAAAAACTTTGCTGTAAAAGGAGAAGATGTAATATGCAATTTAACAGCAGCTGCAAGAAGCAGACAGGACACATTCAGACGGACCTACACAAGCAACATGTAGCATCCTGCACAGAGCACGAAGAGCAACGACATACATATGTAATTTGCAATCAGGGACTTAAAAACAGCATCTCACATCTTAAATTTGCTCCCTTTAGTCATGCAAAAAAACAAACAATGTGTGTGTATACAACTTTTATTATCCCCAGTTCAACATCTTTGTTATCAGCCAGTTGGACTGGAAAATCTTGCATAGCAGTTGCATAACATAATCTGCAACATTTTCATCCAAATACAAACAGATGTAAACACCATGTAAAAACATGGGTCATACCAGGTTAAACACCAGTTATCAATATCAGTATTGCTATAAAAAGAATTCAAGCAATCAGTGCTCAATATGCAATTCATAAGAAGACAATTGACAGAGCTCCATAGAGGCCAAATTACCAGCTGCAGGTGCATCAGTCAAGAAGACTGCAAATTAATATCAAGAGAACAGTCTGGAAAATTATGACATTTTCTGCCGAAGCCAATATTTGTCATTTTGGCTTGAAAATTATCACAAAACTATTGGCAGAACATTTTGCTATCAACATTAGCTCTGAAAAATTGGGATTTGCGGAGCTCTTACTTATTCCTAATCTATCCAACAAGCTTTCAACAGCGTCTTTCAAAGACTTAACTCCCAGGTATGTACACGCTCCTCTTTTGTACTTGTCTGTTTTTCCTGTTAATGGAGGACACACACCTGGGAATGAGTCTGTGCTGTTCATGTTATAAATAAAAGACAGAACGAAAGCACGACTACCCGCCCATCGTCTAATTAAAGGGTGGTTGCATGCAGATATCAAATCTCCTGGGGAAATTCCTTGAGCACGTTTCTCCTCTCGTTGCTTTTTGGACTGACAATGTTCATTGCCATACAGTTTTTATACCAGTGGAAAAACACATCTGTTTAGAGCAGCACAGGATAGTAATTTGGAGTCGCAGTAAATGCCAGATGTTTCACTTCTCAACACCCACATGCATCGATTAGTGTCTGATGATGGGCCGTGTTCAGACACCTCCTATTGTCTTTTTATTCCACTGAAAGCTGCAGCTGGGATGAATTTAAATAAAAATTCACCTAAAGTTGCAGCTGACATCAGAACAAAGAGGAGTGTTGCATCAACATGTAGCTTAGATAGTAGATCACCCTGTTGATCCAAATGGAAATCTGGTGTCAGTGATGGAATTATACTGGAAACAAAATAGTTTCTACAACGCGTCTTTGGACCATGTGGAAAAGCACTCAAAGGCAGGGTGAGTCATAATTCATATTATATCAAATATAAGTCGACTCCCTTTTCCAACAACTGTTTTTGTAAAAAGACCTTTTGAAGATACAAGATGCTTTCACACTCCTCCTGTTGGGGAAGTTTCCCTGAGATACTATTAGTCCATGAAGAAGAGAGTCCTCATCCTTCAAGTGAAATAAAACCATTAAAGCAGAACGTAAATCCCACATTTATGTATGTTTACTATCAGTCACACTGACACTCTGTCCAGTCAGCTGTTGGAAGCGCTCAAAATTGTTTTTTTTCTCCCCCAGACATTTTTCAGACAATCTCTGTCTTTTTGAGCTCCGCATCATCTGTGACAGATGGCAGAAAAACCCGTTACACAAACCTTCAGAAACTCCTGCAGATTGAACTGAGCTAACAAAACACTTTTAGTGCTGACTGACTAACACTCTCTGTCTCTAGTGTTACACCAGTGCTTTCTCCATTAGGGCTCCAACTAACGATTAATCTGTCTGTTATTTTGTTGATTAACAGATTAATTGTTTGTTTTGTCTGAAGAACTGTTAAGGTTGTGGAGCAGGTGAACCCAAAGGCAGAGATCGAAATGCAGGGTTGAAGAAAACCGTCGTTATTCTTGAGAAAAACAGAAACTGGCTGAGCAGAACTGACTACAAAAACACGACTAAACAGGCTGAACGGAGAAGAGCAAACTCAATGGAACAAAACAGAGGATCCAACAAAACTGAACTAAAAACCAAAATTTAAATACTAATCAAACAACGGATCCAAGGAGCAGGTGGCAAGAGACAAGGGCAGGCTGGGAGCTGGGAGGCTGAGGGAAACACTGGCAGCAGGGCAGGGCAGACGAGACTGATACAGGGCAGGTGTGAAGGTAACAGCAGGCTGGGGAAAAACACTGAGACCAGGGCAGGGCTAACGAACATGATGCAGGGCAGGTGTGGAGGGAAAAACGGGCTGAAGAGGAGTGCAGGAACACAGGAGGGAAACAGAGCAAAGAGAAAACCAAAACACAGAACACTCAAACTACAACCCATCATAAATCCAACTGTCTCAGAATACATAAACTTAGATACACAACACCACAAACCAACTAATAATGTAATATAGTCTTTCGAAGCAAATGACCAAAAGGACTGAACAACAGAAGTGCAACACAAGAAACCAAGAGAACAAACAAAGAGCCCCAAAACCATGAGTCCACGACAACAACAGTCTAAAACCCAAAGATATTCAATTTACTATCATGTATGACAAAGAAAAACAGCAAAGCTTCACAATAAAGAAGCTGGAAACAATCAATAATGCTATAAAAATGATTTAAACAATTAAGCGAACGAAAATAGTTGCCGATTCATTTTTTTTCTATCGACTAATCAATTAGTTTCAGCTCTACTCTCCATTACAGTCTAGTCCTTGAATATAAGAACATCCAACTTTTTCAAAGGTAATTTCCAGGGTAAAATATCATCTTGTATTCAGGCCAGTATGGTAATTTATATTCTGATCATATTATATAAACCTTAGATGATTCAATTCATTCTGCATCCTAAATAGACTGTTTCTCTACCTGTTGTGACTTTTTGGACACACATGGTTTGACTTATTAGTTCAGTGTGTTCACACATTGAACTAAATTCTGCTCTGCTGTTATTTACACAGTGAATAAACATGTTCGCTCTGCACCATGTGGGAGTGTTTGCAGCAGAGAGACACAATGCTGGCTCACATGACCTGTGTTGATCTGGACTCAAACACCATGTGAACACCTGTGTGATACTGAACACACAAACACACACACGCCTACATACTGTATACACAAAGACGCACATACTGACACGCCAGGTTTAGACAAACAGAGACAGTTAGCCACACACACATTTGTAATTCAATGCCTATAAAGATCAGCCTGTCTTTGCTTTTATGTTTCATTTAGTCAATTCCTACATTTCCCAGAAGGCAATGCAAGTCATATGTTGTCTTCAAGTGGTTTAGTTTACCAGAAGGAACGACCCACTGCAGTGGTTTACACGACTTTGTAAGAGAAAAGTTTACTGAAAGCTCAGAAGCCACAAACTGTCTATGTGGAATTATAAAGAATGTCAGAACTAATGGAAGTTAAGTTAAGTTAACTTTTAAAAGTTTTTTATTAATTACTTTAAGTTGTAAAAGTTTTTTCTTGCTCCTACAGTGGCAGTGAAATACAGAGTAAAGTTGTTCACGGGTTGAGACTCAAAACCAATGACACTGGGTTTTTGCCTTTAAGAGGCTAAAACATACATAAAATCAGGCTAAAAAACATGAATGTAGTCTTATTCTCACTAACATAACTGAATTTTGTTTAGAGCTGCAATTATTAGTCAATTGATCGATTAGTAGTTTGACAGAAAAGAAACATTTCAGTATTTTTTTTTCCATGAAAATGCCAAATATTTGCTTGTCTCAGCTTCTCAAATGTTAGAATTCGATCCTTTTCTTTGTCAGACATGATAATAAACTAAATATCTTTTGGTTTTAGACATTTGAAGACCTCACCTTGGACTGTGGAAAATTACACTGAGCATTTTTCACAATTTCTGACATTTTATAGACAAAATGACTAATCGAGAAAATAATTCTCAGATTAATTGATAATGAAAATAGTTGTTAGTTGCAGCCCTAATTTTGTCAGCCCAATATTCAGGCTGAATTGCCATTTTGTTTCACTTCATTCAATCAGCCTGAGGCTTTTGTAAACTTGTGAATCCAGAACATGAAATGTGCAATAACATGTTGTATAAGCACCAACATAAAGCACCAGGAAAACTAGCTGGGGTGAGTCTACACAAAACATATCAACAGGCATCAACTACTGCATGATGTCACTCTGTGCTCTAGGATATTGTGTTTGTCATTTTTCATCATTTTCTGATGTTTTATAGATCAAACGATTAATCAAGAAAAATAAAATAATTGTTAGTTGGAGCTCCACTATAATGGCCATATTATTTTCTATTTCACTAGCAACAACAGGAAAAACTAGTTTATTATTTGAAGATGTACATTTGTGGATTTTAAATTTTATCATAATTATAAGTAACTGATCAAGTAAAATGTTTCCTTTTCATTCCTGCTGTGGTCAATAAAACCAAAGAGCACATTTTCCTACTTGAGAGCCCGACTAACCAAAACAAGCTGAGTGACATATCTGTCCAACGCCAAGTCTGTGTTCACCTCATCCAAGATTGTCGCAGTTTTTCTGGCTCTAGCACAGGAGTATGACATCCCTATTCTTTATCCTGTTACAAAGCTCTGATTGGCTGATTGTTTCTCCAACCAGGGGAAACAGCCATCAATGAGCACGACACGCAATTAATTATCTGTCAGTGAATTAATTGACTAATCGTTGCAGCTCTGGTCTGAATCCCCTAAACTAGCCCTAATCCAAAATAAAACATAAATCCCGGTCACACTAGAATTAAAGTGTCACTACATCACCAAGATATCTATTTCATGAGGACACACACATGAATTTACAGAAATGTACCTGAAACGGAGCGACCTGACCTGAAACTCACCTCACTTTGCATATTTTAAACTCAAAGTTTAAGGATTTTTTAAAAACTGTGACCACTGACTTTTAGTTCAGTTTATTATGTGATTAGCATCCTTTAGATGAGATGATTGCTCTTTAAGTAGATGATGTGAGAACATCCTGTTTGCCTTTTAATAAACGGTGGTCTCAGGGTGACATTTGTGAGGCTGCATGCTGTTTTTACTAGCTACTGCATGCTGCATTTGTGACTTTTATTGGCCAAAATGGGGAGCAAAAAAACTTTCACTTTACACAACAAGGACTTTGGCCAAGTATGTGTACAGTATGTATATACGTGGGCCTACAGCACGTGCCCTGCTCTGATTCTCAGAGTCATTTATTTGCTTTACACTGCAAGGAGACCTTGTCGGGTGGGGTTTACCACAACAGACAGGGTTAGGTGAAGTTACAATTGCTGAAAAGTGAGTTAAATTGACCTTGAAATGCTTTGCTGTGGTTGACTGAAACTTTTTTGTTCCAGCTGTAATGTAGAAATAAACTGAAATGTGGCTACACCACAAACATGCAGCAGTGAAAGAGAAATTTCACTCTGATGAAAATCAGCAAAGCTCTTTGTCAGGATTACAATGAGGCTGACGGGATTCAAAAACAAGATACAGACATTTAGAGGAAATATTTACTGTGTAAGTAATTCTCCAAGAATTGTCTTCTGGTCAGGAGGAACCAGCTCTTCAAACAGTATTTAGACCATGGTGGAAAAATAAATTCTCCTCTGAAACCAAACTGTTGAAATTATATTAGTTGATCTACCAATATCAGATGGTGCCTCTAGGAGCAGCCATGATTATACTGTGGTGTTTAAGTGTAAGTTTGTGAACAACAAGTTATTCACAGCTTTACAAAATAGAAACTGTCTGAAAGCTTCAGTTAGTTAGATGCAACACTGATGTTTGTAAAAATGGACCCAAAATTACTCAGAAATCATTGATCACTTTTGAAAACTAGGAGACACCTGCAGCATCTGTTTTGTTGTCAGTTGCCTATTTTAACCACTTGAAGCTCAAATATCTCATGTTTGGTCAAAAACACAGTGGAGGCACAACTGGGGCAAACTATTCTTTTAGATTAACCCAGAAACTTTTAGTGGCATAGCTCAGAAGAAAATTGTGAGGAATCTAAAAAAATAAAAATGGTATGAAGTAGAGCACTGCTGGTGTCATCAACAAAGGAATTATAACTTTGCATGGTGGTGAAATACAACATAGTGTATAGTGTATGAATAGTTTAAGCTGCTGAAAATGATTTAATGTGACCAATAATTTGTGACCAATAATTTGATATTTAGATTGAATCCTTGTCTCTAAATTGTTTCTCAAGTGTGCTAGCATGCTACAACTAAGTAGTGCACTGCCAAAATGTTGATTTGAAAATGATAATTTGCTGTATGCTTAAGAAATAAAATCAAACTCTCTGACTTCCCAGTGACTCCGCTGAAGGAAGAACTAAAGGATCTTCAAAGGAGAGAGATAATCACACCTGTGGAGAAAAGCACGGAGTGGATCAATAGTCTGGTCACTGTGTAGAAACCTAATGGGAAGCCAAGATATGCATCAACCCAAGACCACTGACCAAGGCACAGAAGTATAGTCATTTCCCCCTTCCCATCACTGATGACATCCTCCCACACTTCTCTAGAGTGAAGGTGTTTACGGTCCGTGATGTCAAATTGGAGGAGGAGCCGAGCTAACTGACTATATTCTCTACACTGTTTGGCAGATTTCGTGGTTTAGGATGCCTATGGGAATCAGCTCAGCTCCTGAGATTTTCCAGCAGAAGTTGACAAAAGTGCTGGAGGGGCTGCCAGGCATATACATCATAGCCGATGATGTATTGATCACAGGAGAAGGTGATACACAAGAGATGGCCAACAAAGGCCGCAATGAGAAAGTGAGACAGTTCTTAAACAGATGCAGGGAAAAGAACATCAAATTGAATGCAGACAAGTGCAGACTGAGACGACAGAAAGTGCCAAACATCGGACACATGCTGACAGCCGATGGACTGAAAATCAACCCTGATAAGGTTCAGCGGTGAGAGACAGACAGACATGAAAGGCATACAGAGAATTGTTGGCATTTTGAATAATCTCTCTAAATTCTACCAACACTTATTGGACGACTGCGAGATTCTGAGACAGCTCACACACAGAGAAAATATGTGGGATTGGCCAAAAATGCATGAGGAAGTGAAGTACTACAACCCAAAAGAGGACCTGACATAGGAGCAGCACTGACAGAAAAAGGGGAACCTGTAGCATTTGGAAGAAGAGCACTGACGCAGACGGAAAGGGGACATTTAGAGAACATTGTCAAGAAGCCACTGTTGAGCACACCGAAGAGACTCCAAAGAATGTTGGTCAGGCTTCAGAGATATGACATAGATGTGACCTATGTCCCTGGACATGACATGTTGCTGCAGATACCTTGAACAGAGCAACTTGCTGAAGAGCTCAACTACAGGCTCAGTGGAAGCTGAGCTTGAGATGGTCAACATGGTGGACTACCTACCTATCTCAGAAGAGAGGCTAAGCACAATCCACTCTGCTACCCGAGAAGAGAAAATACTACAGACACTAAGCAAGACCATTCAAAAGAGATGGCCACAAAATAAGAAGTAATGGAGCGTTCAGGATGGAATCATCTTCAGAGGAGAGAGAGCTGTTATCCCAGACACACTCCGAAGTGAGATCACCCGCTGTGGAGGAGGGAAGAGAATGTGTCTTCTGGCAGGGAGTGAACGAACATATTAAGACAATTATAGCAAAATGTGACATTTGCAGATCAGTTGATACAAAACAACAAAAAGAGACATTACATCCTTACAAGGTACCAAGTAGACTGTGGGCCGAGGTTGGTACAGATTTGTTTACTTATGACAACAAAGACTCATTCTCATTACAGTTGTTTACTATTTCAACTTTTGGGAAATCAACTTCTTACCAGATACAATGTCAAGTACTGTGATAAAGAAGCTCAATTTGCCCGTTATACCCAGATATACTGTAATTGTTTCAGATGATGGGCCACAGTACACTTCCCAAGAGTTCCAGCATTTTCGTCAGCTGTGGGAGTTTCAGCACAGAACGGGATGGCAGAGTCTGCTGTGAAAACGACTGATGATGAAAGCCAAGGCAGCAGGAGAGGACCCATACCTGTCTACGTTGGATCACTGCAACAAACCAACTCAAAGACTAAATACAAGCCCAGCTCAGAGACTGCTAAGTAAGAGAACCAGAACTCTACTACCAACAAGGGATAGTCTTCTGCAGCCAAAACATACAACATGAGAACAGATTGACAGGCAAATGAGACAAGCCAAATACCTCAACAGGACAGCCAAGGACATGGACACACTGAAATGAGGAGACTGTGTTAGAATACAGCCTTTTGAACCCCACATGGTCTGGAGAAAGGCTACAGTGGTAAATCCTGTGGACCACAGGTCCTATGTGGTACAGCTGGGCACAGGAAGTGTGCTTCGGAGGAATCGACATCACCTTAGACGGGACCGGGGAACAATACCCAGTGTGTCAAACCAAACAGAGACTGTTGCAACCCCTGACAGAGTCATGGGTGACACACAACAGACTAACTACCAAATCTGGTCGAGCAGATGTTAGGCCAAGGTACCTGAAGGACTATGCAGGCTGACCTGTGGTAAAAGATGTGAACCAAGGACATTGAAAGAAGAAGAAATGACATAAGGGGAGAAAATATTGGAAATAATTGTGAAATCTTTGTTGTCTGAAAATGTTTGAAAGCATTGTGAAAATTAATTTTTTTACAGTATTGTTTTGAAATGTCACTGGGAGAAGATTTTATTTTTAACATTGATAAGGAACACACTTTTATTTGATAATATTGTTTATTGTTACCAGAGGATACAAAGGAAGTGACGTTGTATAGTTATGTGATATTATTAAGTTATACTGTTAAATAAGGGATCACGCTTCAAAGGAAAAGAAATAGTATTGTTATGTGGTGCTTGTTTCCACAGAGACTTTTTGAGACTTGAGTAGCTGGCTAGAGTGTTCGTCATGCCATGTATGTGAAGCTGTGTTGGATTTACTTAATAGTGTAAGCAGCTGAAAATGCTTTAATCGTCCATTGTGTATAGTGTAGAGACAGGGCAGAATGAAACAATATCACTTGTTGTGATGAAAGTTGTCTGTGACTGTTCAGAACTCTTCATCCTCCATTACTGCTAGCTGTAACTGCTATTAGCAACATTTGAAAACTAGCTAACGTTAACGGTTATTTTGTTTGAATGTTTGGATACAGTTTGCTGCCATGTCAAAGTGCGACTGACAAAATTTAAGAGTTGTTTTCCAGAGAACTGGCTGTCAACAGTTTCAAGGTGCCATGACAGTGACCACATCTGATACAGTTTGGTTGTTTCTTCTAATCAAATGATGTTAGATTCACATGGCGTCTCTCCAGTAGACTCGACATGATTGTCTTTGCTGTAGACGTGCAACACTGCATCTCACTGCTCACACTGACGACCATTAACTGCCATTACAAACCAGGGGGCGCTGTTTCACCAGTTCAAAGACACTCAATGAAAAGTACAGAGGAGATGTTTGAATAAAAAGGTGTCAGATACTGTTTGTAGGTTTGTTTAAGATTAAAGAAAGGAAAGTAAAAGTAAAAGTAAAAGTCAAGATAAGAAAAAGGAAAAGAAAATGCAGGCAAAAAAGGAAATAACAGGAAAATAGAAAAGATTAGAAATGAAAAGAAAAAAGAAAAGAAGAAAAAGTAAAGATAACAAAAAATAAAAGATTGAAAGGAAATAAAGGGATATTACAATAAAAGAAATGAAAAACAGGAAAAATGAAAAAAGAAAAAATATGAAAAAGAAAATGAAAAAAGGAAAGAATAAAGAGGAAAAGAAAAGGAAAGATAAGGAAAAAACAAAGGAAAAGAAAAGGGAATAAAAGAAAAATAAAATATTACAAAAAAGAAAAAAGAGGGGGAAAAGAAAAAAGAATGACGAAAAGGTAAAGAAAACAAAAAAGAAAAGACTGGGAAATGAAAGAAAAGACTGGAAGAGGAAAGGAAAGGAAATAAAAACGAGAAGACAAGAAAAGAAATAAGGGAAGACAAGAAAAAAGATCATTTGTGTAGTATGTTCCAAATTGTGGAAAACCAGATGTGCAATGATAATACAACAGACAGTGATCTACATTGACACTGTAGTCAAACATATACTTACTGACCTCCGAAGGAGAAGGACAATGGACAAATCGCAGCGCCTCCCCTGGAACACACTGGACTTATGAACTAACAGCACAAACTGGTTTACTGGACTCTATGCACTTTACAGATATTTAATTTAAAAAAAAAAAAAAAAAAAAAAAAGCACTTTTGCACAGTTTGCACTTTATTGTCAATTTATATCACTGTTTCTTGGTTGTAAATTTTAAATGTGTCATTCAATAAAGCTTTTGTAAAAAAAAAAAAAGAAAAGGAGGAAAGGGACTCGGTAAAGGAGGCGCCAAGCGTAAAAAAAAAAAAAGATCAGAAAATGGAAAGAAAAGAAGAGAAGAAAATGGAAAAAAACTACAGTGTTTGGATGCTCAATACTGAAATTGATGATTGTGCTTTCCATAATAATACTAGTCTAACAAAATAAAAATGCTATGTACAGTAAAGTGCTGTAATAATAATTCAGCAGCTCATTTAGTTTCATTAACAGAAATCCCTGCTGCTATGACAGACTGATTACGTATTTTCATCTTTACCAAAAAGAGCCCTGTTCTCTTTTCTTTGATTGCTCATTTTAGGACAATTCATTTTTACAATTAATTACACTCAATAACACTGTCAGCTGTTAATCAAAATCTAGATTTAAATATTATTTTCCAAAGAGTTCACAGTGTTGTTTGGTTTTGTTTTAGACTATTACATTTATTCTGAAATGTTTTTATTAAGATATCAGTGACAGTTAATTTGAATATTTTTGTCCTAGTTCGTGTTGGTTCCTGAGAAGAAATGATGTTTTACGGCTGCTGCAAAGGGGGTTCAGAGTTGTCATAAGGGCACTAAGTGGACCCCTTTGGACCCACCAAACTTTCAGGACCAAAATTTCTTTGTAATCTGTTTACAAAGTACAAACAACTTAAATGCCTGTTGTGCAAGGTGTTTCCACTGGACCAACTGTGTGTGAGTTCAAGACATAATACAGCTTCACTCAACACGTGTATTATCTGTTTATCCAAGCTATATATCATACAGCCCAGCTGCAGCTGTGGATGAGGTGCAGTGATGATTTATGATTTTGGTCCATACAGCAGGCACCTCGGCAAGGGCAATGAGCTCATTATGCTTAAATTTGAGCCTCCTTGGCTCCTGTACAAAGATGTTGTTATTATGAGGACAAGTTAAAGGTGGTAGTATGGCAAAGGTAGCCGGCTGCAGCGTGCCAATGAGCCAACAGCTGCTTCAAATTGAGCCGCTAATGACATTGATCAAAGGGGATGGTCGTGCCATGGAGTGGGAGCAGATCCTCTAACTTTACACTTTCTGCTTGGAGAATGGACATGATGTCAGTGGAAAGATTTACTTGTTTAATGAAAGGGCCTTTCTAGGAGGGGATCCCTCCTCCCCTCAGCTGAAGCCTAGTGAAGTAAAGGCAAAGTCCCATTTGATATGTTGCTAAGGGATTAATTAATGCAGCTGTGGTGAAAATGTCCCCAGTGTTGCTAAACTGTTCAGTTATTCGGAAATATGAGTTTGTTGTTTTGTGTCTAAGATACTTGCAAGAATTTTCCATTATTACGTTATTTGTATCATCGACTCCTGTCTCGTAGCTATCTGAGCACCATGACTGTAGACCTTTTTCACAGCAGACATGTCACACCAGGAAAAGCAGAATGAAGCTGGATCAGGAAAAATCCCAGTGAGTGAATCCACACACACAAAATGCATTAACAAATATTAAAATATTTTAAATTAGAATAGAACAATAAAATTGGCAACAAAATTGAGCAAATTATATAAAAATAGCACTGAAGGAAGAAGTATATTATATTTACAAGGACTATACAAGGAATATACTCCTTTATTCTCCATTTTAAGACTGACAGGTGGTCAAAGAGGCAGTGGATCATCCTCTGATGCCTCAGGACTGTTTGTAGGAAATCTTTGTTTTTGGAGGGTCGACAGTGATTGACACTCCAAAGGGTCAATGATCTGCCCTCACAGTATCAGTTTTAGCATCTTTTAGCAGCAGCTCTTCGTTCTCGCTCCAAGAGAGGTCAAAGATCAAGTGTTTATTTTTTTAAACTGAAGTGTGTGCTCTCTATCAGCTCCACCCTGCTTCATACCTATACATGAACTGAAGGGCAGCAGGTTAAAGTTTCTGTACACTTTCATTCCTCCTGTTACACTAACAACCTTCAAAACACAGAGCAGCATTTCTCTGCAGCACCATTAGAGGATTAGTTCTGTTTTGGAATAAACAAACAGCTGACATTTCAAATAAAAACTAAAATATTGTGACATAATTAAACAAACATGGATTTTATTGGATGGATGTTATGAACACCAAATGTGTATTGTTATATAATACTGTAAACAAATGGTTATCATTTTAGCCCATTTCTTTTTATCAAAAGATGAAATAATTGCCATATTTAAACCATATTATTTTGAACTAAATGTTTAGTATGCACAGAATGTTAGTTTCTGTTTGGTACCTAGGGATGCAACTGTAATCATAGTTTACATATCACCCAGTGTGTTGTCTCTGTCGCTCATTATGTGCCCCTTTCTGGGTGCCAGGACTAAAAAGATCTGCATATGTCATATGTGGCGTGTCTAATCTTTATAGGTTTCAATAATCTTAAAGTCCAACTGAAATCACATTTAGTCATCTCTTTTTTCAGGCAAAAATAATGTCAATGTGTTTTTAAATGTGTTGTTGATATTTTTTATTACTAAAAGAAAGGAAAAAGAAATATGAGAAAAAGCTTGTTTTTGTCACAGCCATTTGAAGGGATGTGTTGGTGTCTGTGTTTTAATGACAGGAGAACAAGAGATAAACTGATGTTGGAGCCTACAAGTCATGGGCAGATGGTGTGTTGTTAACAGTGGTATTGAAGAGCAAGTGCCAAACCAGCATCTAACGGGTCCGCAGTGACATGTGCAGGTATGTTTGTGCACTTTTCCCCTGTGAATGCTCGTTTGGTGACTCGTTCAACAAGCTAAGGTGCAGGACAAGACGTGTTCATGTTTATAAGTTAGATAAGAAGGAGAGTTTAGCAGGAAAGCTAATGTGGGTTGTTGTTCAGAGTCTGTGGCTCTTGTGTTATGTGGCAGGATGCTATCAGGCTCAGTGTGACCGTCTGCTCAGCCTGTGACAGAACGTGGCATTATTACTTTATTCAAGATTTGATTTGCTGTAATGAAATAAGGACTCCAGCTACATAGATGGATAACAAACAGTATTCTGTCAGGGACACTGTCAGGAAACCAAAAAATATAAATTTCTCAAAGGAGAACACAGGACAAGTGATTTACAGAGCAGTACGTTGTAGTAGACAAAAACCAACAAACATGCAATTTAATTTCAGTTGGACTTAGGTTGGACAGTCTGTGTCCAGCCTAAGACAAATGTTCTTGTTTTGTTGATGACACTGCATTTTGGTGTTTGAGTGGGTTTAAGCAGTTTAAAGTGTTAAAAATGTTCAATCCACAGAGGAGCATGTAAACCTTTAAATTATTGGAAATTGGGCATACAAGGTTTTTACCTGACAGTGACAAAATGTGATCCTTTGTATTAATTTTTATTTTTTTAATATTATATCAAGTGTTTGTTTGCCACTGGGGGCCCCAAGCAGCTGATTAGCTCAGTAATACCTCAGCTATGGGCTTCATAAACTCAGTTCTGGACAGTCTGTGCCACACAAATAGCTATAATTTTAATAAACATGTAACCTCTTGATATTAGACAATTATATTTATTATTTTAGATGATGAAATTGAGTAATACTGACAGCATTGTGAATGAGTGAGTTTATTGGAACACCCAATAAACACAAACAGCATTAGACAGAATTATAATTTCAGAGAGAATTTCCAGCCTCAATAAAAAACAATATTTAAACTGTGTGAATTTGTGTTCGTATCTGGCAGAGGACTTTAACAGCGATTATTGGGGGCGATGTATTGACCTACAGTAAATGTTTTAATTAAAGCACAGAAGCCAGAACTTTATTGCACGAAGATTAATCTGCCAGAGAGGCCGAGTTGACCCTGAGAGGGTTTACTGGTGTTGGTAACACAATGGAAAACAAAAATATGGTTTACAAGCTGCGAAATACTCATATACTGTCAATGGAGAGTTGGGACAATGAAAAAAGTGGGGCTCTTGATGCATTTTCAGCAGAATTCAACATGGAGGCTGTTGAAGGTCTACACAGTTTTATGTCCAGTGAAAAATCTGACAGAGTTTTACTGTAAAATATAGTGGTGTGACAAACTGGATAAATAAAAAAACACAAAGTGAGGCAATGTGTGGTCTGCTGTTAAACAAGTCAAGGAGTTGGAAAAATCTGTCCACATCAGGGTTATCAGTTCAGATCAGTTGTTGCATACCACTTCAGGGGTTGGATCCTGCAGCTGGTGGTGTGACAAGTGTTTTGCAGAGTGTTTTCTTGCCCTGGGTTTCACATCACAGGTTACAGACTGTACAGGCCGCACTATCTTATTGGTGGAGGTGGTGTGTGTGATTGATGCATTATTGGAACTGGATACCGGACCCAAATAAGGCCGGTTCACTCAAATGAAAATTGCTCACCTGGTATGTTACCCAAAAGAGTTTCTAGCTTCTGGGTTCACGTCTGCAGTGTGCAGCCCACTGAATCTGTGCAGTAGTGTTTTTCCTGCTGGCCCTGCCTGCTTGTTCCTGCTCGTTCCTGATGGACTTTTCATTGGAATGACTTCACAAACTTTAAAATGGCTTTTCTAGGCTTTGTGAAAGTTTTACAAATACAAAACCTTCATGGATTAAAAAATCATAAAACAAAGAGTAGTAATGGACCTCGTTTGAAGTTTGAGTTGTCCTGTCAACAGTTTTATAGATCTGTTTTATGATGGCAGTCTATAGGGAAAATGTTAGGCTGTGGCCACTGGGAAAAAGTTACTGAGAAGCAGCACCATATGTAGCTCAATTAATAATCCATGCTGTATGTGACCTGGAGGGAATGGCTGTTTTTTTGGATAATGCTCTTATTTACAGTTAATATTCCTTTAAAAACACGCCTGAATTTAACATTTTTTAAAGACAAAACAGTAGAGCACAGAGCTTGTTTTAGTAAAGATGCAGATTCAACAGAGATTCAAGAGTCAGGTGACCAAGGTGTAACATATGTTGAGGTAATAAAACCTTGAATATGTTTTTACAAATGTTTAGGATGGAAAAAGATTCACATGGTGTCGATGAAGGTCAAACATGAGACTCAGATTTAAAGAGGTTAACAGCCTTTGACCAAGACATTCACCCTCCAGCTCTGACTGTATACTGTGCAGCACTTTGGTGTGAATGTGAGGGGGTACAGCAGAGTGTTCATGGAAACACCACATGCAGACTCAGCAGTCGTCCTCTGGAAAAAACATAAAACAACCCCACAACACAGATTAAAGGATATTTCTAACCACTCACAACTTACTATTTCAGTGTCAGTGTCATTACTCATGACAATGCTATTTCTATGTCCCTCCTCATCTTACTGTACGCTGTATGGAGATGTACTTCAGCATGAATATTTGAGGGGTTGTTTAAGATTTATGTCACTTTTACTGTACTGTATTTTATTAGATTCAGAACTTGGGGAACAATGCATCAGATAAACTGCACCTCTGCAGAATAAAAACTCTGGGCAACAGGATGATCTAGATTTAAGAAATGAGAACGTCTTCCAACAAATTGCTCCTTTTTACATGTGCAATTATATGTAATCTACTTTATTTTACTTCATTTGTGTTTTAAAAACATCATAAACAACTTTCAGGCTCCTTGTTTTACTCCACCTTTAACCTATTACTGTAGATTATTGTTGCTCCAAAACATTTAAAAGTCTAAATATAACCACGAAGGAAAATCTATTAATCTTTTAACATATGTAGTGTCTAAACAAGATGTTTACTTTGCAACACTGGTACCTAATTTAAACCTTAATCTACTGTGAACACATGGTATTTATTGCAAATTCAGTGTTAAAACTGTTCAGAATAAACCTTAATTATACAATAAGATTAGATCTACACAGAGGCACAGTCAATTATGGCAACGATGGCACCAGTCCATTCATTGTCCCAGTAAGTCATATCATTTAAAACAGCACCAATGTAAGACTTTTTTCCTTCTTAAAAGATTAACAAAACCTCAAGCATGCATGTTTCCTGTGTTTTTTTATTTAATCTGATGTTTATGTTTTTATACTTTTAGAAACATTTTGTGTCTATAAATTAACATGGAGGGTTTATTTCAGCTTAATGAAGGTTAGCAAACTTATCAAGACGTGAAATTCATGATTAGAACGATTTTAGGTGTTTACTGCCCACTTCATTGATGGACTTAATTCTTTAGGTGAAAAATAACTCTTAACAGAGTTGATCCTTTTTTCCTTGCAGACATTTTTTGGCTCCCATGAATCAAGTCTTCCCTGTAGAGGATGATGTCAACAAACATGAGGATAACTGAGTTTCTTCTTCATAAATCTCTCTCTTTCTGCCTCCTATATGAATTCCTAAAAATCCCCGACTGACTGTATTAAATTTAGCATAAAAATGAACTCGTACATTAGCTTTTCTTTGCTAAAATGTTGAGTCATGCGGTTATTATTAGAGCCATGACAACAAATTTCACCTAACTTTGTCACCTAAGTAATAACATTAACCCACATCACATGTTTCTCTAACCTTAACAGTGATAATTATAACCACCACCAAACCATGATCTTTCCATAAACCTAACCAGGTGGTTTTTGTGCCTTAAGACCTTAACCACAGCGTTGTCACATCATAAAACATCATTATTTTTTAACAGTGATTTTTGGAAAGTACACATAAATGATGTTGTCCTGCTGATTTACTCCCAACAGAAGCACCAGATTAGAAAACGCTCCTGTTGGTCGTTCTGGAGTCACATGGTCAAACGACATATTTGGTTGTTTAATTTGGAGGACTTGTTGGAATTAAACACTGAACTGCTGAGTAAACCTTCCAGAGAGAGTCAGGTCAGCTTTTAAACAGCAGGATGAAATGAGACATACAGTAAACTAAGCCTCTGAGTTGTTCTGTCCTCCTGCCCCTTTGTGGAGAAAAGCTTCAATTAAAGGCTGAGTTTCCATGGAGACCAAACCTCCAAAACAAGCTCAGAAACACATTACCTGGTTACAAACATATTGGACTCGTGGTTATTCAGTATTTGACCACACTCCCACCACAACTGGCATGACTGCACAGTGTTTAGAAACACAAGGGTTTTAGGTCATTCCTTAAAGATCTGTAGTCTTACAAATTCCCTTTTTTCACAGAGCATCTAAGCGTCTTTATAAAATTTTTACTGACCTAATTCTTGGTACAGTGTAGTGTCTGTTCTCCAGCAATAGTGCGCTTGTATTTAGTACATGCAAATCCAGGAATTCATTGGTATATTTTAAGAATTAAAAAAACAAATAATGAAAACTTAAACATAAAAACCCAGAGATTATTATAGCATCAAAGTCTGTGTGATAAATATAAAATTCTTTACTGTAAACTGTGGTGAACGTAGATCTTCAGTAGGAAGATCAGTGGGAAAACAGAACAGTAGGAAAAAGCAACTTTCAGATTTATTTAGGGACATAAAAACTGAGTGAAAATCTGTTTTTAAACTGATGTGCTTCTTTTAAAATTTCCAGTAAAAATCAGACAAAACCAAAAACGATGAATCTTAGCTGATAAAACTTTGATTAATGTCATTGTAAAGGCAAAATGGTGATTTGTTTCCAATTTACTGCATGTTATGTTATGTTGTGAAGGTAATATAACTAATCTGAAATCTGGCTCATGGCAGTTTTACAGTTAAAGAACACTGGACATGGATTTGCGCTCCATCTCAGCATTGCAGTTCATTTTGTCTCATGTACCAAATATGTCAATGAGTAGCTGATGTTTTCAGCAAATTATTGCAAAATGTGATCGTAAGATGAGTTCATCAGTGTCTTCAGTGGTGATAAAAACAAACAGTACTTGTATTGCACTTTTCTGAGTAAAGTTAGCGAGGTTTACAGCACAGAAACAAAAACACAATTTCAAATGAAGTGCACTACTTGAGTCTACATGATCATTGTTCAGTTGTCCTGTCAGCCCTATGAGGCTCAATCTCACAGAAGTCCACTTGAGTTTTCAAAGAAAACACACTTAAGACTTAAAGGGGAACAAATGGAAAGCTGTAAGAAATCTGATAAATTGCCTCATGTGAAGTCAGTTGAGTCAGTGTCGACCTGCAGTTTGTTAATGAAGACTTCTACTTGGGCCTTCTGGTGGCCCAAAAGACTTGGAAAAGTCTGGTTTCTGTCACATTTAAACTGGATTTTTTTCAACAGAATTATACTTTTTGAGTGTCTATTTCATATCAAAAATATTCATATTCTCTGATATGAATTTCTACAAACACCATCTTTCGCTCTCTGAGATTAACCCAGGGTCTCTTTATTGCAAGAAAATGAAAACAAATCCTTGAAAAAAAGTCTTTCTGCTGGGAAACTTTGTGTTGTGAATGTGTGGGAAGTGTTTGAATGATGAGCCTGAAGCTCAGAAGGTTCACATAAAAGTAAAAAAAAAACTAAACAAAAAACAACAGGATGTTACAGAAAGACACAATGAACACATTTGTATAGTTTTAATCAGAAATGATCTCACCATCTGACACACTAGTTATTCAGATGAAAAAAACACACATGATGGATTATTTTAAAGTTATTTCAAGATCTTTACTCACTACATTTTCTTACTTTTGATGATAGAAGAACCTATTTGGGGGAATTTACAGGAAGGGTTTTCCCAATTATGATAAAAAAATGATCATGTCACAAATTGTCATCATAACTTCTCACAAACAAACAAACCCAGATTTTCCTCTGTACCCTGTCGGCACTGGATGAGTAAACCTCTATCTGGGATTTCCAGCTCTCTAATTTTGTCCACATGTGACAGGTACTGCACAGAGACTAATGGGTTCGCATATTGTTCATGTCTGACGAGAGACGTATCGTTTTAGATAGATTCTTTATTGTCCTTCAAGGAAATTTGTTGCCACAGTCTGTACAAAGCCTCACATGAATAGATAGATACATAAATACAGTACACATCCACATTCATTATCTGACCTGTCCTGGTTACATGACGATCTTCTTTACTGTAAACTGTGGTGAACGTAGATCTTCAGTAGGATCTTTTGGTGGCCCAAAAGACTTGGAAAAGTCTGGTTTCTGTCACATTTAAACTGGATTTTTATCAACAGAATTATACTTTTTGAGTGTCTATTTCATATCAAAAATATTCATATTCTCTGATATGAATTTCTCTCTCTCTGAGAGAAATCCTTGAAAAAAGTCTTTCTGCTGGGAAACTTTGTGTTGTGAATGTGTGGGAAGTGTTTGAATGATGAGCCTGAAGCTCAGAAGGTTCACATGAAAGTAAAAAAACAACAACAGGATGTTACAGAATGAACACATTTGTATAGTTTTAATCAGAAATGATCTCACTATCTGTCACACATAGTTATTAAAAAACACACATGGTGGATTATTTTAAAGTCATTTCAAGATCTTCACTCACTACATTGTCTTGCTTTTGATGACAGAAGAACCTATTTGGGGGAATTTACAGGAAGGATTTTTCCAATTATGATTTAAAAAAAATTGTCATGTCACAAATTGTCATCATAACTTCTCACAAACAAACAAACCCAGATTTTCCTCTCAAACCTGTCGACACTGGATGAGTAAGCGTCTGGGATTTCCAACTCTCTAATTTTGTCCACATGTGACAGGTACTGCACGGAGACTAATGGGTTCGCATATTGTTCATGTCTGACGAGAGACGTATCGTTTTCACAACTTAAAAGTGGAAAGCTTGTATGTTTTTTGGATTAAAGTTTAGATAAGAGATCCAAGGGTGGTTAAATTATGTCTTCATATAAATTCAATTAAGAAAATGAGAAAAGGAAATTGCAGCTACAGTTTGTGTTTGTTGTCTTTCCCCCCACAACATGTGTATGAAGGAGGATGAAAGGCAGATAAAAAATGCCTTGGTTATTGTTTCTCTTGTGGTGACTTAATGTGTCTAGTCTCCGTGCTGTCCGTCTGTCACCATTAACTAACACTTACCAGATGGAACATTTATTCATTCAACCTTTATTTATGCTCCAATGAGAGCAGCACGGGCACCCTGCGTACACACCACAATAAAAACAAGTGACACAAAAGCAAAAGCCAAACATTTCGACAAACTTATGAAATGCAAGTAAGCGATAAGGGTAAAATGGTAAAATGTTAAGATCAGGAGTAAACCAGCAATAAATACATTTCAGTGCAACAAGTAAGTGAGATTTATACTTCATTCACATGTGACCTCAGCAGGTACAGGTGAAGTCAGCGGCAGACTCAAATAAAGCTTTAAAATTTGAAGAAATTGATCCAGTTTCAAATCCTGTTGGAGTCTGTTCCATCTGAGTGGAGCCTTTTTACCAAACTCTGTTTTGAATTTAGGGACTTTTAGGATCTAGTAAAGCAGTGAATCTGCATAAAACTGCAGAAGAGATGTGAGATATATTGGCTGTTTTCTTTAAAGGGCTTCATCAATAAATACTCAAATATCTGACTGACAGAGAGGGCCAACCCTCCCTCTTGTACAAGTCACAGTGATGAGTCCTAAAGCTGTCGCCTGTTACAAATTTCAGAGCACAGTGATACAGAACAAAATGGCTTATTTTGATAACAGAGTTGTGAAGTGAAGGGAGTTATTTTGGTTTCCTGGAAGTTTCCAAGTGTGTGTTGAAACAGCAGTCAGGTGTCCATATGAACACTGACAGAGGTTTTCCTCGCTGTAATCATTCCTCCTGTTCATACTGGATATTAAAAGATCCCCTTCAAATGTGCTTTCAGTGTAAGTGATGAAGGCCAAAATCCACAGTGTGTCCACACAGTCATTTAGTGCAAAAATGCATTTAAAAGTAGATGTGAAGCTTATATGAGGCTTCAGCAGTCTGAGTTAGTCATATCAAGTGGATATCTGCCACATTTACAGTCTTTTTAGCATCAAATTCCCTTTTTGTGTTTCCTGTTGAGCTGTGGTGGAAGTATAGTAACAAAAAGAGGGACTTTGGCACTAAAAAGACTGTAACGTTGAAAGATATCTACTTGATTTGACTCATTTTTAAGAAGACAGTTTATCTGAAGCTTCATATTAGCTTCAGATAAACTTTTAAATCCATGTTTGCACAGAAGGAGGACTGTGGATTTTGTCCCCCATCACTTACATTGTAAGTGCATTATGAAGGGATCTTCTAATGGTCAGTATGAACAGGAGGAATGATTACAGCAAGAAAAACATGTTTCAATGTTCATTTGGGCTCCTGACTGTTGTTTTAAGACCTTTAATTGAACAGCAAACATAACCTGTTTATAGCAGCTTTCTTAAAAGTACTGTAGACCTCCACTAGATAAATACGTCCTTAAGCCGGACTCAGACTACAGGAGATTTAAAATCGGGTTGCATCATGCAAATAAGGAGAAACTTCACAGACGTTCTTCTCTCTAATCTAAAACATGCGCACACAACAAGAGAACGAGAAAATAATTGTGCATCACACACTACAGGATATTATTAAGATTATCGTGCCAGAGGGAGCAATGCACCACCTCACGTGATCTCACGGGGAAGCAGATGTAAATAAAAATGCTTTGTAGAGAGAAAAAAACAAAAGCTTAACAAGTCTGGATGAAACGAAAGGTTGAGGAGACACGGTCGACACAGGTTGTCTGTTCTTCAGCGAGAACTGCAGGTGAGATTTTAACTGTCAGCTGTAATATCTGTCAACAGTAGTATGCTAGCTAACATTAGCCTCAAGGGCTAGAATGTTTACTGTTGCTTGGACACATCGTCAGCTCTCTGTCATTGGCTAGCTGTGGAGAAGCTTTCTTTTAAGCTCTTAGACATTTACAGAGTACCAGATGTTTTAAATGATTTATCAGGATTTATTTGAATATATTTTGACGACTGACATATTGCATTTGCATCTTATGTAAGAAAGTAGGCTTGCACTACCGAACAAAAGACAAAACAAAGGTTTAATCACGTCAGGGTCAGTGAACCTAGCCAACGAACTGGTAACTTCGTTGGCTAGGTTAACTAAAAAAAAAAGTGACAATCATCGCAATTATCAGGGCGGCCTCAATGAGTCTGCGAGCAGTTCCGGAGGTTTAAGATTGGATCTGTAAACCTCTCACATCACCAGATAATCTGGGCTGAACATCGGTACCGACTAAGGTCCCAGACCAGATTTCTTGATTGTCAGGAGGTCTTAACACGGCTTTACTGAATCAAGCATCAAACCAATGTTCTGCCTTTTACTGTCAGAGCAGATGGCCGCCCACCTCGAGCCCAGTTCTGCTCGAGGTTTCTTCCTGTTAAAGGGGAGTTTTTCCTGCTGCTTTTGCCAAGTGCTGCTCATGGGGGAATGTTGGGATCTCTGTAAATTAAAGAGTACGGTCTGGACCTGCTCTATGTGAAAAGTGCCCTGAGATAACGTCTGTTGTGATTTGGCGCTATATAAATAAAATTGACTTGACTTGACTTGACTTGTATGTGTGAGCTGCAGAGTTACAAGGTGTCGTGCTGTAAATGCACTGAGCCCGTAGTATAGAGGGTACAACTTTATTAGATCATTTAAACCAGCAGCATAAAACACAACATAAAGAGCGAAACTCTGGAGAGTTAGCACTGTTAACATTGTTTTTAAATTTGCAGCCACAAAGTGTATTTATTTTATTATTGACTGGGAACATTCACACTATGAGAACACACAGATGGATGAATAGATGGGTTTTCCATAGATGGGTGTGATAACACCCCTGCTTGAGGTGCAGACTTGGAAGATTACCCATAATTCATGGCAAAGATGTGGTGATGTAAAAGTTTAAACATAATAATTCAATAACAATATTAAAGCAGAACAACCAGTACACTAGCTACACACAATTTATAAGTCATACCATTTATTTTTGAAAACATATGTTTTTCATTGTTTTTTACTGTTTAGTCATGTAGTGAGGTTTATATTTCATAAATTGTCAATCCCAGCACCGTTGAAAACCATTCAGAAAATTAGTTTTAAATGAGTTACAGGGTCAAGAATTTAGGAAATGAGTGAAGTCCCGTCTAATAGCGCCTTTTATGCCCTTGTGGCCCAGCGCCTTCACAGACTTGACGTGATGACAGTTAACATGTCATGGTTCATATGACAAAAATGTGTGACAGCTCAGTCCACAAGTGTAGGCAGACTCTATGAAGCCTGTGAGACGAAACCCAGGGCAAACAAGATCCTAGATTTACTTGCTGCACCGCTTACTGCTGCTCGTGAACTCACCATGTAATAACAGAAGTAACTCACACGAGCATATCAGCATTTTTATCAACTCTTCTCTTCTCTCATGTGGATTTTGGCAGCTGGACAGTAAGAGGACACCACTTACAGAGATTTTAACAAAATCAAACTGACAGGATAAAAGTAAGGGGGGTCAAAATGTAAATTTGAAAAGTGGAAACTATGCGCTTGGTAACTGGTTCTTTTGTAAACTGCTCATTTGTAATTTCCACCCTCATTTTAAATGTTTTATGCATTAAGTAAAGTACTCTGAATTGTAAATAATAATAATAAATGAACTCGCCTTACTGCGTGTGTTTGTATAGATAATGGATGGAGTACTTTATCTAATGGGAAATTGTGTTCATTTCAGCGGCCAAGTCACATCAATAAGTTGAAGACAGATGAAAATGAAGGCACATAAAGCAAAATAAACACCTTCCAAAACTGCTTGAAACTTCCAACTCATTAAAACATCAGAGGAAGAATAGATTTTTAAAAAGATCTTTCATAGTTGCGCAATAATCCAATAAAACAGAGCAACAGATAAGGTTGACATTTAAGGCCAGGGTGATATCTTACTGCTGACAGAGGCAAAAGATTACCACTAAATTCTGTCTTATTGCCAGGAAGTTTGCCGGCTCCATGTTCCACTCAGACATCAATTACTGTTGCATGGAGATGATTATCACTGGTGAGGCAGTGAGCTGGTCTACTACAGTATCTGTCTTTTTAAATGAGTGTGGATTGTGTTATTGCATGGATTCATGGTGCTAATATTCGGGATCCTCAGAGGATTAATCCATACTGACTTTGGTCATTTAACGCCACCAACATGTCATATTTTTCAGGCTACATCTAAAATTAAACAAATTCCTCTCAACCCACAGCTGTTCTTTAAATTAATGCTATTTACATTTCTAAATAATGCAAGTAAATGGGACTTAGAATAATATTTATCCTGCTCAAATGTTTGTTTCTGTACTTACATCTGCAAAAATGCAGTTGAGCTCCGGGTTACGTGATACTCAAAGTATTTCTTCCTTTTGTTGTCCGTTTTGGTCATTTTCAGCACTATGGAAGAAGTTAAACAAGTGACTCAGCACACTTTTTTTTTCTAGGGGGTCATTGAAGGTTTGACTGTTTTTTCCCCTCATTTTCAAGGCTCCAGAAATATGCAGACAGACTTTATCAGCTGCATCACCACTGAGGACAGATAAGGCCTCAGGAAACTGATGCTTTCAGTCACCCTGAGCTTTGGCTCAAGCTTTTAAATCTCCATATTCAAATAATTTAGTCCACAAGGCAGGATCAGTGTCTCGACCACAAGCAATAAAGATAAAGTTTGGTTTGGCTTGTAAAGTTGGAGCTGAGCAGAAGGTGAAGATCAGGTAAAAAGCCAGAAAACAGCTTGATGTTGAGGGATAAGCCCAGTGAAATTCTATATTTTTCCTCTTGTCAACAAATCCCAAGAAAAGACCAAAACCAACAATGAACTGATCTACTAACAAGCATTGTGTGTGTTTCCAAAGTCTGAAACATCTCAGTGATGTGAAACAGACAATGAAAAGGTTTAATTCTCTTGATAAAATCCAGGTTGAACATGACAGAAACCAGACTTATAAGTCTTATAGGTCTTTTAGGTGCTGCTGACCCTCAAAGGATGTTTTTCTTATTGTCAACAGAAGCCTTAATAGACCAAAACCAACAATGAATTCATCTACTAACAAGTATTGTCTGTGATATTTATCTTCTTCATGATAGAGCTTCATTGTTGTCCAAAAACTATTAAAAACATGTCAGTGAGCCACACTACTGCACTGACATGTTCCTTCATCACCATGAACACACAGACTGTAATTTATTTAGACTCAGTCCTGCACACACTGTTCTGCTGCTAGAAATACTCTAAAGAGCACCAAATGTGGATTCATCCGCTGCAGAAAATAGTCCCCAACAAATGTTTATATGTTATATAAATATTCTTCCTTTTTTAAGTGTTGTTTGCTAAAAACTACAGTGATCAGCTGTTTTGGGAAATGACTGAGACTTTTTCAAAAATGAAAGAATATATTTGTTTTTAAGTTTGAGTCTTCAGTAGGAACTAATGGCCTTAAGGCAGAGAGCCACAAATAGGCTGGAAAAGTAAAAATTTACTGAGAGACGGAGTAACACATTGTTGGTTTTATTCTTTTGATGGGATTGGTTGACAATAAGAGAAATACAAAAATACCTCAATGCATCAATAGCTGAAAACTAGACTGAATACAAACAACATAAAATTTTAAGTTAACCACTTAAGAATTTGACAGGAGAATTGCATGTTATGCCTATCACAGCATGTGGCTGTTTTACAATGTAGAACCAGGATCCTGGCAAATTATACGTTGTTTTATGGTTTTTAACTCAAAACCTGAAAACAAGTTGTAGAGGAAACAATTTTATTGATTTCCCAGCGCAGAAAATCAAAACATACAAACATGAATGATCCCTCTTAAAAGGGATTACTGAAGACTTGTTCAACTTTTTGTCGTTTCTTTCTTTTTTAGTTACAAAACTTCATTTCACCTTTTCTTTCCAAGAAGCCACAACCAACAGGCTGCAGCAGGTTTCTCTGCAGTGAAGCCAATTGCAGCAGGAAGGCAAATCTTGGACTTCTGGCTGCAGATTATTGGAGGTAATGACAGGCATTCTTCACCTTCGTCTTTATTTATTATCCACCGTATATAAACTCTACCAATCAAAAGTTTTATAACACCTCGATTTCCCCAGTTTTTATTGAAATGTACATGTCTCAATGTACTCATTTTGTTTAACAAAATGTTATCATCAAAGCAGCCACCTTTTGCAGATATAATAGCTGAACACACATTCAACAACGGAAATCAAATATTGTTAAGAAAGTTCTTCCCAACACTGTTGCAGAAGTTCCCATGAATGTGTTGCACTCTCAGCTTGCTTTGCTTTCACCCTTCTGTCCTCTTCTTTTCTTCTAAGGTAGTTCTGACAGAGCCAGGTGGCATGTTTTGGATCATTATGTTGCTGTAGGATGAACCCCTGACCAGCTACACATAGACCAGAGGGTACTGCATGGCTCTGCAGGATGCTGTGGCTGCCAGTCACTGTGCAAGTCACCAACTCTGGATCCAGCCAAAGATCCCCAGACCATCACACTTCCTCCTCCATGCCTTCATACAGACAGAAGGTTTGTAAGTAATCAGTTAAAGTTGGGACCCCTGCACCTGTTTGCTGTTGTTGTTGTTGTTGATATAGGCCGTGCCCATTTGTGCCTATAAAATGTTTCTGCCATTTTACATTTTTTGGTAAATGCAGTTTGTGCTTCTTACTGTGAATTTTCATCCTATCTTCACCAAACTTGGTACATACCATATTTGGATGCCCCCGAACAAAACGTATCTGTTTGTTTTTGGATATCTCCTATCGTTTCTCTGTAATATTATAGGCGTGGTCTAATACACCTAAACTACCATATCTTCTAAATGCATCATTCAACTGCAAACAAATTTGGCAGAAATAGACATTCTAGTTAAGATTTTAGACGTTTACTAATGATCAAATTCATATCTGATATGAGGTGGTATCACTGAGCAGTACTATCACTGCAGCCCTTCTTTGGTTATTTTGGCCCTGTGTACAGTCTGCCCCACCCACCATCTAGTGGAGGTTATACATTGGCGTGATTCAAACATTGGCCAGACAGACTATTCAGCAAGCATTGGATTATCCCCCATCTGCTATCAGCCAGACTGAATCTGAAACAGTACCGGTTAAACCGAAAAGACAGCGTTCCTTTGTACAAAGAGAATGAGACAGAGAAAGAACTAAAACAAAGATAAACACAGGTTTGGCGTTTAGAAGATGGAGAGCATTAAAAAAGGCCAAAGGACTGAAACTAGATACTGATGTTGCCAATGTTAAATACTAAAATCTAAACTGTAAACCTCATCACTTGACATATTGCTGAAGAAGTGCTGCAGTGGTAATCTGTTTTCATTTTGCTTCGAGCTTCGCAGTGTTTGCTGTATCCAGGCCACAAAGTTTCACAATTTTAAGACAGCTGTTGACAAAAGAATCTCATCAGTTTTGTCAGCTGCTGTCTCCAAGGTCAAGATCTGTTAAGTTTAAAGTCCAACATGGTTGAAGACTTTGTTAACACTGCTGTATAGTCAGTGCTGTGACATTATACAGATGTGGAAACTCTCACAGCTCCTGTTGACACCTTAGACATTATTCTGGGATCTAAGGCCATGAAGTGTTTGTTCTGCTGTCTGTTGTTGAAGGTGAAAAGATGTAAAGATTTTACTTCACTTCTCCAAATTTACATATAACAAGCATAAAATCAGGATTCCTACATAGGATTGCATCATAGTGAAACTGTATGCAGTATAGTAGTCTGAACTCCAGGAAGAAATGTGTGGAATCAGTGAGAAGCAGCAGCATGGGGTTTTATTTTCCACAATCTGAAAAGAAATCCTACTTTCAAAGCAAACTCTAATGAGGTTGTAAATACCCGCATCTGGCATCTGGTAAGCTCAAGGCATAACATTAGTTTTACCTCTAACAGCCTCCAGTGAAAACATTTTCAAACAAACAAAAAAAGGGAACTCTTATATTAGATATTCTAACAATGTCCTTGGTGATGGAGACATAATTGAAAACATTTCACGCTCCTCAATCTTCTTGCTTTTATAACCGTGCCAAAAGGTTCTACATCTCATGTCAGTCTGCTTTTGCATTTTTGAACAATTCAGTCAGAAAATAACAAACAACTTTTGTTGACTGAATGCTGTATCAAATACGGCTGGGACATTTGATTCTTTATTGAAAATTCTTGGAGAAAATAAAATAGAGAACAGTGATAGTGTGTTAATTTCTTTGCAATTGGGGCACTTACACTGTGTCGTAATGTTGTAATTGTGATCTGAGCCCTTGATGCAGCATGGGATGACAGATTTTCTGTTCAAAAGGAACCGGACAGTAAAATGTGCAGCTACCCGAATGACATGGAGGTATAAATATCCTCATGTATTAAAACATGCAAACTTCAGGCACTCATGTAGAGGACAGGATTTTTGATTAAAAAAAAACAAACAAAAAACCTTGATTAGTTACATGGCTTGTCCAGTTTTGACCTTGGCAGATCTTCATCAGGGTTTCAAATGAAGAGACGACACCTGAGCCTGACCCTTTTTATACTTTCATTCAGGGGTGTGTCCTAATTGGGTAATTGGGACAGCAGGTCATTAGCAGATTACTTCTAAGATTTCACAACCCATCTCAAAACAATACATCACACACAGGAAATATGTGATTTATTGTTGACTCAATGAAAAGCAATGTTTCCCAAAAAAAGTTGCACATCATGGTGTATCACAAAGCTCTCTCTCTGGAGGAATGTGTGTAAGCGATCTCTACCTCTAATAGATGGTTTTACCCATTCAAAAATCTCAATTGCTGTTATGCACCTCTTTAAAATGCTTTGCCACTGGATAGTCCAAATTATGTTTTTTTATTGTATACCTGTAAACGTGTTCAGAGAGTCTGTTAGTTCCCATTTTAAACATATACATAAATGACTCAATTGATTGAAACTGAGTCTAAATAAAAGCTGTGTCACTGCTAACAAATGTAAACACTTCAGCACAACTTTGGACTGTTGGATGAATCACAGGTGATGAATTAACTGAAGCCAGCAGTCAGCAACACTCATGTACGTTATGCCAGATTAAAGGCTCTGTTATCTCCTCCCTCTGTACACGTCTCTCAGTGCTGATCTCTCCTGATGCTCATCGTGAGTCGGGGGAATGAACCAAATATTTTCTTTGGACAATCAGTGATTATTTGCGTGTCCCTGTTTCACTGATTAAAAATAATACATGCATTGTGTCATAAATATTAATATCCCACTTTAAACTCATTATCAAATCATGCATGAATTACTGAGGACACATATTTCATTCAGCTGTAGCTGCACATTTGACTAATTATTAGCCGGGCTTCTCATTCTCTCCCACCTCAGTTTCCATGGTGGAATCACAGATTTGGTTTCAGGAAAGTTTGGGATCTTCCATAAGATTTGCTGCTCGTTTCCCATCAGCAGTCAGTGTTTCCCAAAATAGTGTGTTTTTCTTCTTGTTGCTTCAGTTGGATGCTGTTCTCTCCTCTGTGTAGAATGATGTATGTGCAGTTTGTTTTCACATTCATCTGCTGAAGGAGGAAAGTTTCTCTAAACTCACCTTAGAGGGGACATATTCTGCACATTTCCAGCTCTATATTTTTATTCTGGGGCTCTACTGGAATATCTTTTCTTGATTTACAGTTAAAAACTCCTTATTTATCTTATACTGGCCCTTTATGCAGCCCCTCAGTTCAGCCTCTGTCTGAAACAGGCTGTTTTAGCTCCTGTCTCTTTAAGGCCCCCCTCCTGATGAGCCCACTCTGTTCTGATTGGTCAGCTTCAGGAAGCTTCCTCCAGCTACGTAAACAAACTATAGTAGTCGGATTTAACTTCTTTTTCTCCTTGTTTACTTGAAATGTCAACTTCCCAAATACATCCGTACAGATTGGAGCTGAGTGGACAACAAGAACAACCTTTGCAACAAAGACTAATCTGACGTCGTCATGAGGAGGAAGTAGAAGTAACTTTGAAAATGGTTCGTTCAGGTCAAAGCTGAAGCCCTGGTTTTTGACTTGCAGGGAACCTTTTTCACATATGTTCACCTCAAGTTTTGAAACTTTGACCATTAATATAGACATTACAAAAATAACAGAAAATCACAAAAAGCCTTTAAACCAAACCAAACCAAACCAAACCATAACCATACCTGTAGCAGTGTAAGATCAGAAAACACTTGTATTTTTGAAACAGTGATGTCCTGTCAATAGTGAACTCAGATCAGAAAACACTTCCATCTGTCGTTCTGGAGCACATGGACCAATTACGTATTTTGTCATTTAATTTGAAGGAGTTGTTGCTCAAGTCCTCATCCAACATTTGCAGCTCTTACACCCTCTTTCACACTGATCATGCATGTGAGCTCATTTAAAGCCTGTGAGGGTTCAGTTCTTAGGGGCTAATGGACATTGCTGGAGGTTTTTCTCTGCATTTGCCCATCACATGCCAGGACACCCTTGTGACCCTCAACAGGAATACAAAAGAAAATAATTTAGATGTTCTTCGCTGCTTCTCCGTTAAAAGTAAATTGCAGCACTGATTAATAGTTGTTGTGCTCTTACTTTCCTTCTTTAGGCAACACTCGTACAGCCAAGACATGTTAGATTCTTTAATACGCTGTTTTGTCATTAAACTGGGTAATTATTAGAGAACAGTAAACGAAGTAGCAAACAAACAAATAAACAAACTGGTGTCTGATGTGTTTTGAGTTTTGCTGCTGGCTTTGAATGAAAGATCTGTTGTGAGCTGTTGCGGCGAGAATTCTTTCTTTTATAGGACGCAAAGATTTAATTCAGTTTGTCAGATTCCAGCTGTTTAATCTCACGTGGAAACAGTCCAGACTGAATGTGATAACTATTGACGACAGATTGGAAGAAAGAAATGAGGGAGAGAAGCTTTAAAATTCATAACACTCCACTTTGTGTGCAACGTGTACACTGTTGATTGCTGAATGGTGATGCAGATTATATAATCAGTCTCACAGTCGTTGCCTTTGCACTGTTAAAGAAACAAAAAGTTCTTTTATGTTGTGATTCAGGAACATGCTGATGATCACAAACAAAGCAAAACTGTAATGACACATGATTCAGTTCCTGTCACACAGGTGAGAAGCATCAGTTCAACCAACCAATCACAGCTGAAGACGTGATATATGAAAATCACATAATTTCACATGTATTATCACATGTGAAACATATTTGAGCTACAGGAATGTGTGTAGGGCTGCAATTAACAATTATTTTCAGTATTGATGATTGTCTTGGTTATCAATTGATTGTTTCATCTTTAAAAGTGAAAAATTTCCATCTAGGTTTGCCAAGGTGACGTCTTCAAATGCCTTAATTTTGTCTGACTAACAGTCCAAAACCCAAAGATACAGTTTACTATCATAAAAGAAAGAAAAGCAGCAAATTCATTAGAGAGGCAGAAACCAGAGAAATTCTTTCTTTAAAAATGTCTCAAAAGGATGAATAAATTATCAAAATACAGACTTGCTGATGAGTTTTCTGTTGATCGACTAATTGATTAACTGACTAATCGTTGCAATTCTACATGTGATTTGTACTCATTAAATATGAAACAGTAATTCACATGTGATAAATTCACACATATGGCACATGTGGGTTTTGGACATTTCAAAGACAGTCCAGACAGTAAGTATTTGAACAGTGAATTTGAAATAAATTAATTGATGCTAAATTAAAGTGCCAAGTCTCAGCTTTTATTTGAGTAGGTTTACATCAGTATAGAAAAAACAGTGTGGGAGATATAGCCCTTTTAACACATAGTTTAGGGGTTCAAACATAATTGGACACCTGGCTAACAATCGTTTGTTGTGCAGCTGTGTGTCGTTTCAACGTTATATCAGCACAAAAGAGCTCACATGAGGGGTGATCATGTAAGTGAAGAAGATAATAATGAGGCTGGAAAAAAAGAGAAAATCTATCAGATATATCAAAGGTGGTAAGTTGGTACATTAAAAAAAAATTGCATGTTGAAGAAAAAGCCCTTTATTAAGATTAAGATTTTGAGATTAAGATTAACTTTATTATTATCCCAGAGGGGAACTGGTTTGCAGTGTGTGCAAAAAACTTTACATACACAGTAAAAGAAAAATACATACTAAGAACAAAGAAAGCAATCCAAAACATAGTCCACACACAGCATACATCCTTTGTAAAATACATAAAAACTACCTCACAGCACCATCAAGCAGCATTAGATAAAACACAATATGATACTTTCCACTGTGTAGCACTGACTACTGCTGTCAGTACCAGGAGTTATTATGTGCAAGACATACACACCTGTCCCCCTTGTGCTGCATGTGTGTTACAGAGAGCTGTGGCTGATGGGATGAAGGAATTCCTGGCTCTTGTTACTTTTGCAGCTGGGGGCCCGATGACGTCAGCCTGACAGGAGGGGCTGAAGCTCACTAAACGGGGTATTGTGGGTGAAGTAATAGGTTTTCAGTCTTTAAGAGGACACAGGTTTTGTAGATGTTGGGAAGGCTGTCTTGCTTAGTGCCGTTTATTTTTCTGGCAATACTCACAATTTTGCTGAGCAAGTTCTCCTGGGCAGCATTAATGTTACCATGCCAATAGAAAATGCAGAATGTCATAATACTCTCAATAAAATACTTATAAAAGATATCAACAAAAAATATTTGGAATCAAAGGAGGCTAGCTTTTGTACAAAATACAGCCGTTGTTGGCTTTTCTTAAAAATAAAGTCAGTGTGATTTTACAAATTTAACAATGTTAGACTTGCATCTTCTACACCTCTGGCTGACTGAAAAGCAAATTGAAAAGGGTCTAATAAGTGTTGTGATTGATTCAAAATGTGGCTCTTGATTAGTTTTTCAAAACATTCAAAACATTTCATAACAAGGGATGTCAGGGCAATTGGGTGGTATTCATTTAGACAAGATGGATTAGTGGTTTTAGTCAAAGGGATGATAGTTGATTTTTTCCATAGTGTGAGGACCGAGTGCAGGTCAAAGGATTTTTGGAAGATATAACTACCAACTGGTGGGAACAACGTTTTAATACATGACCGGTGATTTTATCAGGTCCAGGACTTTTGTGGGCTTTAAAGATACAGATTTTATCACCTGTTAACTCATCTTTGCATACTTGTACTGGGGAAGCTGTGATGTGATTAATTTAAAGTTAAAATCATTAGCCAGAGTAGCTGTCATTCCCCTCTTTGTAAATGTAAAATGTAATTCCTTTCCTTCTTGAAACTTTTTCTCTCTTTTTGTTGAGGAGGTTTTTCAGTTCCAAAGTTTGTTGTTAGGGAACAATCTATATGATTTTGAGGGTATGACAGTGTCAACACAGAAGTTTATGTAACATGAAACACCATCAACCAGTTCATTTAAATCACCTGAGGAGGACTCGAAAACATCCCATGAAGTGCAGTCAGAACACTCTTGGATTTAGGATGTTTTCACTCCTGCACTTTTTAGTCGGTTAAATCGAACTCTGGTTCGTTTTCCCCCTTGGTGTGATTCGGTTGGGCAGGTGTGAGCACAGTAATTGCACTTGGGTGCAGACCAAAACAACCTCACCAAGACCCTTCAAGGGAGGTGGTCTTGGTCCGGTTGTGATCCGACCTTGATCCAACCCAACTCCCAGGTGTGCCCTGCAAGACACAGAGCAGTTCTATGTTAGACGTGCAGATAATCTCTCTCACCACGATGTTCTTGCACCATGAACGTTTCACGAGCAGGCTGACTCTACTGCCATGATGTTCACCAGGTCCCTGTCTCATCTGTTGAGAGTGTAGCCATCCATTGTAACTTTGGCATTGGGAATAAAGTCCTGGAGCCAGGTCTCCGTGATGGCCAGGATACATGCCTCTCTCCAGGTTAGCAGCCAGCTCTTCAGATTTCCCTTGAAGAGACTGAACATTCATCAGCAGCATAGTTGGAAGTAAGTTTTTGTCTTTGCCCTTTGAGCCTCGCTCTTATTCCACCTCGCCGTCCTCGTTTTTGCTTCGCTTGGTGCCTGTGTAGTCCAATTTTACCTGAACGCGAATGTTGCTCAACAAGTCAGGAGTGAAGCTCTTGATGTTATCACTCTGCGAGTTGCGCAGGAGCAGCAACTCCCTGTTGTATTGAATCACACTGTTTGCAGCGTTCATATATAGCTGTCCATAGAGGCACCAAGAAACAGCACGGTTAGGACCAGCATAACAAGACCAAGTGTTATTACAAATTGTCCCATCGTTAACGAAATGTGTCATAAATTTAAACGGGAGAAACACTTAACGAAGGACATTAACGGGCACGTTGCACAAGCACACATGCACACGCCGGTAATGGAAACATTCACCTTGTTTCCATTACCCTCCTCAGCCCACCAGGCAGCACGGTGGTCTGGTCAGACCAACCGGATCCCACTGAGAGTCTCAAAAAGCACAACTGACCAAAGCCATGTGCACATTTAAAAACTGCAAGTGACTGCACAGCAAGTCACTCCAGGATGTACGCAGACATGTTTCCTTGTCAACAATCAAGAGAAGACTTCATGACCAGAGGCTCCGATGATTCACCACAAGATGCGAACTCCTAGTAAGCCTCAAAAACAGAAAGGCCAGTCTGCAGTTCACAAAAACATACAAAAAGAAGTCAACCTCTATCAGAATGATGGAAAGAGTAAAATGTGGAGTAAAAAAAGAACAGCTCATGGTACGGGATTGTTTTCAGATGAGAGATACGAGGACATCATCTGATCAGAGTTCACACTGATGCAAGCTGAATGGATCTGCACATCACCTCCAGCTCTAGTTGTGAAAATCTGAAACAAAGGCTCATTCATTAGATAACAGCTCATGTTTTGTTTGTGCCTGCAGCTGAGAGGATGGCAAACCTATTGATAAAGCCATCCATTAAAAAACAGCTAAAAATGTGTAAACATATGTATACAATGCAAGGTAAATGAGTCAGAATGATATGTTAAGATAAAGACAGCACAGAAAGAATGAACATTTGATATTAATTCATAACTCACATTGTTCTATTTGCTTCCCTTTTAAATTATATAAACAAAACATGAAATTCAATGACTCTCTCGTGCCTTTGTCTATTTTGTCTGGTTAGGACATGTTCTTGTTCTTCAGCCCTCCGCCTGACACTCGTCTTGTTTCCATTACCTCCTCAGGCCACGAGGTAGCACAGCAGGCCGGTCATACCAACTGGATCCCACTGAGAGTCTCAAAAGTTACATCTGACCAAAGCCATGTGCACATTTAAAACCTCAACAAAAGTCCTCCTTAGTTCAAAGAGTTGTTTCTGTGAGTGGGAAGACAGTGAGGTTCTGTGGTGAATCAAAGAGCTAAGCAAATACAAATTTGCAGACATATCCAAGATGTTCTAAAACCATCATGCCAACGTGATCATTTCTTTTCTTCTACTAACTGAACATTAGTTTCACCTTACATGGTTATGATTTACTGTTTTATAGCGCACATGGCAGAATTTTGAACGAGATTAATGCAGGGTTAGTGTTAGGATTTTATGGCCACATCCCCCAACCCTCAGAAAAAACAAAAATACTATGGGTTTATTCCTATCTTTATTCAAGAGCATGGTCTTTCAATTTGAGAGCGTGATTTGTGGGTTATTGCACAAAAAATCTGATAGCGAGAGCAGAAATCTGAGGGCAGACGTTTCACGAGTGCACAGAAGCAGCCTGAATGCAAGGAGAAGAGTTTAAACTGGAGCCTAAAGGAAATCTGTGTAAGCAATAATATATCTGAGCGCAGACGTATAATTTTGAGCAGCGCACAAGTAGGTCCCATCTGCACTGTTGTATGCTACAGACAAGCAAAAAGTCTCCGTGTATCAGTGATTCAAGGGAGTCTAAAAGTCTAAAATCTTTGTCACAGTGTCAGACTGTAATATACCAGTCTGAGGCTGTCAGATTGTGTGATGAATCATAGCGCTAATATATCACTCATCTGTGCTGTCTTATGTTTCAAAAAGCTCAAAAGAGCTTCGTTTTGGTTTGTGTGTGTGTTTGCTTGTACTTTGTTCACCTAAAATTCATTCAAAAATAGCGACAGCCCAAAATGGTACAGCGCAAAGACGCCTTAAAGGGGCTACATTATGAAAAGCTCACTTTTTCAATGCTTGTACGTACATATTTGGGTCTCTCATGTGCCTGCTAACACACAAACTGTGGAATAAGACCACCCAGTCAGTTTGGTGTAGGCTGGCCTGTTCTGAGCTTATGTGATTTAACAAGCCATTAGATTTGATGCCCCCTCTTACGTCATTTGGGACTTCATTGGAATTGTAATCGCCCCCGCATCTTTGTTTTTCGACCCGCGATTTCAGGACGAGGGCAGCCGCAAGCGACTGGACTGGTAGCAACCTAAGAGCTAAACACACAAAATACTCTGTTGTTGACTGTAAAGACCAGCACAAATCAGCTCCAGCTGGCACACTGTGAATGTTTTTCAGCACATTCACGGCATCAGTTTTCTTTGATTTTAGTCATATACAGTATATAGTTTTTCAGTTAACTGAAATCAGGAAAAAGACTGCTAGACAGCTGATGGAGAACAGCTTTACATACAGTATCTGCACCAGAGAGCACTTCAGTTATAGTCACTGTGAAACCACCTGATATTAAAACATACCTTTTGTATCTTCATGTACCATTTTTCCCTCCACGAGACCTTCTGTTTACATACAGCGCACCTGGTAGCTTTATGTAAGGTTCTTGACATGTTAACACATTCTTTATCTCTGGTTGTCGTTGAAGGACAGACAGCCCACGCTGTCCTCTTCATGACACCCAGGAACAGGTCCACAATCGTTTTTTCCTTTTCTTTTTCTATTAGGAACACAAGACCGCCAGCATCACACATAGCACTTCTGTAGCTATGATTGACAATTTCTTGACCCTCCTCCCCAACGACCTATGAACTCAATGATTGGTTGGGGTCATACTTGTAGTGCTGACAGTCTCCCAACCCAGACAAGGCAAGAATTTATGGCCCTATGATTGCCTAATCTGACATGGTGATCATTGTGAAAGATAAAAATATCGTGTAGTCTGATCCCGACATTAAAGGGTGATGATATGTCAGAGTTGTGTTCAATACTTGTACAACAAAAAAATCAGTTAATGTAGGTTTAAAGGTATTTATTGAATTACAGCTGCTTATAGTCAATAAAATGCATAATTTCAACAACATATAGGTTATAAAAATATTATTAAAGAATTTAAAAACTCTTAGGTGGATAAGGCAGGTACGTTGAGGCAGGTTTATACTCAAATCAACCCTGAAGCATTATGATTAAAATCACTCTCTGTCTTCCATCACTGAAAACACTGATGTCTTTTCTGATTAAATTATTTTCTGTCTTGAAGGCAAAACAAGGATTTTCTGGCTAAAGTTGTGTAACATCTGTTCACAAAATAGTTTCAGAGTCTTTTGTCCTTTGTTGAGTTCTTTTTTAAATTTCAACTGATCAGTCTCATGGAACAATCCTTTCCTTTTGTTTTTTTCTTAAAACGGATTTATAGTGTTTTGGAATAAAATCCGTCAGTGAACACCTGCCACATTTGTTCTTTATCTGAAGCGAGTGTTAACACACGATCATCAGATGGATCATTGCAATATAAAAACTCTTTTAAACTTTATCTCAGGTTGGTGATTATTTGTTATTGACTGTAAATACCTTTTGTAAACTCACAGGTGTTCTCTGATGTAAAGCCTGCAGAGGTGATAAGGTGTCCTCTCGTTTGCCCCCCTTGAACCTGTTCTTCACACATCTGTGGAGATAAAAGGCGGCAGGAGAACAGGACGAGTGTGGAGCAACATTACAGAGATCATCATTCCTCACTTTACCCTCATTTAGCCGTTTGTGTGTCTAATAGTATAAGTGATGACAGCTGACGTCCAAACAGCTCTTTCATGGTGATGCCCTTTGGGGAGCGGCTGCCTGGTGCACAGCTGCAGACACCCAGAAAGCCTAGATGACACGAGGAAGGGAGGGCAGACCGCCGAGCCTCCATCTTAAAGCAATATTTCACTTTACTTCGACTCTTTAAACCTTTTCTTGTGCAGAGGAGCAAATAGTTTGCAGTTTTCACCATCTGCATTCCTGTCTTAGTCTGCATTACAGACTAGTTTTTGCTACATTGGTTCAATCAGTTAATCTGACCTTTTTATATGATATTTATAAAAAGTCGCAACAGAAATTGCTTAAATTTAGAGCTACAGCACCTGTATGGAATGTAGATTTATTAAAGTGTGGACAGACTATTAATTAGAAAAGAGTATGGCGCAATATTTCCTCAACTTCATACATTTACAATCACCAACTGTTAATGTATACAATGATTCATAGATGATATTTTTAAACTCAGAGATGCTCTGAGTTAAAAATGATTCCAAGTCCAATGTGCTCGCTTTGTAATCAAAAATCTATCAGCACATACTGTATATTTGCATGTTTTTTGGTGGTGTTGATGTGAAATATTTTTGTCAAGTGATTAAAATATATTATTGGGATTCACATTCCATGTCTACCGAGCTTGAGTTTGTGAAGCAAATTGAGTTGGAGCAAATTCGGCAAAATAGAAAAAATGAAATTGGAGTTAGAGCAGTCCAAGTTGCAGTTAATCAGAGAGGGCAAGCTTTCTCCGGGGGGTATAGTACGGAGGATGCTGCTTCTATTGGTTCTGCACCAGGTGGCGTTGATGTTGTGGCTAATTTGCGTTTGGTGCCGAAGTTCAATGAGCGAGACCACGACACTTTTTTCACTCTTTTTGAACGTGTTGCAGATGCAAAAAATTGTCCAGAGTGCTGACGCTTCAGTGCGTCCTCACTGGGAGAGCTCAAGAGGCATATTTGGCTGTACGTGCTGAGGATGATTTGGATTAAGATACGGTGAAGTCAGCTGTATTAAAAACATACGAGTTGGTCCCTGAAGCATATCGCCAGAAATTCATGAATTGGGTAAAGAGCGATAAGCAAAAGAATGTGGAGTTTGTCCTATTTTCACCGTTGCTGCAAAAGTTGATACAGTCTTTGTGAGCTGACTGTGCTAGAACAGTTTAAAACTGCTATCCCTCAATACATTGCTACTTATGTAAGTGAGCAGAAGCCTTCCACCACACTTAAAGCAGCTGAATTGGCTGATGAGTTTATGTTGAAGCATAAGGGTAGTTTTTCAGAGACGTGCTCTTGGGGTGATTGGAAAAATGGGGGTGACAATTGTGGTAACTCCTGTGGAGGTGCAAAATTTTCACCTGGTTCCCCGCATAAGTCTGCATTTATGGGGCGACCTGAGGGTGCCAGAGTGTGTAATTACTTGTTCCGGTTTTGAGCCGTTCATCACTGACGCTGTGGTGTCATTGGTTGGTAGTGACAAGCGTGTTCCAATTAGGGTATTGTGTGACACAAGTGTTAAACTAATTTATTGTGGACTTGATGCTGCCTTTTTCACCTGCTACAGAAATGGGGAATTTTGTAGTGATGAAGGATATGAATCTGGGCTTAATTCCTGTGGTGCACCATAATATTGTGCTGGATTGTCAGTTGGTACAGGGCATTGTTCCTGTTGGGGTGTGCCCCGCTTCCGCACTTGACAATGTGGTTATGATTTTGGGCAACAACCTTGGCTGGTAGTGCTGTGTGGGCCGATGTGCCGCCGTCTCCTGTGATTATTTCCAAGCCACTAGCATCTGGGGAGCCGGATGAGAGTGGTCGGAGTGATCCAGATGTTTTTCCAGTTTGCACCGTGATGAATGCTCAAAGCTCTAGTCTGCTCCAGACCTGCCTGATCCAGGTGTTTGCTCAGCCTGTGATGTGATGTGTGCACAGAGCTGTGACATGTCTGCTCCTGACCCACCTTCTTTCAGGGTGCAGTAAAGGTATGGTGCCTTTACACCATGTGGTTTCGCTGCTTGATCTTCCTCCACCTGTTTCGAGGGAGGATTAGTGTGAAGAGTCAGAAGGCTGATCCATCTCTGTCTGATTTGTGGGATGATGCTTTGCCAGTAGAAAAAATAAGAGATGTTGCTCATGGTTACTTTGTCCAAGACGATCTGCTGGTGAGAAAGTGGGAAGTGAGTTTTCAGGTTGTGCCGAGTAACTTCTGTGATGTGGTGTTGCAAACTGTGCATGATGGCTGTGGACATTTGGGGATAAAGAGAACCTATGACAGTGACCTGTGCTGCTTCTTTTGGCCTCGGGTGAAGCGTGATGTTTCCAAGTATGTCAGGTTGTGCTGTACATGCCAGCTTGCTGGGGAACAGAGTCAGGTTGTTGCTGCTCTGCTTTGTCCCAGTCCAGTCGTTAGACAGCCGTTTGATTGTGAGGTGGCATGGGAAAATTTGGAAGTTACACAGGCTGACGGGAAAAATCTGTCTCCTGCACTTGTGATTGATTCTGTGTTTGCAGATCCTGAGGTTCTGGCTGTGTGTCTGGATGGTGAGAGGGAACTAAAAACTCTGGATCCTGATGTTTCTGTCACATGTGGCAAGCTAAACAATTCTCATTTAAATCTGCAGGATGAGATCTGTCACCAGCTGCTAAAGCCTGAGGTCCTCCAACTGCTGGCCGAACTTTTTGTTCCAGCTGGGGCTGGGTAGTCGGCCCCATTGGATTAATTGAGGGATTGTTTTGTTTTGTAAATTGTTTTTGTTTTGTAATTTGTTTGGGTTTTGCCATTTCATCCTGTTTTCTTTGGATTGCTCTTGCCTCACCTGTTATCTTAATTTGCTTCTGAGGATCCGGGGTTACTGAGGATGGGTGGGGTGAGCAGCGGTCCAAGGGCAGGGTGAAGGGTTTATACTGTGTGATTGTTTTTCTTTGTTTTGGTAAGTTGGATTGCTTTGCTTGGGTTAGGGGTGACCCCTGTGGTGTCATCAGTTGTGTGCTATGTTTACCTGGTTGGCTGCTTTGTTTTTGCAGGGTGTTCCCAGGTTATTTAATTCTGGGCTGCGGCACAGGTCAGTCTCTGGCTCACTCTGGCATTTGGCTGCTGCTCCAGCTCTCCCCTCTTCCCCACAGACACCTTTTCAGTTTGGTTATGTTGCTTCTTTGTCTTTGCCTTTTATGCACTGTACAACACTCCCCACACACACTTTCCACTCATACACACTACACTACTGATTATACTGACATCACACCCCATATTGTAAATATATAGTTAATTAGTTTAATTTGATTTTCATAAATTATCTTTTGTTAAACACTGACATGGTGTGTTTCTATGTTGTTGTGGCCACTTGAGGCAGGTCATAACACAAGATATTTAAAAGGCTCTTTTTTTCTGACTAAAACAAGACAAACAGTCTACAGCCACGGTGCTTAATATCACAACCTCTTAACTTATATACTATACTACACTGAAGTTCTTTGAGAAGTTTACAATGTAGTAAGGGATTGTGATATGTAGCACAACAAGCTAGTGAAGCTGTAAACAGAATCACATTCCCGCACATGCTCAGTGGCGTCTGCCTTACACAGAACTACTCTCAGGAGACTGAAAACATGATCACTGTTATTAGTCTTTGGAGCCATTTCTAAACAAACTAACGTGACCAAACTCTTCATAATGAAGGAACATGTCACCCAGTGCAGCGGTGTGACTCAATGACGTGGTTTTAATAGTTTTTGGACAACAACAGAGGTCTACGGCACAGAGGAATAAGATATATCAGGCTTTGGATACACACATAATACTTGTTAGTAGATCAGTTCATTGTTGGTTTGGCTCCAAACATTTGATGAGATTTGTTGACAATAAGAAAAAGATAGAAAATCACCAGCCATATCCTTTAAGCATAGTGGTGCTTTGAGCTAAATGCTAACATGTTCACTATGGTAACATTTCTCTTCTCTATGTACTTGATTGTTAATCCAATGAGATGAGCTGGTTTGTTTGTTGTGTTTATATGGTTCAGGCTGCAGACCTTTGTTGCATGTCCCTCTTCTCATGTTTCCTGTCTCTCTGCACCTTTAACTATCAAATAAAGGCAGAAAAGAGAGAAAATTCTTTAAAAACTTTTTTCGAGCCAACCACCTGACCCCAAGTGTGGTCAGAAGTGTGCTTTGTTGCACCTGTAACCACACCCAATGTGATGTCATGTCAGTGATGTTACAGAATGATGTCACTGAGCATGTGCAGCACGGTGAGAGGTGAGAAGTGAAACGACTGGAGTTCAGCAGAAACAAGATTTACAGTGGCTGTTAAGTTGATCCCCAAAGTGATTACACTTCATCCTGAAGAGAACATGAATGTCTGTACCAAAGGTTATGACGATATACTCATGATGAAGGATCAAATAGCTTTTGAGACATTTCTCTTAAAACCACAAATGTGAACCTCATGGTGGTGCTTAATAAAAAGTCAGGAGGATCACTAAAGTCGGGAGGATTCATCCTCTGGGTAACACAAATATCTGTACCAAATTACATGGCTCATTTTTGCTCCTGGGGTTCCGAGTGGGTTAATCTAGCCATGCACTTACAGACAGAAAATAGATTTATTTTAAAAATGCACTCAAAAAAGTACAAATGTAAATAATAATAAATAATTTGTGTATCTGCAGATTACATTTACAATAGCAATTCTTGTGTCTTTTGACTTTCTTTCTTTATTAGGATCCCTATTAGCACAGCATAAGTACTGGCTATTCTTCCTGTGGTCCACCATATAACCATATAACCATATAACCATATAAACACAACAAACAAACCAGCTCATCTCATTGTACATACATAAGAGAAACAAAATTCATCCTTTCAACAAGACATTAAGCCAAACACAAAATTATAAATAAATCACAATTTCTCAAGAATTCATAGCAAACTTAATTTTTTTTTCATACATGGTCATTCTTAATAAACATAAATCCCTGTCTGATTTATCCGTCCTGCACTTTCACACCTTTTTATTTCTGCTTCTAGGACTTTTTGATAGTTGCCTCTTCGGTGGTTAGGTTTGTTTACATTTTACATATTTATGTATTGTTTTTGTATGTTTTTTTTTATGTGTGTAAAGTGAATAAAGAGCCTTTTCTGCATGCATTGTCAATTCACTCTCTATTCCCATAAAAGATATTGAAAGAGAGCGATTTACTGTAACTGTATTGTTTTTTCACCCAAAAAGTGTTGGACTGACAGACCGACTCTCTCCAGAACCACGTAGCCAGCGTCGATAATGCAACCCCCAGATAATGAGCGGTAAGCATGATGTTTCAAATGAAAGGCCTACGTACTGTATATCTTCATTATCTCTCTGTTGACGTGTTATGTAATTTCCCAGAAAACAATCTGACAGTCAAAACCAAAATTATTTAGTCATATTGTTACCTGCATAACTTTGTACAATCAGAGGCTTTAATTTCAGTTTAAATGTTTCTAAAGCTTTGATATTAATTTTTACCTTGTCATAACATTATGCTGTAATTGTGGCAATTTTCTGCTTATTTGGGTTGAACTTTTCAACCCTCTGCACGTCACCATCCATCATCTGCTGGCTGAGCTTTCATCATTAGTCCTTTGGTTTACACACAAAACCACAAACACAGTGTCTCTAAGCAATTATTGAACCAAAGAACAGATATTATTAGGGCTTATTCCAGGTTTAATATGAGTAAGAATAATCAGGAAACATAATTTAGTTGTAAACAGATAAGAGATGACGACAGAGCTGATGAGACGCTGTGGAAACCTGACCTGAAACATTCCTCAGAGTGGAACGTCTTAAGTGGGCTGTCCGTCAAAGAGACAGGCCTGAATAAACACGGATTATATATTTAACATCCCAAAACATTTCATCTGATTGATTGTCAGTCATCATGTCCAGCTTGTCATTGTAAGAGATAAACTCATCAAATTAAAGTCCTGACAGCAGCACGCCATGCAAGCGGCCATGAAATATTTACTCTTCTAGTCTAGATGTTGGTTCTTTTTCCCCAAACCTGCACTGGGTTACAGGATGATAAAAAAAGTGCACACAAGACCATATTTAGTCATAAATGCTTAAATAAGAAATCTGGAGAGTTTCATGCTTTTTGTAATATTAACTGTTTCCCACACTTAACATGTTGGATTTAGTTGCTGTCAGGTAAAATTCAGAGATACAAGCAGCAAATAAAAATCCTTGTTTGTAGAGTGATGGCAGCGTAGTTTGAATAGTTATTTATAGTTTATTTAAAGTGTGAAAGTGGAACAGAGCATTCTTCAAGATCTGGTTTGGGAACAATAATGGTCATTTAAAAAGGAATCAACATTGACCCGAGGAGACAGAAGGAGGACTTACATTGTAAGTGCATTATGAAGGGATCTTCTAATGGTCAGTATGAACAGGAGGAATGATTACAGCAAGAAATGTGTCATTGTTCATTTGGGCTCCTGACTATCAGAATTGAAAAATTGTGAACTTGTCCTTAAATGTTTGTTTCTATCCACTCCTGTTGTGTGAATATTAGGAGATAAACAGCGGCAGTAACAAATGAGATGACGTCATTAAAAGAGCGCCAGTCAAAGCTCAAATGGAATGGAAAACCACATAGAAACATGATGGAAATATGACATTTTCAGCTTTTTCAAAAAGGTTTTTTAGCTTCTATCAAACCTGTGAAGTGCCTCTTGTTCCTCATCTCAGGGTCACTTCTCAGTTCTCAGGAAGTCTCCTTCTACCAGCGGTGAGTTTTTTATTTCACTCCAGCTCTCTGCTCTGTGCCCCACAGTTGTGGAAGATGAAGATAACAAGTTTCATTTGTCAGCGTGGGTTTAAACAGCAGTAGCTGTCGCTGATGGGGAGTTTGGAAGCGGCAGTGCAGAGTGAATAAACTCTTCTAATCCTCTAATGGTCATTATGAACGGGAGGAATGACTTGAAAAATTGTGAACCTGTCCTTTAAAGTCTGACATTTTCAGTTAAATGTCCCTAAATAATTAAGAGGTGGAAAAATAAGTCTGCATCTTGCAAAGAGGCAGAACCAGAGCCAGAAATCGCCAAACGAAAAGCGTTGCCTGTGATTCATGAAATCTGGAGAATAGACTAGTTAAGAACAACTGTATGTTGTCCCAGCAAAGACACACAGATGTGACGAAAAACAAACACATCCCTTCTTCAGAGTGCGGCTTCATCTGTGCCCATCTGTTACTTTCCCTCTTCTGATGTCACTCTTCACAAGGACACTTCTCCAACACCTGACGTCATGCCAAAAGAGTGAGCAACGCACATGTGTAGAAATATGCAAATCTGATAATTGGTTTGAGTTTGACACGAGAAAACTAGAACATGTGGCTGCCTGGTTTTGTTTGAGGCTGAAGAGAAGAAAAAAACAAACAAGATGGTAACAATTGCCGCTTTAACAAAGTCTGCATTCCTGACTTGGAAAACAGTTGTGTGGATTATAAGAAATCAGCGTGACAGGGAGAAAACAGCCTTTCACAAGAGGCTTTAATGGAGGATAATACAGTTTCTTAAGGCTTCTGCGGGGTAACAGTTTTATTGCTTCAGGTGTAATCATTTCCTCATCACGTTGAACTAAATGAGGCATCACAGTCTGTCAGGTTAATTGGCTTAATAGTTACATCATGGCTCAGGAAATGTCCGTTTACTGTAACTTCCTGCGCTGAGGTTTCTGGTAAAGTGTGTAATTTATCAGTGAGAAGCTGTTGTACCCCTGCAGCCACTGTATGTCCTGCTGACTGCACATAATGACAGAATAAAGCGATGACCAGTAGTCTGAAAAACACATTAGTTAGCTTTGTTACAATTCCTCCTTAAATTCTTATTTCCTTTTTAACCTGGAAACTGATTTTAGTGCTGCTGTTTTCCCAGCAGAGAACATGTTGTAAAAGAATAAAAGAGAAAAGGTTCTATATAAAAAAGATGTTGGCTCAGTTCCCACATTCCTTCTGCCTTTAGCTACCAAAGTATGTCATGTTATTTCAAATCCACACACAAATAATAAAAAGGTAGAATCTGACTGAACGTTGGCTTTTCTGTCCTTCATTTACCTTCTTTGCTTTTCTCGCCATGTGTACGATAATTACTGTATTTGTACGATAATTTTGCTCTTTGTGTGATGTAAGATCAGTTATAAAAACCTCTAACTGTAATTCTTTATTTATTCTTTATCTGGATCCCCATTAGCTTTCACAAAGTGGTTGCTAGTCTTCCTGGTATCCACACAGAAACAATAAAAAAACAGCAATTTAAAATCACGTCGAGCAATAAGACAAGAAAAGGCAAAATAAGCCAAATATAAAGATCTGAAAATAAGTAAAACTGCTCTACGTATGAAAAGGTAGACAATACAAGCGTACGATTAAAACGAAAACAAAATAATCAAGATAGAAACAAAAAGAAAGTAAACATAATGAAAAAGGTTCCAAATAAATTTTACATGTTATCATTTGTTTTCTTCGATTAATAATGAAATGATCTGAAGCTGGAACCAGCCAGATTATTTATCGTATGTGTATATGATACATCATATCGTATATGATGTCAATGTTATATATATCGGAAAACTGACCCTGGATCTGCCATAAATGATCCACTCACATCTGCTGAGATTATGTGAAACGACCACTGTCGCCTCTTACAACCTCTTATAAATGTTTCCTGTTGTTTGGTACGATTTAAGTGTCAGACAGTTTTGTTTGGTATAGTATGGTACAGTACAAAAATGCTATGTATGTACTTATTTTGAACAGCAGGATATGCATGTTTGCAAACGTATGTATAACCATTACCTAAAACTAGCCTATCATGTTCATTCAGCTGTTTTTTGTCTGAATTATAGTTTCCTTGCAGCTGAGCCACAAATGTTCTGTTCCCTCTTGTCCGTCCATGGTTCTGGGATTGGGAGCCACTGCACAACTGCATAAAACACCAGTGATATCCACATCACAACATGAGTTCTCAGGTGTTGGTGCCAGCTGTGACCCTGCAGCTGTGACCTCACAGTTTACTGTCTGTCCTCATGAAATGTCTGAAATCTGCACTGTGTCTGAAATCCTGTTTGTATCTCACGTCTGTAAATAAAGTGTCCAGGTCCCAGCTGTGCAAATGCCACTATGACAAGTTCTGGGAAATGTACGGCTCCTCTAAATTGTGTTCCGCATAATATTTGTAGCTCCAGTAGACATGGGAGTGCTTAATCCAATTCTGTCATTCTCAACATCTTTTTCAAATTATATATATCTGATCAAAGGTCTCCAGAGATTAAAATGGAACCAGCTGGAAATAAAGGTGGTAAATAAGAAATCCTGATAGCATGTCTTTGGCCACATTACAGGCCTCATGAAGCTGTGATGCTTTTAGCCTACAGTTCAGAAAATAAAAATGATGTCTGAATGAAAAATGCAAGATGACTTTGATATTCTTTGATCTGAAGTGGGGCAACGAAAAATGTAGTTTGTCATGAGGGAGTAAAAAAAGCTGCTTTATTTAACAGTTTGGAAATGCACAAAATCCAGACATTATATAAAGACATAAAAGAAAAACTCACTGATACAATTTGTTGTGAGAGGTTACAGTTTCTTCTCCGCAATGTCATCAAAAATGCAGATTCCTCCACTGAAGGTAATTTCACTATTTTGGTGAATCAACACCTGATAGCTGATGGGTGTAAAAGTTCATTCAGATAATAAATTATCCAGTTTGGGTTCCCCCCTTCAGACAGGGGCATGGAAAAGTGAGTTTACCGTCACTCTATATTATTATGGCAGGAAAAAAAAAACAACGAGATTAATTGAGGCTTTTACTTTGGGCCCAGAGGGAGCTAGATAAAGTCGAAATCTAAACTTAATGGATGTAATTATCCTGACCTCATTTCTCTCCAATTTTACTCTCCATATACATGGATCTTTGTCCTAAAAGGACACAGAAGTTTGATTTCCTGCATTATTTGGTCAAATTCTCTTAAAGGCTAATGGTTGGCAGTTAAGTTCCTAACATACTTTGTAATGTTATCGCTCCTTTTTGACACAAAGCAGAGGATAAATGAGGACATTAGTTTCCCTCTGTAGATTTAGCAGTCCTCATCAATCATACTGTTTTCCCTTTCTCTTTATCGATTATATTTTCTTTAGAACAGCAGATGGCTGGATTTACTGAAAACAGACTATGTTCAACTGTCATTTCTTTCATTTCTGAGTTTTATCTAAAGGTGCAGCTGGGAGATCCATCCCAGAAGGCGATGTGAAAAGCTGACTTTTATAACGAGACAGGGACACGTGATATTGTTTAAATGCAGGGATAACGCCGCATATTTTTAAACATTCATAGTGTTGCACTTGGCTGTTCTCATTAACATTGACTGTAAACGTTACGTCAGGAATGTAAAAAGAGAACTAGAGAGACAAGTTAAAACCCTGACAACTTTCTCACCTCCATACAGCTGGCCAATCGCCGCGTGAAGTGAGAGTGAATGTCAGGTTGTTGGGTTTGGAAAGTTACAGAAATGGTCGTACACAGCCCCCTCCTAATATGATGATAGGTGTTGGGGGAGGAGGTTACTTAACCATCTGACAGGCACATCTGAGGGAATATACAGCCCATTAAGACCACAAAAACTTCTAGCTACAAAACACTCTAAACAGTTAAAATCTTGTCAAATGTTGTCATCTTGTCTTAATGAGCTCAGTCAGTTGAGAAGAGAACAAAAACACTTTCTTCATTTTGCTGCTGTGGTTACATGCAGCCTATTTGGCCTCTGGACATGCTGGTTAGCACTTTAAAGACTTTATGCTGCAGCACAGATGCAACAAGCGCCAGGATGTAAAGGTGTAGTGTTAAAGAGCAGACGGATGCAACCTTTCAGACAGACACATCACATGGAGAGAGCCTGATTCATCTCCTGCCAGTTGGCCATGAACCTGCTTGTGTTACCTGCCACAGTTCATTTTTGCCCACATTTGCTTGGTGTGGTTGGCAGGTGTTCATTCAGACCCTGCAAACACATGTACAGACACAAACACACACTTCACTGACTGTACGCAGATGCAAGGAGCCAAAAAAATAGCCTCAGATACAGTGTAAGGTAAAAGGCAAACACAATATCTGCACTCAGGTTTTCCTATGAAAAATGTGCTTCACACCTGGGCAAAGGGAAGCTGCTGTCTGCTCATCATCATCATCATCTGCTGCAGCTGAAGGGTCAAACAGTAGCACAAATCTAATTTCACTGTGTGTATAATTTTAAGGACCCTATTATCATGCCAGTGCAAAGCACAGTGGTGCACCGGCAAACTGGTATTTTCCTGCAGTGCCCGGACTGTTGCTGTTATTTCCTCGACCTCACCGGATTGAAATCTTGGTGACTCACCGTGTGCCACAGGTGGAAGAGAGGCGCAGTTGAGGGTGTGCCAATCTCAATCCACTGGCGCACTGCAATCAATTGGTGCCAAGAATGAGTACACCTCGTGCCATCCGCCGCTCGCCTGCTCTTAGCAGGTTGAAAGCTCGGTGCACTTGTATTCCACAATATTTACTCACGTGCACCCAAATAAACCTGCCTCTTTACAGCCATCTGCATTCTCTGTTGGAATGATGTTGTTCACTGTCAAGGCTCAATGACGCACACCAGATCTGATGGTTATATTTTGTGCAATCAGCACCAGACTGTTGCAAAATAACCACAGAAACCTACTACTACAGTCAATCCAAATTACATAATTGAAATGCAAGTTACTAAATGTTTAGCGTTAAACAACAACGCAAGCACAATTAATTCTGTGGATTTAGAATGAACAAATCAAATGCATATAAAAAATTTACGACAACAAGCACAAACAAAACACAATCACAATCTAAATCATAGTCACCACAGAAATTATCTGTGGATTCACAAAATACTGTTAACCTGATACACCAGATGGTTTGTTACACAGAACCATCTGTGAAGTTGTCCTTGGCAACTGTTTGGAAAAGAACAGGCGGTTTCAAATATACTTGGCAGGTGATTGAATAAACCATCTGTCAATCACCGTCTAACTTTGCCAGGCAGATGGATTAGCGAGATCACGAGATCACATGATGACCCTCATAGGTCATAATTTGAAGATTGACAAGATGGATTCTCGTGTGATCTTGCAATGTCATGATCCTTTGATGTCGTGATCTTGTGAAACCAGCTGCCTCACAAGGTAAAAATACTGTAGCTGTGGGAAAAATCGACTGTAGCACTGGCTAGAGTTAAAAATGGTAATGCAGAGCCATCTTACGCCACTGTAGAAACAGGAATACACAACTCCTGCTAGCTAGCAGCTGCCTGCCAGCTGTAGCTAGCCTGAGTCACACAGCACATGACAGAAGTAGCCTACTTTCAGCTCACGATGCTAACTTACAATATTAATGAAGCTCGTTCAGATCTTGACAAGCTTCAGAAAGAAAACAGTCACTCGCAAAAAAAATCATAACTAATGTTATGATACTTATGAAGACATTTCCTGTTTAGCTAACAGAGCTAGCTAGCAGAACAGTTAGCTGCAGGCTGCATTGTGGAGTCGCTGGACATAACAATCGTCTATCGCGTTGGGATAGCTGGCCTATAAGTTTTCTTTCTGTACTCTTATGAAACATAATCCATCCCCCTCCTCTGAAAACACTGAACTCACACACACAAATGCTAAATGCTGATGGTATGACTGACCTACGCAAACATTTAGTCATTTAAACTTGCATATCAACAAAGATATGCATCAAAGTCACAGGAGAACAATCCACCTGTTGTTGTAATTTTCAGCAAAGCGGTCAATCACTGCATTAACGTCCAATTCTTTTGTCCTTCTGGAACTGATTACCAGCACACCCAGATTTCTGCTTCCAGCATCTCCAGTTCAATTCCTCAGATAGGTCTTTACCTGGCATAAGCAAGAAAAGCTCCTCTCACACGCAGCTGATGTGATGGGCAGTGTCATGGAGATGCACAGGAGTTTATATAAATCAACAAACGCATCCTTGTATGGCCTTAGTAGCACCAGCATGTCATGGATGGTGTTGACGATATTCCCACTCCATAGTATTTAGCCATTGGAAAAAGGCAATATTTGTCCAGGGCTGTTGCTCCTCTCAGAATGAGACAGGTTTCAGACGAAAAATGTCTGTTTAATTTACTAACCAATTGGTCTATTACTGGGAAAAAATAATAGTTGCAATAGTCGTCTGAAGTTTCCATTCGCTCTCTTGACCCTGTTTGGCTGTTCACTACAAACTCCTGCACAGGCGAGGCTGTTCTTTTCTCCTCACCTGTGTTTGCTGCATTTCAATGCCCACCGAGGCACACTGGTTACTGGCAGACTCCCAGATTGCATTTCACGTTTCAACGTTGTGTTTCTTGTTAAGGGTATTGACATCTGAACAGACTAGGTCAGTGGCAGATGCCAGCTCCAAATCTGTGGCCAGTAGATGATCGGATAGGGTTTTTGTGAGGCTGAATATGCTTTCCAGCATAGTGATGTACAGAACAAACTGTCCATCAAGCAATCAAATCAGTGATTTTGCTTCGGTTGCCCTATGAGCATTTGACTGGTCACTCACATCTGCAGGAGTTGCTGAAATAGCAGGGAGAGCTCTTTTTATTGCCCACAGTGTAGAATATTGGCAGGCCCATTGCATATCTGATAATCTTTTCAGTTCCACTACCCCTTTGGTGGGCTCAGGTTCAGTTTGTGAATAACAGACCTGGATAAAAGGTTGTGGAGCATCTGCACTATTGCAAAACATTCTGTGACTGGTTTCGCATTATGCACACAGTCAACTATAACCAAGTTTAGTCTGTGTGCATAGCAATGGATGTAAAGCGTGTGTGGAACTTCTTGGTGAAATTTTTCTTGGACACCGTTCTGTTGCACCCAGATATAACTGATGTCCTGTTGTAGCACTGGGCAATGCATGCGTTTTTGTCTATGTTACACTTAGCCAACGTCTGTTTAACTGACTCGAGTAAGACATCTAAGTCATCTGCCAGAATAAAGTCCAAGAATTCTTCATGAATGTTGTCATTGTTTAGGTAAAGCAAAACAACAGTATCTACTCTTTCTTGCTTATGTCTTTGGTTTCGTCAACCATTAAAGCAAATTGCTCTCCCAGCCTTACCTTGTTGCTTACTTGCCCCCTTGTCATGCTAGCCATAATGTCAGTTAATTTATTCTGAATGTTATGGTGCACATATTTAGCATTGCCAGGCTCACTAGCTAACTTCTGTGACACAGTACCGTCAAGTAGATTGATTTAACAGTTCAAGGAAATCACCTCTGCTGGTGGATTGCTCATTTTCTCTGTGCCCTCGCTGTCCAGTCATTTGACAAGCTGTAAACCGTAGTGACTCAACTACTGCTTGCATACACTGCCTGTTTTCTTGGGATGTCCGATGTCAAGTTGTGTTAAAATCCTCGACCCACTTTTTGATTGCACCTTAAATTCACACCATGCTTCCATGGCTAGTTTATGGGAAACACTTGCATTGTGTTGGGCCAGTTTCTCTGCTCTTCCAGTTTTCGACAGCCGGCATGGGTGAAGCTCTTTTCGATATGACCCGGCCCATGGTGGAAAAAATGTCTACATGCATAACAGGAAGGAGAATCAACTGAGAGCGAGTATTCCAGTCATGGTATTGTTTGAACCAAACATTGTTAAACCCCCTTGATTGAGATCCAAATTTTCAAGTTGGGTAAGACTGTAATTGAGGACACCATGTACCCTCAGCTGGATCTTGACTTAAATCCACAGGACCACCAGTCAGTCCCCTGTCTTCATATATTTATATTTTTTATTCCATAAATATTTTTCATCACAAAATTACTGGGGGTTTGCCCATCGTTGCCTGAGAGCAGCAAGTTCCACAACATGTGGATCCGACTGGGAACACTTCTTCTATGAATCCTGTGAAAAACGACAACATCATGGTTAACGCAATTACCACAAAATCGTATAATCAACACAACTGAAAATAACATTGTTCCGAACTAAATATTTTACAGGTTTGTCTCACCCCAATTAAGATGCAATTATCTCTCTTACTGGTTAGGACGAAGTGATCTCATGTGTAATTTTGTTTATTTTAGACTGAGACAGCTCTTGTGAAACTTTTATTTTATTTTAATGATGCCGATTATATATTAGTTTGTGTGAAAAATAACAGATTAAAAGGCAATAATAAAAACAAAGAATTACAATGAGGCTCTTCAGCAGGAAAAAATACATAATTTTATAATTAGATCCATCGTTTCATGTATTTGTCTGTTGTGTTGATCTGTATTTCATTTGTTGCTTTTGAAAGGCACATTGTGACAAACCAGCTGTATTAAATGTGCCTTATGAATAATGCTAAAATAATCTGTCAGTTCTGGTAAGTTCATGCTTACTTTGGGAAAAATAACTTTAAAAATAAAACCAAAAGTTTGTAATTCAAATTTCAAGACAAAAATCCTGAACCAAAGCTGGGAAAACAGAAAACAGGAAAGCAGCAGGAATTAGATTTTATTCTTGTGAAGATAAACAAATGAAAGGAAAAAAAAAAACAGAACACAGAAGAACAAAAGGTTGAAGTGAATTTTAACTCTCCAGTGTTCATGTTTAACTTTCAATCACTTTGTTTGTTTATGCATTGGTGTAACACAAACATATACATATAAAACAAATAAAAAAATAAATACAAAAGAAAACAAAACAATTTAAAGCAAACAGTTACAATATAAATGTAATATCTTGAGATATTTAGAATTTGGCTCCTGAGTAGATTTATGTATGCAAACCATCTTTTCCTCACAGAGTTAAGTTGAGCGATTGCACAGGAGATAAAAAGAGTTTTTGTGTGTTTTGTGTTTGCTAATGGGACTCTGAAACTCTGGATGTAGAGGATGGGAGCTGTCTCCCTGAATGGACTCGGTTCTGTTTAACAAACAGTTGTTAAAGAAAGCAGACAGACTTTTCTGTTAAGTACCAGTGATTTACCACCATCTTTAGAAAGTTTTGTGGTTGACAGTTAGAGAAGAATACTAACAGATAAAAGGAAGAGCTGATTCAATAAAAGATGAATAAAACAATGACACAAACTTAGCCAGCTTCTTCAAACTAAAAAAAAAATGCTGCTGGGTTTTCTTATACTTCATGGTGTTACTGTCGATTGTCTATTATAATACCCAATAAGTCTCCACAATTTCTATCACCCGACTCTGGTGGAAGAACTGTTAACACTGAGTAGCATTACTGATAAGCCTGGTAGACCTACTACCGTAAGTTGGGTTGGTACTAGTGGGTGGTAGAAGGTCAGTGATGTAATGAAAAAAATGTGGGTTGTTTGGTAACTAATGTTGGCATGGTTTACATTGCAACTGGTTCCAAAGGTGGCGAGCCATTGCAGACAGCGAGCCTGTAAACATGATGATTAGTAACATGCTAACTATCGTGCCAAAAAAAAAAAGCCAAGTAAAATAAAAATCCAGCGTTGAATAAGAACCTTTTGAGTCGAGTGTCAGTGGTTATTTCAGACATGTCTGTAATAACAGCAGGACAGAGAGTCTTTACACAGCACAGGTTACAACTAGAAAGTTGAAAAAATGAAAGAAAGCGCTGTTGAGTTTTATGGATATGGACAAAACCAATCAAGTTACAATGACAAACTGTAAGTACCCACGCTGCTGTAGTTTTCTCATGGGGGCTGTAGTTTTTTTTCTGTGCTCACAATGTAATTGTTGTTTAACTTTGTTGAAATCTCAAAGGTTTCAACTTCTGTAGTGGAGCCGAGTTGTCTGAGAATATGGAAAGTAAACTCCTGGAACACGCTTAATTTTTTCCAGAAACACAGATGAAAGAAACACTGAAGGAAAGATTGAATTGAGTTACAGAAGCTAGTGGATGTGTTGTCATGACTTTTTTTATCTTCGTATATTATATATAAATATTTTATGCACATATACAGTACATACTATACATACTTTATACTTTGGAAGGCAGAAAACCTAAGGGTGAACATATTCCTGTATTTTGTCTGTGTGCACCCACAAACAACACTGTTTGACTTCAAATTTCACCAAATTTGAACTTTAAATAAATTCAGTGCAAACTGTGATGTAGCTCTAAAAGTGTGTAGACTGAATATGAAGCAAATTTTAGAGGGCGTGCAACTGTATATGAAGTCAGTGGAGAAACACGTGAATGTGGAGTTTCCTTGCTTTGCATAAATGAACGCAAAGATGTGTCTGTGTTTTGTGTGCACTTATCGCAGAGCTGTCAGACTACATGAACATACAGAGAAAAGAGGAATAATAAGAACAGTCTGGAGGAAATTAGAATTAGAAAGAGCTGCGAGATCCTGGTAAGTTTTGAAATCAGTCCAAGTCTGTGCTGTCACACAAAGACACACAGTCAGTGCTTGTTGTTTGCCACGGCTATAGCTATTTGGTGCATTGGCCAGTTGCGGCTGATAATAACAAAAACTGAATGTTCATTTTGAAGTTGAACATTAGGTTCAACTTCAAAATGAACATTCAGTTTTTGTTCATTGTATAAAATCGTGTGCAAATCATAAAATTTTGATGGACCTGTGCAGTAAACAGTCAAGCTACACAGACACATATTCATGCGTTCAGGCTGTGGTGAAGTAACATGTTAAACCCATTTTTTTTACTCCTTTAGCATATAAAGTAGTGAAGGCAGAGAAACAGGAAGAGACGATAAGCGGAGTCAGACTGGGTGAAGAGAGAGAGAAAAAAAAACAGCCTGCAGGAACAGTATGGGAACAGAAAGGTGGAGGATATAAAGCCTCAGCTGTTTCAGAGAACACAACCCTGGTGGTGATTTCACAGCGGAGGTCTCTCCTCACCACACACTCAAACCACAAACCTTTTGTAACGTGCCTCACACCACATGATGCTGACTCCCAGTTCCTCCAGGGGAGACTCACTGGTAAAAAAAAAAATGAGAATACCACTGTGTGAGTTGGGTTTGACTCTGAAAGGAAATAAGAGGTTGAACACATAAAGAAGCAGAGCGGCGTTTACTGGTGTCTACTAAAATATCCAAATGTTTTTTATCACCTGTCTTTCGAAACAAATGTTTTCATTTTAAAGGAGATGCATTATTCACATTTCCAGGTCTATATTATTAATCTGGGACTCTACTGGAATATCTTGATGCATGATTTACAGTAAAAAAAAAACCTGTTTATCTTTACTGGCTCTTTACTGGCTCTTTACTGGCTCCTCAGATCAGCTGCATCTTGGCAGACTTCCAGCAGCTCTGAAGGCTACGTAAACAAACTCTAGTAGCAGGATTTCACTTCTTTTTCTCGTTATTTACTCGTAATGTCAACTTCTCAAATACATCCGTACATGTTTGAGCCAAAATCTGATCCAAAATATGAGAGTGGACAACACAAGCAACACATGGAAAAACCTTAGCAACCAAGACTACCGAATGAATTTATGGGCATGTGCAACGCGCTGACGTCAGCTCATCAGCTAGCTAGAAAAATATCACACATGAAGTGCTCAGAGCAGGTTGAAACCCTGGCTTTTGACTTGCGGGGTCAGCTACATGCTAGCTTGGTTGCTAAAGAGACAATAAGATCACACAGTTCATTCAAAAGATGTATTTGTACCGTCAACTAGTATGAAATATTGCATAGATTCACTTTGTCCATGTTAGGAAATCACTGATCGTTGGGATATTACATTGAAATAAATTTATTTCAGCCCAAAAATGTTGCTGTTTTAAATGCTTGACTGACCAGGCCTGTAATCTACTGTGATGTTTGAACACAACAGGAAGCTTTAACATGAATGTAAATGACGGATGCTACTTTAAAGGTGCAGTGTGTAAGATTTAGTGGCATTTAGTGGAACAGACTTGGTAGAAATGGAATATAATATTCATAAGTATGTTTTAATTAGTGTATAATCACCTGAAAATAAGAATTGTTGTGTTTTCATTAACTTAGAATGAGCCCTTTATATCTACACAGAGGCTGCCATGTTTCTACAGTAGCCCAGAATGGACAAACCAAAGACTGGCTCTAGAGAGGGCCTTTTTTGGGCCGTTTTTTGTGAGTATCATGGCCACCGTAGGTTCTCCTACACTCTTGGAAGGGGAGGGTGAGAGGAGGTGTATTCATTTGGTTGCAATCTGAAATCTCACGCTAGATGCCACTAAATCTCACAAACTGGTCCTTTAACAGTCTGATCATGACCACTTTTAAACTGTAAATGTTTCACAATAAACCCTCAAAGCCCTCAAGTGTCCTGGCGCAGATTTTTCCCCTCAAATTTTAGATCATAGTAAAGGAAAAAAAAATCTGAGATGCTTTATCATAATTGGTATTTATTTTTTGTATATTTAATGTCAATTATTATAATTATGAGAAATATGTCTCTTTGATTTACATTCAACAGGTGGACACAATCACAAGTCAAATGGGACGATAACATATATATATGCATGCAGCTTTAATAACATCATTGTTATCTTGTAATAATTAGATAAGGATGTGTGGATTATCAGCATTAGGTGATCTGTCAATACTCTGCTTTAATTTTAACTTAAAAATCAACATCTGTGCAACATTCTTCTTTGGGACAATATGCATTTGTGTTGTTTTACAACATAATAATCATTAATAAATCACATGATAAGTGATAAATTAAACACATTCCCAACAAGAGTACAGATGTTTTTAAGAAGACACGTACATTTTAAAAAGACACATACACATGTTATGGTTGCTGCCTGTAATTAACTGTTGATAATGTGAATTCCCACAGCTATACAGTGATATAACAAGGCCACAGTGTCTGTACATGTGTGTTTCATTTTTTATTTGTATTTTTTTGCCAGACAATTATTATCAATAATATTGTCTAACTGTCTCCATATGTGTCCCTTCTGGAGCAGATACAAATCATTTTAATGTCTGTCGTAGCTGCACTCCCTGCATGGACATGATATGTTTTACCTCCCAGGCCTTTCTAACTGCCTGTTTCATCACTCATTTTTTATGAATTAATAGAACAAAGAGATATAAATGTCAAGGATAACAGCTGAATCACAGACGTTTTGCAGATGTAGATTCTCGTTTTATATTTGTCTGCAGCTTTTATATTTTATATATTTTTAATTTTTCAAAGCTGAACCTCTTTACAAACTCATGATTCATGTAAAATCACTGAAGTGCTGGAACAAGCAGTTACAGAGAGTATATAACTAAGTTTCCATCCAAATGTAATGCAAATTTTAACCAAAGTTTCAGAAAATTAGCAAAGGAGATTTTGATTTCATGGGTAGTTTCACAATTTTTCAACTGTGTCTTAAAACAGCAGTCAGGTTTCCATATGAACAGTGAAAGAGGTTTTCCTCGCTGTAATCATTCCTCCTGTTCATACTGGATATTAAAAGATCCCCGTCAAATGTGCTTTCAGTGTAAGTGAAAGCACAAAATCAGTGTGTCCACACAGTCATTTAGTGCAGAAATGCATTTAAAAGTTGATGTGAAGCTTATATGAGGCTTCAGCAGTCTGAGTTAGTCATATCAAGTGGATATCTGCCACATTTACAGTCTTTTTAGCATCAAATTCCCTCTTTGTGTTTCCTCGGACAGTGTTTCCCTGTTGAGCTGCGGTGGAAGTATAGTAACAAAAAGAGGGACTTTGGCACTAAAAAGACTGTAACGTTGAAAGATATCTACTTGATTTGACTCATTTGGACGCTGAAGCTTCATATTAGCTTCAGATAAACTTTTAAATACATGTTTGCACAGAAGGAGGACTGTGGATTTTGTCCCCCATCACTTCCATTGTAAGTGCATTATGAAGGGATCTTCTAATGGTCAGTTTGAACAGGAGGAATGATTACAGCAAGATAAACAAGTTTTAGTGTTTCTTTGGGCTCCTGACTGTCGTTTTAAGACAGAATTGAAAAATTGTGAATTCGTCCTTAAATGCTTGTTTCCATCCACTCCTGTTGTGTGAATATTAGGAGATAAACAGCTGGTGGCAGTAATTCTCCAGTCGGTGCCATTAAACGTTGCAGAAGAAGAGAACACAACGAGACGTCATTAAAAGAGCAACAGTCAAAGCTCAAATGATGGAAAACCATTTGGAAACGTGATGGAAATATGACAATTTCAGCTTTTTTCTTGTTCCTCATCTCAGGGTCACTTCTCAGTTCTCAGGAAGTCTCCTTCTGAGTTTTTTATTTCACTCCAGCTCTCTGCTCTGTGCCCCACTGCTGTGGAAGATGAAGATAACGAGTTTAATTTGTCAGCGTGGGTTTAAACAGCAGTAGCTGTCACTAATGGAGAGTTTGGAAGCGGCAGTGCAGAGTGAATAAACTGAGTCACTCTGAGGTCAGAGCAGATGGTAGAGTGCACAACACTGTGACACGATACAGGTGTAAAGTACAGAAATAAACACAACATAGAGCTGCAGTGACTGTCAGCAGGGATCTGTTCTGCAGAGAGTTACAGATTGTTATATAAAAGTGTTTTTTCAGGGTGATTTTTATGTAAACTCATCTGGCAACATTACTGTTATCTTTGCACACCATAATGTACATATGATCCATCACATATAACCTTATTTCCCCTGCAAACTGAGTTGTATATATTCTTGCTGTGTGTTTGTATATTTAGTAGTATTTATGTAGTATTTGTAGTTATAAGTATTTATATTTTACTACACTTTTCTTTATCTCTCTTTGACTATCTAATCTTATTTTTATATTTCATTGCTATATTTGTCTTTATTTTGCTGTTCTGACACATTCACAAAACACATTTCTTGTACTTGGTGAATAAAGTCTGATTCTAATTTTATTTTTGATTTAGAATTTTACAGAATGTCAGCACTTTTTATAAGTTGCTGTAAACAGTCAAGTTTTGTTCTTGAAATATTGAAAAAATGAGCCTTCAAATATACCCATTTAAATATAAATATACTCCTAGTACAGTAGGGACGTACCAAAACCATCTGGGCAGGTCACCAACTTGACATTTTTACACTTTGGTTTTTGTTCAGATTAAACAAACAAGAGTGTGTTAATCAGTGAGTTTTAGAGGTACTGGTGAACCCAGGCTAGCTGTTTCTCCCTGTTCCAGTCTTTATGCTAAGCTAAGCTAACTGTCTCCAGCCTCATATTAAACAAACAGACGTGGTAGGTATCAAGCTTCTTATCTTATTTTTGGGATGAAAGCCATAAACTCAAACTATTGACATGACAAGATTTGGAGTAGTTATATTGTCTATATATATATATATATATATATATATATATTATATATATATATATACCTATTTATATATTTATTTTTCATCTTTTATTTGTTTTATCTGTTTTATCTAGTTCTTATTTTATCTTAAATCTACTTAATTGGTTACATTACCTTTTCATCTTTTTAAACAGTTCTTGTGTGCAGTAGTCTCAGATTGTTTGTACTGTTCACATTTTTTCCGTCTTGTTATCAGCTGTCAGTCATCTGTGAACCACTTTGACTTGCACTAACCTGCAGGAAAGATGTTTTTAAAAGAAAAAAAGTTTGATTGAACTCCTGATCTGAGTTGTGGCAAGTGATGTGCAGAAGTTTACTTGTCTGCCTCCACATTGGGTAATCAATGAGTTTAAAAGTTTAGAAATATCCATAAATATCTGTATTTTTGAACATGTATTATGTTCATTCAAAGCTACGTAAATTTCCAAACTGAACTGGACAGAATTGGTCCTGAAGGATCCTAACCTAAGGGCGCAGGAAGTAGGGGGTCCAAGAGGCCATTGGCCCCCTCACTTTACCCTCCTCCTCATTTTATTTAAGTCGCAAGTCACTGTGTCCCCGCAAATGCCCCTATATTAGGTCAAATAAAGCAGGCAAACATAAAATGGGAAGAATATTTACATTTGAATCCAATCAAAGAGGACACACAAATCAAATGCACACAGTGTACATTGCAACCAATAGAATTGGTACAATTGGCTGTTGTAGGCTATGAATGACATTTTCACAACAGCATGGCATGTTGATAATTTGCGAAGTGAAGCAGTAGGAAAGTAATGTTTTTATTTGATCTATCGTTAAATATGGATTTGGGGCACGGCTGCTTACAACAAAAGGACAACGTTAACATTCTTATCGCCTGCTTTCTGTTACTCAGCCGCAGAAATGTTACTGTACAGTAAACTCGTAGTTTTGGGTAATTGAACAAAACAGCTTGTATCTAATCCCACAAGCACTAGTTAGCTGCTTTGTGTTTGGAATTATACTGCCACCTGTGCTGCAAGCAAGCTCCGCAAAAGTTTAGTGAGAGTCTCCGTTCTATCTACCGCCACACACACACACAAAAAAACACACACACACACACACTTTTTGGCCCCCGCACTTCTGAAATGAATCCAGCGCCCCTGATCCTAACCCAACGTTTTGCAGCCTTGTGTAAAACATAAATCCACCATGTACACTCTCAGCACCTGTCAATTACGCAACATCTGTCAAACTGTCATGTTTGTCGTGATGGAAAACAGTTCAAACATGAAACTGTAGGATAGAAAAAAACAGTTTGATTATCCTGCCGCGGCTCGGTGACGTTGTGAAGTTGTGTCAGAGCAGATGCTGTGAATGCTGGGACGTCTGTTTGGCAGCTTCGCTCTCAGACTGGTGACGCATTTAAATCTTCATCCTGACAACCGGGAGAAATATTTGTCCATTAAGGGAAATGGTGAGTAGATTTTTTTTTTTTCTAGATATTTGGATGTCACGAACAATTTCGTCACTGATCAACAATTTTTGCTTATGTAATTAACCCACCGGTCCAAGACTCAGAGGGGTGAGAGGGTTTTTTTTTTTTTTTTGGACTGTAACGGAGCATTAGTTAAAAAGTTGGCTTTTTTTTTTTTGTGAAACACCCGTCCACACACACACACACACACACACACGCACACTTTTCTCCCTGCTGGCTAAAACGTGCATGTTTTAAGCCGCCCTCGCTGCTCTCCAGACAGGAATCACTGGCACTCTGTCGTTGGATTGAATGTTGTTCGCTCTGACTGATGACCTCTTTCTGGAGATATTGTCTTTCCAGACGCGGTCGCCCCGAGGTGAAATGTGGTAGTGGAAAAATCTCCTCCTCCTCCGCCTCACCTCATCTGTTCTGCTGCTGCTGCTGCTGCTGCCTGTCAGAGTAGCGAGGAGGTAGAGGAACCGATGGAAAATGATATCACCGAGGACCACTACCCATCAGCCCCTCCACAGCCACTGACACAACCCCTGCTCCCTCCCTCCCTACATGTGAGGCCCTGTAGGGAGCTCTGCTGACCCCTAATGGCAGCTGGAGGAGCAATAAATGAAAGCTGTGCCCTAAATCAGGGGTTTTCAAAGTGGGGGGCGGGCCTCCCCAGGGGGCTCCAAACTATTTCAGGGAAGGCTCAGTGAATGGAAGTGAAAAAATATTACATTAGTTATCAAATGGAGATTACGTAGAATGACCTAAATGTGTGTGATTTGGTTAAAGAGGTAGTTCAGAGATACAGTAGTTTTGGGGAATTTTACTGTTTTTCCCACTTTCAGAAACTAATAAATGCCTTAAGACAGACTTTTTTACTGTATTTGATGTAGTCTGAATTATGTCAAACAGTATTATCAGGCTATCTTGGCTCTATTGTTGAGTGTCTATGGGGTCAAATAACATAATCATGATCCCATAGGCATCCAGGAATTGAGGAAAGCTAAGCAAGTAAGCTCAGGAGGGGTGAGGGGGCGCCTTTTATCAAGCTTTGTCTGAGGGGAGGCCCACAGTCTCAGACTTCGAAAACCCCTGCCCCTAAATTCATACCACATAATAAATCTAAACAGGTTTTGATTATATAGTGTGTTCACACTGGAAAAGTGACAAGAAAAAGTGAGTGTACTAAAAACAGTGTGTGCAGAACATAAACCAGATTTTTTTACTACCGTATTACCCCACTATAAGACGATCCCCCTACTCCAACGCCTGTTTTTGGAAAAAGACTTTCACACTCGTCCTGTTGGGAGTTTCCATGAGATGCTATTAATCCAAAGAGAAGAGAGTCCTCATCCATGAAGCCTTTTCTCTCATAAGCCTGAAATAAAATCATTAAAGCTGAATGTAAATTCCACATTTGTGTAGCTTGTCTATCCAACAATCCTGTCAGGTGTTTTTTTAAAATTAGTTTAACATTTTTCAGACTGTGGTTTTTGTCTTTTTGAGCTCCTCATCATCTATGACAACAGTCATTCTTGGCTGCTTGACAGATGATTCAGTTTTCAGTGTGTTTCTGCAGTAAAGACATTGTTTTCACTTGTCATGAATTTATTTCCTCCGTTGCAGGAAAACATGTTACAACAGCCTTCAGAAACTCTGCAGGTTAAACTGAGCTAACCAAACACTTTCAGGGCTAAATAACTCTTAAGAGACTCACTATAAACAGACTTGCTCAGACAGAACTCGCTAGCTTGGCAACATTTAGGCTACAAAAAACACATAATGCATTCTTTGGAGCCGATGTTACAGCAGTACTCTCTCCATTCAGAAAGAATATCTGATGTTGTGAACACCAGTCTTTAAAAACTGGACAACCCCAACTTTTTCAAACGTAATTCCCAGAATAAAATCTTATATTGGGCTAATGCTTTATTTCATGACGGCAGAAGGAACCGTCTGAAAAACCTGGAAATATTTAAGTGATGTAAAATTCGTTTGCCCCTGACAGAAATTTGCAGTAGACATTTTAAATATCACCCACAGTGTATATCCTTAAAGGATGAGGCTGGTGTTATTCTATATCTTTGTCACATGTTGTCAATAAATGCCATTAAATACCAAAACCAACAATATGTCTCGACCCTGTGGCCTGCTGGTTCTTACTGATGACAGCTGGACACTGTAGTTTTTAGCAAATGTTATTAAAACCATAAAATATTTGGAAAACCTTTTCTTTGTTAGTTTTGAAAATTGCATTTTTTACATCGCCCTGTGTTCGTCTTCACTGCCACCAACTGTTACTGGTGGACAGAAATATATAACCTGTATGCTTGTGGCGTGTTATAGTGGTGCACGCGCATCTTTTAAATTCCCCAAAGAAACAAAATAAGTATATTCTGATTCTGCATGAATAAGACCTGGTGAGCCGGCACCATAATATTCAATTTAAATATCTTAAAATCTATCTTCAGATACAGATTTCTCCACAGCAAAATGGTTGAAAAGTTTTTACGAATTTTGACAGACATAATTAATATAATTCATTCAAACTTCAGAACTGTTGTGATTAAATAAATACAGAAAAGGATCAATCAAATGGACCTTGGCTGGTTATTGGTTTCACTTCTCTACCTGGCTTGTTTTTGTACTAAAAACTACAAACTAAAACATAAACACTTTCTGTGAGGGGTGGTTTGATTCGTTTTGGCGTTCACCGTGATGAATAGGATTCTGTGATAGTAACGCTGCACAGATCGTTCCAAACCAGTAGCAGAGTCGTTTATTTTGGAAGAGCGGACCTCACAATCCTCAGAGTCCTGTAACAGATCCTCAGCAAGCCGTGACTCAAACTGCTCCCACTTGATTTGCCACGTTGCCTCGGTTCTGCAGAGAGAAGCTTTAACACCATTAATTAAAGAATAACATCATCCTGTTCCTTGGGAGCCTTTTTAAATGACGGGCATTCAGAACATGCTGTTATCAGGGAGGAGTTACTGTAGGAGATGAACATCTTCTACTCTTTCATGGTCAGGTGACAATAATGCATTTTATAGTCTCATTGCAATGAATAATTATATTATTATTAGAACAATATACAATTAATTCTGCTTCTGAGGCTGAAATCTGACACGACCCCAAAACACAGTGATTTATGGGTAGAGGTAAACACGTGGTGACATTTGAGAAGCAGTAGTACTTTATGCTAACAACATGAATTTTGCACAAATCAGGCTCACATTCATATATTTCTATTATCAGAATCCAGCTTGGCGGTTTATTGAAAGCTCTTGCAACGTCTCACAATATGTGGCTGAAAAGTATTGCTCATGAAGCAAAACTGACAGAAAACCAAACCGTTAAGACCAACGTCAAGCAAACATGGAGAACATAAAGATCCTGTAAGTGTCAGGTCACACTAGCCTCATATGTAACAACATATGTAACTTCGGCACTCTGTGAGTCATCACACAGTCTTCTCATAACAAACCTTATAGGGGAAATACAAACCTGTTAGCTGGTTAGCAGTGGTGTTAGCTGTCAAACCAACATCCAGTATTTCCTCAAACTGTGCCCAGTTTTTTTAGAAACAGAACTACAAACATGGCCCCCATCTACTTTGCTGTACGAGCTTTACAGTACGTCCACTGTGGAAATACTGGATTTAAACATTGGTTTTGTCTTTAGCAAAGATGTTCTGTGGAGTCTTTGTGATGGAGTGATGGAGTCACGGATTGCCAAAGTCACAAATGTTGCTGGTGGGATCTGGCACTTGGGCTTTTATGCTCTCCACGTTTGCTTGATGATGACCTTTCAAGTAAATTTGCATCACTGACTCCTGTCTCTTGACTGACGGCAGACCAGGCCCCGTTTGTGAATCAGTTTATACTCCGACAGAGCAGGTTATATTGAATGCTTGAACTTGAATGGTGTGACACAGCTAATACGATAACTACATCCAGTTTGGACTCTCAGTTTCCTCAAAGATCAACATTCTACGAATGGTCAGCAACATAAATTAACGTGTCAAAGTCCACCAAAGTTGGACTCTAGACAAAAGCTCCACACAGATTTCTAGCCTCTGCAAGTGAATCCACTGACTGTTCAGATTTCATTAACTGCTGGTGTGAAATTTCCTAATTTGGTTACAAAGTGTTGTTGTTGTTGAAACAATAGTTACATGTAAAGGTTTGAAAACTAACCAGGTTTTATCCCAGGTGCCTTTTCACCTGCAAACTGCAGAACCCTGCAGACTTCGAGGGATGATGTAAACTCAGTCACAGCATTGAAAAGGTCACAGTGCAACATCTGATTCTCAAATCCTGGATGTTATGGGTTTAATGCACCAAGAGGGAGATCTTTTTCAAAACCGTCCATGCTTGCAGTTGCATGGCCCCCACGACGAAACTGACAAAAAAAATAATGTAAGTGTTGACTGTGATGGATTTATTATCTGCATAAAGTTTCAAGTCTCTGCAAGTCGATCTTCTTAGAAATGAGCTGAAACCAGCGGCTGCCTGGAAGGAAGGAAATCAATCTAAATCTGATGAGATGTCAGAGTGAAGATATGTCCGTCATACTGAGCTGAAATTACAGAGACTGAAATCATAATTGTTTTGACTTTCCTCTGCCACTAAAATCTCTGGATTACAGGCTACCAAGTGTACCAAATAGGACCTTTTCCACTCTGGTTTAGACCTGAAGAATAAATAAACTGTCTGTCGCCTAAAGGCTCCTCAGCTGGCTGCATGGGTGTTTTTGGGATCAGGGACCTTTGACGTTTTGTTTACTGGACTGGACTTAAGACTCCACAATTCCACCTAAAGACACTTTCAGGTGTTTGTGTGACCTCCAGGTCTTAAATATCCCTTTGACCTCTGACCCTGCAGACAAGTCGAGGCGTTAGCAGACTAATGAGGAGAGCCTGTCCAAAGCAGGTTGTACAGACAAATACGGCAGCTACTCCCTAAAAAAGTATTATTATGATAATTAAATACTGAATATTTTAAAGTGTTGATGTTACTGTTATCAAGACTTTTACATATAAGATCAAATATTTAAGTCACTTAATCTTGTGTTAAATCCTAAAATCTTATTGTTTAATTTAATTAGAATTTTTTTCTGATCTGATATTTACACTTCTTAAGGAATATTTAAGAAGCTAAAGCAGTTTATCACAATGACAGAGAAAAGTTATTTTGCAGCATTAGATTTTATGTTGTTAGATTTTATGACTTGATGCACAAAAGAAATTAAAGCTTGTTTTGTAAAACTTTGGGTCACATTAAACACAGAAGTCTGCACAAATACTAAAACTACATGTAATTGTTTATTTTCATTTAATTGTGTAATTGCATGTTTAATTTCTCCGTTTGTGCTTTTAAAATTACATTGTCTTGAGTTGAAAATGGCACCGAGAACAATCGAAATCAATGAAAATGACAAAACAAACGCATGTTTTAAACTTGTTTTCTTTGTTTGTTGGTTTATAGGAGTTTGACAAAGTTATTTTACAAATGCAGACAGAGGAACAAAACAAAAACGAGCAAACAAACAGAAAAGGGTAACATGGAAAAGGAAATTAGTTTTTAAAAAGGTAATAAAGATGGATGGATTCACAATAGGTTACAGTTGCATGACTTAAACAGTTTCATTTTCACTTAAATTGACAGACCTGAATGTTATTGGTGATGAATTTTTTTTTTTTTTTCAAATTTAAAACCAGCAAGAATAAAACTGAAGAATAAAAGTCAAACTGAAAAGGCTGCATCAGAATGGCTCTTTATCTGATTTTGGCAACAGAACCTAACATGAACAGTTAGAATAAAAATAACACAAGTCTGCGTCACTTGCTTTTTATTTCACAGTCATGGGAAAATGTACACAGGAGGAAATCAAAGGAGACATGTAGACATTCCACCAAAACAAAACCCCAAAAAGGGAGAAAAGCTGTAACTGATAAACAATGTGTCATCTCACCTACAGGTTTCCCTCCACTCTGCTGCTCTAAGCAGAGATCCAGTGTTTCCCAGCATTCTCCACATTCCTCAGTGTGTGTGTGTGTGTGCGTGTGGGTGGGTGGGTGGTGTGGGGGGTTGAGGGACCTCTCCTCCTCCGCCACGTTGCTGAATCAGGCTCAGCTAAGTTTATCACAAAACCACAAACCAAACCGTTCCCACCAGCCTCAAGTGAAAATACTGATTTTTCTCTCATATGATCATCGGTTTAGGCAGTGTGGCGCCAAACTTTGACCTCTGCAGTACTGCAGTACAAGGTCAGTAATTTAGGAATTCAACTCAGACAAATGCCACCATATCATTGGTGGAGAGGTTAGCGTGATGCAGTGAACTGTCTTATCTGTCTTATTAGGTGTAACAGCTTCTGGAAGAAGGGTCTCCCTCTCAGTAACATAAAATATATACACAATATAAACCTTTTGAGACTTGGAACGAAAGTCATGGCGTGATATTTGTGTGACGTACAAAAGAAACACGTGATTTTCTGAACGAAAGTGAAGCTGGAACCGTTCATGGTCACTGGGCAGTGAAGGTGGACGTCCCAGTTGTTAGAAAGAGGGTGAATGTGTGGGTGAGAGTATGTGTGCATAGGGTGACGTCACAGCTACATGTGGGATTAATATAAGAATAAATAATAATTCTGTAGTCTGGGAACCAGACAAATCTGCCGAGCTTATGTTTTATTTGTTCTGGCAGATACGTCTGGCGCCCCTCCCATTCAGACAGATTTCCACCCGTCCTGGCCTGTGAAGGGCCAATCATAACCATTTATCTACATGCGTGGAGACGTACGGGGGTTGCCCACGTGGAAATACCACACTGTGATTGGTTGACATCGCTAAACCCCATCAGAGCACCCGATTGGTTAGTGCAGGAACTGTGACAGACAGTCTGCAGTCAGTCTGTCCGGCGCAACGCATCAGATTCTTGAAACTTAAACTGTCGAACTAGGCAGTGCTGATCTAATATGAATCGAGATTGTGTTGCTGCATTGCCTATTTCAGAAACATATTTTAGTCTACTGTTTAGCTGTAATATCAGAACGTTTGTGACCAGGCCGCCATTTTTCCCTTCTTGAAAACGGACAAAGTGCCGCCCAACTTGCATGTGTCTCTCAGTCTGTGGTCTGCACCCGTTGATAACGCAACTAATGAACTGTGAAGTCTAATTCGCATTTGCGAATGCAAATTAGTCTGGCAATGCCAGGCTCATAATCCTCCTGACCTGATATAAAATAAAACATCATACCTCTTTCTCTTCACCATGTTTATAGATGAAGAGTGCTCTGTGCTCCTATTGGTCAACGTCATCGAACATGTGGAAGTTCTTCAACTTCAGACAGAGAATGGAAACATTTTTTTGATTAAAAAAAAAAAGAACAACTTTTGAGTCATCTGAAAAACGTTGCGTGTTAGAGCCGTTGTTAGCCACCTTTGGCTTTGAGCCGAGTCAAAGAGGAATTTCTGTTAGTATGTGTCAGACGATAAAGTTTCTTGAATCTTGAATGTGCTTCACTGTCACTTCATTGACACTCACACATCCATATATATCTAAACTAATGCACACATTCTGACAGTGTGATGGTGACTAGTGTGTTGAGATATCTACAACTACGTCATCCAGTTTAAAAAGTTTGGGTCGTGTTCACAAGCTCCTCAGTCAGCGGGTGAGTTACATAAAGTTGTGTTTGAGGTTTTTGGTGAAAGATGAGAAGCATCTTATTGTTACAGAATGCTGGTGAACCATGAAGGATAAAACATGGACAAACTCTCATATAATGTCCTAAAAACATGAATGTAAAGGCTGACAGTTCAAATGTTTACATTGCTGCTACCTGATGCCCAGGTTCAAAAGACTGATGACTCTCATACATGTCGCAAAATCAAATAATCATGGATGTTATAAGTCTATAAGTTATATTGTGGACATCACATGTTTACAGTTTGTATTCTGTCCAGTACAAATCATATTTATGTAAATAAATTAATCACAAAATGAGATTTCTGCAGAGTGAAACTCTGACAGCTTAAGTACATGTTTTTCTTTACGAGAAATATACTACAATTGATTAAATAAACTAGCTTTTGTACACACAAACATTTGTTGTAGTTTCCTTTTCTCAACAGAATAACTTCATTAACAGAATAACTTAATTAAGACTTAATCTGGTACCATGAATCATGACTGTCGCTGCTCGCAGACCACACATATTTCAAAATGAACATAAATGACAAAACGTTCCTGCAGGTCATCCTTTCTCCTCCTCTCTAACTTCTCTGGTTTACATAACGTGGAGGACTGGAGGGCAGAAATTCCTTCAGTGTGCAGACTCGTTACTTCCTCAAATGACACAAACTCTGACTCCAGACTTTGGACTGCCCTCCTCTTTCATATCCTTCTTACTGCACTGCAAAAATATCTTAAAGCTGCAAATCCAGCCAATGCGCTAATGTCCACCAGGCAAATCATCACAGCCTCTCACCACAGCTCTTTTCTTGTAAATGTATATAACCTCTATTACTTATATTATACATATATAGTATCTATATTTATTGACACTTGAAAGTAATATTTAACAGTGTATTTCATTTGTTTCTGACTTTGTCTTCACTTTGATATAGCAAAACCAGTTTTTAGCAGTTTAGCCAGTTTGGCTCTAGAGAAAGGCAGTGTCATGTCAGTCCACTACAGTCCAGACTGAAACAGAGAGCCATGTGGCTCGCTTCATGTTTAGATAAGGACGGGAGTTTAGAAAAAAAAGATCTAATATCGTTGTTTGTTCCATATACACTTTTTTAGCTGCCTTTAACGAACGTCGTTTTCCATAACGACCTGTTGATGAGTGACTTGAGAGGTTTATAACAGCAGGACAGAGAGGACTGAATGCTGTAGAAGTGTTTAGACAGCAGACGGTAAAACTAGAAAGATGAAAAAATGACTTTTTAGAAGAGTGTTTTATGGATATAGATGAAACAAAGTTACAATGAAAACAAATAACCATGCTGCTGTGCTTGTTGGTTTTTCGTGGGAGCTGCACTTTTTCTGTGCTCACAAACTAATTTGTTAAAATTAGGAAGGTTTCAACTTCAGGCAGCAGCTGCTGTAGTGGAGCCGAATTTTCTCAGAATATGGAAAGTAAACCTAAAGGAACACGCTTCATTTTTTTCAGAAAGACAGATGAAAGAAACGCTGAATGAGAGATTGCAGAGTTACAGAAGCTAATGGAACAGAGGCCAGACTGGACGTGATGTCATGACTTTGGCTCTCAACAACTAATACTACCATGAAATTTTGTACAGACACTCGTGGTCCCCAGTGGATGAATCCTACTGATTCTGGTGATCCCCTGACTTTTCCTGTAGCACCACCAGCAGGTCAAAGCTTTAAGCATGAGATTTTGTACAGAGATTGATGTTTCCCACAGGATGAATCCTTTTACTCTAGTGCCACCACGAAGTTTGGTTTTTATTGAAATATCTCATCAACTATCGGACAGATTGCTCAAAAGTTTGGTACAGACATTCATGTTACCCTGAAGAGTTTTCCTGGCAGTTTAGTTTAGTTAGTTCTGTTGAGTTTATAACCAGTTGTTGATTTCCAGAGCAAGAACTGCTAAAGTCTTAATAACTGGAAAAACTGACAGAGAACCAGTTAAACCCAAGGAAATATGACTTTATTATTGGAAACTTTACTCTCTATATGTGTTGAATTATATGCTTATTTCACATCTTTACACGTTCAGCTGAACTCTGCTTTGACTAAAAGACACTAGCAATTATTGGGTTTAATTACATAGACGTGTACCAACTGAACCATGTCTCCATTATCCTACACATTTGTACCAATTACATAGTCATCCCAGGAATCTTTCATTAAAATCAAATTATATATTTGAGGAAATTATAAGGGGGAAAAAAGTGTTGCTGAACTTTTGTAGCGTGACTCAACAGCTCAGAAACAGAGACTGAATACATTAGTCATGTCTTGCTGGTTCTGTTACATCTCACAGTTGTCAGATAAAATCCTATAGACGTCAAAAAGTTCTTGGGACTATTTTTTAGAAAAACAGCCTCTATAAAATCAGCAAAAAAAGACATATGTTTTAGCAACAATATTTTTTTCTTCCCTGACGCGTTTGCAGCTTGTCCCATAATCCTGCTGAAGTTCAACACAAATCAAGTTTAGTTTATGGAATTTTGTCAAAGTTCAAGACAAATTAAGACAAATGATTTTAGTTGTTTTTTTTTCATTTAATCCCAAAGTGATATTACAGGTGCACAAAATATAACATCAGTATGTGAAGCTGGAGCCTGAATGTGTGTTTGTGTGTATGTTTTATAGTCTGGAAAGTCATTACTGCAGCTCAGGACACACTCAATGGGGATTCTGAGTCGCGAATAAATCCACCCCGGAGAATTCAGGTGAAGAAAACAAAACCAAAAATCTTTAGCTACCAGAAATTTATGAGTCTTTTTCCTGAGGAGAAATCTGAGTCTCCAGATAGGGAAGAGGCCTGCGAGCTCTGAGACCACCTGCAGGTTCAGACATTCCTGCTCTATTTTCTGCCATCCAGAGAGCTTTACACATCATGACTGTGCAGCCCGTCTCTCTTCTCTGCGTGGCTGCACGATGAGCAACTGTTTCCTGATCATAATAATCCATATTACAGGAACTGACAGTGACATCATCACATCTACTAGCCAAGAAAGCAGATATTTGCTTGCCTCCAAAGCTCCAGGACCCATCAAATCTTTCATGACAATAATATATCTGTACCTAAACATTTTATGAAATTCTCTTGTCTGATGTTTGAACCCAGAGTCAGAAGACAAAATGTTAGCTTGTTCTTTTAAATTAGACCCTTTCAAGCTACAAATTCCAAGTATCAATTGTTTTTCCTCCAGAATTTATGTCTTGATGGCCTTAAAAGTATTCTTTAGCATCATGGGACATTAAAACTTTCACTGGAAAACAGGGATTACTAGCTCTTAAAAAGTAACGACAGAGGAATATCTGGAATATATTAGTCTGAATGAATAGGTCTTTAGTTTGAATAAAGAATGGATTTGCAAAACAAACATAACTAACCAATTAAGTTTAGTTTTTAATGTCCAATGGTGCTAAAGAATACTTTAAAGCCCATCCAGACATAAGTTCTGGAGGAAAAACAATCAATACTTGGAATTTGTAGCTTGAAAAGGTCTAATTTAAAAGAACAAGCTAACGTTTTGTCTTCTGACTCTTGGTAAGACATCAGACAAGAGATTTTCAGAAAATATTTAGGGAACGATAAATTATTGTCATAAAACATTTCTGCTGCCCCCAAGTAGCCAAAGAATCTGTTGTTGCGGGTTTAAATGTGAAATGGACGGCAACGTCAAGGTCTAAGCGGTTCACTTTAGAAAATCTTGATATATCTTTTATCTTGATTAATTGGTTATTTTTTTGATTAATTAGCACCCACATAAAAGACAGTTATTCAAGTCACCAAAATGATTCCTATGTGTGGATTCTTGAGGTCAAATCATAATGGATGAGTGGGGGTGCATGGAAATGTTTTGGATATTAACTTTTTTACAACAGATTTGGGAATAAAGGCTTGTGGACAATCTAGAGGGTTCTCCATATGATACTGTGTGTCACTGTATTCATGTTAGTCATAAATGTATAATTTACTTGTGCACTCAAGTGTCTGTGAATTACATCCCATCGTCTCGTAGCAGATGGAGGCCGGGTTGAGCAACAGCGCTACAGTAAGAAGAAGTAAATCTACTGATGAAATATGACTGTAGACTTAGCAGATAGCATCTTATCCCAAAGGGGACATCTGACATGTTTTCAACAAAACTGAGCCCTTAATATGTGTTATTGTGAAGCACGCGATCATCAAGCACACAGCAGAAAAATCGAAGCCAGCACACTTCCTCTTTTGCTTATGAATATAAAAACAACCAAGGGAAAAACAATGAAAAGAGAAATCTATTACAGGAGAAATGGATTCTGGGAATTTGGCACTCAATGCTATTGGTTTCTGGAAGTGTTGGTAATTTAAAAAGAATGCACTTTTTCACAAATTTTAAGATATAAAACTTCAAATGAAGTTTTACAGTACTCTGATTATTTACAAGAACTTGTTAAAACAGAGAGGCATTTCTACTCTTTCTACTCAAAGTGTGATTCCTAAAAACCAGAACAGGCTTATCAAGTGAGGATGTAAGATGACAGTAAACTTAACACGTGCATGGATTTTTAAAGGGGTTGGAAAAAAAAGTTTATGTAGCTGGACTGGAAAGTATTCCAACACCCTCGGGTGATTGGAAAACCCCAGTGTTAATAAAAATAGCTGGCATCAAACTAAACCATGCTGCATCAAGGAAAATGATTGTTCTCTCTCGTGTATGTGTGTGAACACGCATGTTGATCTGCTGCTCATGATCACAGAGGAGTGAATGTCTAACATGCTTCTAACAGTCAGTAATTGAGATGTACAACATTTTTGGCTCACGCCTTTAAAAAACTGCATGAACTTCAGTGTGATAACCTGCGTTCCCCCGTGGAGAGTGTAAGCACACAAAAACATGGTGCAAATACTTAACGGAAAATAAATGGAAAATCCGTTAATAACAGGATGAAGAGAGTGTGAACTGTACACCTGGAAAAAGAGGTTTCCAGTGTTCTTTGGTGAGAACTGTGGGAACCATTGATGCAGAATGAGACAACGCAGCATGTTTTGGATGCCATGTATTACTAAAGGTCAACTGTGGTTGTTTAAAAATATATATTAACTAATTAACTAATAACACACAGACCTAAATTATTCTTCACAACATCACAAAGGTTCTATGTAGAACGATACTACACGTAACTCCATGAGTTATTTACAGAATCATAAGCTGTTTTTTGTAGTGGATCATTTGGGCATTGTGACATAAAGAACATTTATATATTAAAAAATGTTTTATGGAGAACCATCTGAGCTTTGTAGGAAAATCATCCTCTAAGGTTTCTCCATAGCCCTAAAAGGTTCTATGTAGATCATTGTAGTACAGAAACCCTTTCTTGAAGGGATCCTTAATGCATTGAAAACGTTCTATTTAGAGCCAGCTGAAGCTTTATTTTAATGGGTTCTTTACATCACAAAAAGTTGTAGAACTACCTGAACTTAGCAGTGAAGAGAATGCCTCTGTAAGGGTTCCTCAGGGTACTGAAAAGGTTGATTTTAAAAAGTTAAACCATTGAGCTTTTCTGGGAAACCTTCAACAAGGGTTCTTTACAGAACTAACAGAACATTTCTATTGACTAAAACTGCGTTCAGACCAAATCTGGCAATGCGGCACTATAACGCAGGGTTCTACGTGGCCCATTTGTGTGACGTATCTTATCGTAGCACAAGTAGAAATACTAACCAGAAATTTTGTCTTGCAGCCCGATACAACGCCAAGCAAATGCACAGCGATTTATGTCTTTGTACTCCCTCATGGCAGGGTTGTACAGCTCTGGAAAGGTCTGGGAATTTGGCACTCAATACTGTTGGTTTCTGGTAGTGTTGGTCATTTTAAAAGAATGCACTTTTTCACCCATTATAAACACAAAACAACTTCTTCTTGTTTTTCTATGTAGAACCATCTCTGTTTGGGATTACAGAGAACTGTTCTATAAAGACATCAAACAGGTTCTATCTAGAATCAGCTTAGATTAACAGCAGCCAAATACCCCTCAGTACACCAGTGTCTTCATGGGGCTGCGGAGAACCTGTTCTATAATAGTTCTTTACAGCACCAAAAAGGTTGTATGTGGAACATTTCAGTATCATGCAATTGCAAATGCAACATTTTTAAGGGTTCTTCAAAGAACCAAAAGGGTTCACTGCAGCGAGATCTGAAAATGGCACAATGAGAAACCTTTGTATTATTCACAAAACTGAAAAACGTTCTAAACTATTGTTGCTTTGGACCTTTCTGATGTGGGTTTCTTACATGTTCAGAATGCAAATAACTTAGGTTTTATGAATTATTTTTGTGATATTATTATTATTATTAGTTTTAGTTTTGTTTCTTTCTTTCTTTGCAAAGAGCATGTTTTCATTTTAAACACTGTATATGTTATTTTAAAATAGATTTTTTTTCTCTTTTGTTTATGACTCAGAGTAGATATACTGGAGCACGTCCACTGCAAAACTTGTCTGTAAGTCGCCACTGTGTAGAGATTGATGCACTGCTCGTAATAACAGGGTCTGAGGAGGGAGGAGCAGAGTGGCCTTTTCTCCTTAAAGCTTTGTCATTCTGCTCTCACACATATTTCTATGTTGATGCCCCATAAAGTCAAGAATTTATGTGAAGAAGTTAAAGAGAACAGATTTCTGAGAATGACTACATCAGTCACATCCGTTTATGAAATAAATTACCTCATGTCAGCTTCGTTCTCCACAGTCTGGTAATAGTCGCTGTTTATGAACCGTCACATTCCATCAAGATCTGTAATAACTTTGATCTAAAGGGACAAGTATGAGACTAAAATGATGATAGGTTTTACACGTGCAGCAGGTATACTGTGTTCAGATGGATGCCTAACTACATGACCACATTTAATCCTTTTAACAGGCAGATAAATGATGTCACCTTTGTTGCTTGGTTGAAAATTGGGGATTATCTCATGACTGTATCTAACTTTGAAACCTGGAGCTCGGCAGTAACTGAAAAACCACCTGACATACATGTACTTAAACCTGTAAACTCACAGGTTCAAATTCTGCTTTGATTTGACATAAAACACTGTTCAAATAGTCACAAACCCAAGTCAATTTGATTTATATGACCCTAAATCACAACATAGCCTCAAAGAGCTTTATTATCTGTATAGGAAGTACCTGTTGGTAATGTAGGTAGATGAGACATCTGAATAGTTCAGTTACCGGAGTTACACAGAAGAAATAAGCTGTAATTTAAGAGCGATTCTCACTACAATTGTAATGTAAACGAATTATAGATTATTGTAAATTGTCAGAGTTAGTATTGTAGGTGCTAAAATGTTTTTCAGTATTTGCATTGTATGAAAATACGGATAAAAATGTATTTTTATGATAGTCAAAAGTGCAACTAAACTAAATGATAAAACATGCACTTTATTGATTGACAGCTGTGAGGAACTATGACGAGCTGTGTGATTGACAGTTCGCTCACTTGCTGCTCTCCCCACTATTGTCGCAATATTTCATTAAGTTTAATGTTACTTAATTACAATACCTGCCCTGTTAGCACAATTTAGCTGAAGTAACGCTCAGTGTGAAAGGCAACACCCTGCACTCCTTATTAAGAAGGTCCTGTTTTAGCTTTGTTTTAGCTGGACCTAGCTTAAACTGCAGTTAAGCTAATCAAGTTGCTAGGTGACACTGCAACATCCCCAGGTTTGATGAATGTAAGAATAACATGACTTTACAGACTTACTTGCTTATTGGAGTAAGTCACGTTTTTCTTACACAGCACCTGCCTGACATTGATCTTTTCCACCTGACCTACTGTATATGAATATTGTCTTCCCTCAGGTGAGTTCATATGTTTAACATATTTCCAATAATGAAGTTAATCAATGCCTGACTGACTGAAATGATCGGGTTCCCTCTGATAGCCATCAGGGCTACAGTATTTTAAACTCCACATGCCTTTTAAGAGTGCATTTAGAGTAATCTTTTCAGAGGCATTACTCATTGTGTTGCTTGCTGCTGTAGACAGACTCATAAGCTGCTGTTAGTCGCCAGTGGCATAAAGGTATGCTGATGACAGGAGACCCGGCCGACCAGTGAGAGGTTACACAAACCAAGATAACATCTCAGGCCTATGATATTTCATGTCTCCACTGTTTAGGGGATGATGGTTTATAATTTTGGAGTCACACGTTTTGTTAACGTGTGTTTTTTTCCCTCTCAGTGCTTGACCTCTTGTCTTGAAAACTGGCCGACTGTGTGATCAGTGAGTCACTTACCCTGCAGAAAAAAGTCAAAAACATCAGAGGAGTCATTTGCACAAGCGTGAGTGTTTATATCCAAGTAGGGAAAACTATGCAAGCTCATCCATCATTTCAAAACCACAACAGACCGGTAAAGCTTCCTCATTTTCAAATGTTTTCACCCTTTTTCTATTGTACCATATTGGTCTGTATTCTTTTAATTTAATGTCTCTAGTTCTTAGTTAATACAATATTGATTTCCTCGTATAATCACACAACCTTTACACTCCAGCAACCAAAATCAACAACCAAGAGCTGAGCTCTGGAGGATTGGCTGGTTTTTATAATATGTGTTTACATGTATTGAAGCCTTCCAGAGACAGTGTGAGGTACTCTGTGAATGTCTGATGCGTGTATAGTTCTTTCGTGGTTATGTGTTGTGTGTAAACTGCAGCATCTACAGTATACACATGCAAACCACCAACAAAACCATCATTTGTCACTGTGGATCAAAAGAGACAGAAAGCACTGAGCCTACAGCACGTTTGTTTCCAGAAGATGGAGGAAATCAGAAAAGTATGACTCCCTCCTTTGTAGAGAAATATATTGTAATATAATAATATAATACAATATTTGTTTTTGGAAATTGAACAGTTAAAAAGGCTACATGCTAACTCTTTAGCCAATATATTTTAAGCTCTATTGACTGCATCCCGTCAACATGAAAACTGGTGTTTTGATAATAGCTTGACTTCTTTAAATTGGTATTTAATTTTGTATTTTTATTTGTTTTTGTATTTATTTGTTTATTTAAAGGGACACTTCACCCAAATTACAAGAATACATATGTTTCTTCTCGGCCTGAGTAGCAAAATCAATCATGCAGATTGTTTTTGTTTTCTGTGGTTTTTTGAGGTTTTATTAGGTTGTGAGACGTCTGAAGTCACAAGTACAACAGAGTATTAAGGAAACTTTTAGGGGAAAGAAACCCTAAGATTCAAAATTAAAGTTGGAAAATGTTTAAGCAAAAGTTGTAATGTGATGAAAAAAGACTATTTTGTGAGAAAGAAAAAACATCATAAAATTATAAAACAAGTTTTGAGAAAAAAAGTAATGAGATGAGAATCACAACATAGTATTACAAGAAAAAGGTTCTTTCATGGAAAGGTTTTTTTTCCTCTAAATTTCAACTTTTTACTTAAAATATTTAAACTTCATTCTGTTTTTTCTCTTTTACAGTGCTTCTAATACTATAAAGTACACAACAATTCAAATGGAGGTGAATGAAATTTAGTTTGTGCTGCTCAAAGCACTTAAAAATTACATGTTTTTCCAGGAACTACGTCCGAGCTCTGAACAGTGTTCACTAAGTGTACCTATAAACTGAGTCCCCTTATGTGAAAAGCGTTAACAGTTTCCATTTCTGCTGTTGTACTCCCGGGGTCTACTTCACTTCACCTTTCATGTGGAGCTCAGATGTTTGAAGTGAGCCATCAAGTAGAAATTCCTCAGAGCACATAATTCTGCCAAAACTGGCAACCTGCGCTATGTGGCACCTCATGTAACGACACACAGCTCCTCGGAAAATAAGCAGGTCCAGTTTTCCGTCTTTAAGGATTTCTGACACGATAATCTCTCCCTGAGTCAAAGTGGGCAGCTGACGGATGTTTGTGGAGCCATTCAGACGTCACAAATCATCCTAAACCTTCCATAAATACAAGGTGAGCTTGACTGCTCATCTTGATCAGATTTGTACACGTTTGAACGTAACCTCAAGACAGATTTGTGCAAGGCTGAGCAACGTGATGATGTTTTCAATATGAAAAACTGTGTGATGAATGACTGATCATGATCGTGTATATCCCTTAACAAAAGGAAAAAAGTTATATCTTTTGTACAAAGGTGGTAACACAACTAAAACTAAATGTGTACATCTGAAGTGAAAGAATGAGCTCCAGACTGTTTCAGAGCTTTAACTTGTTCTTATGAACCGTATGAACTTTTCATACAGCTACTACAGGTCCTGGCTCAACCTCTTCTCTCCCACACACACCTCATGGTAACTATTTTTCTTATCAGCTCCCCCTAGTGGTCAACTAATGACCTAACTGAAATTAACATTCACATAAAGCTGCAACAACTTTTGCTTAAAGGTATAATATGTAACTTTTCCGCATGAAAATATCTAAAAACGACTAGACCTATGTTATATATTTTGTTGAGTTGTGTACTTACATTATCCCAAATAACAGCGTGGTAGAAACACTGATTTTTAACGTTAAACTACTTTATTTAGCAGTTTTAATCACTGGGTCTGAGACCTCTGCTGATAATTTGGCTCATGGTAAAAACCTCCTGAACAATGAACATTGAAGGAACCCTAACCGGGAGAAGCTGACTGCAATGACGACAATGAAGGTTGTTTAACAATGAAGACAACAACTCCCATGATCCCACGCTACTTCACAACATCATCAAACTCCATCTTTTGTTATTGTTTTGACTGAGAGACCCATAGTGGCAGAAATTACATATTGTGTGTTTAATGTTTTCTATAAAAACAAGAGCTCAGTATAGAAGTGGAAGGTCCTTCTGTGGTAGCTTCTGAAAGGCATTCTGGGAAACGTAGGAAGTCCTAAACTACTAACTACTAAGAGAGTAAAAAGTCTGGAAAGTCCACCAGCAAAGCTCTTACATCATATATGCAGCATGTATGCTAACTGTGAGCATGTTAACATAGTTGAAAACAGGCGTTTTAACATGCTAACTGTACATACTGTATGGTGCTACCCTCTGGCTAAAACTGCATTGTTTGTAGTTGTGGCTGGGTAAGTAAGAATAGCAACAGAGGTCTACGGCACAGAAGAAGAAGACATATCAGGCTTCACACAATACCTGTAAGTAGATCAATTCATTGTTGGTTTTTGGTCTTTTCGTGTGTTGTGTGACAATGAGAAAAATATAGAATATCACCAGACTTATCCTTAAGCGTATATAAGGAAAACAGAAACAAACAGCATGCAAAACTTCAAGTCCAGATTAAAAAAAAGATTATATAAAGATCTCCTGTATAACATAGGGCCGCACTTAGAGTAAATCCACCTGACACCCTTTACCTGCTTTCCTTTAATGTCCACACGGCATCAATGTGAGATTTACTTGATCTGCAGTTGACTGGAGGGTTGACCATATGGATACAGCTCAGCCTTTTTTCTCATATCACTACTGATGGACAAAAAACATGTACATATATGCAGAGAGAACGTTTTTCAAGGAGGAGGAAAATGATCCTTCCACATAGCACCCATGTGTTTTTTAAATTACACAACTGGCATTTTCTGGCTCAGTTTTGTGGCTCCGGTGGTCATGACGCTCACTCAGCACATAGATGATCATTCTTCAGTTGAAGTTGTAGTTTCTCTCCAACAGCAGCTTTGTGCTCTCAGATTAACAGATCAGGAGAGAAGATGAGAGTTTGAGCAGCTTTAAAAAGAAGTGATGAGTTAACCAGATAGTTTGAAATGCACACTGCCTATCAACATCACTGCATTAGCATGTCTCCTTCAGTGACTGTTTTTATCCTTTTGAAGCTGGACTTCTTGCTAAAGTTACTGTGGTCCATTTCATCACTTCACTTTATAGTTTTGAGGTTTATTTCTGGAGTGCTTCCATGTTGGGAGACTTCCTGATTTTCCTTGTCTATCAGAGGGGAATATTTAACGTTTTAGCCACGCTAGCATGCTAGTTATTGGATGGATTGCCATTGACTTTGCTGACCCTCTGACTTTTCATCTAGTCACCATTAAGGTTGACTTTTTTGGTTCAAAGATTAAATTATTTTATTCCATTCAAGTGAATGGGGAACCAATCAGAAGTCAGATGGCCCGGCCAGTGGAAGCCTCTCTCTTTCTGAACCGGCTCTGCTGGAGAAGGACACTAGTTCTCAATGGGCCCAAAAGGTGTGTCCAAAAGCGTAAGGAAGTTCTCCTTAAAAGATCCATGATGCTTGTGTTAGCATTTAGCTCTAAGCACTGTTGTGTCTAAGGCCGTGTTCAGACCAACATCAGCTCTGTGTGAAAGAACGCAGCCCTCTCATTAATTTGAATGGGGACACTGCGTTGATGCAGCAGGGATGCCTCCACAGACAGCTTGGCAAACAATGCAGCGGTTGTCTAGCAAAATAGTTGAGTCTGGCACAACTTATGCCGCAACTCGATGTCAGTTGGCAAGGCGCTGCGTTGGCCAATCACATACATGCAAGCGCACATTCCCGGTGGATTATTTTGTAATCGACAGTTGCTGCTGTGATAAGTTTTGTAAAATCCTGTCTGTGAGTTTCACACAGTGCTGTGAAGTGTTTTGGTGTCTGATGAACCTTTACATACATTAATCTGTAGCTCCAACTCGACTTCCTGGATTGTATTTCATTGTCCTCCACATTTATAATCTAGTTACTGGTTACTTTGCAGATACACTTTTTACATTCAACACAAAATAATTATGGATGCTGTTGGGTAAAAATCTTGTATCTCCACACTCTCTAAAAATCAGCTTTTTCAGCTTAGTGACACAATGATTTATAGACATTATCTAGAAAATGTTAGAGAATTTACACGATCTGAAAAAGACTTTAAGGCTTTTTTATCCTTCTTTTGTCTTTTCTTTCCTCTTTTTGCCTCTTTTCCCCTTGTATCCCTCTTTTATTCCATCCTTTTGTATGTCTATCCTTCTTTCTGTACATCTTATTCATTTTCTCCTTAGTTGCCATCATTCTCATTATCTTAATATTGTTTCTTTCTTCCTTCCTTTAATCAGTCTATCCTTCTTTTCTTCTTCAGATTTTCCCACTTTTCATTTTTGTCATTCCTCTGTTATTCATCCTTCCTTCTTTCCTTTTGTCCATTATTCCTTCTGTTCTCTTCAGCTGATCTGACAGCATGAAATTCAACAGATTTTTTTTTTGTCATGGGCACTTTTAATCTTTCTTTTACTTTGGAAAAACAAACAAACTACAGGCTTTTTACTTTTAACTGGTTAATGCTCTGTATGGTGCAAATACTGAAGTAAGACATTTGACTTCTTCTTCCACCTCGCCCTCACCCCCAAAAAGCAAAACATGTGTCAGCTTATTGATACCATTTGCAGGAAGGCATTGTTTCAATTACAGTTTTTAAAAGGTCACTCATACCCAATGAAAGGTAATTGGTCTTACAGCATGTTTGTTCATACGAAGAGCTCATTTCCACAATGCCCTATTTATTTTGGAGAACAATCATTGCCTGAGGTTCATCATTCAGTATGCACATTGAATAAGACCAAATCTCTGCTTCTGGCAGGAAACAACAGTCAGGAGGTCATGAATCTAAAGTTACCTGAATGAATATAATTAAAACTGCTTCATATGCCATGATGTTGTATGTGAATGCTGACATAATTGGGTGTTTATTTTTTTTAATTTATTTAACCAGGAAAAGTCTCATTGAGATTAAAAATGTCTTTTACAAGAGCGTCCTGGCCAAGACAGGCAGCAGCAACCACATCACTGATTATGTTACAAAGAACAAATTTGTGTTATTTCGTAAGATATAGATATTTTATGAGGGACATCTGTTTCAAAGCCTTCTGAATCTGGTGCTGTGAATTGCACTAAAATGATGTCATTGTGTTCAAGTTCTGTGCTGACCTTGTAACCATCTGATGGTTATAACTCATTTAAACATACTTTTAGACCACCATCTGATAAGTATGTGACCAATGGTGGAATGTAACTAATTACATTTACACTAGTACTGTACTTAAAAGTGCAATGCTTAAGAATTTGCCATCTGATCCAAACAACTGCTGCTCCTTTCCCCAAATGCATCACCCCACCACCATTATCACTCACTGAATGTAGCATAAAGCTTACTATTTACAGTGAATCTGTGCTGTGGCGTTGTCAACATATCAAAATGCTATGGAGACATTAGAGCCAGCAGTAAATTATGAAAGAGCTGCACAGATCAGAAAGCGGTTGCACCACAGAGATAAGTTGCAACATAACTCTAAGTAACAACTAAATAGTTATACACATGCCCCTAAGGTCAATCATAAAATGTCACAGAAATCACTAATGGTGAAACAGCAGTTTGTCTGCCACACAGCATCATTTTTTCATTAATTGCTGCCATTTTGCAACACCGTAATCCAGTAGAGACCTAATTTATTGAAATAATATTTCAATATCGATCTAGCTTACTACAATGTGCTATGATGCCCAATGGCTTATGCCAGTTTACAGATATCTGGTGCAACCCAGTGCAGTTCATGGGATCACACAGCTGATATGACCAGCTGATGTCTCACCCAGCCAGCATCTGCAGCAGCAGCCAGGTTCATGTGCTGAGTTCAGCTGCACTTTGGTTCAGGTGGGTGAAAGCGCAAATGGTGGTTTTGGTAAAAACTTGAGAAAGTAAACATGTCCTGTCTCATGCTAAAAAAAGTCACTGATGCCTTCAATATTTAACAAAGACCACCATCTTTCTTTAATCTTAAAAGTATAGTTTGACATTTTAGAAAATACGCTTATTTGCTTTCTTGCTGAGTTAGATGAGAAGGTCGATACCACTCTCATGTCTATACAGTAAACATGAAGCTACAGCCAGCAGAGGGTTAGCTTAGCTTAGCATTAAGACTGAGAAAACCCACCTACCCAGCACTACTACAGTTTGGGATTGTGCATGTATTAAATAAACAAGATATAACCTGTTAATTAGTGAGCTTTAGAGGTGCCAGTAGTTTCATTATTTTGGCTGGACTGCAACAGCGGGGCCAGCCCTACAAACCCGCATGTCTGTCCATCACTGAGCCACTTACTCACTGACTGACTGAGTGATGAAGTTACACCATTGGTTGGCCAAAGGCGGCTTTTGCCTGCCAAGACTTGGGCCAGCCAAGTATCCCAGAATGCATTTTGCATCGCCAAATGGTGGCGATGGTGGAGATTGTGAGCCAGGCCAAAAACTGTTGTAAATTTTGCTGTAGAACTGTTAATATGTCACTTTATAAAGTTTTAATATTTTTTCAGGCGAGAAAGTACCCATTTAGATTCCCAATATGTGGTCAGTTTGTCCAAATAACGCCTTTATGGAAATTTGCTATGACTCACATCTATGACGTTTAGATGTGAGTAGCTGCTGGCCGGGTGCCAGCTGGTCATCTCAGCTGCTAGCTGCTGGCAGCCCTGAGATGACCAGCTGGCCGGTCAACGTCCATCGTTATCCCAGGGCAGAGTCGGACTGGCCATTGGGAGCATGGGAGAAATCCCGGTGGGCCAGTCGTTATGTGAGCAGCCCATTAAACAAAAAAAAGAGCCTCTTATGTTTTCTCCTCCCTTGATGTCACCAACCATAAAACCTTGTTTAGACAGGCTTTTTAACTTTATTTGGAAAAATTAGCTACACAAGGTAAAAAAAGAGTCTATGTCTCAAACAGAGGGAGGTCTTAATGCTTTGTAATTTTCCTCAATCAACCATATTAGCAAAATTAACTGGATCAAAAGACTTCTAAAAGATCTAGATAGCATGTGGAATATTATCCCAAACTTTCTGTTTAAAAAAGTAGGTGGTCTTAATTTTTCATTAATGTGCCCTCATGCTGTCGGTAAACTTCCTATCAAACTCTTCAACTTTCACAGGCAAGCTTTGATGTGTTGGTCTCTTCTATATAGGCACAACTATTCTCCACACAAATGTTTTTTTTTTAAAGAATAATGTCAATATCACATACAGAAACAAATCATTATTGTTTGAGAATTGGCTTAAAAAACATTTTCCTTGTAAAACAGCTATTTCACTGCTGTTTTGTATTCATACGAAGATTTTATAGAGAAATATAGTGTTCCTGTCTCACAAAGTGAGCATAGTACTGTAATTAGTGCATGTCAACTGGCATTATGTTTATCATGTTGCCTATCATATATATTCCTAATATAGAAGACAAATGCTTTTTTTGTAATTGGAAGTGAAAACGCTGGAAGATGTTTATTCAGTGTGACAATGTTTTGGGCTGATTTTCAGTTGGATCTTTAAAATAAGGAAATTTTACTTAAAGAACATGATTTGCTATTATATTCAACAATCCTAATTCTTACAGCAATGAACAATATGTCATTAATTTTCTCATTATTTTAGCCAAATTTTACATTCATAAAATGACATTCTTGAAGAAGTTACCATCTTACATTACATTTAAACAAACAGATCTAAGCATCTGTCTTCAAACATTTCATACACAGTCCAGCCATATATTAGGTTTGGCTTTAGCTACATACTTAACACACAAACGTGAGTTTTTGAAAGTTTTTTATTAATCTTCTAGCCTTACTCTCAGCAAGAAAGCAAATAAGTGTATTCCCCAAAATTTCAAACTAAACGTGATTCGTGCAGCATTACATTTTCTTCGTAGCATATTTGCTGTGGCATATAAACATAGTTTCTGGGACACAGGGTTGTTATTCTGATACTCCTGTAGGTCTTATTGACCACCACACCCAACTACATCATGAGGTCATGGAGTTCATCACCGTCCTCCTGATTAGCCATTACTGTTTGTCTGATGGCCAATTTAAGCCCCTATAAAATGGTCTGTAAATTGTGCTGACGATCAATCAAACTCTTTGTCCTTGAAATTATGTTCATATACAACTAAATTGCAACAGCAAATATGCTTTGCTTAGAAACAAAATGCTGGCTGAATTACATTTTCTCTCAACATGAGAAAATGTTGTTAATGTATTTGGCAACTTGCAAAAAGTACCTAGACTTTGTTTTTTCCAACCAAAATATCCAATCTTGCAGGACAATATCTGCTAGTAGAAACTACAGCATTATTAAACTTGTTGTGGTTGTTTGGCAGCAGGTTAAGGTTAGAGAAAGATTGTGGTCTCTGTTTAATACAGAAAAAGTCTGCAGTGACTTGAAGCACAACATGTTAACATTTAACTGAAACCATCATCTTTCACTGAACCAAAATGCTTTTGTTGCTTAAACCTGAACACACACAGGACTCAGGATGTGAACTTTGCATGCAGTCCTGCATCTTATACGCCCCCCCGACCTCCTCCCTCCAACTTCAGAGCGATATATAAATGTAGTTTCATTCATTTGAAAAAACATTGCCTGTGACCATAATCCAGGAAAAACAATTAAGTTTGTATATGAACGTAATTTCTAGGAGGCGAGATTGCGATAATCCTGTGACTGAAACATTCACCTTTATATCACTTTTCTCCACACTGTGTCACTTGTTATATCAAATAAATGATTCCCTTTTGGATCTAAAGAGTGAGGGCCTTTGGACTATTTTCTCTACCAGGCAAATCAAATATAATTTATTGCTTTCAGTTTGTGTGCTTACCACTATCTGGAGAACCAACACAAGCGCTGCAGTTTGACTTGGCTTTTAAATGACTCCATTGGTTCAAGAACTGTATGAGGCACTCAAACTCAGTGGAAGCATTTATCTTTTAATACCAGTTCTGGGAAACCAGTAGCTAATCTTTTGTCACCTTGGCAAACTTTTCTGATTTTTCTGATCCTCACCTGTCGTCCAGCCGTCCAGCTTGTATTGATGCTGAATCCCCAGGCAACAGCTTTAATTTTCTCTCGTACTCTCTCTGCATTTTCTCTTTGGACATCATGACACTGAACTATCTGTGATGATTAACAGAATTTGTGCCATTCAGTTTTTCCATGTTTGTCCATTTGTCTTCACACTCACATGTACACTGGTGACACGTGACTTTGAAAATAAACATCACTGCCTGCTTCTCATTACTCTAATTGGTGATTTAGTAAGTCTATGGCAGCTGACTACATATAAACCCATGCTGGGCTCAGGCTGAATATAAATGCCAGCTCTTCCGCTAATAGGAATTTGGCTTTAACTGTGGCTCTCCAGCAGTTTCCGTTGTCTGGCAGCGACCAGGATTGTGACGAATAGGGGAGATAATCTGTCTTGAAGTAATGTCATAACCACGGTTCTGCCTTTTACCGATGCACAGGATCTCTATAACCCTTGTCCTATTTAAAAGGAATGAAGAGAAACTTGGTGGAAATTAGTGCATTTTTACGATTCCAACCTTGAGTGCGGGGTGTACTTTTGAAAATGGTCAACAAATGCCCAGACACACGGGTAATATCATGATGTTTATTTGCTTTCGGTCTTTATTTTCCTATATTTAACCAGGTAAAAGTCTCATTGAGGTTAAAACCTCCTTTTTAAGAATTACTTGGCCAAAAAAGGCAGCATAAATACTGTCACCACAAAAAATACCGGCCAAGACAACTGTCACACACACAAAAGAGCATAAACAAATTTGAATTAATTTGCCAATTTAGAACAACAGTTTTGATGTAAAATCTGATCTCTCAGGCTAACATGGGTGAAGGATTTAGGTCACTCATTTGCAGATGTAGAGTGAGATTCTACTGTATTTGAAAGAATAAGAAGAACTAGATATGATCAATTCAGTTTTAGATACTTAAGTTTGGACCACATCCAAAATGTTTAGAGTGCATGTTTAGGATTGCTGGAAGTGTCTGAATACTCTTTAGTTCAGACTTAATGGCAGAAGATCCATACATGTATGTATTTAGTTTTTTATATTTTTAATTTCAATCCTAGACTGTATATACTATCTGGCTCTTTAAATAAAGTGACCTGTAGAGCTTCAGATACGGTCCAGAGTAGTATAATGGTATAATCTTCATGAAAGGATGGTGACGGCTTTTGAAGTAGACTGCTATGAATGGATGTAATACTATGAATTAACTCAAATTCATCCACTAAATTTATCGCAAAATATGTGGTTCTAAAAGCTGGTTGTGTAGTGAATACTCACAAGGCTAATTGGTGAACTACTGTGATAAGCTGGCAAGCTAATGGCTATCGTGCAAAGCCAGCTGGACTAGCACTAGTCTGTCACTCTCCAAGCTTCTTTCTAAACGGGTCTGTTCACTTTCTCCTGAAATTTTTTTCTCAGGATTGTACATCATTTTGTTCAATAAAGAGATACTTTCAAATGTTTGTATGTCAAATATAGCCCCTTGTACTGTTGTAAATGTCAGATCTGGATCCTAAACCGTCCTTCCTCCACACAGAGGAGGATGACTTTCTGTGTGCTGCCTGCACACTATGCCAGTCATCGTTCATACGCCAGGTCCTGTGAGGGTTAAAGCTGAATTAAATGCTGTGCATACATAAAAGGCAGAGTTCTTGGATCATAGAGCCAGACAAACAGAATATCTAAAGGCTATTAGTCATAATTACTTACTAACAAAAAAAAATCATAGGAATGATCAAAAGTCACGTTTTGCTTCTATAAAAACAAAGAATGGGATTTGGTTTATGATCCAACCGCAATTAATGTGGAATTCACAGCTTTGTTCGTGTGAAATAAGAGCTACAAACTCTGACTTAGATTCTGTCTTTGATTACTTAAATTTCCCCAAATTAACAATAAAACAAATGAATTTACTTAACTCTCCTATTACTTTAAATGAATTATATGAAGCACTGAAACAGATAAGTCGTTGTAAATCACCAGGTTGAGATGATATTCCATCAGATCTTACATTCTGGGAGGAATTTGGTCCTCTCTTATTAGATATGTTCCAGCAAGTCATTTATCACAGTTTTACTAAAAAAAGGGAAGGATAGGAATTTATGCTCAAGTTATTATCCAGTCTCTCTACTTAATGGAGACATAAAATGACATGCCAAGGTGCTGGCTTTGTGTCTTGAATCAGTACTGCCCACCTTAGTCCACCCAGATCAATCAGGCTTTGTTAAACAAAGATTTGCAGCAGATAACTTGAGACGCCTTTTACATATTATAGATGCAGCATCTAAAATACCGTCCACATGTGCAGTGCTGTCTGTCGATGCTGAGAAGGCATTCGACAGACTTGAATGGAAGTATTTATGGTACACAATGAAAAATATGGGTTTTGGAGAAAAGTTCATAGATTTGATAAAAGTTCTGCAATTTATTTTCTGTTGAACGAGGAGCCAGATAGGGATGTCCTGTGTCAGCGTTACTCTTTGCTTTATCTTGAATCATTAATACCAAAGATAGGAAACACTCAAGAGGTGGAACATACTGTTGTAAACAAGACATATCATAAACTGGCTGTATATACTGCTGATTTATTATTATTTTTTGACAATGTGCCGCAGTCCTTACCGACAGCACTAAATATCATTCCTAAGTTTAGCACTATCTCATGTTATCAATTATAACAAATCCTCCCTACTCCCTCTGAACTTGGCAATGAAAGTATGATGAAAGTAATGTTGACTTTGATGATGGAACGCCAACAGTAGCGTATTGTTGCTATAGTTTATGGTTTGTTTTTTGTTTGTGTGTTTGCTTTTTCTCTTTGCAGCCAAGTGGTATAGAGTATATGGGGTGGGCGGGTACAGGCTGCTTTTGTTTGTCGTGTTGTTTTGATAATGTAAAGACCCTGGACAGAGATGCTGATACATCCTGACTGAGTTTTTGATTCATGGAGTGTATATTCTTTACATGACAATTCCTTTTATGTTGTGTGCCCTGTACCCCTTCCAAACTAAATGGGGAAAAAAAATGCAATAAAAAAAGTAGGTCATAAAAAAAAGGTGCTATATAAATAAAACTGACTTGACTTGACAGCTGCTGTATGTGGACAGGGACTGCTGCAGGCGGGATGGAGCCACTCTGTTCCCTATGTGACTGGAGATGGTGGTCCAGCTAGACATTTAGCACTATAAAAGCAAATAAAGTTTTTATACTGTTATACATTTTCATATTGGTTACTGTTTAGCTTTTTATCATCAGTAGCCAGAGATGCAATGTATGTTAAAATATACACATTTCAATGCATTACATTACATGTAAGCTTACCAACACTATCCAGGGCCAAGGTGTGTCTTTCTAGTGGACCTTCAAAAATTTGGTGGCTCTGGAGTTGTCCTGCCAGAAGGCAACAGAGCTCCCTTGTGGGACCCCTTTCATTGGTAGCCAGTTCTCCTACTCCATTTCCATCAACAAAAACATCTAATTTTGACTCCGGGTCAAAATTAGCCCTGCTGAAGGCTTGGGAAGCACAGTCAAACTCCTCCCCATGTAGGGCACTTATCTGGTTGGCTTTAATGGGCTTCTCTTTGAGTTTCCCTATGAGACATAGAAGAATGATGCCAACTTCCTGATCTCTCAAAAAATATATATAAAGAACAGAGACAGTCTTGCAAGTCGTGCCATACAAGGGAATAATGTGTTTAGCAAGATTTGGTGGTAAACTGTTGTACTAATGGTTGATATAGAAGATAAGCTCTTCTGTTTGAATCCAAGGGTGTTTAGTGTATTTAGTTCTTATCAATCATAGTAACTGTTCTTTAATGAGTAACACATTAAAGCCACAATATCTCAGTTTTTCTTAAATATCTACGTTAAGCCAATATTCATCACTCATAGACTGGGAGGTGGTGACGGACTGGCAGGAGGAGGAGATGCACTGGCAGGATCTGTATTTGCCAGCAACTCCCAAAATGATCAGCTAATCAGTATTATTTACTTACTTAGATGTGCAGTGCTGCTCAAAGTGTTGTAGTACTCGAGTCTGACTCAAGTCCTGATTTCTGTCGATTTTGTATGGGGAAGCTAGCTAGCTAATAAGCAAGCTTTCTCACAATCCTACAGTCAGTGGTAATACTCATTAACAAAGACAATGATCATCAAGTTCTGCACTCTGATTCAAACATGGTGACTCAGACATTAAGTGACTCAGACACTGGGGCTCAAGAGATCTACTGACTTGACTACAACACTGGTTAAAAGTCTCGTTCAAACCAAATAGACTCCAGAACTTGTCTATGTGTGCATAACATTTATCATACACACGTCACTGTATACTAATTATGAACACTTAAATGTCAGTGCATTGCCTTACCTGGAATTGGTTGCTTGGCAGCCATAGCATGTACAATTTAAAGGGCCCATCAGTGCCATAATCGTTTATAGCACCTGTGCAGCTACTGTAAATGGCATTAAGTGACATTGCTGGCTGCACAGAGAAGACGCCGGCTGCCATTTCATCGGTCCTAGCAAAAACAACAAGATGAAATATCTGATAATTTTTCCTTCACAATGAAAGAAAAGTTAATGATTATTGGATGACTACAAATAAAATTACCTGGAATGACTGAGACACATTAAATGTCCTCTGAGTTGTTCTCCCATCTGGGTACTTCAGTTGAATGGCTACACCATTTTTGGATTCTTAATGTTGTCTTTGTAACATTTGCTAATATTTGTAATATATACATGTGCAAACTTTGTTGACCTTGTGAGTTACAGAATGATTTTTAGAGGACAGAAAGGCATACCTGCCAACACTCCTGATTTTAGCAGGTGTCTCCCTATTTTTAACCCTTTCTCCCACTGTGCTCTCAATTGGTAATTTCTCCCATTGATCTCCTGATTTCATAGTAATACAAATCAAATGGGTGTCTCTCAGTTTCTGTGTGGGATATGTAACATGGTACCAGCGTGCTGTGGTTATGTAAAACATACCCTGAGATGAGGGAAACTCTGGGTTTTCCGTTCCAGTAAGAGAGGTAACTCAAACTCTGAGTTGCTCGCTGGCAGGTTTTCTTCAAGAAACCCTGAGTTTCTCCCTGTCTCCGCCCTCCTGCAGAACCTGAAGCAGCTGTCTTACATGGGGTATCCTTTCCTCGGTAACCCGATAGCTGTTGAAGCCGAATTAATTTGCACAGCCTTACGTCAGGAGAGGATTTTTAGACCCCGATTAGATGTACTACCATTCCTTGATGAGTATCTGATCGAACTTTACTGTTTTTCGTCACACTCTATCCCTTAACAACACTCTCTGGCCTTACATCTCCAATATTACACACTGCGGACATACTCTCAGTTTAGGATTTAGGATTTTATTAGGATCCCCATTAGCTGATGCAGAAAATCAGCTACTCTTGTTGCTTATTGGAGTAAATTATTTGCGTTGCTCTTTGTTTTTTTGCCAATGGGAATCAGGAAAGCAACTGTGTGTAGACCTGTAAGAAAAGTGTCCCTTGCAATTAAATGCCTATGGCACGTTAGTAGTGCTCCCTGGGCACATACCTCTAAGGACCATCAAAGTTTTCCATGAAAACTCACACTTTTATTCATCAAATGACTTGCAAAATGAATAGAAAATATAGTCAAGACATTGACAAGGTTCAGAAATAATGATGTTTACTTGAAATTTGCAGCAATTACAGCCTTGCAGACCTTCAGCATTCTAGCTGTCAGTTTGTTGAGGTAATCTGTAGAAACTTCACCCCATGCTTACTGGAGCACCTCCCACAAGTTGGATTGGCTTGATGGGCACTTCTTACGTACCATACAGTCAAGCTGCTCCCACAACAGCTTAATAGGGTTGAAATCTGGTGACTGTGGCCTTCATTATAGACAGAATACCAGCTGACTGCTTCTTCCTTAAATAGTTATTGCATAGTTTGGAGCTGTGCTTTGGGTCATTGTCCTTTTGTAGGAGAAAACTGGCTCCAATCAAGCACCGTCCACAGGGTATGGCATGGCATTGCAAAATAGATTGATAGCCTTCCTTATTCAAGATCCCTTTTACCATGTACATATCCATATCCAATTTTCATTTGTTCTGCTTCTCACAAATGTTCTTTGTGATCCAAACACTTAAACTTAGATTCATCTGTCCATAACACTTTTTTTCCAATCTTCCTCTGTCCAATGTCTGCATTCTTTTGCCCATCTTAATATTTTTCTTTTATTGGCCAGTCTCAGATGTGGCTTTTTCTTTGATACTCTGCCTAGAAGGCCAGCATCCTGGAGTCAGCTCTTCACTATTGACGTTGAGACTGCGGGTACCATTTAATGAAGCTGCCAGTTGAGGACCTGTGAGGCGTCTGTTTCTCAAACTAGAAACTCTGATGTACTTCTCCTGTTGCTCAGTTGTGCCCTGGGGCCTCCCAATTTTCTTTCTATTCTGGTTAGAGCCAGTTTGCGCTGTTCTGTGAAGGGAGTAGTACACACCGTTTTATGAGATCTTCAGTTTCTTGGCAATTTCTCGCCTGGAATAGCCTTCATTTTTCAGAACAAGAATAGACTGATGAGTTTCAGAAGACAGTTCTTTTTTTTCTGGCCATATTGAAACTATAATCGAATCCATAAATGCTGATGCTCCAGATACTCAACTAGCCTAAAGAAGGCCTTCTTTATTCACACAACAGTGTATCAGTGTCACACAAGGACAATTCTAAGTGACCCCAAATTTGTATATTTTAAATAAATATATTTAAAATTATAAATAGATATATTTTAAATAGATATAATTTAAATTATATTCTGTTAATGACATTCTCCTGCAACCTCAGACTGGCATCAGTAATTGGTTTTTATTTTTGCAGGGCTTCTCAATGTGATAGGCTGCATCGATGGCACATACAGTATATCCCTATCACTGCTCCTTCAGTTAATGAAGGAGACTATCTGAGTAGGAAGTCTTTTCACAGAATTAATGTGCAGGTAGATTGACTGTCTTACAATAACAGAGACTATACATCACAATATACTGCAGCTAACATCTCTCATTCTCTGCACTGTCAAGATCATGAGTTAACCCTTTACTCTGAACCTGAGCCGGGCCCCCAACAGCGCTTCAATGTGGCCCACTGCGGGAGTAGAGCCCAGGTTGAGATGACAATCGGCATGCTCAAAGCCTGGTTTCAGTGCCTACGTAGACTCAGGGTAACCCCAGAGAGGGCATGTGATATTATTAGTGGCATGTGTTGTTCTTCATAATATTGCCACAATTAGAGGAGAGCAACACTCTGCTGTACAAATGAACGACCATGAGGAAAACCATCCCATCCACCCTGCAGGATGGAAGAGCTGTCCGAGACATAATATGCAGGAATCACTTCACGGATTAAGTTACCACCACCCCGAGCAGTCCAATAAATACAAATCATTCACATTTCATTTGGTCTTCCTACAAATACATATATTATTTGTGAGCATGCACCCACCTCTAACATGCATCCCAGTATTTAAATTTCCAGATCTGCATTTCTAATCTGGATAGTTGTTTGTTCATTCATCATTTATTCTCATCACTTCAGTCAATACATGTCAAACTCTTAAATTCCACACAGGAATGTAAAGAAATGTGAATGAATGGGGAGAGAACTATCAGTAGCTACCACACATAATATTAAGATGTATCTGAATCCCTCTGTGTGGCAGCAGACAATATGTCTTCATCATCATCTTTATCATCCTGTGATGAAGACGAGCATTCTGTTTCAGTATACTTTAAACTGCTATAAGATCTCTGGAGTATTGAGTACTAACAACTGCAGGCAGTTCTGTTGTGGCAGGAGGCTATATATAGACACACACACACACAGTATATACACACACTTAAAATTTATGTAGCCACTTGTGTCCTGGGGGTTGAGTGGCTCTCTGGGGATGCCTTCAGCCACTGGTCGCCCAGTGTTCTGGCTCAGGGCCAGCTCTTCTGCGTCTGTAGTGAGGTAGCGGCGGTGGCCCTCCACCCCTTTTGTGGACCTCTGCCTTCTTTCTGTCGGCTGAGTAGAACTCAAATGTTCTACTGAGCAGGATATTAGGCGAGGACATTTATGTGTGTTAAAGCTACTACATGTTTAAATAGCCACTGAATGATATTTACTTTGTTTAATATGTCAAATATGATTAAAACTAAAGTGAGGTACAATCATGAGCCTATAGACCTGTTTGAACTGTGTTTTTATATTTCATTTTCAGCTGCTTCCAAGTGAGCTTTGCGCCTGTGGGATTGTACCTAAAAGACAATTAAAATTTTATTTAATACCATTCCACCACTTTTTCACATGTAATATTATAAGACATTGTGGCTAAATGTTAAATACTGCATTCAAACTTTCGCATTAACTCGGGCAGCAATTCTCTCTCCTTTACAGTTGCAGCTGTGTTGCTTCTTCTTTCGGAAAATGTGCTCATACTCACCATAATCACATATTACCACTTCTAACTCCAGTGGGGTGAAGTAGGACGGCCTTTTTTTGCTCACTGGTTGCCATGGTGAATCGTAGTATCAGAGCTCAATTGATGGCTTTTTATTGTCATCATGCACGTGCTTAACTCAGGGTGAAGATACTCAGAGTTGACTTAACTGACTCAGATCAGCTGGAACTGAAAACTTGGGGGTTTCCTATCTCAGGGTTAATTAATTCAGAGTTCAGGGTTAGACTCAGAGTTTGTTGAACCTGCTTTCTGGAATGGACCCCTGGCAAAACTGAAAAGAAAACATTCTTATTTACTGTGTTAAGTTGATGCCCATGCAGTCCAAACATTTCCTGCTGTTGCTACTTCACATTAAAAAGCTTCTCACTGGTGTAACACTGTTATTGGTCAGTAAATATTGGCCTACACAGCAAAATGTTTTGTGCTGTTTGGTCAGCAGATCAGTTTTATATATTATATATAGAGCAGCAGGCAACAGGCTCTTTTACTACTGTTTGTGCGAACCAGTGCTCATCTAATATGTCATTAAGGGTAAATAACTTATTTTGTTCTGCTGTCCTGTCTGAGGGAAAACTATTTGCACTGTGGATCACAGATATAAATGCAGCAGTTCACTGTTTCAGTCATATGAAAGACGTCTGTCAGATTTCTGTAAACATGGTTCCTGAGCACAATGAAAATAAGTGAATATGTCTGTTCCTCTTCAACAGTTAACAATAAATAAGTGTGGTTTGAAAGTTTAAAGCATTACATGTATAACTGTAATCTAATTTACTGCAAAATGTCTGGTGCTGTAATCCAATACACAGTAACATGAAATTACTGCTACAATAAGCTACTGTTATGCTCGTTTGAGTCACGTTTTTAGAAATAAACTTGGCAAACTATCTCCATTAAAAGTCTGCTGAATTAGTTACTAGCAGTTCCTGTTTGCAGTGTAGCCATAGATGTACAGACAACTATTACTAGATTACTTTAATACTGACGAAAACTTAATGTGATGATTCTCAGGCAAGTTCTGAAGCCTCTTTTTTCTAGATTTCGAACTGGATTTATGTAGGTTTACTGGCGAGATAATGATATCCTCAGGAAGTGTAAGTCACACTGATATAACATCAATATGTGTTTCATGTCTGTGTGTTCAGATTTGACTTAGTTATACAAGAATTTATTTGCTCACATAACAACTTTGCTTGTGCATATAAGGAAATGTGGATACATCAGCAGACAAAACTCAAGTCTTTATATCACACACGAGACTTGGATTTCCACAGCTCCTTTGACCACTGAGCTTTAATGATGCTGCGTTTTGTTTCCTCTGCCCAAAAGCAGTCCTAGAAATAGTTCCTGGGAAGCCCCCGTGGTAAAGACCATAAACTGTCCTTGTGTAACATGGAGGAGGATGGATTATATCAGCTCTTCCTGCGAGTCATCAACGCTAACAGGAACCCAACAGCCTGACCTTTCACCCTTTCTCTTAAAGCCGTTTTTCCGGCACTCTGAAGTCGCTGGTGGTTTGATCCTGTTATAGATGGTCCTTTATGGCTTTTATGGCTCCATTCATAAATCACTGCTCAGCTTTCTGCTTACATCACTGCAATCAATGAACATTCTTGGGAAGGTTTCCATATTAAACGTTTATGCTTCCCTGCACTCATTAATGGTGGAAGGATACCAGTCTCGTCCATTAGCATCATGTGATGCCTGGTTCCCTGCAGCTCCACCAGCAGCTGCTTGTACAGCAGAGGCTTTAACAGATGGGTTTGTTCCAGAAACAGATTATAGGCAATAAAAGATTGAGATTTTATATTCAAGATGATATAAACTCATAAAATATTGCTGTTTGGGGGTAAAATGTCAACTTTTAAGGACATTTTAAATGGCTGGGGTGATTTTTTTATAGAACTTTTCCTTATTCAGCAGTCCACGATAACAAACCTTTGCAGTGTAACCACTAACAAATCTAACTATGAATGTAAGAAAAATAGAAGAAACTCCAGGTAATTAATGTTGTAAGTAATGCAAAATATTCACACGGCAAGGTGATCTGACAGGTTGAGCGCCATCTTTGCTCCTTATATCAGTTGTCGTCACCGTCAGGAAGGAGCCAGTCACTTCCAGGTGCTGCAAACCAACAGACCAATCACCGCCTCCTTCTGCTCGCCACCTATTTGCATTAACACTGCATAAACAACTCAGATCAACTCATTATCACGCACTGATGGAGCAAGAACATACAGAAGCATACAAGAGGATACAACCGATTAAAAACTGAATAGAAAAAAGAAAAAGAGAAAAAAACATATAAGCACACATACATAGATACCCATATATGATATACATACATAATCAAAGAAAGGAACAAATATGTGCTGCACACACTGGAAACACACATCTAAAGACTTTGACAATATTTACTCAACCTGTGGAAGTGCATGTGATGCTTTTCCTCCGACAGTAGGAAACAGTTGAAGACTTTATTTGCCTCGTCGTCAGTCATTTAAAATGTAAATTAACTTATCAAACAGACTTTTCACAATTCACTCAGTTCTTCTGATAAATGTTTCACAAAGCAGAACTCTGATTTATTCTGATTAATGAAATGGTGTTATAAATATTGCGTGGACGTGCTGACTTACGGTGTTTCAGAGGTCAGACAGTAATGTTACACATCTTTAGTTTATTTAACTTAGTTAATCTAAAGTTTCTAATGTCAGTTCGATGGGGAAGTAGAGGTAACTTGGCAAATGAAGTGTTCAGAGTAGGTTGAAGCAGGCTTTTGACTTTCAGGCAGCAAAGTTTTGGAACTTTGACCACTTTTAACATCCAACATCATAATTGTATAAAAATGACAATCACAAAAAGCATGATAGCATGATGACAGGTTCAAGCTCACTTCAAGGTAAAACCTGTTGGTTAAAAAATCTTGAATCTTCTTTAAGGTTTATATGTCCAACTTTGGGAGGTTTAAAAATTAAAAAATAATTTCACTCATTTATAAAAAAAAGGGAACATATACAACATTTTAACATTTGATATATTGTACCAGGGTTAGCTTGAAGCTAATTTTCATCTGCAGTTTCATTATAGTATCAAAATGATTCATGCAATGATGTATTCCCCTAAAATGTGTCAAAAATGTTTATAACTGAAGCAAGAAAACCATTAATAATCCCAAAATGGACTGAAAATCCCCTTAAACCGGAGTTTATGAATGCATAAATAAGTGAACACTGTAACTTTAAATGCATGAGTTAATACTAAAACTTAAACAGACATAAATGCAGGACTTTTACTGCGATATTTAAGTATGTGAGTACTTCTTCCACCAGTGTATGTGTGCAGCCAGATGTAGAAGTGTAGTGGAAACTGAACATACTGATGTGTTTGGGCTCCTTTGATTCATTAACCACAGACTGTGTTATTATGAGTAAGCTGGTCTTATAGCAGAGAGCAGTGGGACGACGACCGGGCCAGACTTTTCCATGACTCCCCATGATGAGATGAGAGCTTCCTGTCAGGTCACAGCAGCATCCACACAAGCCAGCTTCCAGTCATGTCAGGCTGTTTGTGCCAGTGACATCGCACCTAATCTCCGGCCAAACTAAGGAACTTTCCGTGTGAGGTTTATTGCACGTTTGGTAGATGTTATCACTTTTCAATCTCTGCGCACAACAATGGAAACTTTGTTGAAGGAAAGAGGTGTTAATGTGATGGAATTGTTGCCTATATGGAAAAAAAAACGTGTCTGGAATATTTTGTACTCTGATAAACTGTCTGAAAAGCCTGGGATCTTCAGAATACATTTCAGAAATATATGTGTGTGTGTGTGAGACACAGATTTGAAATATGATTGCTATTAATCTGCAGTGAATTTCTAAAAGTATGCATGCAAAATATCAAGTAGTATTTGATCCCTACGTTCCCACAAATGATAGACGAGAAAGCAGAAGCAGCAGCCCACGTCACCAAATTCCCAAGTACATATTTGTCACAGCTGGTCCCTTTACACCTGAGTCCTCCTGCACCGCCTCAGCTGCAGGTGATCTGCATCAGTCTGATTACACTCAGCTGCCTCCTAGTCAGCTCAGGGCATTGAAAGGACTCCCTGTCAGTTTGTCAAGTTGCCTTGTTGTTGTCACTGTGAAGTCCTCTGCTAGTTAGGCTGACAGTGGAGAACTGTCTGTTTGACTTTTTGAGCTCCTCATCATCTGTGATGGCAATAATATGTGGAAAATAGTGGCAGGAGGTTAAAATCGTTTATTTTACCCTGTATGGTAAGGTTTTCAGGTTTCCAAGTGTTGTGCACCTTTTATGCTACTAGAGGATGAAGCAATGTATTATCTAAGTAGTCTTTGTCATATGAATAGCAGTTTAATATGTATATACTGTAAGTTAGTGTCATGTGCAGAGAATATCTGAGACAGAGTTGCAGCATGTGCAACAAGGTAATTTTCATTTTGACATGTTTAGCTAATCAAATAGAACCCCATACTGTTTCACCTTTTTATTTATTCAGGGGGGAGTCTCACTGAGAACAATGCTCTCTTTTTCAGGAACGCCTTGATTATTCACACAGTTACACATTCATACCTGGAAGCTGTCCAGTACAACCACAGTCAGATCTGCTGGCCACTGAGCAGCTCCACCGGAGCAGTTTAGTTTTTGCACAAGGGAACCTCAGTGGTGGTAATGAGGGAGGGGCAGGTGCTGCTTTTCACTTTCCCCACTGGTCTGGGGGGGTTGAACCCAGTCGCAAGCTTGCATCTGTAACCTTTAGGCCACCGCTGCCCACGCCGTGGTGTCTGCAAATTGTGAGTGACAATCATTTGTCAGGGCCAAGAGGCTTAAAAGGGAGAAGATTAAAAGAAACAAACTAGAAAATTCCAGAGAAATGTTGAGTGCGTCTGCTGCTTGGTGTGTATCTCAATAGGACTGGATTTGGTCCTCACTAAGACAGAACTCCCTCACACACACACACACACACACACACATCTAAAACTTTAAATTGGTTGTAAAAAAGATAAATACCCTCTCACACACACACAGATCTAAAACTCACTAGCCCCTATTAAGAGTTACTTTCTAGAGCTTTAGACTCTTTAGACAGAAAGTAGTATTTGGATGGAATAGACCTTTTTAAAACTAGAAGTATTTGGACATTTTAAATGAAGTCTGTAGCTGAAAGTGTGCAGAACTGTTAGCGTTTCAAAGTGGAGAATGGATTGCTTCCATTCACTTACATTGTAAAAAATGGTTGAAAAAAGCAAAGTATATAAAAGGTAGAAAGAAGAATAATAATAGAATAAATCTCCTTAAAGAGCTGAACATGTTGATACTTTAATGGTGTCTGTAGCTGAAAGTATGCAGAAGTAGTAGTAAAACAAAAAATGTACGGAAGACGAAAAATGAAGCTTAGAAGAAAAACTCAAGTTAAAAATACAAAAAATATCAGCATGATGTCTAAAAAAACTGTTTTTAAAGATGAGTTAAACAGCTCATTGCCACTGATCTGCCAGTGTTTGCAAATTGCTTACATGAAACGGGCCCCTGCTAACATGAGTGTGCAAGACAAGTTGAATCCATACAGCAGAATACGACTGAATACCAGTGACAGCAGTTAACCAACAGCAGCCAGTTTGGCAGGTGAAGAAACATCTTTGTTCTTGCGGTCGGCCTGTAGATGAAAAAGAAACCTTCCCCTGCAGTGTCATGTAACTTAATGCACTTTAATCATTTCCAATACAGTAACTACACTACATAAATCATTAGTCACTCTCCACTTAACCCGCCTGCATGTATCAGTCCACATCTGAGCTGCAGCACGTTGAACCACATCTGTTTGTTTTCTGCATCTTAAATCTCCTTTTCTTTGGAGATGTTGGCGAACATGTCACAACAACAAACAATCTGCGTGTCAGATTAATTGCGCTAATGAAAGAAAATAATCTTTTGCTCTGTTTTTACACAAATATACATGGATCACTCTGAGATCATAAATGTTTCATACAATCTCAATGAAAAGGATGACTTTACATCACTATGACATAATTAGTAAAATAATAAGACTCCTTTTTGTGGTTATGGGTAGTTCAATGATGCAATAAGTATAATCAGCCAAGTTTTACTCAAAGAGTGATTTTTAAAGGCTTGTGGACTGTCTGATACATTTAATACAAATTTAGTTTGCTTGCAGGAAACACTGATAATTGGCTGTTTAGTTATTGGAGCGCTGCCAAAGCAACCAATAAATCCTGGCTCGTCAAGCTTTAATGCAAATTATCGCCATGACTGAACCACATCTTCAGCCAATCAGATTGCTTTCTGAAAAACTACATGTTGCATTACACCATGTACATCAGAGGCTTGAAGAGTCTCTTTACTGCTGCAGACACACTGAGGCCTCGTAGAAGAGTTTCTCTGAACAGAAGCTCGGTCTGAACTCGAATCAGGCTACAAAATCATCTGCAAATATCTTTTTGTTGTTGTCATCACCTCAGGAGCCAGACAGGTGGATATTACCTTGTCGTTTTGACAAGGCTAACACTGTGGGAAGCAATGAAACTGAAGCTAGGCTGCAGCCTTTGATGACCACATTCTGCATTTTTGCCAATATCTGACTTATGTGGTCGCCTGCTTATTTTTACCCTCTGAAGTCACAGCTTTTAGTAACAGCTAATTTTATGAGTGACTTGTTCTTGTTACACATAGAAATATGTGGACAATAGCTGCCACATGTGATTTTTTTTTTTTTTTTTTTTTTTTTTTTAAAAGAGTAAAGTTTTGCTCAGTTCTGCTACTGGTGGCCAGAAGCAATATTGCTATTAATTATTGTCAGAGCAGGTGAGAAGGAAAATGGCAGATCATCCTCCAAGCCTGTCCCAGAATGCACTGGGGACAGGCACAATACAGAAAAACCTTAAAGGACAGGTTCACAATTTTTAAGTGTGTCTTAAGACAACAGTCAGGGGTCCATCTGAACAGTAAAAAAGAGGTTTTCCTCGCTGTAATCCTTCCTCCTGTTCACACTGGCTATTAGAAGATCCCCTTCAAATGTGCTTTTAAATGTAAGTGATGGGGGCCAAAATTAAAAAGCCTCAACTTCTCTCTAGAAATACAAAATTATTATTTTTTTCAACAAGTCATTATGGTCTCAAGCTCTAAAGTCAGGCCCTCTAATAAGTGTGCTGATGGTCATTTTGGAAATTATTGCTCCGTTTGATAAGATTTGAAGACCTCTTCTAAATGAATTGTTATATGAATTTCTGACATCATGCACCATCTTGGATTGTACCCGGTTTCCTATTGAGTTTAATTGAATTTACCTTCACTCCATCATTGTGTTTGTTACTCAACACCATAACTGTCACTGAGAAGTTGACCTTTCCTCAATCAATCCACATCTTTATGAGGATTAAATGACCCCATTGGTTGCTTCACACACATAGCCACCCACATCTATGATACTTACGGTACTATGACCGACACACTGCACTGACCAGACAGAATTAAATTGGTTTTGACTCCATCAAACCATCAGAGACTACAAACAGACATGATGATGTGTTACAAAACAATGTCATACAAAAGCCCTGGTCCTTCTCAAAATCAGTCAGTGGGAAGCTAAAAGAGTCAAACAAAAAAATTGAACTTTTCCACTCCAATTCAGACCAAAGAAAACAAACTGTCGGGGTGATCACATCATGAAAATCGTCAGCGAGAGTCATTGTGCCCCAGATCTTATTCAAACTGCTGCCACCAGACGGTCGAGCAGAACTGATCTACAGGACATTAAAGGAGGAGGAGTGTTTCTGTCTGGCTGCTGGAGTTCAGCACTGAAACACAACACTGAGAGTAAAGAGCCACTCGGGTATCTGTGGTTACATATTGTGCCCAAAATATGAGGCCAATACTTACAAGCACGTAGGTGTCAGCTGGACTGATCGATGTTAACTTGGCCTCACCAGTTTGTTCTGTCTGTGTTACAGAAACGATAAACAAGGTCATTCTTTGTGCAAGTCTGGCGTCAGTCTAAGTCTTGTTAAATCGTTCAGGCCTGCAGGAACCTTTGGTGGCTCCTTCATTATAAACTCTTGCAGACAAGTGCTGTCCAAACCCACATACCTCATTATGAAATATAGTGGAGATCCTGAAGTTTCCAAAAATACCAAATATGTCAGGCTGAACTTTTGAGAAAATTAGTTCAGAACGATGCAACCAAAAAAAACACTTGAAGGTTCAGTGTGTAGAATTTAGTGGCATGTATCAGAACAGATATGGCAGAAATGGAATATAATATTCATAAGTATGTTTTAATTAGTGTATAATCACCTGAAAATACCAATCGTTAACTTAGAATGAGCCCTTTATATCTACATAGGGAGGGGGTCCTCTTCCACGGAGGCTGCCATGTTTCTACAGTAGCCCAGAACAGACACGAGTTTTGCGACCACCATAGGTTCTCCTACAGGCTTGGAAGGGGAGGGGGAGGGTTGGTTGTATTCATTTGGTTGCAATCTGCAAGCTCATGCTAGTTGCCACTAAATCATACACACTGATCCTTTAAGCATTATAAGGCTTCATTTTCTATCTTCTGTTTTTTTGGCCACTTTGGGGAGTTTATCAGAGCTGCCAGATGCTGCTGGAACACGACTGAGACTGAAACCAAACAGCACATTTGCAGGCTGTAAAATCAAAACAATGAGCTGAAAGATGCTAAAAAGCTCTGAGGGGGGTAGTCAAGTAATAATTCTGTGTGGGTTCATCACTATGAGCGACACTTTTCACATTAGATGTAGTCAGTTGTTCCCTTTAAACAAAAATACTGATTAGAGCAGCTTTAATGATTTGAGTCCTCCTTCTCAAATATTGCAAAAGTTTTTATGATATTTGGAAAGTTTGGCGCATCGATAAATCCAAAACATGAAAGATCAGAAAATGTGTCTTTGTATCGTTCTGGCGTGTACGGACCATCAATGTATTTTGCCGTTTTATATGGAGGACTTGTTGGATGAAACTGTATAAATGAGAAGTAGAACCGACACGCTCTGTCAACCCTCCTTGGGTGGGTGTGTGTGTGTGTGTGTGTGTGTGTGTGTGTACACACTGAGGAGAGAAAACACTTGACATTCAGCTCGAACACCAAACTGAAGTTTTCAGCCTTGTGTAACAAGTTTCTAAGCTTTGGCCTCATCCTCTCCACTTTATGGACCACTGCCTTTTGAATGTGGCTCAGTTAAATCCACATTCAAACTGCAAAGTAGGCTGTAAAAAAGCAGCTCGGTTTACACACATCAGCTTGTTTCCATATTATTGTGGACCATATGAGGGCCTATTTTTCTTAGGAATGCTCAAATAAAAAAATCTGTTGTATAATAAGAGTTTACAGTGTGCTTGTGGTGCTCAAAAGTATGATTATCATTTTTAAATCTGCTGTAGATTCATGACACACCAGTTTTATTATTTACCATGAATCCTAAACCTTCTGTAAATGTCATGTTGCATTACTGCAAGCAGAATAACCGGATCAGCCCCTCCTCTCTGTTTGACAGCGACAGAGTAAAATATACAATCAGCATCCAGTCTGCCTGCTTGTGTGAAACCTCCACTGATTCCATATTTCCCTCATTAGTCTGCAGCGTGCGGGCCAGGTCCATCTGCCTCCCATTAACAGTGGCAGCCGGAGAGGCTCGACTCTCACACAGCCTCAACTTACACAGCTCATGTGAAAGCCTCTATAAAAAGTTTCCCGTTGTTACCTTTATGTCATGGAAATTTGTCGTTTTTGGTGAAGTTTAAACCAGGATTTTTTTTTCCCTTAAGCAAGCCTGCCACCTACTGGTTTAGCTGGGAACAGTGGCTGGGATGAGGAGGGTTATCTGAGGGGTGAAAAACACAAATTATTAGTTTAAAAAAAAAGACTATACAACATGTTAAGATATTATTGATTAGACAGTGAACTTCAGTAATTTCCAGTCCTTTTAGTGCTGCCCTGATCTTCTGTGATGAATCAGTCTGCATCATTTTTTCAAAAGCTAAACATCCCATTTCAGATATAATTTATTCAAACACATGGTCCAAAAACCACATCATCACCCATATAACATCTTTTTTGATATGGTAGAAGTCGGGTTACATCTGCAGAATGTGCTTCACCAACTTTAGCACAGCTGAGAGAAAATCTACATGTTGAGCTACAAACCATTACTGAATGAGGTGAGTGTATGAGGTGAGTGAGCAAGCTAAGCTAACAAGCTCACAAGTTTGCTGACTGACTGTTAGCTTGGAGAGCTTTATTTACCCACCTCTTTAACTTTTTAATTAAACAAAATGGTCAACAAAATGACAGAGGGAGTTTTTAACTATTAAAAAAAACGTATTGAGTCTATTTGTTTTTTAATCATCATAGTTTCCTAGTGTAGTAGGCTCACCTTTAATTTACTGTAGTAATGTTAGCATGCTGTTACTTTACAGTGAGTAATCACTACGTCACCGCTTTCAGCCCCACATGTCAGAATGATAAATTGTCCCACCCTCACAGGAGAGTGGTGAAGATGTCACATGTCAATCAAACACATGTATCCACTCACGCAGTCCTGGGAGAGTCGTAATCAAGCAAAAAGTGAAAACACCTGCAGCACTCATTTTACTCATTTTGTATATTGCAAAGTAAATAATTAAGTCTTTAAGGTGGACTGAAGAAATTAAATTAATGTATTTTCTCCACCATGCATGACTCTCTTAACTAGTTTTACGGGTGTTTGGCATGAAATTTAAGGAGAGATTCGTGTAAATTTGAGTTATTGGAAGGATTATGAGGTCTAATAACCACCGGTTCTCTGTATGAGTCCTCAGTCTCAGTGCAATCAATAAAAAATCAAATCTTTCCTCACTTTCACTCATTCTCCTCTGATTGGGGACTAAAAGTCCTCAGAGGAGGATGAGAGTTTCTTTTCCTGCTTTTGAGAGTATTGTCAGATTTTTATCCAATAGAAACAACTTTTCTGGTCTAGCCTCGGAGCTCGAGAGGCCTCAGCTGCTGATTGAACCCAGATGGCAGCAGCTGCATGTTCTAATGACTCATCTCCGTCGTCCTAAGCACTCTCTTGAAATATGGTAGCGCCGGCGCTGTGTAATTGTGACATTCTTGCATTGTTTGATGTCCATGAGAATGAGTGGAGTGGTCTGCACTGCATGTGTTGACTAAACGTACTATACATGTGGTGCAGCTCTGCTTGCTGACAGATGATGCACTGAAGAGCCAGTGTTTGAGAGAGTTAGGAGCTCTTTGGAGGAAATATTTTGCCTCTGCGGTCGTGTTTATATTCTGACAGGATCTGATACACGCTCACAGGGCTGAGCGATGAGCGCAATGGTCCAGCATGGTGGTTTTGATCTGTGCTCACTGTGGGATCTGCTCCGTCCAAAATAACCCAAACTCTCCTCTTTTTTACAAAGAAAGTGTGAGTTTCACACTTTTGTTTTTCCAGTTTGGATTGCAACTCAGGAAAAGTTTGTGTTTTGGCTTCAGGGCACAAATTTTAAGATGGGGAACCAGTTTAACTGAGTGAAAGCACATAAAAGAAATGTGGCTTAGTGGGTTGTTCTATCCTAATTGATTATCTTTAGCCTCATCTATCAGCAAGACTCTGTTGATGGCAATGCTGGTCACTCTGTCGGCTGGTCCACCACTTTGCTCCAGACTGAAATATCTCAAAAACTGCTGGAAGGATTGCTATTAAATTTCATGCTCTCCAGAGGTTAAAACCTGCTGAATTTGATGATCCTCTGAATTTTCCTCTTGCACCACCAGCAGGTTGACATTTGTGGTTTTAAGTGATGCACATGAAGAGGTAGGCGTAGCCTGGGTGTTATTCAATAAAATGTCAAAAAAATGTCCATCACATGCTTCCACAACCCACAGTGACGTCCTCAAATGACTTGTTTTATCCAACCAACAGTCTGAAATCCAAAAATAATCAGTTTATAATGACATAAAACAGAAAAGCAGCAAATCATATTTTAGAGGCTGGAACCAGCGAACATTCAGAAATTTTTGTTTTATAGATAACTTAAATCATCAGTCTGTTATGAAAATTGTTGATTCATTTTCTGTTGATAAACCAATCAATTAATTGACTAATCGTTTCACCACTAGCTCTAATGAATGTGCATTGATGCTCTGAGCCTGCAGGTGGATGCTGTGGTGGAGGCGTGACTTTTGGAAATGCTGCATGAACAGTAGCAGTGGCCGAAAGTGACAGCATAGCTTACAGGTGTTGCAGCAGGTATGGCAGCAAATGACTGAACAGAACACTGACAGCTTAAGTACACTGCTTCTGTTTAGTTGTGGAGTATTTCTGCGCTCTAGTGGTCAAAAATTACTTCCTGCAGCTTCAAAACAAACTTGAAGCAACTTCTAGCAAACTGTGAAAACCACAATTAATACAGTAGATAATAATTGACTGTATGTTAGATATAGATATAGAGTCAACTAATGCAGCTTTAAAGGCACACACCATTTCTAACCAAACTTAGGCTACTGCACAGTTTACAGATCCCAAACTCATACAAGTGGTGCTGACTCGTACTTGGACAAAAGGTGACCTGCGGGGCGTTGTGCTGTACGAGCAGAGGTCAGCTGTAATGAGGCAGAATGTCTGAGGCCGTAAAAAGCCATAGGGCAGAAAAAATGTCGGCGGTATCAAACCCATCTGCAGAACTAGACGGGAGCTGCTGCTCACATCAACATGTGGGTCAAATATTCTCAGCTCAGCTCGCCGTTTCTCTCACTGTTTCTCTCGAGGTCAAGCTGTCCATCATCACAGGATCTTTGAAGTTATGGCGCTCTGTCGTTAACGTTTATGCCTCCATCACTTTGATTGTCGCAGGGATTTATTGAGCTCCTGCACCATTAGACAGCATACCTGCTTTAGTATACAGATTTATGGCTTCAAGTGTTGCTCCTGCTTGTGATTGGACGTTTGTCCGGTCAAGGTCACAATCTGATTGCAGCTCTACACCCCGCTGAGGTTAAGGTCCACAGAGTAAATCTTTCATATTGATTGTTCAGTGTTTAGTCGTCAGTCTGATGAAGGCAGGAAAAGCTGTGAGACTGCTGCTGTCCTCTTTCACAGCTGGTTCTCAACCTGCAGGTTGGGACCCCTCCAGTGATCACAGAGAGACTTAAAATGAATTCAGGAGGAGTTTACATGAAATATATGAAAATAAAGAATTAGTAGGAGGTTAAGTTTTCCGTCTTTGTTTTATGTGTGAGCAGGATATCTCAGAAGCCTGCTAATTAGAGCTTCAACTAACGATTATTTTCATCGATTAATGTGTTGATGATTTTTTCTCAATTAGTTGTTTGGTTCATAAAATGTCAGAAAATGGTGAAAAATGTTGATCACTGTTTCCCACTTGCATATCAAGCAAGCACGTCAAAAACATACACTGGTAACATGTATGTTGCACATCGTCATGGGTTCATACTGCACAATTTCCAAGCATTGCTGTGCATCAACTTTTCTGAATAGCAGCAATTTCATCATATTCACTGATTTTTTTTTGAGAGTGCTAAGACTTACTGAGCATGCAGACAAGGCACATGACCACAAGTAGAGAAGTCCTGATCACATTCTTTGCTCCTCCGTCTTTTAAAGGCGACATATTGTGCTTTTTGTGATTTTGCATCATTTACGCTGCTCTGATGTCGGAAGTTAAACATGGTCAAAGTTTCAAAACTTTTTTTTTACTTTCCAGATAAGTTGATGTCAGCTCGTTGTCCACATGTCCATAAACGTCCGTCCGTTCTCTTTTGTTGAGGTTGTTTACTCTCGTTTTAAGGATCTGATTTGGGCTCCAACATGTACGGATGTATTTGAGAAGTTAATATTTGGAGTAAAGAATGAAAAAAATAAGAGAAATCTTACTACTACTGTTTGTTTATGTAGCCTCCGGAGCTTCCTGAAGTTGGCCAATCAGAACAGAGTGGGCTCATCGGAAGGGGGGCCTTAAAGAGACAGGAGCTGAAACAGCCTGTTTCAGACAGAGGCTGAACTGAGGGGCTGCATAAAGGGCCAGTATAAGATAAATAAGTTAAAAGTTTTTAACTGTAAATCATGCAAATATATTCCAGTAGACCTGGAAATGTGCAGAATATGTCCCCTTTTTAATATTGACTATCTTTTTTTTTGTTATATTACAGCTGCGCAGTATACTGAAGCTACAGTAACATTTCATTGAAATACAGAAAAATTAGTTTTAAATCAAGTTCAATCAGATCACCAGAACAGCTCTGCTTTAAGACACCGCCTGGCTTTCATTAACGGTTTCCTATATTTTTTTATGTTATGTAATATTTATTGTAATATCTGCAGAGGGTCAGTGTGAATCTGCTGTGGCAGGAAGCTTTGTAGATGAGTCAGACAGCCTCTCTGCATCTCCAGTAAAATTAAACCAGTCACGTTGTGAAATCTACCAAGAATGTGCGCTTAAACATATTTGATTGGCGACTTCAGTTGCCAGTTTGTTTGTTTGTTTGTTTTTTTTGGACCCCCTCGACATAAATTCTCAAACAATTCTCATAAACACCATCACCATACGTCACTGCTTCAGAAACAATAATGTAAAAATTCAAACTGCATCAACACAAAATCCCACAAATAAAGAGTTCACAGGAACATTTATTCTTTTTCACCAATCTACATTGTAGTTACTTATACTGTCCTATCACTTTGTAAATCTCTTGTACTAAAGATCATTAATGTAGCAGAGACTCCCTGGATTTACATGTACAGTATGTATCATCAATCAATCTTTGAGCCTAGAATTCAATCATTCAATTAAAACTTTCCAATCTGAATTTACAAACATGATACATGATTTAACAATTTTTAAGACACAAAATTTTTAGTTCACCACCATTAGTCATTATTCAGTGATTCACACTGGCTGTGTTCACATGTACAATGAATAATTGTGGTTTGACAGAATTATTTTGTAAATGCAACTGACTAGTTACAAAGCTGGTTACTGCCTGGCTTAATATAATGGTTGGTACAAGTCTACATAAATTCAGTTTGAACCTGAAAAGCGTTAAACCAAACCCAAGACAGACAAAAAAAACAACAACACACCAACCCAAAAGAGGACAAACCAAATCATGTCTGGACCAAAGCCTGAACGAACCGGAGCTTAGAAATTTTTTTTAATTCTCACCGTCACCTTTAGATAGTTTCAAAAAATTTTAGTGGGTTATTTTTGACCACTAGGTGGTAGAAAGACTCCAAAACAAGCTAACAGACCTTTTTATATTGTCAGCTAATAAAGTTATTATGGCTAATCTGTAAGCAAACAGTCCCCTACTTCAGCTAGAATTATATTTCTCTAAAGATACACGTTGTAAAGCTACGCAGAGAGGGGTGTTCTGGGTAACGGTAGGTTATAGAGGCTTGCAGAAGAGCTAATGTGCACACCTTCCAAATGTCAACAACGTGTGGTGTGGACCCGTGCAAAAAACAAGCTGGATTCAGTTCTGGTCAGGAGGCGGGTCCAAAACTGAGACGATAACAAACATAAACATTCTACATACAAGTAGTATAAGTACAAAAGAAACGGCCACACGAACGGAGCAACATTATCATCCCATTGGAGTCGTGTTTGTGTCCACCTGAAGACTGTAAGTCCAATATTCTCTCTTTTAGCTCTGTTTTTGCTCTCTACCAACTCCTGAGAAAAATACTCTTTAGCTGCTAAATGCTCCACTATGTTCACCAGCTAGTCTCTAATTTTGTCTGTCTGCTGTTTGGTGCTGGGCAGGTAGTGTACAGGGTTTATGAGGACACAGTAAATGTGGAATAAAACAAAAACTCGAAAAAAAAAAGTGTCTAAAAGGCTCCTCAGGGCTTCAGAAATGGTGATAATTCTCACCTGGCTCATAATTGGTACATTCAAAACTTGCATTTGTTAATTTCAACATTATAGCAGTCAAACACTTAATTTGAATCTCTTTTTTTTTCTCAGACACTAAACTAACTTGTTTTTTATCATCAAGCTCAAACTCCCAACATACTGTTACAGACGTACAACACCACCAAAAAAATCACACTGTGCATGTGAACTTTATCTCCATATAAATGTTACATCTTCCACAAAAAGTTGAACCTGACACGTGTTTACATCTAAAGCTGAGCTAAGCTTCGCTGGACCTTATTTACAAGACAAAGATGATGATGAGAAGAAGCAGAGCAGCTGGTAAACTGGTCAGCATGAGGTGTCGTCTGCTGTGTGACGCTGCGTTGATCTCATAAAGGTCCTGAATTCTGCACTGACTACAGTCATCGCCACAGAAGGAGCAGGTGGACATGTCACTCCTCCACTCTGATTTATACGTCCTCGCCGTCCTCCGCCCTGGAAGAGTAAAATGTTCAACGTGAGTCTACCGACCTACAGTTTCTTCTTTGTCTTGAAAGTAGGACTTGAAAATAGCAACCAGGGGCTGTTCAAGGCTCTCTGACCTTCAATAACAATAACTGAGTTTTTGTCCACTTGTTTTCAGCAGAAACATGCAGTGAACACAACACTGATATGTGATTATATCATATCAATGTAAGTCCAATATTCACTCTCTTCTAGCTGTTTTTGCTCTCTACCAGCTCCTGAGGGAAATATCTGGCTCTTTAGCTGCTAAATGCTCCACTATGTTCACCAGCTAGTCTCCAGCTAACTGTGTCTGTTTGCTCTTTAGTGCTGAGCAGGTAGTGTACAGTGGCTTTTTACAGCTTTTTCTCTGAAAACGACGCTATGAGAGCGCTGAGAGTGAACCAAAACAGTAAAGTTGCAGCTGGACAGATAAACAATGAGCTGAAACTAACTATAAAGCTCCGTAAAGCCGAGGGGAGCTGCAGAGTCACTGATAATTCTCTGTAGGGTCAATACAAATAAAAAATATTGAAAATATTGATTATAGCCACTTTAAAGACTAAAGTATGGCATCATTTTGGTTTCCTGAAACTGCAATGATGTACAACAGGAACTCTTTAAATAAAGATGATCACTGGAGTTCTTACTTGGTTCATAATAATCATAGATGAGAACAGTTGCTTCCTGGACTTTGGCGACTTTATACTCCATGACCAGAGAAATCTGCAGGCACATCTCCTCCATCGTCACCTGGAAACACATTAATATTTGACCTGTTAGTCTTTCACTTTACACAGAGAATTCAGACACAGTACAGTATGTTTCAGTGGAGCTCACAGAGTCCAGGTACAGGATGACTTTCCCCGGCTGGGTCTCCACTTTCTTTATGACGCCGTCGAGCTGGATGCCGTGCGGCGTCAGGCTGAAGCCGCTCAGCAGACCCACCTCCATGATGGCCATGCCGGTCGCATTCAGACCCACCTGCTCTGACAGACTGCACAACAAAACTGAACGTCAGCGACATATTTCACTGGATCATGGTGCGTTTTATATATCAGTGCAGTAATTAAACTTTACCTCAGTGAACTGAAAATAAACTAATAAGAAAACAACTACTTTATAACAAACTTCATCTGCATAGCATTTATTAAATTATTGTATTTAATATGTTATTAAGGTAATAGTATTATTTAAAACAATATATGGAACTTACAGTAATTTGTATTCAAACTTCATTTTAATATAACTTTATTCATATATAATTGTATTATTTTATTAATAATATTTGTTTAGTTTAATTTTTTTAATGTATTTATTTAACATTTTGCTGATAAAAATTCCACAGAAATTATTATAAATTAAATGTATTTAGTGTTATTATTTTATTATTTATATTTAATAATATAATAATATTTAAAATGAGTATACCCTGAAAATAAATAATAAACTAGAAAGCAGCTGTATGCCTCCGCCAACCAGAGCACATAAAGTGAATTCTTTCATATCAGTATTTTAATATTTAAGTACATTTTCAAAAGTTATTTATACACATTGTTTTCAAAAAGTTTTTCTATTTTTAATGAATGTGCCAGTTTTGTTTGTATGACTGTTCTCAAATGGACACTTGGTATTTTATTGTTTATCTTAACTTTATTTATGCCTTATGTCTACTGTGTTTTACTGTTTGTAAACCGGTGTAATCAAAGTGTGACAGAAATCACACACATGCTGTGGATTGTTTGCATCATGCTGTCGGTATGTGAGCGACTGTCAGAAAGCCAACCTGCTCACCTGCTGCAGATGAACAGATGTGCAGAGTTTATTTCTTCGTCAAACAGCTCGACGAACAGATGAAACGCCTCGTGCTTGCCGGCATCTCGTCTCCTCCTCGTCACCTCTTTATTCCTGATGTTGTAAAACACGTTCAGCTGAAGAAGGAGAAGGAAAATCAGACTGTTGTTGAGGAACACAGAGGTTAGTAACCTTTTACTTTGGCTTTAATCTGTATTATAGTGATTTTGTTTTGTTGTACAATAATCTAAAGAACACATTTTTTGTCTTTATGTAACTGAAAACCAGTGGTGGAAAGTAACTAAGTACATTTACTCAAGTACTGTACTTAAGTACAATTTCGAGGTACTTGTACTTTACTTGAGTATTTCCATGTGATGCTACTTTATACTTCCACTCCGCTACATTTCAGAGGGAAATATTGTACTTTCCACTCCACTACATTTATTTAACAGCTTTATTTACTTTTCAGATGAAGATTTGACACAATGGATAATATAACAAGCTTTTAAAATACAACACATTGTTAAAGATGAAACCAGTGGTTTCCAACCTTTTTGGCTTTTGACGTCTTACAAAAAGCAGTGTGTAGTCGGGGTCACATTTCAGATGTCTATGAGTTGTTAACAGCTCCACCAAATAGTGATTTTTCCCTCTAAACTTCTCACATGGTTTCATTTCAATAAATGTTCAAATGATCCAATATTTCAGCAAAAATCAAAGATTAGAGAAAAAGTCCAAAAACTGAAAACAGATTTGTGTATCAGAACTTTGTTTTTTCTTCTTTCTTCTCCCATTAATCATCTCACGACCCCTCAGATTTATCTGTTGACCCTTTGGAGGGACCCGACCCCTAGGTTGGGAACCACTGGACTAAACTAGCTAACTGTATATAAAGTAGTTGAAACTAGCTCCACCTCCAGCAGCTACAACAGTAACATGCTGCTTACACACTGATGCTTCAGTATTAATAATCTAATGATGTCATATATAATAATATATCAGTCAGAGAGACCAAACCACTACTTTTACTGCAATACTTTAACTACATCAAGCTCATAATACTTATGTACTTTTACTGCAATACTTTAACTACATCAAGCTCATAATACTTATGTACTTTTACTGCAATACTTTAACTACATCAAGCTCATAATACTTATGTACTTTTACTGCAATACTTTAACTACATCAAGCTCATAATACTTATGTACTTTTACTTAAGTAGGATTTTTCATGCAGGACTTTTACTTGTAATGGAGTATTTTTACATTGCTGTGTTGGTACTTTTACTGCAGTAAAGGATCTGAGTACTTCTTCCCACCGTAGTGGCTGAGGGCTGAGATGCTCTGATGTTTTCATGAAGCCTGTGTATGCTGCCTAATGAGGTACTGTTATAATAGATATACTGTAGTGCAGTGTTTTTCAGTCCTGGTCCTGGGGCCTCTCTGCAACCTTGATGACAAGCTGATCTTTTGAATCAGGTGTGTTGGAGCAGGGAAACATCTAAAACATGCAGGGCAGAGAGGCCCCAGGACCAGGACTGAAAAACACTGATGTATACCATAATATTTTGAACATTTCTGTCCTCATACCTGAAAGACGGCGAGTCCATGACCCGCTGCAGTCACCTGAAGCTTCAGCTCGTCTTTTGGCTCGATCTGAAACACAACAAGTCAAGACTAATTATATCTTACCTTCCAGATTACTCTGAGATCAGTGAGCCGGTTCAAAACATTCAGCTCCAAAATTAAGTTTCTGCAGTTTTCTGTGGAAATAACAGTAACAGAACTTTTCATTCTTGTACCAGCACAACTGAACTGAAGTCAATGAAACAAAGTTAAAGAAACTCATTCAGCCACAGACTCCAGACTTAAAACCAGAAATCTTCCCAATAAACCTGACTCACTATATACTAAAAATATTCATAATGTTTTTTCTAAAATGTAGATCTGAGGTTTCTTTTTTTTCTTATAATCTTTTTATTATCATTTTCCCAACAAATATGCATCCCTATTTATCATATTTAAAGAGTCAAAACAATATGTAATGCATAAAATATTACATATAGAATATATATATACATATAGAATCCGATTTTTACAGAGATCTGTTTGTTTTTTATTTATTTACAAAACATTTTTAAATGTATTTCTTATATTTTATTATTTTGTTTTACTATTATTTAAACAATAGAATCATTTTGATTTTGGATATAACATGGGGCTTTCCTTTAGGGCCATATCTCATACATGCTCTCATCATGGGTATCAGGACCCCCAATGGGGATCACAAGATTACTAAAGGGGTAAGAAAGAAAGTCCGTCTGCTCTATAAACCACTCTCACAGCCAGATAATCTCTCACTTGGTGTTTGTGATAAACATGACGTGTGCTCTCGGTGTACCTGCTGGCTCTGGTGGAGCAGATAGTTGTCCTGGTGGATGTGGAAGGAGGCGACGGTGGTCGAAGCGTCAGAGTTCACCCTGATGGTGAGGTCAAAGTCGTGAGACCAGCCCAGAGCTGCAAACGTGGACAAAGCCTGCAGAGCCACGACTGTGTCCTGAGACAGGAAACAAGAGTAACACGCACTGAATATCTGATTTAACCTCACACATCTGCTCTAAAATATTCTGTTAGCTCTAAAATATTCTGTTACAGTTCAGTCGCTGTTTGATTTTTGCTTTGAAAGTTGCTACTGATTTCCTGTTTATAAGTCCTTTGCCTGACAAAACCTCTGAGACTTCTGGGTTGCTTTACTCAGTTACATTTTCTGTTTTCTTGTTGCATCTGTGCTTGCATGCTTGTTTGTGCATGCATGCGTGCTGCTGGGTTAATTGCCCTTTAGTCACCACATACCCAGACGGCCACAATCTCCTTCTGATGTGACTCAAAGCCACAGTTTACTGCTCAAGTGACACGAACGGGAATTTCTCCAGTTTCCCCATTAGTGACTTTTTTTTTTTTGATTGTCTAAACTTTAGGTAGAGCCTTCAAGCCTTTAAAGGTAAGATTGTTTTTGTTTTGTTTTTTGTCTGTCTAGGATGCACATGCATATCGTTAAGACAAAGGTGACATGAAGTGAACATTTCTGCAGAGAGAGGAGCAGAGGGAACAGCTGGTGGCCGTAATGCCACATAAAAGAGGAAAAGAAGAAGAAAAACCTCAGTTTACCTCAAAAGTTGAGGTAAACAATGCAAGATTCAAAAGGCTTTGCAAATGTTTCATGCAAGGCTGGTTTGCCAACTTGACAAAATGGACAACTGCCAAAAGGCCCCAAAAGCGTCACTCCATATCATCTGGGTCCGTATAGTTTCATTAATCAAAAATTTGTTATAAATTTGCCGCACTGAAGTACCACATGAACTCTTGCAGGTCCTCCAGCCTCCATCTTGTGGTCCTGGTCTCTGTGTCAAAATCTAGTTTGAAGACTTTAATAGTTTTAGTTTATATTGAGCTCATTTGTTGTAATGTTGTGTTTTATCAAACTGCACACAGAAAACTGATGAACAGGTCATATTATTCCATCATAGGAGTACTGTAAGGCTGCAACCAACTATTATCTTTATTTTCAATAAGTCTGACAGTTATGTTTTTTTAATAATCCATCGATGGTTCAGTGCATAAAAAGAGAAATACCCTGAAAATGCTGTTTTGTCTGATCAACAGTCAAAAACCCAAAGATGTTGAGTTGACTATCATGGAAAACTGTGAAAACTAGCAAATATTCACATTTGAGAAGCTGCTACCTGCCCTGCAGCCCCGTAGGAGGTAAATCCAGCCATGGTTTCATGAAACAGGAAATATATTCTACATGTTTGTTTGGCTTCAAGAATTTAAGACAAATGAAATTTTAACTGGGCACCTTTTTAAAAGAACATATTGGCAGTGTGAAATTGTTGTAACTCTAATCTCACCAATTAACCCAAACATACAAGTAAGTAAGTATGATTTTTTATAACATACTTTTAAACAGGATCAGTCCACTTCTTAATGTATTCCTAACACAAACCTCCAAACCCTGACCAAATTAGTTTTAAAATGGACTAAACTGCTAGATTTTGTATCTTAAAGGACCAGTGTGGAGGATTTAGTGGCATCTAGCGCTGAAGTTGCAGATTGCAACCAACTGAATTTAAACATTTACACATTACTTAAAATTTTATGAGACTTTATTGATTTATTTCTGTTTAGAGTTGTAAGATCTGACCTGAGTGCTTCCAAATCCTCCCTTGTAGTTCCGCTGTTGGCTGAGCCACTTCATGAGGCTGAGGCCCTCTGCGATGTGGCCCAGCTGGTGCTGAGAGAGCAGCAGGTAGGACACCATCTCGATGTCTGCAGAGCGAGGCTGCCACGACGCAGAGAGGCCGCCGTCCGGGGTCGACCACATCGGCACGCCATCTACTCACAGAGGACAGTCAGAGAAGAGACACATTGTTACAAATATTAATCATTTGGCAAATTACAAAAGAAACAGAACGGTGGCTTTTAGCGATTCAGTGTCTTCAGTGAACACTGCACACAAACAGGAATGCAAAAATGACAAAATGTGGTTGTAGAGGAAGTTATATGCTGGAACTATTTCTTGATGACCAACAGTTTATCTATCTGCTCTGTACTGTGCAACGTCTCCTCTGATTGCCTGGAAATCTAATAGTTACAGCAAAACCCCAGGAAATCTCTGCTCCTGGCTGATCTTAACTAACAAATAGTTCCTACATATAACGCCCCATAAAACCAGAAACCAGAAGAGATGTTGGCAGGTGGATTTACAGAGCTTCACAAGCTTGTTGTGCTAGTAACAGAACCTCTCGACTTTGTGCTGAAGTTTTTTGAGAAATTTACAACGTAGTACAAAGTCAAGAGGTTGTGATAAGTAGCACAACAAGCAGGCAAAGCTCTGTAAACAGACCCACGTTCCTGCACATGCTCAGTGGTATCTGGCTTACACAGAGCTGCTCTCCTGAGACTGAAAACTGATAACTGATCGCTGTTATTAGTCTTTGGAGCCATTTGTAAACAAACTAACTCTGACCAAACTCTTCATAATGAGGGAACATGTCACCCAGTGCAGCGGTGTGACTCATTGATGCGTTTTTAACAGCTTTTGGACAACAATGGAGGTCTACGGCACAGAGGAATAAGATATATCAGGCTTGGATACGCAGACAATACTTGTCAGAAGAAATGTTTCTTTAACATGTTGTAATACACAGACATCAGACTGACATCATTTTATTTCACTTTTGGAAAGAAAGTGTATTTCCCAAAATGTTGAAATACTAATTTAAACTATGGAGACATAAATGAAGTTGTTCACCTGTTTCACACACACGAACACACACACAGCTGTTATCGTACCTCTCATCTCAGCTCGTCCAATCAGCTCACTGAGTGCCGTGTTGGCACTGGAGCTGCCGGACAGAGCCAGGGCGTAGGTGAGCAGGCTGAGGCTGTAGTTGCTGGAGACGCCCAGAGCCAGGCGGGTCTCCAGGAACATCAGGGCTGCAGATACCTGGCTCCCATACTCAGCCTGTCAGACAGCGAACAGGGCAGCAAAGTTTCAGACATCAGTTCAGCTCGATGGCATTTATGAGATCAGATTAAAAAGACGCAGCGCAATGAGGCAAGATCTTTGGACATAAGAATGTTCATCTGTGGACACATTAGTTTCTGCAGATTTTCCTATTTATATTTTTACAGACTGCTCATTAAAATGAAACTTTATGGATCCCTGTGGGGGAAACAGATATCCAAGAGACAGAGAGCCAATATCAAGTCAGATAACTCCATTCTGGCTCTCAGGATGACAGAATCAGTCAGTCGGTTCACCACTTTGGTCTAGACTGAAATATCTCAACAACTATTTCATGGATTACAATAAAATTTTGTACCAACATTCATGTTCCCCACACAATGAGTTATACAAATTCTGGTGATCCTCTGATTTTTCCTCCAGAACCACCATCTAGTCAAACATGTCCAATACTTTGGTTTAAAACTAATGACATTTCCATTACCCTCAGCTTTACTTTGTGTTTAGCGCTAATTAGCAAATGTTAACACGCTAATAGTAAGTAAGCAAGACAGTAACACATTTTTTGTTCTTCAGGCTCCTTGCTTCAGCACATTCAATTTGAAATAAAGTAATGGATACTACATTCAAGTGCCAAGTCTCAGCTTTAATTTGAGTAGGTTTACATCAGTATAGAAAGAACTGTGTGGGAGATGAAGCCCTTTTAACACATAGAGCCCAAAGTTTAGGGGTTCAAATGTAACTGGACAGATACACATGAAGACACTTTAATGTAGTACCCATCACTTTTTTTTAAATTGAAAGTTCTGAAGCACAGAGCCTGAAGAGCAAAAAATGTGTAAATGTCCAAATACTTACTGTCTGGATTATATTTGCAGTGTAAAGCAGCCGTGGACTAAAGATACTGTAAGAATCACCCATATTAATATATAAATTCCTGCTTCAATCACATTAAATGTTTTTTATGCAGATTTAATGGTTGGAGAGTGTTTAATTTAAATTGTTTATTTACATTTTAAGCATTATTACATTATTGTTTTGTACTTGCTCCAAGTATTTAGTTTGCTCTTCTTGCCAAAATCACCAAACCAGTGAAATACTGCGTTATGCTTCTGACCAAAATATCACACAGAGGACAAAAAAGAGTTTCATGGTCAGAAAATATCAAACTGTCAGATTTCTGCTTGCACTGGTCATTGCACCACCACAAAAATCAGGCCCTTTAGTCTTGTTTACATGTCACAATAGTGATTGTACTATTTATTTATACACCATCCTACTGCCAGAAATACTCAGTGGAACTGGAAATGAAACTATATTTTTGTGAGCTGTTTTAAAAGATCATCAGTAGGAACCAATGGGCTTAGAGCTGAGAGACATAGACAGAGTAGAGAAGTCAGAAAGTATTAAGAGAAAGACTAACACATTGTTATTTTTGGTCTTTTATGGTATTTATATATCATAACTAAAAATAAAGAATAATGCCGGTCTTAACTTTAGGGTGATTTTGTCCCCCACCTGTATTCATTGCCTCTCACCTTGATGTCATTGTCTTCCAGCAGAGCGATGAGGACGTATGCTGTGAGGGAAACGGGGCCGTCCAGGCCTCCTTGGAGCTCTGTGTGGATGACGCGGCCGGGCTCCTCGAACCTCCCATCAGCCCCCTGCTGGGCTCCTAACCAGGCTGCCGCTCCGTGCAGCACATGGGCGTCGATGCTGATGAAAGGCCGCGCCTGCAGGAAGCACCTCAGCACAAAGGCAGAGAGCCTGCAGAGAGGAGAGGCAGAGACATCCTGAGATATTTAGAATTAAAATAGCTGCTCCGAAAAATCTGATGTAAGATAGTTTAGTTTGATTTTAAAATTAGTAAACTCTAACTAACTCTAACGGCTATAAGACACCTGATGTCAGCAAGCAATGTTTCAGAGGAGCTTGGAAAAGACAAAACAAAATGTGGAAAAACTTACCAGGTGCTTCCAGATGAGTCCTGGTCTCCGAACGCACTGAAGGAGCCGTCGACTCGCTGGTAGGACAGCTCTCGCTCATAACCTGATAAGCAGAGATTATACACCATGCAGGTCATCTCCTGAGTTAATGTTTGTATTTGTACAGATATTTTTAACATGAATAATGAAGTCAAAACAAAACTATCAACACAGAGGAAAATATTTTGTCCACCCCAGAGCATATCAGTCTGTACAGAGAAGCTCAAGCGTCCAAGTCAAGTAACAATAAGCAGAACACATTTTTGAGTGATGATTGAACTAATCATGAGGCTTCTTCTTCTTCTCAGAGCTAGTTCAGAGTTATGAATAACATCTCTTAAATATTATCTGTTATATTTGAATAATATAATCTACCTTTAACCATATAAGCTGTGGCTGTGTCCGTGGTGTCCTGGTCGGCCTGTCCGGTAGCACTCAGATACTGGAGGACGTAGATGTTTGGTGCAAAGTGGATCATGTTCTGTTCCCCGCAGCCATGAGGCATCTGGATGAGAGAGTCCAGGCCGCTGATGGACGGGCCGAGGATGTCCCCTTCATCGCCGTGGAAACCAGACAAATAAGACATGATGAGAAACTCCAGAGAGACGAGTAATGTTTACTGTTTACTGAGCCAAGCTAAATAGACACATTACATCAGGCTGGGTGGAGAAGCTGTGAATTAAAAGACAATTTACTGTTGCAGCAGATTAGTGATGAGCTCAGGTTGACGGAGTGTGAAGCCATGTTTCCGCTGATCGCATGACGAACTACAACCAGCTGCTTCATCACAACTTTCCCTCTCACTGCTGACACAACACTTAACCTTTAACATCACTAAAACACTGAATCTTAACTTCTTGTTATGAATATTTTCCATGTTCGACAACAGGAAAGTATGACCTCAGCATGCTGCTGCATGATGTGTTGCACACGTGTGTTCTATGCTGAACTTTTTCAACACCTTGTTACAAAGTACCACTTTAACTTTCTGCACAGCTTGCTGTTTGAACATATGTGTTCTATGGATCATAAAGAAGCTACCTCTGGTTCTTATAGTCCATGTTGTATAGCAGATGTGTCTGACATCCTGGAGTTCATATGTTTACATACAGTCTGTCCAGTTTTGTACCTATTACAGCTTCTAAGTCTATATCTATTATTATGATTGTTCATATCTATAGCTAATAGTTGTTTTTTTTTGTCATTTCCTGTCTACGGCTCCCATCTCTCCAAGCCGCATATTTGTCAAAATAATCTTTCATTTACATTAATTTATTCATAATGAATGCCAAACCACCTTAAAATTAGCTCAAAATTATTTTGTGAGATCGTGATAGAAAACCTTAATTGTTTAATTGCTTTCATGCGAAAATAATAAGACAGAAACTTGCAAGTACAACAGATCACACCTGAGGACATCTACCTGAGATGTTGGGTAATTTTAGAAGTTCAACAGACTTGAAGCTGATAGATGAGAAATGTCAATCCAATGAAAATCTCATGTGGACTTATTTTTTTGGACTCAAGAATCCTAAATAAGAAAATATGAACCCATAAAAATATATGAACAAGGGTGTCCACATACTTTTGGCTATATAAAGGACTTTACTCTAAAATTTACTTATTTTTTAAAATCCATTAAAAGGCTCGTTTCCTTTTCATTAAATACATAACTGATGGAATACTTTATTTAATTTGACACACATGAAGTAATCTTGAACTACTGAACTACTGAGTAGAAAGTGGGGAGTAATTAGTGTTTCACTTGATATTGATGATCTGTAATTTTATTAACATTAACAGATATTGTACAGAAACTTTGAATGGGCTGATGTGAAATCCATTTTTGGCAATTTCTTCTCAAAAATCTAAATTAAAGTTGTACTGGAAGGCATAGTTATAATTTTCTAACTATGTTTTGGCCAAATTGAAGAAATTGTTGTGCGAAACACGAAAATGAAAAAAAATTACTTGTTGTTTATGTTGTTACAGCTAATTAAACTAAAATTAAAAACTCACTGAAAACAGATACAATGGTCTTATCCTAAGACTAGAAGTTTTATAAGCCAGAGCAGTAAAGAAGTTGAATCTTGCATTATGTGTTGTTTTGTGTTCATTGTACATACAGTCAGTCCTAAATCAGCTTCAACTGTTTTTGACTGAACTCTGCTGTTCTGTTGTTTTACAGGAATCAGACCTCAGGTAATGACCTCAGGCTGAATCTGTTTCCTGGCAGGTCGTGACTCAAGGTTTTTCTTCGTTGTGTTTACATACCGACAGCTGTCACCGAAGCTCTCTCGCTGCCCTCCACAACATCTGCTGGGAAGGTGAATGTGACGTCTCTGGAAAGGCTTGACTGCGGGGATGAAACCTCAAACAGCAGCGAGGTGGAGAAAGACTGCTCAAGGCCTTCAGCCTGCACAATCAGCCGTGAAGAATGGACACACAACACACAAACAAACCTGGTGAGTAATATTTCTGGGAAAAGCAGAGCTGTAAAACAAGATCAAGATTTGTTGGGTTACAGTGGAGCAGCAGATGAGAGTCGGTCACATCTGAAGAGTTTCCTTTCTGAAACGCTTTGTGTTTGTTTTGGAGCAGCAGCAGGATGACAAATGCTTTGATAAACACAAGATGACAGGTGCAGTCTGCACAGTCGATTAGGTTTTATTAAGCAAGACTCTGAAACTCTGACTTCTCAAATCACAAGCTCTTCCACTTTCAGTTAAAAGCATGGGAGTATGTTTATCTGAACTGCTTGGTCACCTTTACTAGTGCATCCTTGCATACCCCCGGACCAACTTTAGTTTCTCATTGCATCTGTTGCATTGGACACTAGAGATACAGTACTGTTACATGAATGGACATTTTGCATTACTCTGGCAACTTTTTTTTGCAACAAGTCCTCCAAATTCAACGACCAAATACATAATTTGACCATGTGACTCCAGAACGACATGTAGGAGCATTTTCTAATCTGGCGCCCCTATCAGCAGTAATCAGCAGTAATCAGCAGTAATCAGACAACATCATTTGTCTGTGTCTCCATCCATCCCTCCTCCTGCCTTTCTTTGATTCTGCACCAACTACTGTAACTTGTGTTCCTCTGAATGAGGAAATCTGTCCACATATATATGCGTCATCTGAACTGCACCACTGCTCCGGGTCACAATTACTATGACCACTATATGGCATCTGTCACTCAAACGTCACTATAGGACATTTTCGGAAGACTGATATTACAACCTATTTCGTTTAATTTTGTCTCGTTTAGTCTTGACTTGGGGTGGTGGATGGGTTGTGCCTCATGCTATTTGTGTTTTTGTATTTACTTGTTCAAAACAAAATTATTTAAAAGAAGAGAGAAAAAGCAGAAAAAGCATGGGAGTTAATGGAAATCCACATTTCAACATGAAACACTAATGCATTCTCCATCCTCGAGCTCAGGACCACCTCTATAAAATCAAGGAGGCCACAAGATGATTAACATGACTATAATTTGTGTATCATTTAGTCTAATTTTGCAACTCCTCCATTGCAACCTCATTATCTAAAGCTCCCTGATAACAACCCTCTCTGCATGATTTTGTCACAGACCTTGACAAGCACCGTTGTGCGGATGAAGTCAGACGCCACCGTCGACATGGCTTTCACAGAGATGGGGATCTCTCCGAGGACCAGCGGCTTGATGGGAATGAGGACGGACGCTCCGCTCTGGCTCCTCACAGACACCTGACGAACACTGGGCATGGAGAGCTCCTCATTGTCCGGGAAGACAAACTCGAAGGTCTCACTCTCTGCAACAATCAGCATGACCTGACAACAAAGACAACAAAATGAATCCGCCCAGATCACATTATACAGATACAAAGAGTGTGGAAGGAAACAAAAGGAGCATCTTGTTGTAACCAAATATCAAATTAAAACACAACAGCTCTCTGAGAGTTTGATGATCTTTTATGAAGCTTTTTGTGTTGAAAGATATAAAGATTAAAGAGGACTTGGGCCATGTCTTTATAATTTGACAGCACAGTTGTACAAAATGATTAAACCACTGATGCCACATTAGATTATAGCAAGCTGACACCTAAAATAAACTCACTAACCCTGTGAACCACTTTCATTCTACAAACTGCACCTGTAATCCAACACCTGTTGTATTCTGCTGTTGGTACACAGCGACATATGCCACACTGTCAGACTCAACTGACCCATATAAAGGAATATTTCCTTTATATGGGTCAGCTCCCTGTAACATCACTTTTATTATTCTTTTATATTCTATTTTTATACATTACTATTACTATTACTATTTTAAAGACACATGGATTCACAGCAACCAAAGAACTGCTGCAGTTCACCTGTTTCCATGTTTAATAAGGAAAAATAAAAATATTGAAATCACTCAACTGTTTGCCTGAATTGGTAACACTACAGCAACAGAATCAGAAAATGACACAAGCTCAGGGTGCTGATATTAAACATGAGTTGCAAAATAACCTGATATTTTGAGTTTTGCTAAGTAGCACACCAGCATTTAACCAATATTTTGCCTTATTAACAACATTAAATCCAGGAGAAAATTAATTCATCCAGCCCCGCTGTGTGAAGAGAAGCAGAAAGGTGCTCACGTCCAGGTCATGTGGGAGGTAGTTGAACAGAATGACCTCCAGCAGAAGCTCCTCTCCTCGGATGATGTAGGTCGGCAGATTCAAGGACAGGAAGAAATCCTGGAACACTGTGAGCTGCAGGAAGGTCACATGGAAACTGCTAGAAAAAAACACTCTACACACACCCTAAAAGACTACATGCAATACCAACAACAGAAAACAGTACTAATACCAATATCACTTTTTTAGCTCTACCACAACAAGTACAAGAAATGGTGGGATTACATTGCCACAAACAATAATGCAAAAAATGTAAAGGGTTAAAAACACTTTAATAGAGGGAGAAGGGAGTAAAATAATAATAATAATAATACTGAAACAACATATGATATGAAAATTCATAACAAAAAGTACAGACAAAATTGGGAAAAAGGCGGTTTATCAAAGTATTGAGTATTATTCTGTCTTTTAAGGGAAGTCATTGAAGTGACATAAATACCTCTACAGGTTGCTCTACGATGCCCAAACCCAGGTTCTCAGACATGACAAAGGCAGTGGCTGTCCAGGTTGTGATGCTGTCTGGTACAGTCAGTTTTATCTCTTTTGTGTCTGAATTACTGCAAAAAAGTAAAAAAAATGGATTTTTAATGAATAACATTACAAAAAAAAATAGAAAAAACACAATGTGCCCAATATGATATGACGTTTGTTGTGTTCACACAAACCAAATGTCAGTTTTATGATCAAATTATTGCAGTGAACAAAGGTGAAACATTTCCCCACAGCTTAATTAACCCCAAATACATTATTGCCTGCAAATGGTCAAATGTGGTATGAGATTAAATGCAAACTGCCTGTTTTTGGTTTACTGACATAGAGGTTTTAGTATAACTTTGTTTTCATGTTCTTTATCTGGATCTGGACACCACAGCAGTATGAACACAAGCAAAACTCAAATTATTTGGCGATAGCACACAAACTGAAAAGCACTAACTCTTTCTTTCAAAGCAGGAAGGCAAACTTCCCAAAGCTTGATTCAGCCACAATCTTTTATCCCTGTTCTCCTTTCTGGAGCCACCGCCGTGAAAAAATGCCCGGCTTTAATATAAAGTAATATCTTGGATTCCATCATTATATTGTATAATGCCAGCTTTTTTAAAATAAATTTGTATATATATATATATATATATATATATATATACACATATATACATATACATACATATATATATAAAAGCAAACCTTTAATTGTTTTGAGCTAGAGAAGTATTAGAATAAATAAGGGTATTATCGGCATACAGTGTGAGTTTGCAGTTAGTCCAGTGCAATTAAAGTATCATGCCAGTGGTTTTATGTGTTTTACTCAATTGATTTGCAGTCTTATATACTTGACTAGCTGCTGACTCAATAAAACTTAAAACAAAGTTGGTACATTTTTCCATATGGCTAATTTCACTAATTATTCCAATTTTGAAAGTTATGTTCAATTTCCAAATACATAGACATAAAATGGAAGGTGTGGCGATGTCTTTGCTTGAATCAAAGGTGTCTCAGCTTATCAGCTGTGGTTGTATGCTAGCTCTCTTTGCCAAAGTGTGCATTTTCTGACTCCAGTGTTATACTCAAATTTCAGGCTCCAAAATAATGTCCCTTCAGAAACTCTGGGTGATGTCACAGACAATTTCATGTCTTTCTATCCTGACTATGTGGACAGTTCATCCTCCTCCATTATACTGAAACATATGTGCTACTGTGCCTCCCCCTAATCTCTGACAGTAAACTATACCCTGGACTTCAGAGTAACTTAACACTCCCTGAAAATCTTGTTTTTGCTGACCTTGCTGCAGTGATGTACTTCAGGACATAGTGACAGCACTGTTGGGTGTGTTTACAGGTGCAACAAAGAACACTTCTAATCATTGATGCCGGCTGTGGTCAGATATGAAACAAGCTAGAAACTTTCACCCAGAGAGGGCAGTAAAACACTGGGTTTCTGCCCGCTGTTTAGCTACTCTTTACTTTTAACTTTTTTACTGTTAACTTTTAAAACAAAATGGTCAAGAGTGAATCAGTGAAACAGCAATAGGGTAATTATTGTACGTGTATGGGTTTTTTTTTTTTAAATGCTGCTTCACCCTGTGTTCGTATCCATCCAAATCCATGTCTCTGGAAAGTTCCAGCGCTCTCGTGGCTCCTTTTCTTGCTCCATATATAGACTATCTGTCTGGACGAAGACATGAATTCCCTCCCCTGCTGTGGAGAAGATGAGTTTCAGTTATATTAGCATTGCATAGTCAGAATGGTCAAAACAGTTAAGTAACTTTTGATTAAAGTTGATTTTTAAAACTTACGAAATTCTGGCCTCAGTGGATGTTCCAACATGTGCAAACTGGCATCCGTCATCACCACAAGATTACACATCTGGGCAAAAACATGCAAGACATGAAACACATTTGGCTGGAACACTTTTAACCCCAACAACCCAAACAGTATAAATACTGTTTGAAATTAAATGAGAACAAAGCACAAGTTACAGTAATTGGTGCAAAATCAAAGAAAGACAGAATTCTGCTTGGTCTTAAAACTCTGGAAAAACGGGTTCAGTCAGAAGCAAAATGTCTGGGTGTCACCATAGATCAGCACTTTGACTGTATCGAGACAGCATTTTTCCACCTAAAAAGTATTGCTAAAGCCAGACGAGAAATTTCTTCACGCACTTGTCTTCTATTGTCTTGACTATTAAATGCTTAACTTGCCTTCCCAAGAAATCAATAAACAGACTTCAGCTTGTACAAAAGGCAGCTGCCAGAGTTTCAACTAAAACAAGCAAAAAAAGAGTACATCACACCCATTTTAGCATCTTTACACTGGCTCCCTGTCTCTTTTAGAATTAATTTTAAAATGGTATTGTTAGTTTATAAGGCCTTGAAAGGTTTAGCAACTCCATACATGTAGCTGCTGCCTGAGGTCATTGAACACTACAGCACTAAAAGAACCAGCGGTTAAGGCAAATAAGTGTGGAGAGGCAGCCTTTTCTTATTATGGACCAGAACTGTGGAGCAACCTGCCCACAAATATCTGACATGCAACTTCCTTTAAGAAACATCTTAAGACCTTCCTTTTTAATCTTGCTTATTAGCCTGTGTAAATTTTTATTTCCTTAATTTTTTATTGTATCTTCTTGAAATATTTGTTTATTTCACACTGTTATTATGAATTCATCTACTCTTATTATTTACTCACCTTTTATTTGTTATTTTCATTTCATTTCATGTCTTTTTTTTGTCTAATTTCAGCATTTCATGTATGCCATTTTCATGTGAGGTCATTTTTGCAAACTGTTGTGAGCAAATTAAAAGAAATAAATAATTATTTTATAAAATTACCGATAGAAATGATGGACAAAATTACAAAAATAAGAACAAGTTGTAATAAATTCAAGCATCCTGCTGCTTTTACCACCTGTAACTACTCTTTCTGTGAATGCTTTCACAGCAAAAGTAAATGATGAGAATACAAATTACAGAAAAAATATCCAAGAACAAAAAAAAAGTAAAAACATAAAGAAAGATAGAAAAGAGCTGGAAATGCTCGAGTACAAAGGAACTTTATACAGCACTTTAGAGACAGAAAAAACAGATATCTCTCTGGGGAGGCTGACCATGAAGATGGAGTATGGATCTCCCATTCTCAACATGTCAGAGTAGGCGTCTGCCTTGGAAACGCTGTACTCCTCCATCTCCTTCAGTACCTGTGAAAGCAACACCAACATCCTCAGATCTGGTAGTGTCACATCACACAAAGACCAACAAAACAGCCTGGGACACAAAAAGAGCACTTATTGTTTGAAACCTGTTTGACCGAGCTGGGACAAAACAGTTCATGGTACCTCAGTTCATAATGAACTGATACTGGGGTGTGGGTGGTTGATTGGGTTTCATAGGTGTACCTGGAGGGGATGTTATATCAGGAAAAATGTGGGCGTAAGGGCGGCGGACATATAGCAGGAAAACTGTTACTGTTGGAAAATATTAAATTGGAGAGGACCCCAGGGAGCTATGGAAGCTTCTGGTATTCATAGGACTGTTGTAAATGGCAAAGCACATTATATGACCATCAACTAGCTTTACAAAACAGCAAACGTGACTCAAGGCTGCTAGATTTATCTCTTTGACTGAGGGTCAGATTGAAGTCACAGCGAGCTGCTTCACTTTCAGTGTTTGGGAAACAAAATTAGCAGTAACGAGTTAATTTAAAAATAATAAGCTCAGTTAAAAAGTTATTTCTCTATTCCCTGAAAGCAAAGAGGAAGCTCAGGATCACTGATTTACGTGCCACTTTGTCCAAAATTACTACTTTTTCCCCCTCTTATCTCTAGTGGTATCTCTCCATGCAGATAGTCTCGGCTTTATTTGTCCAGGTTTTGACAAATCTGTACCTGAGATCTCTGCCTTAGTCACAGTACAATGGAAGTGAATGGAAATTTGTTTGTGGTACTCAGAGCACTGAAAAATTGCATATAAAAATTTTTTAAAATGGCAACATCAACCTCTTTGCAGAAACAGTGTCCCTGTGCTCTTGATAATCCACAGAACACAGCAGTTTTTATTGGGATTATTTCTTCTGTAGTAGTTCCAATTAAAACTGTTGAAAGTGTTGTCTACAAGACATATATATTAAAACTTGGCAAAACAAAACTCTACCTACTTTTCCCCAAAATTATGGCCAGCAAAACTCAGTTGAGACTCCTTCATACCTAGAGCCTATCTGACTGCATCAAAGTAGCACATACAGACTTTTTTTCTTCATGGGCGTTTCTGATTGACCCAGATTTCCCCTTAAATTTGGGGATTATAAAGATGATCACATGTTATGTTATGTTAAAGTAATGTGATGTACACACCTTTACATCACATAGCTAATTCCTGCAAAAAATTCACTATAGTAACATATTTGGTGTCTTTGGAAACTTGGGGTTTTGACAAAATTTTATAGTTCGGGCTTTGCCTCAGTAGTTGTTCTCACCGTCTCCTTGGTGATGTCATTGTGTGACCCCGCCCACTGTGTTCCCTTGTCGACCACCAGGATCCCAACCAGAGAGCTGGGCTCCGCCACCTTGACCTTTAGAGTGACCTCATCAGCCGGCCTCCTCATGGGCTCGCTCCAGCTCAGAGACACCTGTCGGTCACAGGTCAGTCAGTCATATACCATCATGACATCACACAGAAGCAAATACCTCTGTAAACCGTCAGACACTGTTACATCAGGCAAAGAAGCCGTCAGGGATTCCCCTTAAATATTGGTTTACAGATGTTGACATCCTGGCTTAAAATGCCGTCAAACTGTTTAAAATACAGCCATCAAAACAACAGCATGAATTCATATGACAAAGGAAAAGCTTCAAAAGACGAGTACATGTTTACCTTCCAATTAATCCCCTAATTGGCAATGTCGCCCATGAGAACGAGTTTTACTGCTAATACTCTGCATAATGTAATCAGATCCTGACTGTGTTGTCTTTTGTGATCTTTTTAGTTACTAGTTAATGGTTTATTTATTAAAAATGTAATAATTATAATAATTGGAATATCTTGGTCTGATTTTGGAAGAGGCAGTCATTTAAGGGGGCATATTCAGACTTTTGTGATTTATATATACTGTTATGATGTCGGTTGTTAAACATGGACAAAGTTCCAAAACTTGAGGTAAACATATTTTAAATAGCTCCCTCTATGACAAAACCCAGGTTTGAGCCTGCTCTAAATGCTTCCTTTGCAGTGTTTTCAGCTTGTTGCACATGTCCATAAACAGCCGTCCATTCTGTAATTTTTGTTGCTGAGGTTGTTGGCATTGTCCACTTTCATATTCCAGCTCTGATTCAGGCTCCAACGTGTATGGATGTATTTTAGAAGTTGATATTTTGAGTAAAGAACAAGAAAAAAAAGTGAAATCCTACTACTACTGTTTGTTTACGTAGCCTCCCAAACAGAGTGGAACCATTGGGAGGGGGGCCTTAAAGAGACAGGAGCTAAAACAGCCTGTTTCAGACAGAGGCTGAACTGAGCAGCTGCATAAATGGCCAGTATAAGATAAATCAGGAGTTTTTTAAACGTTAAATCATGCAAAGATATGCCAGTAGAGCCTCAGAATATAAATATAGACCTGGAAATATGCAGAATACATCCCCTTTAATTTAGTGGAGGTGGTCCACACCTGTTCCATCCAGTAGCTTCCCCTTTTTATTGGCTCAGGGGTTAGGCAACTCCACTAGGTTACTACTGTACTCCATGCCACCTTTGTGTACACTGGTGTTACTACCTCGATAAAACTGTACTCACAATACTCAGAATCACAATACCAGGCCAACTAAAATATTAGTCTTTTTTTTAATTAAGCAAAAATCAAAACCACTGAAGACAATAAATCACCTGGTTTTGTAAAGTTTGGGTGATGGGCAGCTGGATCACGTCGTTGACAATCTCTCCATTTGGATGCACACAGTAGACAATGATGCAGGCGAGAGGAGCCCAGGTGATCTCTGGGACCAGAGTTAGATCACCAGAGCTTTTCCCAGCAGAAACCATCTGACCTCTGGACTTCACCTTCATGCACAGAAAACAGACATAAGGCCTCACTGAAACTGATGTTTAAAATGGTTTATATTAAAGAGGGTCCCCTTTCATAATTGCATCATATCGTGTCTTTCCAGCTTACTAATTGTTTTATAAGCTTGATTGTTTTTCTGTTTCTCTTTTTATAGTTTTATAGTTTTATACTTAAAGCTGCATTGTAGCTACTAGGGGGCAGAAAACTCTAAGACAACCTAACAGACATAATGACATCTTAAGTTAGATAAAACACCAAATATTCAACCTCCACTGCACCAAATGTAGTTTACAATTCGCTATACAATTTGTAAATTAGACAACATAAAATAGTTTGAAACAGTACAAACAAACAGCAGTGTAAAAATAACTAATGTAAAAAAAATCTGATTTATTCCACAGTTACACCTATAAGTGACTGTAAATGGCAGCATCAGAACAATGAACAAAAGTGTAAATTAATTAAATGCAATATATTGTAAATAAATGAAGGCACTTACCATGTAGTGAATCTCAGCCATCGGAAAATTCCTCTCAATGTGCAGCAGGAGGGATGAACCAACCTGAAGGAAGAGAAAAAAGAGAATATTGTGAAGTGAGTATTTCAGTTTATGTACATCACTGATTTCCTCAAGGCTCATGGACAGGACTTTCTGACACAGATTGTACTTTGCTTTGTTATGTTCCTTGTGATTACCTCTGGAGGTCTGGCGGGTTTCTGGATCTGCAAGTAGGAGTGAGTGGGTGATGTGTAGCTTCTATAGAGCTGTAGAGTGTTTTGGCTGTCCTCAAAAGAAGCCTGAAAACAACATAACAAACAAAACACTTTTTTGTGAAAAAGAAAGATTTCTTTCTTGGCAGATGCCAAACCTTCTTTGGCATTTGCAAGTGACTGAAGATCCACTTTTTTTTCTTTTTCCACTTCCCACCTACGTAGATCAGTTTCAGAAAACTGAATATTTTAAAATGACCAATTACCTAACACAGTAACATTACCCAATAGGGTATCCTGATCACGCTTTTTCGCACCAGTAGTTATATTTTCCAAAGCATGAGCTTATATCAATCAATTAAAAAATAGCCTTGATTGGTCCTGATATTAATTGGCTCAGGACATCCAGAAATCTTTAAACATGGCTTTTGCTTTGTGTTTACCTCTATGCAGACGATACACTGCTTTACATTATAATGTACCTCATCAAGATGAAGACTCAAGAATCAAGAAATTCCACATCAAATGTAATCACTGTGTAGGGATGTACTATTATGGCAGTTAGTATACAACACATTAAAATATTATGCTGTTTTTGCAATTGGAAATAATACAGAAAGTGTACCAAAAGGTTGCTGCCAATTTCCTACATAATGAGTACAATACTTTTCTGGGGATTTACTACTTTAATATTTCCAGTCTGTTCCATTAAGAATTGCATTGTGGGAGAGACATTTATTTGTCCTTTTTGCAGTATAAAAGTATTTGTTTTAAAGTGTTACGTACATCAATAGTGAGTGTAGCAGTTTCATTCATGAGCTGGATGAAGAGGGGTATGACTCCATCTGGGGTTAGAGGAAACTCCATGTCTTGGGCTGGTGTCTCCTCTGGACTAGGATGCACAATTTCTGAAGGATCTGACATGTTCTGTTGACGTGGGAACATTTCTTCCATCTCATCCATGTTCCAACTCCATGGACTTCGCTTTTGCTGCATCACTGACACTTTAACGGTCTTTCGTTGATCCTCCAGTGACAATGGCTGATTGTTGTATGTGGATATTTTCAGCTACAAAATGAGGAAACATTTGATAATATGCTTTTAAATTGAAAACTTTATGTAAAAATATAGAGCTGTGTGTGAAATCTATTGTGTTGGCCCTGGTCTTTGTTTGTCACTCTATTTGATAAGTAAAGTCATTCTGAATGTGAAACTGATACTTTAGTGCTGACACCTTTTCTACTTTTTGCTGAGAACTAGTCTTGGTGGCAAAGAGGGAATGAAGTTTTATGGTATCGAAAAGGTTTCTCTTCAACCTTAGGGAGGTGTTTTTCTTGCTGTAATCATTCCTCCTGTTCATACTGACCATTAGAAGATCCCTTCATAATGCACTTACAATGTAAGTGATGGGGGACAAAATCCACAGTCCTCCTTCTGTGCAAAAATGTATTTTAAAGTTTATTTTAAGATAATATGAAGCTAGTTACAGTCTTTTTAGTGCTTAATTCCCTCTTTTTGTTACTATACTTCCACTGCAGCTCAACGGGAAATACTGAGACACACACAAGAGAGACATTTTTACCAAAAAGACTGTAATGGAAGATTTACACTTTATTTGACTAACTCAGACTGCTGAAGCCTCATATTATCTTAAGATAAACTTTTAAATACATTTTTGCTCAAAACGAGGACTGTGGATTTTGGCCCCCATCACTTAGGTTGTACGTCAGTATGAACAGGAGGAATGATTACAGCAAGCAAAACCTGTTTCATTGTTCATTTGGGCTCCTTACTATTGTTTTAAGACAGACTTGAAAAAATGTGAACCCGTCCTTTAATGGATGACCTACATGGAATTAGTGGTATAGAGCCCTCATCATGAGTATATAGGACTCTGTACATTTAAGGTATTTAAGGTCTGATACCATCTACTTGTTGATATATACTGTATGTATATTTTGCCCTTGCACATTCTTCTTGTAGTTTTTCTCATATTTCCCTTGCATTGTTGTCTTGTACACGTGAATAAGTTTGGAATATTGTGATTACTACCTTAAACAGCTGTATTATGCCATATGTGATTTTGAGAAAATGTTCTTATCTAACATCCCTAGAGGGCCCTAATTTTCTATAATACTGGTAGATTTATTATGCATGTTTACTGTAAGAGCTCAGTATCCTGTTTGTTTTTGTATTGGAGGAGCTCATTGTCCTTAATTTATATGAATATTTTCCCGAGTGAAAGCAGATAGCCTTTATATGTGCAGTGCTGTTTGCATGGTGCTGTTTGTCTGTATGAATTCTGCCTGATGAAGGTCTGAGGACCGAAGGTCGCGCTATTAGTGAGTTCAAGTGATGGACAGTATGTGGGATTCTTTGGTTTTCTTTTCATGGCAAAGAGTGAAGGAAAGTGTTGCTCATTATAGCGTTTTATCTGAAATGACCTTTTGTTTGTTTGTTTGATTAGGGCAGTGCACTGACATTTTGAAAACAACAATGAGATATGCCAGGGTTAGTGAATATTACATCTGATGTACCAACACAACCAAAACAGACAAAAGAAATAAAAAAAAAAACATACTAAATATAGTAAATAAGTTTTAATAAGAGAGGAACATGTACGATGTGCATCAGAATACTTTGTTCTGACAATAAAATCAAACAATGAAAAACCATCATGAACAAATTAGGGTAAATTTATAAAAGATGTTGCTCGCCTTACCCTGGCAGTGAAGTTAAAAGAAGGCCTTAGTACTTTGGGATAGCCATCAAAGGAAAGTTTATATCTGTGTTTTGCCAAAGAAACCGTTGCTGTACTGTTGTATGTGAGACCTGAAAGATGAGAAGCATTGAAATAAAGTCAAGAAAACACATATCTGATTAATATTCAACCTCCACTGCACTGTAAACATCATGAATACTTTGATTTAAATAGCTATACCACTATTGTAATTGACAATAACAGAACAAATGAAATAACAGAACAAAACTTAAAGTCTAATGGCCGATTAGCGTCCCCCAGAGGCTGCAGTGTTCATTACACCCCACAGTAGGAAAGTATTGGACAGAAACAACAAACTGATGTTTTAACAATTCTTACAGCCTTAACAGTGGTGCTAAAATTGTAAAGTTTGTTTAGATTGTGGCGTTAGAGAAAAGGTTATAACATTATTAAAATCAAAAGGGTTCATGCTCTGGGAGGCAGGAATGTAGATTCAAGTTCAATCTGCCTTTTAGATTTTGAAATTTCTCGCGTGCACATGGAAATCAGATCCTAGAGGAAAAATCAAGATGCTAACAAAATTATTACAATTTATTATCTGGAAACCATGAATATCTGCAATAAATTTCATGGCAGCCTAGCCAGTAGTTGTCCAGACATCATTGTCTTTAAGTTCTTAAATTATTTGGATTTGTTTACATTTTATTTATTCAGTTAACTGTGCAGTTCATGAAGGTCTAAATGTTATTTCCAAGCTTTTTCCATCCGGCCAGGAATACAATTCAGTTTGTGAAATAATGAATCATTAGTCATTAAATTTATGGACCAAAAGAAATCAAATGTGAATATACTGAAGCAAAAAAAAAAAAATACTGCATTCAACCTATAAAATATCCACCAAGCGTTTTAGTACTGTAGAATGTAAACAATGTCTTCTATTGCAGTTACAGCCTTGAATAAAGCAGACCCATAATGTGAATTACAATGGTTAATAAACTCTAATTGTCATCTATAACAACTTTATTGTGGAACAAACAATGTACTGCACTGAGTACTTTTATATTTATCAATACAAAGGCCAATACATAAGTGTAGCCAGGAGGTGATGCTATCAAGATAAAAACTGATTACCCGTGAGATGTTCAGTTACATGAACCACAATCGTTAGAAATTCATCATCCATGAATCCATCATAGAAGGCCATTTCTAGAGCTCTTTTGCTCATTGGATGGTAGTCAGGAATATCAAACATGAAGTCTGTGGTGCCGTCAATCTAAATCAAAGTAACACTCATGTCATTAAGGATATTTTTCAATGCAAGTTAATCTGTTGATTATATTTTTTCAGTTGTCAGAAATTATGAAAATGTCGCAAGATACTGGATGCCAGGGAAAACTTCAAAATTCTTATTTTGTCTCACCAACAGTGAGCCACAATAGCAAATTCTCAAATTTGAGAAGCTATAGCCAGCAAATGTTTTGTACTTTTACTGGATATATTACTTAAATAATTGATCTACTGATCTTATACATATTCATAATATATATTTGGACAAAAACTTTAAATATTTACACAGGAAATTGCAGGAAACATGATAACACAAATGCAGTTATTTAGTTTATTTAGTGACTTTTCAGCTCAAGATAATATGTAAACATCCATGTTGTCTGAATAAATTCTGGTGTTAAACAATAATCAGATAATAATCAATATATGTCTGTTTGCTTCCAAATCAGGAGCTTTACTGGGTCTACACACCTCTTTGTTTTCATCGTAAGCTTCTTCAATACCATGAAAATGATGCAGAAATGTTATATTCATGAGTCCCTGAACAGGTTTCCCGTACATGTACCTGAGGTTGAAAACACAATAATCCTAAATAATCCTCAAATTTAATTCACAAGATTATTAATACACAAACATGTAAAACAAAGAATTGGAATTGCATATATATGTCAAAAAGTATGTGTGAAAAGCAGAACTGAAAAAGAGGTTCTCACTTTGCTTTGACGGAGCCCCACAAAGTGTCTTCATGATAAATGACATCCGGAGCTTCAATCACAACCTCAAACTTTGGCAGAACTGCAAACACATGAAGCACCAATTTTAGAGCTGCTGTACTGAAGTTCTTTGAGAAATTTACAGTGTAGTTCAAAGTCAAGAGGTTGTGATATGTATCAAGTTAGTGAAGCTGTAAACAGAACCGTGTTCCTGCACATGCTCAGTGGCGTCTGCCTTACACAGAACTACTCTCCTGAGACTGAAAATATGATCGCTGTTATTAGTCCTTGGAGCTGTTTCTAAACAAACTAACGTGACCAAACTCTTCATAATGAAGGAACATGTCACCCAGTGCAGCAGTGTGACTCATTGACATTTTTAATAGTTTTTGGACAACAATGGAGGTCTACGGCACAGAGGAATAAGATATATCAGGCTTAGAATACACACACAATACATGTAAGTAGGATGAGTTCATGTTTGAGATTTGTTGACCATAAGAAAAATATAGAAAATCGCAGCTTATCCTTTAAGTTATTGGAAATTTTCAAAGAATGTTTACATGCAAGATAGAAAAGCTTATTTCTACATACAATCATCCAGCTTTCATTGAAAAAATTGCAAAAAGAAGACGTTCGGTAAAGGTCAGAGAAAATGTACGTACCATAATGCGCCACATTGAAATGTTTCTTACTGGAAAAGCCCTGTAAAACAACAATAAAGCCCCTTAATTTAGGTAACGAAATGGTTAGTCCCACTAGTCATAAAGTTCTAAAATAGAAAAGTTGTTTCTTCATTTTTAAAGCATCCAACAATTTTGTTTTCTGGTTTATTATAAATATTACAGCAGCAAGGGGACGCTAGTATCGCTGCAGATGTTTACGCTTGTTAAGGGGCCGTATGAAAATGATTGGAGTGGGGAGGACGGCTGAATCTTATATTTTGTTTTATAAAAAACAACACCCTCCTGAGCATTATTAATGTTTTCTTTGGACCTTCCCTTTGATTTTCCCCCTAATATTTCAAAATATTGTATTTATGGCAAACATAACAGAAATTGATACTCTATTTCTATAATATTTGTAATATATCATCATTACAGCCAAAAGCTGACTCAGGAGCCACGCTCCCCAATTTCAAATAATACAAATTAAATAAAAATAAATTATTAGAGGTGATGATGCTATAGCCTTATAATATACAGAGCAGATGGCTCTTAAATTAAATGCCATCAATAAATTGAAGAAAGCTGTGTATGGCATGCATTCTCACTGGTATCCTTCATGGCAAGTAAAATCATGAATCAAGGTTGACTTTCAGGTTTCTGAAGGCCAGCTCTAGTAGACTCCAATGGACTCTCAAGTCAAGTTAAGTCTTATAGCAAAGAACAAACTGAGTTGGAAATCATAAATTTCACGTCTGACTTGAGGCCAAGTTTCGAGCCTGCAGTTCTGGTAGAGAATAAGCCATCTGTTTTCCTTGGATGAGCTCCTTTTAAAACAAATGTAGTGTGTAATTTGTTTCGAAGACAGAATGTCTTTATTTCAACAAGGAAGTTAATTTGATACTCAGTCCTCACAAATTAAGTTAAAGAATCTGGCAATAACACAAGACAGTTACAGTATATCTCTTACACTTTGTAATGATAGTTTATCCAACTTTCATTCCAGTTCCATCCAAGAAACTCCCAGTTTGGTTCATACAGTCCTTATAAAAGCCTGGAAAGGTGCACTAGGTGCAGACGTCACAGACTTACATTGACTGTGGTGACAATGGTCCATTCACCCAGAGGAGGGTTTTCAGACAGCTGAAACTCTTTGGACACGACCCCGAGGACACCGTCCAGAGACAGCCACTGTCTGAGCAGGTTTCCCCTCGGATCCTGGATCAGGCAGAACATGGATAGAGAAAAATGAAATGATTATCCAGTGGAACAGAGAAATGTGAGGGAAGTGTTTTCCTCATTCTGTAATAATGATTACATTTTTAAAAATTCTCATTTCAAATGTTTCTTTAAATTAGATCCTGAACATAGAAACACAGGACAATCCCAGATAATGTAACAACTGGGTGCTGCTGTATAAACAGATAATGAATGAGAGTGTGGAAAAACTCAGCTCTAACTCTTATATCGAGGTACAAACTTTACCATGTTTCCACGGACACAAGAGTGAGGGGATAATGAAGAGACATTTAGATGTTTAGGTGAACTGTTCCTTTAAATGGACAGTCTCCTGGCAGTCAGACTGTTTGTAAATTGTAAGTTAAAAAAAGTCTTTTAAAGAAAACAAAACATAAACATCTTCCCAAATTCTGTCAATACTTGGACTGACTGCTAACAAATATGTTTGATTAATGATATACTGAACTATAAGGAAGCAATTTATTTAAATAATGTGTTTGAAAAGTGTAAAAGATTTCATATATGTAATGTGATGTCAGACTCACGTAGATGACAACGTCCACTGGGCTGACGTAGGGTTTCCCGTCGGGGTGAATAGACACTGCTCTGATCTTCACCACCTGCCCGGGCAGATAGTTCAGTTTGTCTGTCTGGATGAAGGTGGAGAGACCTTTGGGGTCGAAGTGCAGCTGTGTTGAGTTGGAGAAAACCTTGATGTTACCCACGTGACCTTTGACCTCCAGGCTGTAGGGGTGCCAGTAGCTTGACTCGCTGTAGTGGATCTGCAGGGGAAAAACATGGAGACCAATGACAAATACATTTAAACTACAAATTAATTTTGGACTTACTCCACTAATCAATATTGTCTATAGTAATTAATGTGTAAACTATGACTATGTGTGTGAAAGTGTCACTCATAGACCAAAACTTTATGGAGCTTTTAGGCTCTTTTAGCTCTATAGTTTTGGTTTTATGGGACATTTGCTGTTTTCCTTCAGTCTCAGCACTCTCACTAACCTTCTGGCAGCAGCTGTTTTCAGCAAAAAGCTCTAAAAAGCCACTGTACACTACCTGCTCAGCACCAGCTGTAGACTAGCTGGTGAAGAAAGTGGAGCAGCTAAAGAGACAGAGTTTTTTTTCTCAGGAATTGTGGCCAAAAAATAAATTACTGCAGCTTTAACTACATTATTGAGTAAATGTACCTTTATCACTGTCACTTTACAGCTTTTAATAGTATCATTTTCTCTCTATAGCTCCCTCTAAAAGACAAATAAATGTAGTTTTAATGTTCAGAATTACTCTTTTATTACTGCCAAGAGGACGAGTTTTACAGGGACAGAAAATGAACAAAAACCCATAAAAAGTATGAGAATTCAAAGGGGTTCTCAGGGACAACATGAAAGATTGACACAGTGTGGTTTTTGGGCTAGCCCTTTAATTTTTTCATGTTGGCAAGAGATTGCTAAAGAAATAAACATTTTTGGAATACAAGTTGACTGGTCTTTTGTCAGATTATCTCTGGGCAAAATCCTGGATAAACTCATGACTCAGGATGAAAATCTCTTTAAATACTTTTGGCTGTGAGCAAGAAAGACATCATATAGAAACATCCCAAAACAGGATGACTGGACTGCAGTTGTCAATTAAACAAATTGTATAGAGAAATTGACCTTCATCTTAAAACTACGATATGATCATTGTGGAAAATAAAATTAGAAGTAGAAAAATCTCTGACTTCTCTTTTAATATGATACAAAACATTCAAAGTCAAAAAATAATTTATGATACTTACAGGTGGCAAAGTCAGCAGCTTAGTTGAACCTTTAAACAGAGAATTTCGCAGATCAGTGTTGAATCATTTTATGGTACAAGTATTTAAAGCAGAAGACAAAAGGTTTACCTCCTTCCACTGTAACCGAGGTTGAGGACAGGGTCTGGTTGCCATGAACAATGTGAGCAGACACGGTGACCGGAGAGGCGGTCAGGATGGTGACTGATAATGATGTTGGGACTCCAGGTTGAAGAGCTCTGGGAGCCAGCAGCAGGTAGGACGGCTGAGGGTCGGGACTGAAAGACCAGACCAGCATGGAGAGGTAAACATGAGGAGGAAAACTAGAATCTGTGGCTGTAAAGAGTTCATTTAAACTACTTTCTATAATATAATAATTAATTATTAATAATAATAATTATAATAATTATAATAATTATAATAATTAGTCCCTGTGATGTTTACAGTGTGTTTTGTATCTTTCTGGAAACATGCTGATGTTGGGTGTCATTTTTCATACATTTCATCTATCTTTGTACAGCTGTACTTATTAAAATTCATATGGACAGTATTGAAATTACTTTTTAAATATGAAACTATGTGTCTGTGAGCTGTTTTTAAAGATTTCTGTCTTCAGCAGGAACCAATGAGTTTGGAGCTGAGAGCCACAGACAGAGTAGAGAAGTCAGAAAGTACTGAGAGACGGACTAACACATTGTTGGTTTTGGTCTTTACTGACAATAACAAAAAATGTAATCATTAAAAAATATAATAATTATAAACAAAATTAAGATAAGTTGAAAATTCATAAAGACTCCAAAGATTAAAGCTCATGCAAAAGGGTGTAACTGCTAAATTTACAAAAGTTACAAATAATTTGTGTTACTTTGATTTTTTTATATGTGATAAAATTCAATTTTAGATGCTATTGTTTTTGTTTTGTTTTTGGGTTTTTTTGGCGAGATGTCTTCACCAAATCTCACTAATCCATTTTCTACTCCTTTAATGCATAATTGTTTTTTATGTCTTATTTGTGCAAATAAAATAACAATAATTTTTCCAACTAAAAGATGAAATAATTAATTTAAACTAATAATTTAAAAATATATATTTGGATAATTAGTGTTGGCATAGTTCAGTTCAGAGATCTTAAGCATCAAATATTAAGACTTCACATCGGGCAAAACTGTTCTTTCACCTTTGGTAAAGTAGGTTTATATGTAAAGCACCTTTCATACAAAAGGGAATTCAAAGTGCTTTATATTAAGCATTAAAACATTAAAAATGCATTAAAAATACTGAAATATGATATTAATTTTATATTTAACCCCTAATTTGGATGTTAAACCTACACCACAAAGACATTAGAGGATGTTAAGATCATAAATGAATGAATTTTGATAATAAATTATTCTCAGACAGACTCTTAAATTGTCCAGATGACCTTTCTCCGGCTCTACCTGCACCTGTGCGGTTACCTGTGCGTGGTGCTCTGGGCGGCGGTGAGAACGATCAGGCTGAAGAATCCCCACACCTGGAGACGCTCCATTTGCATGAATGAACCTCACTGCACAGATCTCCGCTCACTGCTGGAGGCAGGTGATGTCAGCGGCGGTCTTCATACCTGCAGACAGTGACCACACCTCCTCATACAGTATCACCTGATCAACTGAACCAGTGTCAGTTTCCCTCCTCAGGGAGGCTTTATTGAGGAGCTGAGATGGGTTTTTCCATACTGAGGATATTTACACTGCTTTCACCGAAGTTCCTCCCAAAGAAGAAAGATTTATGATGTCTGTACAGTATCTTTATTAGTTAAGTCTCCATGTCTGCATGGAGCTGGAAAAGGATCTTAAAAGCCTCATGAAAAGTTTAGGTGGCCAGTGGTGGAAAGTAACTAAGTACATTTACTCAAGTACTGTGCTTAAGTACAATTTTCTTACGTACTTTACAGATGAAGGTTTGACTCAATGGATAATATAACAAGCTTTTAAAATACAACACATTGTTAAAGATGAAACCAGTGGTTTCCAACCTTTTTGGCTTTTGACGTCTTACAAAAAGCAGTGTGTAGTCAGGGTCACATTTCTATGAGTTGTTAACAGCTCCACCAAATTGGTGACACAGTGATTTTTCCCTCTAAACTTCTCACATGGTTTCATTTCAATAAATGTTCAAATGATCCAATATTTCAGCAAAAATCAAAGATTAGAGAAAAAGTCCAAAAACTGAAAACAGATTTGTGTGTCAGAACTTTGTTTTTTCTTCTTTCCTCTCTCATTAATCATCTCACGACCCCTCAGATTTATCTGCTGACCCTTTGGAGGGGCCCCACCCCTTTGCATGTTTTATCTCATTCACTGTAGATCCTGTAAACGCTAAATTACATTAATGCCTATCATTTTCCAAAACATGCCATACTTTTTTGGATTGATTACCTACATTTACAACCCCTGATGTCAGTTATTTTCTATTAGAATGAAATAATAATGGTCCTTTTAAAAAAAATTAAAAAAAATAATCTTAAAATGGCCAGTGCTTATTATGTTTTCGACCTACATTTGAACAAAAAAAAAAAAGGAGGTGCTGTTCATTACTTCAACAGCAGATGGTGATGACAAACTTTAATGGAAATGTATATTATTAAATTCACTGGGCTGTGGAGTATAGGCAAAGGGGCAAATACATCCTGAAATACTGAAAACAGGACATAGAAATATAAATGGTACACATTTGATACAGTATGTGTCCACTGTACTGTACTGTGTATTTAGGTTGTCTCCGCGTCAGCAGGGGGCGCCACTCTTTGTTTTTAGCCTTTTAAAACAACGCGATTGGTCTTTTCCTCCCTGAGGTGAAAGGACATACAGCAGCAAGCTAAAATGACAACGTTAAGACCGTTTACCTGCGATGATCTGTTTAAATTCAACAATATGTGAGTGAAATTGTGTTAGTTTTACAACCCAAGGTGTATTTAACGTGATTACCCAGATGTCTGGTGTGTATGTGGCAAATATATGTGTACATCCTGTGTTTTGGTGGAGCAGCAGCGTTAGCTCCCAGCCTCCAGCCCGTTCCCTGCTGATGGAAGGAACGCTGTGCCAAACTCCATTCAATAATCTGATAATTTAATAGCCCCCGTATTATTGGCAGAAATAGACACTTGTTATCACGTTATTTAAACTATTATGGATCGGTAGCCTTTCCTGGAAAAATCGGCAGTAATTTGATCAGTCAAACTAACTGTAGTTTCAGGACATGTCACACAATCTGTTGACTAATTTCACGTTAACTGACAAGGTTCCCACCGCAGTGGTTGTTGGCGAGGAATGCTAATGAACTGTTAAAGTGTAATTTTATATAAATATAATTCTATTTGGTGGGACATGAGTATGCCGAATTCACTGTTTCACCATACCGAAGTAAATGTGTATGATTTTGTCAGTTTTTTACTGACGTTAATGTTCGAAAATAACGTTAAACAATGAAACTTAAAATTATTCGATGGAGTTTGGTTTGTCTATCTCTTCATAAACTATGATTTTCGTAGAGGGTTTATTTTTGACTAAACATGATACAGATAAATAACAATTTTGGACTAACTTTTTTTTCTTTTTCTTTTTTTGCTCAACAGCAACCTGGACCCTTTGACAGAAACTGTATCCTTAATTTTTACCTGAATTTACAGTTGGCTAAATCTGTCATTACACCTGTCTGTTGTTGTCATGTTGTAAATCAAACTGACAAATCTCACATGGTTTCTTTCTCTTACAGTTTATTTCTGATGATGACATTTAATATACACTCATTTAGGGCTGGGCAGTGTATCAATATTATATTGATATGGTGACATGAGACTAGATATTGTCTCAGGTTTTGGATATCATGATATCATTATATGGCAGATTTGTTGTCTTTTCCTGGTTTTAAAGGCTGCATTACAGTAAGTGATGTAATTTTCTGAACTTACCAGACTGTTCTAGCTGTTCTATTATTTGCTTTTACCCACTTAGTCATTATATCCACATTACTGATGATTATTTGTCAAAAATCTCATTGTATAAATATTTTGTGAAAGCAACAATAGTCAGCTCTACAATATTGTCACAATATCGTTATCGAGGTATTTGGTCAAAAATATTTTGACCCAGTCCTACACTCAGTTATTTATGAGGTCCACCTGGTTAAAACTAATGCAGTCTAATACAAAAACCCTGAAGTAAATCCTACCTTCATGAAGTTTATATAACTTTATGGTCATTTTGGAGGCTGTAGTTTGTGCTGATGTTGAATTGTAGTGCTTTAAACAGAGAAGTGTAATATTTTGTTTAACCTCACTGATATAACTTAGGGGGACAAAATATCTTTGTGTCTCATATGTATCAGAAGTCTGTAGTTGTCTTTAACCTTTGGCCTCCAGTATGGGATCCCATTTTACCTCCAGTACCTGGCTCACTGGCCGGAGTACTTCATCGTTGCTGAGGCTCCTGGAGGTGAACTGATGGGCTACAGTAAGTTCTGCTCGCTCACATTTTAATATTTTGCTGACTAGGATGGTCCAGTGGTCAGAAACACAAAAGAAGTCCACTTTTAGCTCATCTACTCTAGCACAAATGTACTTTACATAATTAGCATTATTTATTTAATATTAATATAAGATAGTAGAAAGATGTAGTCATGACAACAGACCATAAAAGCCTTGACTATCCATACATACATTTTTTGTTAAATAATACAAAAATAAAGCAAAAAAGTTTTGAAAAAACTTTTTAAAGACCGACTGGACCAAATCTATCATCCTTGAGACACTAAAAATGCACCACAGTCCTCAAACTTTAAGTGTTGGACAAACATAACAAATTCAATGATAAGAGGATTGTTACAGTGACAGGTAGAGTAACAAGAAAACATAACAGTTCACACTAACTGTCATGGAGCATGCCAGGAAGAGTCACCAGTACAATGAGTAAAATACATCACATCAACAGATACATTAAATGCTGTATTAGCAACACATTAGCCTCAGACAGCTAGCATAATGGCTAGCTTGGTTGGAAGCAAACTGACTGCAGAAAAGCCAAATGAACAAACAAACACTAATCACAAAGTTTGACATCATTTGTCTCTTTAATGTTTCACAGCTGACATGAAGACAAAATAACAACAGCAGCAACTATTAACATATGTTATTAACAACACGATTCTCACTGTGAAGGATTAATAAGTAGGATTCACTTTGGAAAATGGACATGAGTGAAATGAAAAACTATCAGTTTCCAGTTTTAACTGAGAAAAGTGGAGTTTGGAAAAGCTTGACTTGTCTCTCTAGCACCATCTAGTGGTCCGCTGATATAATGACGTCTTAACGATCAGCTTCTGAAACACTTAAGTACATCTGTGTCTTTAAACTTAATGTGTGTTGTAATTTGTGTTTATTTCATCCAGTTAATTAGGCCCATGAGATACATAAATCTGTTCTTATCAAATTTCTCATTAAAGGCTTTGTGATAGTTGCAGATAAAATGATTAAAGATCCCCTCCTGACATGTTTTAAGACATATAAAAATATTTCCATTTTTCCATTAAAAAAAGTTCAGCTACCTAGTTAAAATTCTTAAAACTACATCTACTTCTTCTCCCTCAGTGAATAATCCAGAATCTATTAATATTTATAGCTTCAAAAGTTTTCCTGCTTCACTGTAAAGTCCATTCTCAGTGTTTGTGCACAGGAGACACAGTTGCACCACCGCTGGCTCAAAACTAGTTGTAATGTCACAAATCATGCTGGCAGGTACACATATAACTGAGATTTAAGGTGAGCACAGAGAAACTTTCCTCCTTCAGCAGATTAAAATATTTTTAAAAATAATTTAGTATCCTAAAAAGGAAAGAACAGAATTCCATATCTGAAGGCTGCTTTGCTTTGGTAATTGATCGTACATACAGTAAGACACAGACATTTCACTTTTTCACCCTCTCTTCCTTCTGTTGCTTCGACACAGTGAACACTCAGTAAATCTTGTTGGACTCTCTGAGCTCATGACTGACTTGTGGTTTGTTTTTGCAGTCATGGGGAAGGCGGAGGGATCTGTGGCTCGGGAGGAGTGGCACGGTCATGTCACTGCTCTGTCCGTCGCCCCAGAGTTCAGAAGACTCGGACTCGCTGCCAAACTCATGGAGATGCTGGAGGAGATCTCAGAGAGGTCTGTACCGTCACGCCCTGGGGCCCCGTACCACTAGAGCTGTAGTAACTATGGATTCATTTCCAGATTATTTTCTTTAGTCATTGAAATGCTTAAAAAACATGAAACATTTCTTTTTGTCTCCAGTTCTAAAACCATTAAGTAGTTTTCTGATGCCTAAAATAGTTCATAGATACTGTTTGCTTTGATGTTTTTATTCTGTTAACAGATGTTGGTGATGTTGTGTGTAGCTGCAGTTTTTAATGCTGTCTGTGTGTCTTGTCCTGTAGGAAGGGCGGGTTCTTCGTGGATCTCTTCGTACGAGTCTCTAACCAGGTGGCGGTGAACATGTACAAACGTCTGGGCTACAGCGTCTACAGGACGGTGATAGAGTATTACTCCGCCAGCAACGGAGAGCCAGATGAAGACGCTTATGGTAAGACGATGAAAAAAATAAATACTCAGGTTTGACATTTCCTACCTCTGAGGCAACAACATCATGCTCAGTTTGACTTTTGTTTTTTTTTTTTTTAAAAGAAGCTTTTCAGATTCTTTTGACAGCTCAGACTATGTACTGTATGCACCCAGTGTAGAACTACTTTCTACTGAAGAAATACTTGTGTCAAATCTGTTCAGTGGATATTGTTTCTGGAAAGTGATGCAATTGTTGTTCAGACAGGAATCTGAAGAGACACAGTTGATAGGAACAAAACAGAAAACAATGAAAGCTTGTAGCCTTTCATTGTATTTATTAGCAGTTCCACATATTGTGTCTTTTAAAATTTATAGCCTTGATATTTTTAATGTCTTTCCTATTAACTGTGTTTTGTTCTTACAGGGATAAATAAAGTTCTATTTAATTGAAGATATCTCATAACCTGGAAACGATAAAACCCCAAATATCTGCCTGGATAGATATCACTCAAGATAAATGAGGGTTTTATTTGTATTTTGGTTAAACTTACCCTTTAATGACATTCTTTTACGACACTATATCTGGAGGAGTATAATTAACAAAACGTCTGTGCTTCACTTTTTGCTTTGACACAAAACAGAAAGGAGGATTGTTCCTCCAGAGCAAACAGCTGAAGTTCAAACAACTGATTATATTTCTCTTTTCCCTCCTGCAGACATGAGGAAAGCTCTGTCCAGAGACACAGAGAAGAAGTCCATCATCCCGCTGCCACATCCTGTCAGACCAGAAGACATCGAATAACAGTAGACTGTGGCTCTCTGACGCTCTGCTCCCTTTATCCTGATAATCAGATGTGAAATATGTGTAATTATTTCAGGACCTGCTCAGTTACGTGTACATAGTTAAGCTGCTTACCCATTTCTGAACGCTTAATAGTCAGAGAGCCACTGAGTGTACAAATCTTAATTTCCTAAATCACCAATTCAGTTTCTGTCAATATTCAAAATAAACATTTGCTTAAGAAATAACACACAGAGTGAGTTTGAATTGATGGATCTGTAATGACACAGTTGCATAAAAAACATACACAGTAGAAAATCTATCCAGGATGAATGTTCACTTCCCTCGTGTTCCTGAGTGGGGAAACTTCTATCTAATCTTTCTCTTCATCACTGCCCCTGCTCTCTTTCTCCTTCTTCTCTCCATCATCATCGTCACTGTCACTCTCGCTGCTGCTGCTGCTGTCATCGTCGTCTCGGTCGTCGTACGTGTTCTGTGGTTCTGTTTCAGTCGGAGTGTTTCTGTCGGAGTCGTTCTCCGGCGGGTCTGCAGGAGGAGCCGCAGGTTCGTCAGAGGGCAGCGATGTCGTCTCTTCAGGTGTTTGACCTTTTTCTGGAACGTTCTGGTCCTCATTCTCCACCTGCTGCCTCTTCCACATCTTGGCCATGGCCAGCAGCTTGAGGTTGGGCTGGTTAGCGGCGTCCTCGGGGAAGATGTAGTCGTAGTACTCCTCCCAGCCTGCGTCCGACTGCAGAGAGCGAGAAAAAGACTGATTAAAACCAGTGACTGGCTGCAACTAATTAAGTATTTTCATTCAATTAATAAATTTGTCTATAAAATGAGAAATTACTTAATCTGTTATCAAAGGTTTATAATCCTCAACAGAAAATAATATATTTGAATTACACTTTTGGTTGGAAAAATGCTGCCAAAGACCAAGAAAAAGGTCAGAAGAAGAACGAGACCTTCACAAGACCTGCAACTATTATTCCGCAGTGGTTTATGTCCAGTTCTTACCCCATCCTCGGCCGTCAGCTTCCTCCTCTTCTTCACTTTCTCAGGCAGCAGCTTCCTGACTCTCTCTCTGGTGCTGTCGGAGCCAAACTCTATCTCGAAGTCCCTCCAGGACTCGAGCAGCATCAGCCGCTCCTCCTTCTCCTCACAGGTCCTCATGCTCTTGTTGGCCTCCTCGTAGATCTGTCGGCACTTCTGCAGCCTGTCGGGGCCTTCAATCGACAGCTCGAACTTGGCGTAGCTGATCCAAACCTACATGAAAAGACAGATGACCACAGAGCTGGCAAATAGCTTATAAAGAGTTGCCAATGCTGGTCAACTTCAATCCACAAGAAATACTGGTCGAAAAATATTTTTATTTGTTTGGAGTGATAAAACCGCCAAGTTGGACAGATTTATAAAACAGTTTTTTCAGAACGCTTCATTTATCTTAAGGAACTTGCAGATACCCTGAATTATTACTGGATAAAGAAGTAATCAGGAAATGTATTCTTCATTTGATGAATTCCTGCCTCACACATCTCAGTGATGGTTTTGTTGGTTGATTAAGAAAATTAGGATCAGATTTTCACACTGATTGCAAAGCTCTTTCTGCAGGGTTCAAGTTAAATTTAAGACTTTTTAATATTACATAGAACGCAATTTCAGTACGATCATACTGGCCAAACATATAAAAGTATTAATGAAAACCAGAGGGAACAACATGGCCTAGTACTTCCCTGTGATATATAACAAAAATATTAAAATCTATTTAACTTCCAGGTATTTCTGAAAGCTGCGGTGTGCAGTTCTCACCTTGACATGTTGGGTGCGCTGCAGCAGCCTCTTGTAAAGGTTCCTCGTGTTTCCAAACTCCTCCTGCTCGATCTCAAAGTCGATGTAGGACTTCCACAGCACCTGAAATGAAACATAATAAGTGTGTTTATAAGTTTCTTATCTTTACTTTTTTATTTTGTGAGAAGAGTTTTCTGGTCAGTCTGAAATAAAATTATAGACTCTCACCAACTAACTGCATTTCAGTCATGAGGTGAAGACACAGAAGGTAGGAAATTATAAAAAAAAAAATATTAGCAATTTTATTTTTAGCCAATATTCCTCAGCCAGAAAAAAAAAAGGTTGGATGAAAAGCAGTATTTGATACCTCTGGCATGTCCAGTCGTGGCTGTCCGATGGCGAGTTCAAAGATGGCACGGGATCTGTCGACGTCTCCCAGGATCGTCTCCAGCTCTGCGAACTTGATCCAGGTGGTGCAGTTCTCCGGACTGAATTCCAGGTATTTCTCGTACAGCTTCCTGCAGCGGTCGAACTCACGGAGCTGCAGCTCCAGCTCGATGTAGCCCTTCAGCAGTTTGTTCTTTGGGCATTTCCCGATTGCTGTGCCCTGTGAGGAGAGATGCTGATGAGTGGAATCACTGATGCAAACAAGACTTTCTTGTTTATGGCTTTTAGTATTAAAAGGTGACGTGTTTGCTCCTAAATGTACTGTGTTTTATTTATTTGATATTGAGATTTTTACCTGGTTAAATATAGGAAAATTAAAAATAAATGCTTCAATTTCAGTTTGTCAGTAGTGAAAGAGAATATTAATGTAAATGTATCACAGCTCATATTGGACCTTTAGATTGACTAAATAACATAGTTTTCCATGTTCTGATGTGTCCTGCTGGGATAGATGTTATTTCCATTGTCTTGTTTTTCTCGTGTCTCTGTGGTTGAATCTTACCATGACCTTTCTGGCTCCCTGAAGGTTTTTCTGTCGGATCTCAAACTGAGCATAGAGCAGCCAAATCTTAGCAAAAGTGAACTGAAAGAAAAACAAGATGTGATTATTTTCATTTGGTGTTAACAGCAAGACCACTTTTTCTGTAATAACCGTATTATCTGCATTGTGTTTTAGTGAAATGATTCTAGTGCTGTTAAAAGAGAAACAACAAAGAAACAGAACTCCTTATATGAAAATGGAAATCTATAATTACCTTTTTGTGGGGGATAAGATCCAGACAGGCCTGATACACCTGCCTTGTTCTCTCAGGATCCTGCCAAGAAGCAAATAAAAATGTACATTTAACATTTAGCATAGTTTGTTATTGATTTGTTAGTCATTGAGATCTTGAGTCAGTTTTTTATTAGTGAGGAACTCGTCCATAATGTAGAGAAATGTATTTGGTCTCACCACTAACTAAAAACAAACAAATATTAATCAACATTTTTAAAAAGTTAAAGGGCACTTTGACAACCCACGTCTGCCTCTAATTATGCAAACATTTTGGATTTGTTTGCCTTTTGTGAGTGTTAGGAATGTTCTTCTATAACAACACCAATACATATCTCATTAGTCTCTCAAGGTGAAATGAAGTTTGATAATGAGATGAAAAGTGAGTAAACCGACCTTGACCTCCAGCTCTTCATACAGAGCGTAGTTAATCCACAGGTAGATGTATCGTCTCCAGTGTCTTTTCTCCTGAATGGGGGGAATGTTGGCGATGGCTCTCTCATAAACCTCTCTGACTGTGTCAGGATCGGCGTCGCTCTCCACCAGGCGGAGATAATCAAACCAAGCGTCGTAGTTGTGTGGGTTTGCCTGGATACATACAGAAAAACGCCAATGATGAAGACAGGAAGTAACTTCTAAATGACAGCTGGTAGACCAACTTAACAACCATATACAATATACAAGTGAAAAAGAGGGGTTGTATTATATTCCAGGACTAGACAAAAACATAATCACATCAGATATTCTCCATGAATGGAGAGTTTTAATGTACCACCGGCTCCTACAAAGAATTCTGCATTATGGATCGTTTATAGCCTTAAAGTTGCGAGGCTAGCGAGTTTCTTCAAGTCTGTTTTTCTTTTACAGCATCAATAAACATATAAATGACTGGTTAAGTTTTTTTTTGAGGTGTACTAACACTGTACTGACACTCAATAGATTATTACTCGTAACAACACATGGTCTAACTACATAAATCATGGCATGTATTCATGTGAATCAAAGATGAAGAGCAGGTTTTTATACGACCGTTCTTGATTTTTTTGTAAAAACCTGCATGTGACCAGATTGTTTTTCTACACATTAGTCGACCTGCATGAAGCCAACTCTTTCAGGCTACTGATGGTGGTTCAGGTACTAGTTTCCAAGATTGATACCTTGACTTCCTCCTCATACTGGAACCTTCGTTTGCTGACGATGACGTCCTCGATCCCTCTCCGGTCTCCAAACTTCTTCTCGAACATCGTATAGTTCTTGAAGAGCTCCTGTGCCTGGTGTTTAGGGATTCTGTCCAAAGCATACTTATAGATCACTCGAACACGTTCAAACTGTAAAGCAAAGGACATTTCATACAATAACAGTCAGTCAACAAGTTTGTCAACAGCCAAAAACTGCTCCTACAAAACACAGTTCTCAAGCTAGTTCCACAATCTAAGGACAAAGATAGCAATAATTTTAAAGACTCTATTTACATTTATACATAGAAAATAACTAATTTAATCTGTTACAGTTTGGTTTTGTTCTATATTGGGCTGCACTCACCTCTTTCTGAGTCTCTTCAAACCTGGCGAAGGCCACGAAAAGGTTTTCATCCACATGTTCCTCCCCGAAGAACTCCACCGCCCTCTCGTACACCTTCCTGCCGTGAGCGATGTAGCCGTGCTTCTCTTCAAAACGAGCGTACTTGATCCAGTTCTTCACTTCCGGGTGGACGATGACGAGTGCAGCGGAGTTAAGGAGTTTTTAGACCACAAAAAAATATCATCCTGACATTTCAAAGCAAAAACACCAAACATCCTCTCGTTCCAGTTCCTCTAATGTGAGGATAAATTGCTGGTATCTGTTTTATATTATTGTAAAGTCTTGTTTTGGTTGGACAAAGCCATTTTCACTATTTTCCAAGAATTTTTTAAAGAAATTAAATGAATGAATTTGAGAAAATAATCAGCAGATTTTATTTATGAAAACATCAATAAAAGGATATATCGCTCATAAATAGTGCGGGCTTTGTCCACTTCCTTGTAGCGCAGCTCAAAGTTGATGTAGGAGTGCCAGGCCTGTTCTTCGGGCTCCCACTCCATCCAGCGCTCAAACACCTGCCTGCAGCCGGCGACGTTCCCCAGCATTTCCTCCATGTAGGTGTACTTGTACCTGGTAAAGGACAAAGAGTCAAACGTGAATAAAGCAGAGGTGTCTCCTGTGGAGCAAAGGACAACCAAAGAAAAGCACAAGTAGGCTACAAGCACACAACAAAGATTCTCCATCTACACTATACAGTCACATACATGTACTGAACTTTCCAATTTATCAAAAAACATTTTAAATTGATCAAAATGTTTCCTTTTCTGTATATAATAATTAGTTGATAGATCAACGAGTCTACTACTTAATTGTTTACATAAAGCAAAAATGGCAAAAATCCAAGTCATACCAGAACTGATTGACACGCGGCAGGATGGTGATGCCTCTGTCCCAGATGTTTCGGGCGTGGTTCACCTGGCGGCTCTTCATCTCCATCTCGGCATACTTCAGCCACAGAGTGATGTTGCGGTGGTCGACGTCCAGCGCTCGCTCGTAAATGGAACGAGCCCTTTAAATCAGAGGAGGAAAACAGTGCAGCAGAGACATGAGTGGGGCAATCTCTGTGTAAATTAGGCTAAATTTACCTGAACTTGTTATTGGAAAGACTGATCAGATTTCTTCAAAAAAGTTTTTTGGAATCACAACATCCTTACTACAAAAAAAGCTAATCACAAAATGATACGATGCTATGAAAGGTTACAGAGATAATATTTCAGATGAGAAAATTGTGTGGACATACTTGAGCAAGGCATTTAAACCTTTGGAGTCACTGAAACTAACATTTTGGGTGTTTTTCTATTAAATTATTGAGAATTTCTCAAACTGACCATGAAATAAGTCTGATTTACTGCCAGTTTCTGCAGAAAAACATTATGTCCTGACATTAAAGCAGTAAATACACACACAGTACCTCTGGATCTCCTTCAGGCTTTCCTCCCATTGTGCGTATTTAATCCAGTTACTGATGACGGTGCGATTCTTTCTGATGTTGTCCTCAAACCCCTGCAAGCAAACACAGACATCAGTCTCATAAAAAGTAAAATATGATTGTTTGCTGGAAACAATGGAAACACAAAAAAATATAGTTGAACTAACATTAGTCTTAGCACTTCTATCTCACACTTTTAAAACAATTATAAGTTGGTATTCAACAACTGATATTGTTCAAATGTGGATAAAAGATCTTTTCTTCATAGTCAAGGAAAAATTAGAGAATCTCAACTCTTAGTTTTGGAGAGATTTCACACTTTCAAACTGTAGTGCTCCAAATTTAAACCAAAACATGCCAGCACTGACACAAATGACATGTTGGTGCAACAGACATTTCACTGCTTGTAAGCACTTACCTTCCTCTTCCTTAGTTTGTAATCGTTCAGCTCTTCCTCATCAGTGATCTTCTGTTTTGGGGGTGGCGGCAGAAGTTCAAGCTCCCTCTCTTTGGCTTCTCTTAGCAGCTGCTCAGCGGTGATCTGAACCTCTGCGGGAGCTTTATTTTTCACCTGAAACAACAGAAAGGTCCTTTAACATGATGTGAACATTGTGTCTTCATGTTCTATGTATCCTATTCCTGACTATCCTTAACTTTTACCACATTCAAGTTAATTTATTCCCTTTATGTGAAACATAAACTGTAATATTGAGTAACATACAACCCAAATCAAACATGAATTTAAAGGAAACGTTTCACTATGTACACTGGGAATGTTTTAGAGATAGCTGTGAATAATACCAGCTGTGTTTTATAAAAATATGGAAAGAATGACTGCTTCTATATATATATATACGAGTATATTTATGTAGCAGTTTGAGACAAAGACTATATACAAGATTCACCTCCATATAACTAATGTAGAGCTTTGTGTAAGGCACAATTTAACCAAAAGTCAAAGCTTTTTGTGTGCAGAACTATAAACTGGCAGAGGAACAACTTTGTTATGTGATTAAGCTGAGACTGAAGATGATCCACTGTATATTTTATTGCTTATTATAGAATCAATTCCAGGTTATACTTCTTTAGTACAATGTCCATCACTGATTGGAAGACTACAGTATATAAAACTTGTGTTGTTTTTTAGAGAGAAGATCTTTTGTAAGTGCATTATGAAGAGATCTTATAATGGTCAGTATGAACAGGAGGAATGATTACAGCAAGAAAAACATCATCATCATCATCATCATCATTTGGGCTTCTGACTGTTGTTTTAAAACAGACTTGAAAGAACCTGTCCTTTAAAGGGGCTCAAGTGTTGAGTTGTTTTCAGGTGTTACTTGTATACGTGATTAAAACACAGGGAACACAAACAAGACACAGCATGGAGGAGAAATAAAACAGTTCTAGTTCAGCTCTGATCGGTAAACAAGTTTTCCCAGATTGTTAAACCTGCTAATGTTGTTTATGATTGTCGACGCCAACTTAAATGCTCACCATACCACCCAAAATAATATTTTGATACATTCTAAAACATAAGGTGTCCCATATATAAGATCTAAACTAAAAGATCTAACACAGGCGTTATCTCGGCAAGTTTTCTGATTTAAACTTTAGCGCTGCCTGTTAGCATTAGCTTAGCGTCAGTCAGCTCATGGCTGCACTACGACTGTTTGTTTTTTCTTACCTTCGCCACCTTCGGTATCCGCTGTTTACCCGCCGCCGTCGAAGCCATTTTTCTGGCAGGTTTAACCGAAAACTATGCAGCAGACTTTGGACTTACAAATATTAACAGAAACAACAAAAACTGTGGGACACGGGAAGAAACGTTTCGCTCACATCCAACCAGCGCGAACCACCATGACGGTACCCAGCATGCCTCGCGAGTTGACGTTCAGTGCACGCAGCGTTCTGTTGCTACGGTTACAGAGCTTGTTGTATAGTTAGCTGCGGTGAGCTAGCATTAGCACAAACTAGCAAAATATTCATATGGTAATCAACTCAAGAGGTTTCTTTTTTACGGAGCTACGTATACATTTATTTAGAACTTTCATCCACAACATTAACTCGTAAGTCTAACGTTGCAATTTGTAAGAAAAATATCAGTAAAAGGTAAGTTTAATGGTAAGATTTTTATTAAAATCACTGTTGTTGTTGGATCATTGTTGTGACTGACATTAGGGCTGCAAGTGACGATTATTTTCATTATTGATTAATCTGTGGATTACTTTCTCGATTAATCGATTAGTTGTTTGGTCTATAAAATGTCAGAAAATGGTGAAAAATGTCGATAATTGTTTTCCAAAGCCCAAGGTGACGTGTTTAAATGTCTTGTCCCGACCAACAATCGACAACCCAAAAATATTCAGTTTACTGTCATAGAGGACTAAAGAATCCAGAATATATTCACATTTAATTCATCATTAATCATTAATTAATCATTTTTTCTTAAAAAATGGTGCCAAATTAATCAGTTGTTAAAATAGTTGGCGATTAATTTAATAGTTGACAACTAATTGATTAATTGACTAATTGTTGCAGCTCTAGCTGAAATCATACTTTTCTCTTCTATAATCCAGTGAAGATGAGGACAATAACTTCAACCAGCGGCCAAGTGGAAACTGTGGCCGTCAGAAGAAGCGAATCAGCCGATGCTCAGGGGATTGACAGCCTCATCAGCCCCTCAGCCCTGGAGGTTTTTGGAAAGGTCAATGTAATTCATCTTCTGTAAGAACAAGTATTTCTTTTTTGGTATCTAAAGTATGGAGAACAGACAGGCTTTCTGTAAAGAAGCACACTGAAAAACTAACTGTTACCTGTCTCATCTAAGTCACTGATCTGTCAAAGTACCCTGCATTAGGGCAACGTTTATTTAAGCTGTCCATTAATCTGTCCATTAATCTGACGCAATTACTTGTTATAATGTTATATAAACATGATTTTCTGGTTCTTGTTTCTCCTCTGCTCTCCTGGAACTTCAAGGGAGAAAGCCAACCTGGCAGTGACCCTGGCCAATGAAAAGGACGACATCCTGGCCCACGCTTCCTTCTTCGATCACCCTGTTGGAGACTTGGTGGATCAAGCTCACTGGGAACCTTTCCTGCAGAAACACTTCAGAGCTGAAAAATGCACAGTCTGTATCAATTTCAGATGTCTGTAGTAGAAAAATTCTGTTGATGGATGCAGGCGGGGGGTCAGTTCTTTCAGTTGGTTAGTTGAAAACATAAACAGTCACTTCAGATCACTGAATTCTTATAGATCTGTCATTTGTAATTGTTCATATGCTCATGCCAAGACTTTTTCACTTTTTAAAGTTTGACAAAAATTTCTTAGATCAACAATGTTTTCCCTTCTGCAGCCTTTCAACACACTCTTCACCCACCTGTTTGTTGCAGAGCCGAGCTTCGCCACAGCAAGTCTAAAGGAAATAATGAGGTATGAAAAAATAAGGGTGTGTGCCCTCTTTTTGAAGCTGAGTAAAACTTGTGTAATTTGTTTAGTGTTTTACTTTTTGAATTTCTGTTGTTTTACTTTTGTTTTATTTAATCTAAAGAATGATATATAGCCTTACATGTCAATACATTAAATATCCATGTAGTGTAAGGGGTTATGTGTAACTGGAAATAATGAACATGACACTGCCAGAATTCAGCTCCCCCTGGAGTACTGAAAATGGTAGTTACTGTAAGGTGTAGAGCTGCAATGATTAGTCGATTAATTGATTAGTTGATCGACAGAAAATTAATCGGCATCTATATTGATAATCAGTCATTTTTTTTAGAAAAATGCCAAAAATCTGCTGTTTTCAACTTCTCTAATGTAATGATTTAATGCTTTTCTTTTGTCATACGTCATAGTAAACTGAATATCTTTGGATTTTTAACTGTTGTTTGGCCAAAACAAGACATCTGAAGACGACTACTTGAGAAAATGATCAGCACATTAACAGATAATGAAAATAATTATCAGTTGCAGCCCTAGTAAGGTGCTTTGGTTAGATGCAACTACAGAATGTAGGTTGATAAAGGTTAATTCAATGTCTATCAAAGTACAATTCCTTTATTGTTACTGTGTGCATCTTTTTACAGGGCTGTCTTTAACGCCATTGCAGAGCTTGAATACATCTGCCTGGTCAGCCCAAATGCTGATGATTCAGGTGAAGAACTGCTTCAAATTCATTGCTAAGTTTGTCATTTGTTCAGAATTTTATTCATTCATTCATTCAGAAATGAAGAGACTCAGTCTTGTGACTCTGTGTCCAGAGCTGGGGCTGGATGAGGTGTTTGAGCCACTGCAGCGCCTGACTGAGCCCGGGCCTCAGTGCTTAGCATTAATCTGCCACAGACAAGATCACTGTCCAAGACTTCATGTGCACCCTGCCAGGTGATTCCAGATGATTCCTCTCAGCTAACATGGTATCTAGCTAGAAAACAATGAAACATGTGTATAGTGCATATATAGTGCATATTCATGTAGTGCAGTGAAAAGTAAGGGGGTGGAGATCATGGTGGTGGATGGGCATGTAAACATTTGCCTTTAACACCAGCGTGTCATCTGCTGGCTAGAATGCCCATACTCAAAAATCAAACATATACTTTATTGTGCCCACATTTCATTAGAAGCACAGTGTTAACAGTGAATTTGCCACCAGAATTCAATGGATGTGGATCTTCATGACTGTTGTGCTGTAGGTGGGTAAAGTTAAAGCTGCATTCATTGATTTTTTTTTTTGGCCACTTGGGGGCAGAAGAACTCCTTCATCTAATTGTGACATACAGTATTATCACCTTATAAAGTCTGTATGGCTAACATACTCATACAGCAGACACAGAGCAGCCTGAAACCAACCAACACTATGACTTAAATGAGGCTAAAAACTTTGTAGAGCTGCAGAGTTGGTGATAATCATTTGTGGGTTGAGCACTATCAACGTCCCACTGCATGCTACAGCGTGTAACTTGATTCATTGTAATATAAACAAATACTGATTGGTGGATTTTTAAGATGTAGGCTCACTACTTCTCTTTTTGTATCTCACAGGGTTGAAGATCATGATGACATTATGCAGATATTTGCAGAGCAGACAAAACTACTGTCAGTCATCGATCAGCCTTATCTCCTGGCAGAGCTCATCGAGGCTCAGAATGAGGAAAACCACATGGCTGTTTGTGAGGTTTGTTCCAACTTTTATCCTTCTCCTTACTTAAAACAAATAGAATTACATGTTTTTGTTGAAAGTTTTGCAATTTTGTGCCCATTTGTTTTGAAAAGTCACCCACAACAGATATTAAACTGAGAAAGCATTTCACTCAACCCATTTCTGGTCTTATGTGAGTTAAATAATTTGTCTCCAGTCATTCCTGGTCCACTGTTGGGAGGTCTAAAAATGTAATAGCAGCTCGCTGATGATGCTTTGACTGATTGTCAGAAACCCCTGCTGGGGTCCGTTCCCTCGGGACCTGGGAGACGACAGATCTTCTCTCCCCTCCCCGCCAGTCAGGCTGACATGTGTTTGCGGCAGCATATGGCAGATACAAGCTGATACTTGGCCAAGACATGCTCTCACTGAACATATTGTGTCCAGACATCTGAAGCATTTTGGGCTTTTTGTCTGAATATGTTCAGTACTTGGAGTACAAACAGTCCAACATTGCCCCAGAGGGTTGGGCTGCTCAGTCCGCTGAACTATTTATGAAGCCATGTGATTTAATTTTCTTGAAGATGATTTAAATCAAAACTCAAACCAGCATGAGAATTAATAGTTTTTTAAGATTAATGAAGAATAATTATCACTTTTTAAAACAGCATGTATATATGACAAAGGACTCTCACCTCAAGGTCCACATACTAGCTGTTTTGAAGCTTTTGATCATATCACATGATCTTCATCAGTAGATGGAGTTTGCTCAGTTTAAGCCAACATGGAGGAGAAGTCCTTATAGTGCTCAGAAACGAAATGTTTATTACTTTCTGTGCAGAAGGAAACAGCTTCCAGACAGCAAGTGTTTAAAACAGAAAATGGAAAACTCAGACATAGATAGGCATATATCATGGGGGAAATACGAGTATGACTGTTGTGTTGATGGTTGTGTGTGTGTTTTCTTTACAGAGTGACGGAGTCGCCGTCGGCTTCATCAGTGTCACTGCTGATGTTGATGTGAAACAGCTGTGCGACAGCTTTGAGCTGAGTGAGTTTGATGGTTTGTACAAACTGCAGGAAACGAGACACGATGAGCCTGCTACTCATTCTGATACAAGAGAAGATGAAGAAGCACTGAGACAAACACAAACCTCAGATTCACAGCAGGTAACTCATACCTCTGTAAACACCAACCTGATGTATTTTGGTCAGATAGATTAAGATAATGATGACATTTCACGGTCACAATAAGGAGGCATTTCAGTGGTATCTCCCTGCTAAAATTTGTTACAATACAAAAAAAGGAAAAGTCGTTTTTTATTAAACAGCCTTTAATTGTGACAGATAATTTGGTTCTTGCTGAAAAAGTCAAATAAAAAGTTTAAATTGTTGCTGGATTTTAAAAGACAATGAGAATAGACTAAGAAACTTGAATGCAGGAAGTATTTGGACTGAGTGACTGTTGCACTGACTCTGTACTCCAGAAATGTTATTTGAAATGAAACAACCAGCACTGTCACCTCTGTTTGAGGTGATTTAATAACAGACTGTAATTGAAAAAGTTTATGAGGTGCAGCGTGTTCATGTAACAATAGCCCAATAGTGCAGCTGTTACAAAGCATTTGTCTTTAGTCTTCACCGTCTCCTTTGTGGTCTGTTTATAGTTACTGTCACAGTCATCTCAGCAGGAGGAGACACAGCCGACTGGAGCAGGAGGGTGTTTGGAAAAACACAATGTTTTCTGTATTCAGTTCTTCGTTATTGACAAGAATTATGAAATGAGGTAAGATCGGGGTGAGGGTATTAGTGAACAGGTTTTTTAGAGCTCCATTGTTGTCCAAAAACTATTAAACCTCGCAATACGCCGTCCTGCTGCCATCAGAGCACCAAATGTGTATTCATCCACTGCTGAAAACAGTCCCCAACAACAAACCTTTCAAAAATGAAATTACATATTTAGGAGCTGTTTTTAAAGATTTATTTCTTCAGTAGGAACCAATGGGCTTGTAGCTGAGAGCCACAGACAGAGTAGGGAAGTCAGAAAGTACTGAGAGACGGACTAACACATTGTTGGTTTTGGTCTTTTCATGGGATTTGTTGACAATAATAAAAATGTAGAATTTCACCAGCTTTATCCTTTAAATGCAAAAATCCGTAATTAGTCTTGAACTAATAAAACATTTTATTCAGGTTGGATGTTTTATGCTGTGATGAATTTCAAGAAGCAGTATAATGGACAGAGTAGCTTGTTTGTTGTATTTAAAATGTTGAGATACACAACTTGAAAAGTGAAGGTAATTAGCATTGTCTACTGGCGAATAAAAAAGGCAAAATGTTAGAAAAAGTTACATGTACTTACTAAAGAGTGGCTGTAACTTCATCCAAAATCAACTTTCACAGAATTAATATTCTACAAATTCACAGAAAGTCAGATACCAGAAGTCAGTTTTTTTAATTGACCTATGTTTTTAAAAGTATTCCATATTTTTACCTTAAATTGCTTTCACCAGTGCTGCAGGAGCACTAGTGGCAGCCGTCCACACTTACATCAGTCATATGCTGTGTTAAAGCAGGGAGAGTGACTGTTAGTTGGCTCCTGCTGAGCTCCTCTCACCACCGCCTTACCTCCCAGCCGTTACTGAATATGGAGCGGAGTCGCTTCCTGCCGAGAGTGAGCATGTTATTAATGAGAGCCGCGCTTAAAGTGACAGCGAGTTGAGGGCGAGAAGTTGAGCTGGAAGCAGCGGGCAGATTGGTCGGCCAGTTGTTCCACCACAGTGATCACCAACTTGGCTTTGATTGTGACGTTGGCACGGACACATATTTTCACTTAACTTCTTTTTCTTCTTCTGCTTCTTTTCCAGATCAGTGGACTTTATTCCATATGTATTCAAACTTTTCCCAGTGAGTATCATCTTTGCATGTTACATTTAAGATTTTTGACTGATTCTCTATTAGAAAATATGTTTTTGTTTACGAGTTGTATAAATCTATCGTTAAGCAAGAGATAAAATAAATACTCCTGTGTCCCTGCAATGATGATATGTTTCAGTATGTAATTGTAAAAACTGGATTCCTTTACACATCTTGAGGGATTTTAAAGTCATCAAATACAATGTTGAAATATTTATAAAGTGCACTTGGCCTTGTTTTGAGTGACTGGAGCCTTGACTTTGAGCTTTGCCAATAGAACTGGAGAAAAGTGTTTAAGATCCCTGAGAAGTCTTTGAAATACCTTCAGAAAATAAACCTTTTTCTGATATATTGAACTTATCTGCTCTGTGTGGTTTATGTGTTGTCCTTGTGTCTATCAGGACCGGGACTTCTGCATCATCACAGTTCCCACGTTGTCCCCTGAGTTCCCGTTGCTGCAGAGCTTCCTCAGGGTGCCGCCGCGTCCCAGCAGCTTGTTGCCCCGTGAACTCTACATCTTCCACCGTGTCGGGCTCAGGTGGGCGACCTCTCAAAGAAACCAGGTTCTCCTGACAGGTTAAACTCAACTGCTTCTTAAAGACAGCATCAGTTTGTTAATGTCACATCAGTGTTGGTGTCTTGGTATGATCCCTGTGGGGTGTAAAATACAGTGTAGAGGATGCAGGAAACTAACGGTCTGCTCATGGATCCAAGTTTATTTATTGTAATTATAATAATAACTCTTAAATAATCTGATTATGATTTATTATTCACATTGAATACTCGTTGCACGTTTACATACCAGTGTTCCTCTCAGTTTGTGGTCATAGTGTGGTTCTTGCAGGAGTGTGAAGGTGAGGCCGGCTGTGGCTGCAGACCGACCTGCGGTCTCTGACCTGGTGAAGGGTTTGAGACTGAACAAGTCCCTGCTGCAGGACCTGGACCTGTTCTATGAGACCCACAGAGACCCGGTCAGTTAACACACACTAATGCCAACACATCAGCCACTCTACACACTGTTTTCTTCAGACTGTAGACCAGTGATAGGCAAATAGAGGCCAGTGGGCCAATGCTGGCCCTCAAGCAAAAACATTTGTTCCTTTAATAATGTAAACATGTGTCATACATAATGGAACATTCTCTCTGTCTTTATAACTTTATTCCTGCTTAAGGACGTAATTTCAAAATCCTGCTTGTGTCCCCTCTGCTCGTAGAGTTTTAGTTTGATTGACTCACTACAATCTCTGGACAGTGTCCTGTCCAGATGAGTGAAGCGCTGAGTTTAAAATGTTGATACATCTGAGTCACTTTTAATTATTGCTGTGAATAATTATTGCCTCTCAGGCAACAGGCTGCTCTGTGGTGGAGCTTATAGGAAAACTTCCAGATTTTTCAACCTGGACCCTATTTTCCCATCATTTTGTGTCTAAGTGACTGATGGGGACAACAATTTTTGAAATTGGTCCAGTGTTGAGTGAGAACTCTTCAGCCAGCAGCCGTGAAATGGGCTGCAATGTAATCCTTTGGGGCAATTGTGCCCCGTCAATGTACGTCCACTAAAAGTGTTTGTTTTTGCCACTGACAGGCTCAGATTGTTATTATAAGTGTCTGACAACATTATGGAAAGGATCATATAGAGAAATAAAACTTTTTTCTTTACCTCTAACTTTCCTATTGTGTCTATCCAAGTCTCGCTCAAGGAGAAGTCTCATTCTGAAATTACGCGAGAGTTGAGTTGTTGCAGGAAGACAATGGTGGAAATGTGAGTGAGAAATGTTGACTTAAATTTTTATTTGCAGTTAATATTCTGTGAAACATCAGTGTACATCTATAAAAGATAAGACAGTAGAGGACAGAGCTCTTTTTAGTAAATATGCAATACAATATATATATATATATATATATAATATTGTATATATAATGTGTATATATATATATACACATTATTTAAGCATCAGTTGTCTATTGATGAACTAAATGTGATTTTAAATAGGGTTAGTGTGTTAATAATGCAATTGTTGTATCCCTACCACTGTTAAGGTTATTCCAGTATTAACCAGTTTTCTCCTACTTGACCGAAACTCGCCTGTAATATGGTCAGTTTTTAATTAGCATAAACAGTAAATAGAGAAAATATCATGGTTGAAATTTTAACTGGGCACCCTTGAACTTTTAAAATGAAATGATGATCATTTTGGACCATCAAGTGTGACTCAAGCTGGTATGATGATTGTCTTGGAATAACGAGGAATATCGCACATACGCCAGGGAACAGATTGGTGACAATTCAGTTGAATGGATTTTCCTCTCTGACTGACACCCCAGCTGTCACTGCCGCAGCTCCCAAACTGATAATTACTTCTCAAATGAAAATGCAGCCACTTCATGTGTATTCATGGCACTGGACTCGTCACGTACAACACGGTGCATTCAGCACATATTCAAATCAGTACACACGTGCAAATTTCCATGTTTTGTCTTATTGTGTTGTTTCTTCAGGATGGGGTGCCGCTGCAGGCCTTTGTGGCCCAGGTGGACAGTCAGGTCGTGGGGATACTGATCATCAGAGATGAGCAGGTAGGTGCAGTTTACTAGTTCTCAGACCATCCTGCAGGTGTCGGGTTAGTGTTGATGGTTGCTTATGGTACGATCTTAGGGCTGAAGTGCTGAACTCCATTAAAAACTTCTTACATTTAAGAAGACAGGTAAGGACACTACAACACCTCATCACTGCAGGAAATAAAGATATTATTATTGAGAAATATTTTTTAGGCAGGTGTTGAGTTTTAACTATTTATACTAAATATATTTATACATTTAATCTTAGGTAGCTTCAAAGTTAAATTCTACACTTTTTTCTCATTGCTTGACAGTGTCACACACACACACACACACACACACACACACACACACACCCATATATATATATATATACAATAATAATAATAATCTTTATTTATAGAGCACTTTTCAGCAAAATAAAACAGAAAAATCATAAAATCATTAGATTAAACAAAAGTTAACAGATAAGACCAATTCAGTGTAAGATAAAACAAGAGAAAATTTACAATAAATAAAATACACAGTACAGTACACAGCAGTATATACTGTACATATACAGTATAGTATAACATTCATTGACAACAATTTTGATCAATTATTTAAGTTAGTTATCAAGTAAAACTTGATAACTTATCATGATTTCCTGTTTTTTTAGTTTTATATAACTGAATATATTTGGGTTTTGGATTGTTGCTCAGATTTCCCCTTTGGCTCTGACATATAATAGATTTATCAGTACACAGAAGAATAAACATACTGTATATGATATTGTTTACAGTCTACAGTTAACTAATCTACTTAATGAAGTACTTTAATGAGGCTACAGTATATCAGTAAAGGATGTTTTTTATGACTTTGGAATTTTATCAAATAGAAATCTCTACATGTCTTGTGTGTATAATCCGACACATATTGTTGTGTTATTCAGTCTGACATATTTAGTATTTTTAAAAACTTTTGGATCTTGACTAGAATTTAAAATACAGCTCTGGTTGCTTGAAAAATGCTTAGCAGCTCAACATGAGTGGCTCCACAGAGGTATATTTTAAAGTCTGTTGGTGAGATGAAGTTATTTTTTTGGCAAAATAGTTTAATTTATTTCTAGATTTAACTTGACACCACCGGCCCTATTAATAGCTAACACTGTAATTTCATTCAAGAAAAAAATGTTGAAAAACACTTATTACAATAATTTGATGCAACAATCATCAGCAGCTTTCGTTTTTTATTATTTGAATGAAACACAGGAGAACTGTATTAATCAAAAGAAAATATAAAATACAGAGAATTGTCCTGGAAATGTTCCTCTGTCATGGAATTTACAGAGTCTACAGAGAAATGACAGTATCATGCTGAATTTTTCCTCCTCAGGACATCGAGTACATTCGTGCCCACTACAACATCGAGAACTTCATCTATTTCAGCCATCATCGCTATGAGGAGCACGCTCAGATTCGCCACTTTGTCCTCAAACCCTCCTTCCAGCACTTCACAAAACACTTGTTTAAGGAGGTGCTTTGGCTGGCTCACAAATCCTGCCTGTACCACAGAATCTACCCCCCAAACCAGAGCCAGGAGGTGGGTGCACAGGGACCTTCAGGCCCTCACTGGCCCCTCATCACCGGGCCCCGAGCCTGCGTGCATGTCTGTTCAGATACACATTGTCATTAGTGTAATGAGCCTCAGTTCACACACTGCAAAAAATATAATTAATAATTCTTATTCAAGAAGAGACATTTTTACTTTTAAAGCTGGAGTGTCGGACTTTTACATATAAATGAAAGTCCGTTACATTCGATGTGTTTTACGTCAATCAGCAGTAATTGGTTTGCGACCATTGACCGGGGCAGACTGTCCTCAGTGTGCTCCAACTGCATCGCATCGCCAGGGCGGGGACCGCCTCACAGGCGTCTGCGGCGCTGACGTCAACAGTGTTTGTGTAATTACTCTCATTGCCAGAAGGGGGAGACAAAAGTTCCACACTGCAGGTTTTAGATTTGTCTTTACACACACGACATCAACATGTCCATCCATGGTAAATCTCATCTGCTACAATTGGACGCTCACACTAAAGACATACAGTCTGTATTTCTGTCTGTTTATTTAGTTATGGACCACACATTCTTTCAGGTTTTATTGATTCTTTGTCTCGGCTATATCTGCAGAAAACTGGAAGTTAAAATAAAGTCTATAAATCCTGATAGAAAACATGTTTTGTGAGTGACCATTTGTGGTCAAACATTTAAAGACATGTCAGAATCAGCTCTTAAATTTCTGTATTCTAAAAAGTGGAGCTCTTTGTTGAGCGGATCAGTTAGAAATAATGCAGGGAGGAATAGTACAAGCAGAAACAGCCACAGTGATGATGATGTTTGATGAAGAGCTGCAGACGACCAGCACACCTCCAACAGGTAAACTACTTACTTTTACTTTGCCCTGCTATGTAATGGAAAAACACTCACAGCGTGCCAGCTCGACTCCAGTCATGTCTCGGTGTGACTACCCCCAAAACAATAGAAAAATGTCATAATGTTAGCGAAGTCAAAGCGTAATAGGTCCCCTTTAATCTACAAAATACATTTTAAGATGAAGGTAAGCATCCTCATCCCCTGCTAAACTACATGCGGATATAACTACGGTTCAAGTTCACGGGGTGTAGCTGCACCAATGAGAACCAGAGATCCAAGTTTTGTTCATGTTATCAGAATTTTATTTGGGCAGAGAACAAATCTACAGCATCTCACATGCTGCAGATAAACCTGTGTTCTGTAGCTGTTTAGGCTGATCAGACAGAGGGATTTTTTAATGTAAAAGTGGGTCATTTTTTGCAGGGTTCTGCCCTCAGCAGACTGCTGTCCCTGTGGTCGGGGCAGCAGGTGCCGACAGCACTGCCAGCTCCACCTCTCCACACCATAATAAGACATTTCCTCAACGTGTAGAGGCCTCCACTTCCTCTGCTAATTACCTTCCACAAACAAGCACCAGATTGGGAGATGATGATGTGCAAATAGAATAATGGCAGAAGATAGCCAGAGAATTAGCTCTGTTTGGGCAGTGGGTGAAGCACTGGGTGATGTTTTCCATTCATAATCAGCTCATGTCAGTGGTGTAAACCTTGCATCATCTAACCCCTTCACCTGAGCTCATTATCACTTTGTCGTCTTCCAGTTACCTCCTGAGCCACCACGCTGAAAATGTTTAACCTCAGAGGGGATTTTTCTCTCTCTGAGCTCACTGACACTGTGCCCTCTTCTTCTGCACTCAGAATTCTTGTGTTCATCATCTGGATCTTGTCCTCAACTGCGCCGTCCCTGTCCGCCCGCGACGCCAGATCATCTACCCACTGGAGGAGCTTGGCATTAATGCCCCATCCAGGCGGATCACTGAGGACCAGGTGGGCAGAGCAGCAGCTGGCTGATGGGGAGCAGCCTGCCAGGGAATGTAGATTAGTTGAAGGCTGCTGAGAGAGAGAGAGAGAGAAAGAGAGAGAGAGCACAGCAGGGTGTTAATGTCACCACTAGACGGTGCTGTTTCAAAAGGGAAAAGCTTATAGTGAAGTGAAACTCCAGTATGATGGAATGAGCATGTTGAAATTTGTTGAATTGAAAGTACATTATGTCAAAAATGTATCAACAAACATGCAAACAAGAAGCTCCAAATTGTTTTTTTAGTCCTTTGAGAAGCTTTTTTCAAACTTATCATTATACATTTATGACTTGTGTGTGCAAAAATGTTCAGTTTGCTAATTATAATTGAAATACATCTATCACTCTGTACACATGGCTACAAATATTTTCTTGTTGATCAACGCAGGATTAAGAAATACGTTTTGTCCCGAGAGTTAAGCTTCACATATTTGATATCTGTTGAAACTTGTGTGAGTTTGAACAAACCATTTGTAACTAGAAAAGGCTGCATTCTCTATAGAAGAAAATATGTGTGCTCATCCATCCGCTGAAGTGGAAACATTTGAAACTGCCTAAATGTCATGAAATGTTGAATCTTTGGAGCTTTGGACATTGAGGCACTTAAGAAGGCAGGAAGGAACTTTATTGTCTACACTGTGGGAAATTAACTTTGGTTTCATCATGCAGCGCCAAAAAACAACACAAAACAGAACAATTGACAATACCGGACACCACATCAACAAACAACATTTAAAATACACAAGTACAGTAGAAAATAGTTAAAATGCAAAAATATACAGTAGTAAAACAAAATGGAATTCTTAAAAGAATTGATCTGGAAAATAGTACTCTTGGTGTGGTTGCTTTTAAATACAGTTCTTACTTTATTTGACATAGTTTTGGAAAATCATACATGTTTATCATCCGAACTGGTTTTTGTCTATACTCTTTTATTGCATCTTAACTGAATATCATTGTGTTCACTCGTTTGTAGTGTGTGACAGTTGTCTTAGTCTGTTTATGTTGTTTGTATTATTGTTGTAACAGTGTTTAGAGACTTTGGACAAGTGTGTTATTTGTCGAGACTTTTACCTAATTGAAGTTGTAGCTGAAGTCGAAGCACTAAAATAAGTGACAGATGAAATTCAAGCACTGAAAGAAGATGAAGTGTTAAAATAAAAGTGATGAAATGATCTGATGTGACAGCATCGAATGAGTTGTAATGTCAGTGAGCTGTAAGCACTGACAGCATAATCACAGAAAAGAGTAGAAATGTTAGTATAAGTTCACTGGAAGGAGTTGCAGTGTCAGTGATGTGGCTGAGATAGTTGAAAGAAGATTTTGGATGGAAGTTTGAAATTGCAGCTGTGTCGGAGCCTTTAAGGCAGAATCTCATAAAGTTTTTGTTTGGTTTGGTTTTATTCTGTCATAAACAACCTGCAAATAACACACTTGTCCAAATATTCACAAAACAACCAACAACAAAAAACAAGAAAAAGAAAACTACAACAAAAGACACATTCAATCCAACATGAGTTATTGTCATTCAGAAACAAAAAATATCAAATGAAATAAAATAAAACAAACTATAAATAGCTGATAGTTTCTGTTTGAGAAATTTAAAAATAATTAAAACTGAAGAAGCCGGTAAAAGAGTGAAAGCAGCAGATGAATAATGATAATGTCCTGGACTGTTTCTTCTTCTTTTGTTTTACCATGAGTCACGTGTTCTGGTCTTAAATCCTCCAAGCCGGGCTGATCTTAATGTGGCTGTGATTTATTTTAATGTCATGCACTTCAAATATTTACTGCACATCCAGCAGTGCTCTTTAGACCCGAGGCGTCACCGTGTACACTCACATGTTCATTTCACTCTATCAAACCTAGTCCGCCCCCTTCGCCACAGCAACACAACAGTCATGATTTCCAGGCTACCGTGCAGATAAGAGCTTCGCCTCTGAGCTTTTTGTCTCTTTGCCTCCCGATGTCGGCCTTCCGGATGATGAATCAAATTTAAAGCACCTGTTCCCTCTCTGTCAATACAGGATCATATTACACAGAGCCGTGGTCATTGTGTTCAGGAAAGGTGAGGCATCTCCAGCATGATAAGAGCTGCTGCACCTGCTCCGCTGCACATGTAGATGAGGCAGGAGCTTTGTTCATCTGATTTCCTCATCTGGTTAATTCCTGCAGTATTCAGATGGATGCATGTAGGCATTTAATTTGCCTACATGCAATAAAACATAGAGGAACATGTAGTTTTGTGTGACAAATGCTATATTAGCAGATTAGGTTTTTTCAATAATTTCCTAAAAGAAGCTGCTGTGTAACTGTTCATTCTTAGGACATATCTTTGAAAGGGTCATGTGATTTGGTAGTATAAAGGAAAGATGCTCATTATAGAGTTTTTAAGAAACAACCTAATATGCGAATATGTAGTTTGACACACAAACTATGTACGAACCCAAATATAGTGAGTGGGCACCAACTAAACCAACGTAAACACTTTTTTTTCCTTATAATTTGTACCAAATTGCACCCTCTCTGTAAAATATCCTAAAATTACTGTTAAATACCTGCAAATTACTCAGGAAATTAGTATACAATTAAGGGAGCTGTAAAATAAAGCATTAGCAAAATAATACTCATCAACATTTTTATTTGAATAAATATCTGAGTTGCTGCTCTTTGACTGCTGTTACCCAGCAGCGATGCCTTTCTGGTGTATGAAAGCTTTTCCACTCTGTCAACAGGCCACAATATCTCCCAAAACTCTTGAAACTGACATATGGGCTACACTTGTATGGGTTACATCTGACCAGATAACAATAGAAATATTGACTGAAATATTAGAAAGGAAAAAAAGAAAAGTTTTATATAACAACCACAGGCTCCTTTATTTTCCTGCCATTGTCAAACCCTGAGCCAGAGCATCTCTCAGTATGTGACAGATGTCAGGCACGCACATCCTCGTGGAAATTATTTGAATATTACACAAAGGTTAATTAATTCTACCCTCGGGTTTCCCCTCTCTTTTTGCTTGATGCTGTTTTCATCCAACAAGGTGCATTGTGGGGCAAATCTGCCTAATTATAGATGATGAAGGAGCCATTAGCTGCCTCAGATCTGAGGGAGTGGACCAGAGATGGTAGGCGGCAGAGGAATTGGGAAATTAGAGCGCTGTATTCTGTTAATTCCTGTGGGACTCTTTTGTAATTATTGTGGAAAACTGTTCCTTAACTGTCAGGTCACAGGTTTGATCCCTGCAGCAGCCTCTGTCTTTCCACCTCATTGTGAAGCTGCATTTATTGCAGTTCTCATATTTTTAGTTCATTTTCTTTTGAATTTATGAATACAGAACAAACACCTGACTAGGGCTGCAACTAATGATCATTTTTATTGTCAATTAAACTGCCTATTAGTTTCTGAATCGGTTTCTTAAAGTTAGAAATTTCCCAGAATCTAAGGTGAAGTTTTAAAATGTCTTGTCTAATTATTAAGGAGAACCTTAAATTAATATAATACGCATCATCACCTTGCTCCACCACAGAGTGTGACAAGACCTGGTGGGATTTTCCAGTTAAATAAAAATTTATCTACATGCTAGTAGTTACAAAGGTTGTAATCATACATTTATCTCCTGTTATCTCTCTAGACACCATTTATTACAATCAGTGACCTCAGCTGTTCAAACATAGAACTTAAAGAATTAGGACAATACCAAAACATATGAGCCAGTGGGTTAGGAAGCAAACTACACCGGATGAGGATAAATTAGTGAGTTTTACTTTAGAAAAATGCAGTTGATAAAACACCTTAAACTGCATCAGGCTGTGTCTACAATTCTCATATATTTAAGAAAAAAATGTGGTTGAAAATGGTTGAAACAACAACATGTAAAACAGCCAACAACATATATAAAAGCCAAAAGGGAAGATTGAAGGCTAATCAGAAGCAGAGCTGTGCACAAAAGAAAATAATATAATAATAATTCAACTTCCACTGTCTCCTCTGCTGAAGAAAACAAGATATTGTTCTTTTGGAAAACAATCTCTGGTGGTATGTAAATGTCACATTTAATGTGGAACAAAATCTTCACAAAAACTCTATCAATCAGCTAAATATCTGTTTTGAAATACTTCAACTTCAAGGCGTATCTATTCTCTCAATTCGAGTGTTTTTTTGGAATTTGCGTACAACCTGTGAAAGGACAGTTGTTGGTTTTAAGTAAGTTTCACTCATTACAGGTTTTAGAAGTGTTAGATTTGGCACAAACGGTGCTTAAATGTTAAAGACTGTTTTTGCTGAAAGCTTGGACTGTCTCTTTAGCAGGCAGATTGAGTGCCTTTGATGAAAGCTGGTTACTGCTTCATCCTGTGAAATTCAAATTGGGCACGTCATTATGTAATGCTTTTAGTGGTTTGATAATTAAGGGTACATGCATTTGATGGATTATTTAATTTTCCGAAAATGGCACCAGTCATTTTGGGATTGATTAATGCCCTCCAATTTGTTTTTATTAAAATAAAACCAGTGAATCTGACAGGCTGTGTTCTCTCTCCCCCCCCCCTTCTCTCAGGCACCGTTTGCTCTCAGCCTCATCAGCAGAAAGTTAACCATGGAGCCAAAGGTCACCATTAATGCCAGGATTGTGGTGGTGGGGGCGTCGGACACAGGTTTATCTTTCCTTGAGGTGCTTTGTTTCTGGTGAGTCTGACCACCACTCACCACTGAGCTCCTCGGTGTCATTTTTCTCCCAGATGTGCAGTAGATTTTGTATTTATTGACATTTCTTTTGATAGTTGCAGCAGTGACCAAAAATGTTTTCTCTGTAACCACAGGCAGATTAATCTGTTAAGGGGCCCTGGGGCAAAAATTTGTTTGGGGCCCCTATTAACCCCCCCAACACACACACACCTCTCACCATCTGTGCATTGTGTATGCACCGTGATGTTTCCAAGTTCCCAAGAACAGCACGCACAGCAGATTATACAACCAGTACTCTGCTGGAATAATACTTCCTGGGTCCAGGATTTCTTTGTCTGGTGATATTCTATATTTACCTTTTGTCAACAATGAAAACACCAAAACCAACAATGAATATACAGTATCTCAAATTCAAAGTTCTTTTGACACTAACAAGTATTGTGTGTGTATCAAGAGCCTGACATATTTTATTCCTCTGTGTCATAGATCTTTGTTGTTGTCCAAAAACTGTTAAAAACACATTAATGATCCACACTGCTGCACTGGGTGACATGTTCCTTCATTACCATTAACACACACACACAGTCCTGCTGCTAGAAATACTCACTAGCGAACCAAATGTGGATTCATCCGCCACTGAAAATAGTCCCCACCAAATGCACTATTTCCTCCTGTTTGTCTGTTAAAAACTACCATGCCCAGCTGTTTTAGGGAATTACTGAGCCTTTAAAAAAAATGAAACTAAATACTTGAATAGAATTCTGTCTTCAGTGGGAATAAATGGGCTTCAGACTGAGAGCCACAGACACAGTAGGACAGTCAGAAAGTATTGAGAGACAGACTAACACATTGTTGGTTTTAGTCTTTTCATAGGATTTGTTGACAGTAAGAAAGATATTGAATATTTACACCAGTCATATCCTTTAGAAACACATTTATTTAGAAAAATACACTATGTACAATATAAACTAACACAATAAAGTTCTTAAAACTAGATTTTGACACGGGTTGTCAATAAGAGAGGGCTACAAAATTAGGAATATTGTGCTTTAGAAGTGCAGTTTCTTAAAAAAAAAATGCAATCAAATTACAAAAAAATTGTTATTTATTTTATCTGTCTTCACCTGTTTTTCCTTTTCAGTCACTGCAAGGCATGCTTTAGACCGCTGTAACTTTGCAAGATAATACAGAAAATGAATAAAAAATTGTTTACACATTACAAAAAACAGCTGAGTCTGGAGGATCTGAGGCCCCAGGGTTTATTACTGATGCGTCTGTATATTAATACCCTGAATGTCCCCAAAAACCCTGAACCCAAGGAGAGCAGCCCCACACTGAAGCTTCTCTTTCATTTCTTTGTCATCTTTTATTCCAGGAATCCAATCTCTGGAAATGTCACTTGACTCCGGGTCGGACGTTTTACTTGTTTGCCTTCGTTCTCGCTTTGTGAGATTAACTGCCCCAGTAAATAATAAGAAGCACGGGGCTGCTGATTCAGAACCAGGTGATAGCTGCCAGGCAACCGGGGTTGGTGTTTTGTGCGAATGAGAGCTCACAGCTCGCAAAACTGGCGAGGCTGGCACGGTGGCAGTGCCGGGGCGGGCGCACGCAGCTGTCTGACGCCTGGCATTCAGCAGGGCCAGCGCTGGCCCCCTTTAATTAGCCACTCCACTGTTTCCCCCTGTCAGGGATCTGCTGCAGCGATCTGTGTTTGCTGTCACTAATGAGTTGACTAATGAGGCAGTTAGTGTCCGCTGAACTAATGGTGAGGCGGCGACGCATTGAGAGGGTGAATGATGGGTCAGTTTCGGCCTGCTGGGGCCCCCCTTATCAGCCCTGCCCAAACGTCCAACCCCCTCTTGCCTCCTCCACCCCTACACAGCTTTCCATGTGCTCATTGAATCCAGCCCAGCAGCACCAGCACCACCCCCCCTCCAACTCCATTACTGGCTGGGACGGGGTCAGACAGATAAAGAGCTCTGTGGCGGCTCGGCCCTCTGCTCACTGCGGTCAGGCTGCAGGGTCACCACGGCCGTCTGTCACCGGCTGATAACACAGCAAATCCAGAGCCACTGATTCAGCCGCATCCAGACACCAATAATGGGCCTTAATGCCTCAGTGCTGCGGCATAAATCCACCTTCTGGCACAGATTAACAAGGAAAGTTTGACTGCAGTCATTGTCTGATGGTTGCTGTGATTATTATTGTTATTTGCATGTTCACGTCAAATCAAGGATCAAACCACTGATGACACAAAGCTTAGATATGACAACTAATGATTTTTTATTGTAAACACTTGTTTAATCTATAAATCAGCAGATGTTATTGGATAAAAACCATCAACATTTCCACTGTCATATTTGTTCATTTTGCTGCTCCCTATTAGAGAGTAGAGTGAGGAAACAAGTAGTCAGTCCATTAGCTGATTGACAGAAAATATATTAACAACAATTTTGATAATCAATTAATTATATAGTTTATTTATCAAGGAAAAAAGTTGCTGGTATTTTCTGACATTTGTGATATTGAAACATCACATCATACAGTGTATTTTCTATAAATTTAAACCATCTATCTAACTATAAAGGAAGCAGTGTCTGTATGCTGGTATGTATGTATGCTGTCCTTCACTTTTCTCAACAACCGTTCATCCGATTGACTTCACACTTGGTGGGTGTATTGCTGAGGACTCAAGGAAGTGCAGTGTCGAGTGTGAAGTTGTTTGGATGAGCGGTTCTTGAGAAAGCTGCAAGCAATCGGCCTGTTCTGAACAGGCATGTTTTGAACAGGTACTGCAGATAAAATAACCAGATGGGAATAGTACATCATCACATTGATGCAAAAGTCCTGTAAATCTGTAAATTTACACATAACCCCATAATGCCCAGTCCTATTGGTGTGTAATATAACTCAACAGTACTCCTACAGTATATTTGCAGTCAGTCTACCAACATTTTGGTGTCTGGTGTTGTAGATCTGTGCTGGTGGGCGTTAATTTAGCAGGAAGCTGAGATAAGAACAGAGCAGGAGGTGATCAGAGGCTTCAGTGTGATAAGGCTGGGCACTGTGCGAGGTACACACTCCGCTATTCACTGAACGTAGGAGCTGGAGATGCTGTTATCAGCAGTGTTATGTCCTGTTGGCCACCACAAAAGAGGTCATTTGCATCACAAGAGATGGTTTATAACGTGGACAGTAAACACACAAGAGTTAGGAGGGCTGTTCAGGATTGTTCATGCTGAAATGCTTCAGTAGGCTAGAGAAGTACCTCCTGAGAAGATTTCAACCATGGATTCAACATCTGAGATCTGTAATTTGTCTTTGAATGGTTTTCCCACACCCTCAAACCATTAACAAACAATCACAATTTGAGAGAAAAGCTAAATATGATAGCTTTTCTCTCAAAAAAAAACCTAGTTCTGTTATCCTTTTTGCTCAGGGTCTTTAAAACCCCTGAAAACGTGGTTTCAAATCAATTCATGACTAAATGAACAATAACCAAAGTTTAACATATGTCATTATTTATGAAGAGTTTCACAGTCAAAAACAGCTAATCTGACTCATCAGGTCAGTGTGGATGTGGTTCGACTGTGTTCGACTGACAGCAGCCGCCACAACTGTCACCAATTTTCATTCAAATATTAAATCTGGATTGGTGCATGGAAATATGTGACATTATGTTTTTCCACCTGTTTTCCACCCGTCCACTTCAATCCAGTGAGATGATAACAGAAAATTTTTCATGTGAAATAACAAAAACTGTTCCAACTTTGTTAGAAAATTGTGTGTTTATGTAGAGCCAAATAGAGGCTGATTGAGAAAATCGTTTTTCTTTCTCTACCTAGACTACTGTCTAACAACATACTGCAGATAAATAACAAAGAGTTGAGCAGGAAATAATCTGACAACAAGGCCAACACTGGTTGAATTTGCTAATCCTTGATCCAAATAAAATAAATTCTGTTTTGGCCAAATGAAGAGAAAACATGCTGTGTTCAAGCCAATCCTTGATCTTATTATACTCCTTACTTACGATAGTCTTTAACTGACCTCATATTCTTTATATTTTACACTAGAAACTGCTGATATTTTTACTGCAAGTGTCAAACAGTCTCTCAGAGGTATCAGTGTATATATATGGTTCAGAGCTTCCTCGTACACAAAGCAAAGTTAAGAGTTTTATTTCATATTCGTTATTTTCCTCTTAACACGACTGACATCAGTCAAGCTTTCTAAATACTGTGACACATCACAGGATGAAGAACACAGTTGTTCAACACAGAAATTATAGTTGTTCTTTCCCCAGAGAAAACATTCCTCTCACACTGTGCCCTGCATTTATTCACTGGATTCTGTGGAAAAGCACTCATGTGTCTGTTGTTTGTTCTCTCGTAGCCCTCACCTCAGGTTCAACAAGCTGACCCTCATCTCAACACATGGTTACCCCGGCGACCACAACCACGAGGACGTCGGATTTCTGTCCACAAGGTGAGTGGATGTAACAGCATCATATAAAGACAGAATAATATGTTGTGGCATTTTATATTGAGCAAGTTAATTTGATGTATCTCAGCATATTATTTCTAATTTACACCCAGGGTGACAGTAATGTGATTGGTTTTGCATGTACTGTATGGCGCAAGATGAAAAGTCAGGGGATCACCAACGTCAGTAGAATTTATCCTCTGATGACAATGAATGTTTGAACAAAATTTAATTGTAATTCATCCAATAGTTGTTGAGATATTTCAGTCTAGGCCAAAGTGCAGCACAGATACATGAAACCCACAACACTGCTGGGACTCCAATGGAGTGGGGCTACAGATTGTAAAAACTTTTTAAAAAAGAGTCAATTAAACACATACTTACATACTGTATAAGCTTTAAAGGGGGCACATTATGCTTTTTTGTGATTTTCTGTTATTTATATATTCTTATGACATCGGATACCTTTGCTAAACATGGTCAAAGTTCCAAGACTTGAAGTGATTGTATGTAGAAATGCTCTCTGCAAGTCAAAAGCCAGGGCTTTAACCTGCTCTGAACGTTTCGTTTGCAACAGTTTTTTTTTACCGACTCCAAGCAAGCTGACATCGGCTCGTCACGCCTGCCCATAAACAGCTGTCCGTTCTGTAGTAATGTGCAGAATATGTCCCCTTTAAGCTTATTGCAGTTAGCTTGAAGAAAAACTGAACAGAATCTTAGGTTCTCAAGCTAATTGTCTTCTTCTCTGTTTCCTGCAGCCATGCGTACAGCAGCAGAGACTTGGCCCAGCTCCCTCTGCATTCCTGCATCAATGTGGTCACTGGGAAGATGGTGGGCATCAACAGGAAGTCCAGAATTGTCCTGGTGTCTGGTGGTAGGAAGGTGCCTTATGATCACCTCATCCTCTGTACAGGCCTGCAGTACCAGGTGAGACACACATTAACATACACAAGCATTTTGTAAATTTAGCAAAACACAAGAATTAATGTTACAGTAGAGTTATGACCCAGCTCTTAGAACATGACAATAAAGGGAAATACAAACAAAAATCAATCAGTTATATTTATTTGTAAGAAATTGCAACAATATATATTAATCTAATGTATGAAATGGTCAGTCAGTAAGTCAGCGGTGTTGGTGAGTGGATGTGTGAATGTGTAGTGTTGTATGGTGTAAACTAAAGAGAAATGCAACACAATCAACCAAACAAACAAACCAAACAAAGAGTGGGGATGGCTGATCCTAAATGTATTCTGGATGGACTGGCCAGGTGCACCCAGTTGCACTAATACGGTCTGTCCGCCTACCTGGACCTGAAGGGAGACAAACACACACAAACACAGCAACCCAGGGCAAAGCCAGAGGGCCGTCACAGTAGTCTGTGTGCTACTGTATAACCCTGGATGACTGAAAGAGCCAGCGGCTTGCAGTTGTTGGTGGTATCGCTACTTCCACATTGGCTTCAGCCTCAAGCCGTGGTAGCTGCAGATTGATTTAGACTGATGACTGAAGCGTTGTTTATGCTAGCATGAACCATCATGTTTTAAAATCTTGATCACATCCCAAGCAAAATCATGTATGCCAATAAAAAATATATATCAATATTGATTATACATATATGTTCATCTGTAGTTTCACAATTCCACTCATGTTCGTTTGTGATTCATTGTCTGACCCTGAACTGCTTTAACCGTTTGTATAGTACTTTTGATGATACTGATGTGCAGTTTAAATCAAATTGGATGTAATTACTTTATCATGTGATGCTGTAGGTCCCCTGTCCCACTGCTGTGGATCTGAGCCAGTCCATCACAGACAGCCAGCTTCAGACTCAGTCCGCTCACTGCAGATACACTGGGCCCGTACCGTCAAACCTCTTCACCCTCAACGACCTCTACGACTGCATGGCTGCTCGCCGCTGGCTGTGCGCCAACTTTGTGGAGCTGGAGGGTAAATGAACACCCCCCCCCCCCCCCCCCCCCCCCCCCCCCCACACACACACACACACACACACACAGAGCACCTAAAATTAATCTGTAGTAGTATGTCATTACTCAGCCAGTCAGCACTGAAGTGCCCCGGTATAATTAGCAGCTAATTAGCTGCAGAGAAATCTTTCATCTCTGTGAATCAGGTCAGCCTCTTCCATCCATTTTCCATTATCATATCAGTTTCTGAGAGCCAGGCTGTTCAGAGCAGGAAAAAATACACAGTGTCATTAAGCAAAATTAATCTGCTCTCTGAAGGAATTGTGCAGTGATCTAGAGTGAGGTTTTTATACATACTAATTAGTTGATCCCAGTCATAAAGGAAAACCATTAATAAATGCAAATTGCAGTGGCAGACTCCAGCAGATACCATGTTTATTTCCATAATTTTAATAATAAACGCAAAAGGAAATAGAAAGTGACTATACATTTTAGCATTAGCAGATTGAAGCAGTCATTCCTCTCTCTAGCTTTTTGATGATAAGGCTGCTGTCATTCTATATTTTTCTTATACACAACAAATGCCGTGAAAACACTAAAACTAAAACACTAAAACTAGTACATCTCTCAATGCTTTCTGACTTCTGACGATATAGTTTCATTTTAAAAAAAGGCTCGGTAATTTCCTAAAACAGATGGTCACTGTCATTTTTAAAAAACATTACTGAAACAGGCACAAGTAGTGTATTTATTGGGGACTGTTTTCAGCAGTGGATGAATCCCCATTTGGTGCTCTAGTGAGTATTTCTGGCAGCAGGATGGTGTGTGTGGGAGTGAATCATGGTAATGAAGGAACAAGTCACCCACTGCAGCGGTGTGACTCAGTGACGTGTTTTTAATATATATATATAAGATATATCAGGCTTTGGATACACACACAATACTTGTTAGTAGATCAGTTCATTGTTGGTTTTGTTGTTTTCATGGGATTTGTAATAAGAAAAATACCTGTTAATGTAACAGTAATAATAACAGTTATAGCAAATGGAAATAAATATAAAGTTAAACATTTGATAAAAAACAAAGTGCTTCTCGGATCTGACAGCAATGTGACACAGAAGAAGTGCTCCTGATGCACGGACAGGCAATCAATGCCCACAGTAAAAGGGCATATATATAACATGTTTCCTCGGGCAGCTCTAGTAGTAGAATCAGTAAACTGATTAAGTGAGCAGTGGAATATAGATTTATTGATGACTGTGGAGAAGCTTTATTTTCTGCTGGCCTTGATGGTTCAGTGGTAGCAGCACTCCTCTCATTCAGCACCATGGACAGAGACAACAAACAACAGCTGTGTTCATCACCAACACCAACTCTACTCTACTATACAAATACATGAACTAACAGATAATGTAGGTTTATTTTTACTCAATCAGAAAAAAGAAGTTGAAGTTTTTCTGATCTTTGCAGCCTAAAAAGAGGTATTTTGTCTTGAGCTTACTTGGCAACGCTGCCACATTTGATTGTTTTTCCCTGCAGAGGAAGCATTCTCTGCGGGACAGCTAGCTTCCCCCATCCACAAAAGCCAAGTAGCTTTTACCAATAAACTCATCTTTGTTGGTCTTGAAAACCAAAGTCCCGCTCTTCTTCACAGCTAGGTTTGGTTCCATTAGCTTCCATTCCACAATGTATTTTCACACAGAGGGTTTCTTTCATCAGTTCTTTCATCAAAACATCATACTGTCTACATTCACATACTGTCTACATTGTCTACATAAAGTAAATTAGCAATTAAAGTAAATCTACTTTGAGTAAGATTTGAACAACACTTAATTTTTGCAAAGTCTTGTGAACACATTTCCCCTAAATCCCTTTAATATTTAATACATGTGAGTCTTATACAGTATTTATTTTAGCTATGTTTTGTTCATTTCTTACTTTCTTCTTACATAATACAGCTTACAGTAAAATACAAAGAGAGGGATCAGCTTGCAACATTTCTACTTTATTCTAGGGAATCAAATATTTTGCAGGTAATCAACTACTTCCCGCCAGTCTTTGACATTACCCTGCTAACCAACAATGACTTTGGAGGAAACACTCTTTGTTTCACCTATTTCAAGCACATCAATGTGTTTATAAGAATTTGTTTATGAGGGACACCCAGTAGTCTACTAGTTAAGTCACATAAAATGATCTGTTTTTAACTATTATATGAACTCCAGTACTCACACAAAACATAAAAATGAATTCATGCACCTATTAAATCTTGGTTTATGTTATGTTTAGAAGATCCTTTGAAATTGGCCTATTGCTGGCCCTGCTGCTGCAGGCATTGTTCCTTTAAATTGAATATTATCAGTGAAAGATGAGGACCACATAGTCCGACTCATTATATAGAAACTTCTATATTCTGTAAAATGTCAAGAGGGCTCTCTAAAGATCGTGCATCAAATTATGGATTTACTCAGGAAAAACTCATTCAGATGCTCAGATTTACATTGTTTATTTTCTCATTTCTCTCGGTCGCATCTGAGGTTCATTGTTCAGGAATCTGAGGGCCTCTTGTAAAACATGTGTAGCTTTTGCCATCCTTTTCCAAGGCTGTCTGGAACACCTGAGCACAAACTATTGTTGACTAGAAAACCGTGGATTGAAAAGGGGAAATCATTTGTAACATGCCTCTGCAGTGCAAATGAAGAGTTCCTTTGCAAAATACCCTCCTCTTTTAGAAATCAGTGCTTTGTGGTCAGCATTCAGTTCCACTAAATTGTAGAGCATCTTGTATTTGGAATATTATAATTTTTCAAGCTAAACATCTACTGTGCCTACAATCAGAAGTAACCACAGCAGCGCTGAAACTGAAAAAATGAACCCAAAATTGTATTCTTTTTCAGCAGAAGTCTTATTACTGTAGTGTGTAGTTTTCTACTATATTATTTTTAGTGCGTAAGAGTCTAAAAGCTAGTCATGTTTTATATTTGTTATTCATAAACAAATGGCAGTTGCTGCTATTTCAGCAGTGTCATTCAAAATTATGAGGTGTCACTTTAATTGGATGTTGAGGCTCATCTATCAGTTGTAGATATAGTATGGAACTTTTTTTTGTGAAAATAGGTCTGAATGATTTGGGGAAAATATCTACTTAATAGTGATTTTCAGCAACAGTAGCAGTGCGGTTCAAGCGATGGTCCAACACTTTGGTCCAGACTGAAATATCTCAACAATTATTGGATGGATTGTTCTTTAGTACAGATATTCATGGTCCCCACATGATGAGTCCTACTGACCTTGGTGACCTTCTGACTTTTAGTGCCAACAGCAGGTCAAAGTTTTCTCTTATCCAGTGACTATTTCAACATTTTCCAAATGGATTGGGGCAAAATTTGGTCCAGACAGTCATGGTTTCCAGATGATGTATCATAATGACTTTGGTGATTACCTAACTTTTCCTCTTGTGCCATCATGAGGTTGACATTTGTGGTTTTGAGAGAAGCGCGTCATCAACTATTAGATGGATTGCCATGAAATTGGGTACAAACTTTCTCATTCTCCTCAGGATGAATTGTAAGAACATTTGTTATCCTTTGACTTTTTGTCTAACGCCATCATCAGGTCTTACTTTTAATCCAATACTTTGGTTTATGACCAAATACCTGCAAAACTTTCCAATCAGCTGTACTTAGTGTTTAGTATTAATTAGCAAATGTTAGCATGTTGGTAAACATGGTAAACATTAAACCTGCTTAGCATTAGCATGTTAGAATTTTCATTGAGAGCATGTTGACAGTTGCATTTATCTCTAAACACTGCTGTGCATAACTACAGCCTCACGGAGCTGCTAGCATGGATGTAGACTCTTTATCTATTTACCTGAAAACACTATGTTAACTGTCTCTTCCTTGTGGCTCTCCAGATAATGCCATTGTCTACGGAAACAGCATTGATGTCTACACCACTGTGGAGACTTTGCTCAGTCTCGGCATTGAGGGATCTCGTATCCATCTGGTACTTCCACCACGCAAATCCAACAGCTGCTTCAGCGACCCAGCCATGGACAAGGCTGTGACGATGACCATGGAGAAGGCCAAAGTCCAGGTCCACCATAACTGCCTGCTGGCTCAGATGAACAATGGCGAACACCCCGACCCTCTCTCATCAGTTTCATTCACCACAGACACAGAGCCCCTCCATCTGCAGTGTGGAGTAAGTCAAATTTTCTGGTGACTTTCAAAATCCACTGGGTGATTTCACAGCTTATCCAGCCAGTTATTAGTTTTTACAAAAGAACATGATATCCAAACAATGGTGGGTGACCAGCCAAGGTGTCTGGTAAAGCTGAAAAGCTCACAAGTAACAGGCTGAATTCACCAGATTGTGGCTGTTGTTTGGATGTTAATTTCCCTCCTGGAAGCAGACTGTTTGTCAAGCACAAAATGATTTTGGTGTTTTTCCCATTTTAATTGTTTTAGACAGTAGAGGATTCTGCAGTCTCCTTTTTTCCATTTTAGTCTAAAATAGCATACTGTAGATGAGGTCCTTTTGTCCATGTACATGTATGCACTATGAGACAATGCAGGTTGCAAAATATCCAAGCCATTTGTGTTGCAAATGTTTTATGAGGAAGTAAATACATTCATCATATTTTTAAGGCCTCAAGGATGTGAGGCCTTAAAACACTGAATTTAAACATAACTGTTGTTTACAAGAAAACTTCACAGGGAATTTTAACCTTGCGAATAATCTACCACTTTATTCCTGCTTCACTAGTCTAATTACAGAGTTTCAGTTTGCTCAAAGAGCATATTAACTGTTTTCAAGCTGTGATTCAGATTCTCATCTTTCTTCTGGCTCTTCAAAACAAATGTCAGCAATCCAGTTGACAAAACAATCTCAAATCAAGGTCCATTTATTTGATTGTTCTGGAGCTTTTGACCGCACCAAACAATCCCTCAAACAATGAGTAAGTGGACCTTGAGTTGAAATTGTTTTGTCAGCTGCTGTTTCTAAGGTCAAGAATGAGCAGTCCAAACTTTCAAAAGAACAAACAGCTTCATCCTCGATCTAATTTCAAATGAAGAAAACTGAAGATGAAACTGGTTAGTCAAAGTTTTAAACAGGCTCTGAAAGCGCTGCAATGCACACATTCTTTTAATTGGACTAATTACTACATTCTTTTGTTTAGTCTGTACACAAAGTCTCCACTGGTTGCCTGCCGACCTCACGGTGACACTCCAGGTAGTCACTGTGCACAGCTAAGAAAGTGTCCAACACACAACTTGTTTTTACACTTGGATTTTTGTATTTGTTACCTTCAGACCAGGGTAGAGCCAGCTGTTTCCCTCTGTTTCCACTCTTTATGCTAAGCTAAGCTAACCATCTTCTGGCTGTAGCTTTATATTTAATGGACAGATACAACTGTTACCGATCTTGTCATTGAACTCTTGGCAAGAAAGCTAATAAGTGCATTTTCCAAACTATTCCTTTAACAAAGAGAAACCCTGCCTTACTTAGATAAAACACCAAGGAAGTTATAGAGGGACAATCAGAAAAACTGAAATGTGGTCTCAATGTTTAGAATTTCCCACATTGTGCCTTTTACACGAATCTGATCATGAAATCACAAGAAAACATAAAGTTCTTTTTCTTCTTCTCCTCTCAGGTGTTCATCAACCTCTTCAATAAAGGAGTCGACTATAACGCCTTCAAGAGCATCAACAACTCCTTCCTGGTCTTTGATAGCAGACTAGTTATAAACGCCTCTTTCCGCACCAGCGATCCAGCCATTTTCAGTGCCGGGCCTCTTACCAAATTCTCCCGCTGCTACTATGCGGACGAGTGGTCACACGCACACTTCAACTCCAAGGAGGTGGGCCAGGACCTGGCGGCCATGTTGCTGCCCCTCTTCGACTTGATGCTGGAGCCCGCTGACGAATCTCCACCTGAAATGGATCATCTTATACCGCTTTACAAACAGGCTAAGATTCAAGGTCTGATTTCAAGTCATGATTTAGTCAGTTGGATTCTTGGATGAAAATATATTTAATGTTGTATTTGGAGGACCGGCTGACATTCATATTCCACAATATAAAAAGATTAACATAGATTTAAATTTCTATGATTTCAGAGTTGGTTCTGGAAGTAGTTTTTCAAATGAATTCCCATGTGTATGTTTTCTTGTAATCATATCCTCAATGTTCCTAAAAACATGAAAACAGGATTCTGCAGGATAATTTAATGATAGGTTTATGTTATGGCATTCACTCTTAATTATTTGTTTCTGAAAAATTGTGTTTGTTTTTTGGTATGGCAGATATTTATAGTAATGATGACAGAGAAGGGGTCGCACTCAATGACGGGGGGTTTTCAGTCTCAGTCTCTGGCTAACTCATATATGACACATATTCCAATGAGAAATGGCAGCTAGCAGCAGTGATAATGCTTACACAGATTACACAAAATTAGCTCTACAGGTACTGAGAAATTAACTGAATGTGTCCCAAACATCAACCGGCAGCGTATGTTAAAACGTTAGCATAAAAAATAAAAAAGTAATGTTAGCATGAAAACAATAATGTTAGCATAAAAAAATAAAAAAGTAACATTAGCATGAAAACAATACCATAACGTTAGCATGAAAACAATAAAGTAACATTAGCATAAAAAATAAAAAAGTAACATTAGCATGAAAACAAGTAACAATGTAAAGTAACGTTAGCATATAATTCCTGCTGTTTGACTGCTGCACAGGACAGACGCACTCATTCTGGTTATATTTGTAACGTTAGCTCTCTGAAAATCCTGCTGTTTCCTCATAATATACTAGACACTGGACTGTGGTGTATACAGGCAATAAAGGATTTAATCAGTATTATTGATCAAGCACACTGGATTGTGACAAAAGACTCTGGACACCTGTAAGCACACAGTAACAGAGTGAGTGTCTGACCTTAAAAAAAATTTTTTTTCCTGCAGTTTCAGTGGAAAATCATCCAGCGCCTTTATAAAATCCAGGACTCTGACCAGATCTCTGAAGCTAACAGCTAATTCTGCACTTTGAGCTTACTGGGAAGTTTCCTTCTTGGGATAATGAACATTTTCCCAATTTAATTTTAATCCCTTTTTTATTGTTAAGTAGGTTTATCACAAACACAAAATTCCTTCACATCCATCAGCAGATCTCATGTTTCCATATGTTTTCAGGGTCTGTCAGTTCACCATAATACTCTCCTCTCTGTGTCCTTCTCCCTGTCCGTTAAAATGTTTGTCTGTTTTTATCTGAGAGAATTCGCACTGCCAATATTTTTTCATTATGCTTTAGTGCAACATTTTCCAATCTTTCACCCACCCACTGCAGATATTATTGTGACTGGACACTCAAACCATAACAGAGTGTAACAATGCCGTATTCTGCTGCCGTGTATACACAGACTAACCAAGGCCACTCCACAGGTTACATAACCATAACAGCCACTCTGCGTCACCCCTCTCAGAGAGATGAAACACACATGAACTTTTCAGGGAGAGCAGAGATGCCATATCATCGCCTGCTATCTGAGTTCATTGCCTCAGCTCTGTTTTCCTCTGTGGGTGGATGCTAACAGTGAATTGCCTGTTATGTTGTATCTTCTTTTGTCCCAGTATTGGTTTGAGTGCATGTTTCCACACTGAAACTAATCTTATTTCAATATTGTCTCTGATAAAAACATCTTTTATGATGTTTTAATAATGTTGATCCCATTATTGGGCTTTTTAATAACAATATTTTCAAGCTTTTAGATTTTCTGTAGCATTGTTGGTGTCTTCAGCTAACAACTATTTTTCAGATTATTCATTTATTCTACAAAATATCAGAAAATAATGAAAAATACACAAAAAAAGTACAAGGTGACGTCTTCAGACTGCTTGTTTTGCCCAACCAACTATCAAAACCCCAAAGATATTCATTGTGCGATGATATAAAACTGAAAAAATAAGAAAATCCTCACATTTGAAAAGCTGGAACCAGAAAATAATTTGCATTTTTGCTTAATGAATGACGTAAACAATTGATTGAATTGTTTTCAATACATTTTGTGTCGCTTGACTAATTGGTAAATTGACAAATCATTGTCAGTTGACTAAAATACAGGAACTAACCAGCCACACATCTGTTTTCACTATATTTGAATTATCTTTAAACAAATCTGACTACAAATCCATCCATCCATCCATCCATTATTCACTTACTGATGGATTTATTCTGTTACAACATGAAGTATATAAACCACCTTAACCTACAATATGTCATGTGTTTTCCTTCTGTCCTCAGGTGGGAAGCTGCCTGGAGGATATAACTACCTGCATGTTACCAAACCGTTTGCCACCAACCTGACAGGTCCACCTGTTAAACATGTACGTTTTTATTAACCAACATCTCTGTAAGTGTTTGTTTTATTTGGTCTGCTTCACAGGAGTGGTTTATTATTTATTTTTATGATAGAGGGACACCACACTTAATTAAACAAATAAAAACACAGGAGACTTTACAAATGACTTATGAATAAAATTACACACAACAGCAAATTAATTTCAAGATGATGAATAAATAAATATAACAAGGAGAAAAAAGAGAGCCAGATTTTAATTGGAGTTGCTATCCATCCTTCCATCTCATGTAAATGCTGCACACCATCATGGAATCATGACCAGGGGCAGACCGCCTGGGGCCCCCAACTAACAGGGTCCCCAAACAGCTATAGATTTAGTATGATGTTTAGATATGAAACATTTGAAATTATGTTACTATTCTAACTCATTATAACCCGAAATTACTTACAAAAGGCCCCCAAAGCGCTTAAAATAATCATTATCACTGTGCAATATCAAACAGTGAAACATAGTTATCACAGTGTGCATTTTAAAAGAAAAAACAAAAAGGCAAAATAAAGAAATCATTGTTAAACTCCAGAGAATAATCTGCTTTTCTGTTGCTCCCCCTGTAACAACTAACAGGACCACAGTTACTAACATTTTCCTGTCACATCGACTCATTTGTTAGGTGATAGGAGCGAGAATGATGATGATGATGATGATGAAGTATTCAGATCCTTAAAGCAATAATACTGCGATATAGAAATATTCCATTACAAGTCAAAGTCCTGCATTTAAAGTTCTACTTGTGTTGTGGTTGTCCGCCACAATGGCCTCTACCAGAGTGTAGGCATACAAGATAATATGTCAGTGTTGTGGTTGTTCGCCAGAAACTCATAAAGTCATAAATTGACTTTTATTCCATTTTAAGCCACATTTTTATGATAAACTTTTTATATCTTGGTCGTTTTTAACTAAATCTTTTAACTGGATGAAGGATTTTAGTCATCGGATGTCCGGTTTATGCTGAACAGCGTCAGAGAAACACTGATTATTTACGTGAAACTGCTTTATTCAGTGTTTTTACCGGTTTTAATCACTGGGTCTGTTTGTTCTGGAGCGGAGGAGACCTCTGCAGTCGGCTCCCAGTAAAAACATCCTGAACAATGAACACTGAAGTAATCCGAACCCGGAGAAGCTGGTTGTTTAACAATGAAGACAACAACTCCCATGATCCCATGCTACTTCACAACGTCATCAAACTCTGTTTAACATTTTTTAACTACCTTATATACTGCTGAGTATATATAATGTTACAGTTTTGGATGTTCATATTAAATGTGGCCAAAGTGTCAAATAATGAGATAAACATATGTTGAAGTAATGCCTCTGAGCAAAAAGCTCAGGCTTCAGCTGCTCTGAACACAACAGTTTCCAACAGTTTTTTCTACTTTCAGCCCGAGCTGATGTCAGCTCGTGACGGGTTTCTCTATATGGTCATCTGCTCCATGTACAGTGTGCAAGTTGACTTCTGTGCTCCGCTAACATTATGGCATTTTTCCATTGTTTTGGGAGTAGTCACCACAAGCCATGACTCAGGTCGAGCTGGTACACTGTGAGTGCTTTTCCATTGAAAATAGTCCCCACTAAATTGATTATTTCCTCCTGTTTGTTAGTTAAAAACTACAGTGGCCAGCTGTTTAAGGAAATTACTGAGACCTTTTTAAACATCAAACTATATATTTGTGAGCTGTTTTTGAAGCTTCATAGCCTTATCCTTTAATCCATCTTTAACAGGACATAGGCACTGACATAGTGTCACATTAATAAATTATTCTGAAAACCAAACCAGCAAGTTCTCTCACTAACTCCTGTGTTCATTCATATAAAGTTACAGGACAGAGGCATTGTGACTGGACGAGTGGAGACGGGGAACTACTTCTGTTTGCATCTCGACCACTGCGAGCTGGTGGAGACGCTCACCTGCTTGTCTCTGAAGCCCCTCCCTGTCTCCAATTACCTGAGTCTGTACGGGAAACACCAGCAGCTGCTGGGCCAGCTGTTGTCCCACTACCACCAGGGCCTGATCCACGATCTGTACAGGTGGGGAAGAGACTGTTACTACACCACAAATCCACAGTCCTCCTTCTGTGCAAAAATGTATTTAAAAGTTTACCTGAAGCTAATATGAAGCTTCAGCGTCCAAATGAGTCAAATCAAGTAGATATCTTTCAATGTTACAGTCTTTTTAGTGCCAAAGTCCCTCTTTTTGTTACTATACTTCCACCGCAGCTCAACAGGGAAACACTGTCCGAGGAAACACAAAGAGGGAATTTGAATAGCTGAATAGCTGAGATCAATCAGAAGTACTAATCACAATCAGACAGGTTGTAAACAAACCAACATTTTTTCCAAAGTGAGAGAAACCAGAATTATCCTTTAATTGTCATGCCTATACTTGTATTTCTTCCTCTGTATAGGCTGTTGAGGTGGTGTTAAATCTACAACAGAAGTAGAAGCACAACTCCTCATCAGAAAAAATAACTCCTGCATTATACATGACAGGTGTATAACAGTGTATGAAGAGACATTGTCCTTTAATATCATCTTTTTCTGAAGTTCCTTATTAGCTTCAGTGACTCACGAAATAAACAAAACAGCAAAACAGACAACTTACAGCACAATAGACCTGCAGAAACGAGCAGTTTGGTGCCTGGTTTTAGTTTGTTGTCAACAAAACAACAAAACAAGCTTCACCAAACTGATATTTTCTGCACTGCTGCACATTGTTGTTTGTACAGTGTTTCTGTTATTTTGTCCAGCTCCTGTAGTGGTATAATTAGAATTAGGCACTGTCAGTCATCGTACATAAATACATGTTGCTGTTTTGCAGTTGTGGATGTCTGAATTTGGGACCAAAATGTGACAGACGGCAGGTGGTCAAGCTTCTAAAAATGACTGTTTTCATAACCAAGTTCTGCATAGAAATGAGCGAGTTTGCATCTTAGAAAGCTGCAGGTAGTGAGACTCATCATGTGTCTGATGACTGATGACCTCACATGTCAAAATAACACATAAGAGGAGCGATGGGATTTAGGTCTTGTCTTTTGTTCTCCTGCTGTCTGTGTGTTTGCTGGTGTGACTTTGCAAAGTGCGTGTGTGTGTGTGTTTGTCAAACAGCGGGTGACCTGCTTCTGAGGTTTCAACACAAATGACCCCCAGACATGGACAGCTATTGTCCTCCGCCTCCTAATCTGTTTATGCAGCTCCCCAATCTGTCTTTGTGCCTGGTCCGGGACGAGACAAAGCCGGAGCCTCCCTGCAGCAGAGACCGATTCCTCGTCACGCCGCTCAGTCAGCTGACTCGTAAAGTCATTGTGGAGGCTGACGGGGCATCAGCAGCCGTTAAAATAATTGATTGACAGAGCGGCGGCGGGGGGTTATTCAGCCACCACAGTTAGAGTGTTTGGTTCCTTCAAGGGTTCACAAGATTTTATTTAAAGGGTCGGTTCTCCCAAATCACAAAGATTACCTCTTGTGGTGTCTGTGCATGCAGATAGTTTTACTTAAGATATCTGTACCTTAGATTTCTGCCTCCACCCCTCTACAATAACTGTGAACTGTGAACTCTGAAATTTAGTTTTTGGTGCTCACAGCATACTGAAAATGTGTTTTTAAAAATGAAAAAAGTAGCATATCTTTCCAGAAAAGGTGTCCATGTTACTCTGGATAATCCACAAACCGTCAGCGGGACTACTTTCTACTGAAGAAATAGTCCCTATGAAAACTCTTGACACTGAGGTCTGTGATTATCAGGCACACTGCTCCTGAAAATATTTTAAATATTCTGTTTCGTCAAATATATGAAATACCTGGACTAATAAAACCTGAACTCTCTGTATGGCTCTAGACCATTAGAATCAAGTGAAAGACACTTTTTTGTAGAATAATTAAACTGGCTCTTTAATATCAGATACCAGCTGATAAAATGGCAGCAGCTCCATTGAAACTGTCAGAAATGAGTTTGATGAAAAAATTCTCAACACAGGGTTTCACTCACTCGGTGTTCGGTATGGGGGACAACTTGTGACTTTAGTTCATTTCCATGTGTCAGAAATTAGATTTTCTTTGGACATTTGACTTAACAACTGAATTGTTCAGTAATGTTTTGTGTCAATTAATTTTCCTTTTAAAGGATTTTATCTCAGAGTTTATTTCATGACATGACTTCCGTGTTCTCAGTGTATTCAGTGGTAGGTAGTCCCTGAATGTGTGTTCACCTGTGCGTATACAGATCATCTGTGTGTGTGTTTATGTGTGTGGTTGTGCTGCAGTTTCTTCAGGCAGAGCTGGTGTTTGGCCGTTTATCACGACAGATTTTCCGACTTTGAGCAGGAGCTTCAGCAGATCACCTCAACTCACCTGAAGGTTCGAGGTTTCATTTCCATCCTGAAAATCGACTAGATTTAGTTTGTTCTGAGTCTGAACTTTTTTATTTACCTCGTTCCATCTTTCTGTCTGTCTTTGTTGATTTCTTTCTCTTTCTCATTCCTTCATTCTGTCATTTATTTCTTGCTTTCTTTTCATTTTTTTGTTTTGTTCATTTTTTTAATTGTATTTCTTACTCATTTCCACAAAACATATTAAAGTAGCAACAAAGCATATAATCTGTCATTGGAAAAATCACTCAGATTGTTCCTGTTTCTGAGCAGATCGTGTTTTAATCTCTGTGTGTCTGCAGGACGATGAGTTGAGGCAGCAGGTGATGACGGAGGACGGCGAGGAGCCAAACGTCCTCCATCAGGACGGATTACAGGAAGAGAGTCGAGCAGCTCTGAGGAGCAGTGCTGTGAAATATCTGACCTACAACCGTAACCTGCTGCCCATGTTCGCCTGCCCGGGACACCTGTGACATCACAAGTGACATCAGAAAGTTTTTAACTGTTATTTAAACAGCAGAATAAATTTTCATAGATACAAACACGCTCTTTTGAATCATAGTGTCATTAAAATTGTGAGGAAATGCTGATGTGTGTGTTCAAACTTTCCAGATTCCACAATTTAAAATCTGTTCTGGTAAACCTAAGATGAACGTTTAATTGGTTTCTGTTTTGGTCTTTCAGCAGCAAAATTTTATATCATTCAGCAAAGTAAAAATAGACATTTAAAAATTAAAAGTCATTGCATCATGATAAATGGTGATGGTCATGATGGTAGCGACCTGTCACTCAAAGCAGCCATGCCCTTAATAATGCGTAACTTTAAGCCTTAATAATATTTAAATGGGTGAGTTATGTAAAATTTCAAACCCCCACACAGTTGTCATGAACGGGGAAATTAGCTATAGAGACCAAAACCGTTTTTTGTACCAGGCTGTAAACATGTTTATTTTTGCTGTAAAGTTGGGCATTTTAACATGGGGGTCTATGGGGATTGACTCGCATTTGGAGTCTCAAGTGGCCATTCGAGGAGCTGCACTTTTTTGGCACTTCCAGGTTGGCTTCATTTTTCTGCCCCGGAGGTTGCCGCTTGAATATTACACTCCTATAGGTCGTTTTTTCTGGCTGAATTTTAGATCGTTTAATTATGAGGATGTGTTAGTTGGGTTGTTTAATTTGGAGGACTTGTTTTAAATTTTGGCCAGAGCCAGACTAGCTATCTATAAACTAGCCAGTTAAACTATACTAACCACACATTGAGCTTCTCATCTCGCTCTCAAGTGCGTAAACGTTTATCTATTTCTTAAAGACAAGTCAGATTAATTAGTTCTTTAAATCAGAAAAGTCATTTAAAGTAATTTGAATTTAAAGGACTTTTCAATAACTGAAAATATGTTATTTGTGTTAAATGAGTGGAAACATTTAACACACTTTAACTAACATTCACATCTGCAAAATGTTAAGTAAACATTACAAATGAATATCGGATCTTAAAAGTCGCACTGTGTCGTTATGTTCCCTGTTGACTGGAAACATTCCTTGTTAAGAGTAAACAATCAAATTAAGGGATTTCCAGTGGATTAAAACACAGAAAAGTTCTTTAATTTAACGAAATTAAGAGATTTAAGCCCCACTTCTCCCACCATAACAGTCAAAACTTGTACAGATACTTTATACAATGTTTAGTCATGTAAAAATCTAATTAATTTGCTTTTTAATCTTTGAAAAAGTCTTTTATTTTATGTTAATCTGAGTATGGAGGCTGCCTAATTAGTTCTTACTTACTATATAACATATAGTGAATTCTTAAATACAAGTAAAAAGGAGTATTTCTGACATTCTTTGACGTTTCTGTGCAGACAACTACAATGTGCCAACTGTAACTCTCCCCTCAGTGACTCTGCAGCAGCGTGACCAATCAGGCGGCTGTATAGTGGCTGTAGATGAAAGTGGATGTGTGGCTTTTTGGAGGAGGAGGAGGAGGAGGAGGAGGAGGAGGAGGGTGTCACTCTACAGCTGTATGCTAATGAGGTTTAGCTGAAGCCTGTCATGGAAAATAACCGCACACCACAGCATATGTCTGCACCTACAAACAACACACCCACTGCTGGTGTCAACATATAAAGTCACATATTTCAGGATTCATATATAATCAGCCAAGTTTTTAGTATAATTACCTAAGAAAAAAGCAAACCAACAGACTGTCTTAAACTCTGCAGTTACATGAACTTTTGATGTATTTCAGTTTGAGCTACTTTATATTTTTATATATATTTTAACTGATATTTCTATGATACCATTTTTTCTGTAGTATTAAATAGTATACAGTATATGTGACTTTAATGGCAACTTTACTGCACTTTATGATATTCTAATAACTAATAACCTCAGTTATATTCTAAAAGTGCTGCTTTTTAAAATGTCCTTAGTATTAAAAATAGACAGTTTACAGAGTTTTTATGGCATTTAATGATTTTTAATCTGTTGTGTTACAGTATTTATATAATATTCTACACAGAAACTTGTATCTGTGAAGGACCTTTGTGGTGCTTTATGACACATACATACAGTAAGTTGCTGAATGGGTTTATTTTATGTGTCTTACTGGTTGTTGCAGCATAATGTAATATTCTTTCAAAACAGTATAATTAACATAATCTCCCAATACAATGACTTTTTTCAACCTGGTTTCACTAGAGATCAACTTGTTTCAGGAATTTTCTATAAATTGTAAATAAATAGTGTCGGCATCCTAAAACAAGACAGACTAAAGCAGGTTGCTGCACCAGAATCTAGAAAAAAGACACTTGATTTGAAAAAAGTCTTGAAGCAAATTGATTCACATTGGAAACATGTTGGAATTCACCTAACAGGCAGATTTTCCGGTGTTTTAAGATAATTATCCACAAATTACTTGATAAGGTGGAGATTTTTGGAGTGTAAACTACTTTTATTTCTGATTACACAAAATTTGAAAACACTAATTTAGATATTTTTAGGAAGTTATAATGAGATCATAATGGATCATATTCAGCTTTCTGTTTCAGTCAGAAATGTGACCAAATCAGTCTGATCCTGAGCTCAATGAGACATCAACTAAAACCTGCTGCTTCCCAAACATCTTTAACCTCCACATCTCTTCTTAATTTAAACATTTCCGATGTCTCCTCACATGTGACATCCCGTCATCCCTCACGGTTACTCATATCCGACTGACCGGGTCAGCTCTGACCGGCAGGAATTGGGTTTGATGTGTTTTAACTCGCAGATAATCTCGGTTTGCCCCATTTGGAGACACAGAAAGAGCGCAGTGATTACGCACAGCACGCGCCGACGGTATCTGGGGGCCAGATTGCTTATGGGGGCCCCCGCTTCTTCTTCTCCTTTTTTTTTGCCCCTCTCTACTGTGCAATTTCCTTTTCAATCACGGCGGGTCTACAGCTTGCACAAGCGCAGCCATTGTGATGCAAAGCAGGAAACCCTCCTCTCGCTATTAATTATGTATGCCTAAAATGACGGATTCATATGTCCGGAGTTAACTGTCACGCCAGCACACATGCTGCAGGGCCATGGTGGTTTGAAATGTTTATTTGTTCGCTGTTTGTCTATTTGTCTAATGTAGCAGACCGAATTTAACCTCATTATTCAGTGCGTAAAACCGCTCTACACGTCTGTTTGGGGGATGTTTAATTGTCCTGGAAAGTGCTTGAATATCTTAAACGGTATCATCTGAAACAAGGTCTTCAGAATGAGTTCTTATTCAGGTTTGGAGCGTGTGTGGACCGTCTGAAATTTGCTTCTAACTGGTATTTTAAACGTCTAAAAGTTCTCCTGCGTTTTTCCTCACTGGAGTTTCATTTACAGCTTGCAGTTCTTTATTATTATTTGTTATCACCTCGACTTGACGCCGTTATAGTGGACGGATGTCTCCCTTTTGGACAAATCAGAGCCCCCACCCAAAGGAGACACATAAAGCCGAGGCACGTGTAGATTTCTATACAAACTCATCAGACCGTAAAAGCAGGAGGCTCCTGGCGTGTGCCCGGGTCGAGACGAGGAGGAGAGGGAGGAGGAGGAGGAGGAGAGAGAGAGTGTGTGTGTGTGTAGAGGGGGGGTGAAATACAATAAAACCCTCAGGTACATCTGCTTTGCAATCTGCAAATCCTCCCTCCATCACCCCCTCCCTCCTCCTCTCCTCCATCAGCCTCTCCATCCTCCCACACCCACTCCCCAAATCCACAGGGGACTTCTGCTCCTTCTGATTGGTCAGGGATGAGGCAACAAGGGGGGACGGAAACAATGTCATCATGTCGCCTTAAAAAGAGTGCAGCTATGTTGTGGTGAAAGCACCTCGGGAGGAGAACAGAGGATCAATAGCAGGAGGAAACAACAGAAAAAGACGCATCAGATGTTTCTGTCCGTGAGCGGCTGAAAGTGGATTTCTTCTCCCCGCAGCAGCGTCCAAAGTGCCTTCAGCTCTCTGAACAGCGCGAACATGCCGAGAGGATTTTTAGTGAAAAGGAACAAGAAAGCCAACCCGGTGTCCTACCGGGTCCGTTCTGATGAGGAAGAAGCGGAGCAAACAGCGGCTGATGCGCTGCCGCTGCCGCCGTCCTCTTCCGCGGCTCTCGCCTCCTTCCCGGTGCGCGCACACACGCCGACGCCCACCTGCGGGGAGGCGGCTGCAGCACCGGAGCAGAACGCTAAACCGGTCCAGTTCGGGAACCCGGAGGCGGTGTACCAGGCGCTCTACAGCCCCACCCGGCCCGTCAGCCAAGACCACGACCGCTCCTACTTCGAGAGACGCTTTAACCTCGGCTCACCGGTTTCCGCAGAGTCTTTCCCCACACCAGCAGCACTCACGGCTCTAGACCACCTCTTCGCTCCGGTGGATCTGAAAACCGCCTCCAGCAACAGCAGCCGCACCGACACCAGCGCCACATCCACCGGGACGCTCCCCAACCCCGGAGCCAAACGACCCTCCAGCGACACCGAGCGCAAAAGCAAACCGCCGTCCAAGAAAACCAAAGCTATCCGGAAACTGCACTTTGAGGATGATGTCACCACATCTCCGGTTCTCGGGCTCAAGATTAAAGAAGCGCCGGTGGACCAGAAGCCTCCCAGACCGCAGCCGCCCGGAGGTGACAACAACCCGCTGGGCGAGTTCGTGTGCCAGCTGTGCCGGGAGGCGTACGCAGACCCGTTCGCTCTGGCGCAGCACAAGTGCTCCAGAATAGTCCGGGTTGAGTACAGGTGTCCCGAGTGTGACAAGGTGTTCAGCTGCCCGGCCAACCTCGCCTCGCACCGGCGGTGGCACAAACCCAAGCCGCAAAGTGGAGCTTCCGGTGCGCAGAATTTGGAGAGCGACAAGGCGGCTGCGTCCGGGAAGGCTGCTCCGGATGAAGCGAAGGATTCTAGTGACAGAGACACACCCAGCCCCGGGCCGTCCGAGTCGGGCTCAGAGGAAGGGCTGTATGATTGTAATCACTGTGGGAAAAAGTTTAAGCGTCAAGCGTACCTGCGGAAGCACCTGGCGTCACAGCACGGCTCCCCGAAACCGGCAGAGGAGGAGGACGCCCCGGCCTGCGAGCAGAGCGCGGCGCCGCTCAACCTGAGCTCCTCCACCTGCCACCTGTGTCCGGTCTGCGGGGAGAACTTTTCCAACAGGGACAGCCAGGAGCGGCACATCCGCCTGCTGCACTCCTCGCAGGTCTACCCGTGCAAATACTGCCCCGCCATCTTCTACAGCTCCCCGGGACTCACGAGGCACATCAACAAATGCCACCCATCCGAGAACCGGCAGGTGATCCTGCTGCAGATGCCGCTCCGCCCCGCCTGCTGATCCGGGACTTTAGGCTGCCTTCACACTGTCAGACGACAAGATACACAGTCCAGACGTGTTTCTGAGTGGACGTTAGGTTACACTGCAAAAATATCCACCTTAAAAGGTTTTTTTAAAAACGTTTGAGCTCCTAAAATCTTACTTTTTTTTAAATCAGGTGAAACATATATGGCACTTTGGTGATAAGCTGTAACTGATTGACTTCAGTGTTGATGAGAGTGATTTGTTGTTTCAATTATTTGGTACAAAATCACCAATTTTTAAAACTGTAAATACATTGAAGTCTCATTTTTTCTCAAAACTGCTGGAGTGATTTGCCTATTTTTGTCTACTTTTTGGATATTAATTCAAGAAAAAGCACAAATCACATAATAATAATCATAATTACTGGCACATTTTGACAATAACTGAGGTAAAACATGAAATTAAAGGGTTTTTTTTTTTTGCAGTGTAACTCCTACCACATCATTCACATGATGATGAATACTTTCAGCACCCATATTATGAGGTCAGAGGTCAACCGCTCACCTGCAGCTGGCAGGGATTCAGTGCCTTGCTCAAGGACACTTCAGCAGGTTCTGGGTGTGTGTTTGAACCCCCCGGCCTACCTAGCAACACCCTCCCCTCCCCTCCTTAAAGGATCTTTTACATCACTGTTTCAAATATTTCTTAAAAAAAAAAATCATTAGACTGTTGATTTATTTTTCTAGCATCTCTGCACAAGTGCTATTAGCTTCTAGACCTAAGAGAGGGGACGACCTGTAGCCGAAAACCAGAATTCACAGGCCTGAGAAGACCTTATCTCATCACTCTGATTAGCTTTAACATAGCTTGTGGATCTGTGGATCAGTAGCTGTTGCCTGAAAACAAAAAAGAGTAAAAACTAGCGTAGCCGGTAATGCCTTCAGATTAGAAACTCCTGCTGTAAAACTGCCTTAAACTGAACTGATCTGATTGTTTGTTGATCACTTATTTATCACTGGCTGGGTATCCTATGATTATTATTTTTTACAAAGCCTTCTGTATTACCACTATACAGTATATCTAACTGCTTTTTTTGCTATTTATTTATGTATTTATTAAATTATTTGTGTAAATTATTGCTCTGTGTGGTCAAACCTGTGATCTGTTGCTGTGTTTTTTCATGACGTAGCCAAATGTTTTATGTTATGTTTTATTACTTTAACTTAATATATCAAATACGCTGTGAGGACGGTGTGTTCAAGTGACATTTATAGCAATCAATGAGTTTTATCAGCCGCTCTCGATTTATAACTGAATGCAATCATGATTTAATTTATGTTTTTGTTCTGGTTTCTTTGTAACCGTTAGCTCATTTACTGCTTTGGATGTTTCTGCAGTAATTTGCTAAATGTCCAAAAACAATAAAAAACCAAACTGAGAAACACGTTTTTTTCTGCTTTTATTTGCCTTCAGGAAACACAAACACTACAAATATACATACAGAGGTGGTTTAGCAGGTGGATTCAAACCGCAAATCAGCTTAAATTTGTGTGTTTTTGTGTATTTTTTGTAGTTTAGGATCTTTTTAACACATGTAAAGCATCTTTGAGTATCTTGAAAAGTGCTCTATGAATAAATTGTAGTATTATTATTAGAGGTATTCTTATTAAATGCTGTTTAAAAAGCAACCAGGGCCGTAGCCAGGATTTTACAAACACTGAGGCCAAAGTGCCCCCAAACACCCCCCCATAGCTAACCCTTAATTGTATTTTTATTAGCGTAATTTTTTTTGCCTAAAAACTGTCAGATTTTAAGATATTTAGTCTATAAATATCAGAATCACCCTAAAAAATCCAACATGTTTAGTACGTGTCGAATGTAAATTCCTCCTCAGGATATGAAATTCCCAGAAAAATCACTGAATCACCTTGAAAGCAGCTACATGTGAAGTTATTTGCACGGATGACGTCACATCCAGCTGCTCCAGGTGAGTTTAAAATCAAAAAATATATATTTAATTGAAGAGTGAGAGAAAAAAGCAATCAGAGAAGATGAATCAAAGATACCAGTAGAGCAATAGTTTCCATTTCAACCTCGTGGTTGGGACCCATCATGGGGTCCAAAGATAAATCTGTGAGGTCACAAGATGATTAAAGGAACAAGAAAGAAAAATAAAACATGTTTCTGTTACAGAAATTTATTTATTTTTTTGTTTTTTTACAAATATTTTCTGGATACTTTTTCCTCTTCAGGCCTTTTAAAACAAAAACATGTTGTGTTGTTGATTCTCTTGTGTGAGAAACACTGTACAGTTTGACCTCTTCAGGCCTCTAAAAGTTATTCAATTGAAACAATCTGAGAGAAGAAATCACTCTTCGACCCCATTTACACCCGGTGTCAACATGTGATCTATATCTGGATACATTATCTGGATAATGACGTCAATGGGTCTTTGCATCTACACCTGCTATTAAAATGCGATCCTGTTTTCTCAGTTGTGCCGGCATTGTGATCAGATCTCAATGTGCAAATTAGCCAGGCGGAGCTGGCCGGACTCAACAAACATCTCTGGAGCGTCACCGGGTCAAGAAACTGCAGCCACAAACGGACCTCATTCATTTTTAAATCACTGTTTGCGAGGGAAGACTTCTAGCTGCTGCTGCTGCCACCTGTAGTTTTTGCAGGACCTGCTTTAGCTGGCAGGAAGAGGCGGAGCTAGATGACATTAACGTGTTTTCTTTCCTCGTCCAAATAACGTATCCAGACACAGATCACATTTTAATGCCAGGTGTAAACAGGGTGTTTGACTGCAGGGAGACACGGACGTAAAAGGTGAATTTTTACTTACACAGCTCTGGTCTGAATCGGGGGATGAGTTCGTAACTTGGTTCAGTTTCTTTTCACCCAGAAAAACATCCAAGCAAACCAAAATGCATCACTCAAAGCCAGGTGAGAAGGTTCTCTCCTCTCATTGGTCAGGTGTGTCTGGGGCGGGAGCGAGCGAATGTAAGGGAAGAATTTACTGTGTTCAGATCGGCGGAAAACCAAGCAGAGTCAACAGAGATTGAACAACGCAGGTTTGGAAACTCCGTTAGAGTGAGCGGTGTGTACGCTGTATAGAGGTCAGAGGTCAGGTCAGAGGTCACCACACACAAAACATTTCTGCATCTGAAAGACATTCCTGCAGTTCCTTTTTTCCTTTCTTTTCTTTCTCTTGTTCAGCTTTTCTAAAACACCGGTGCTCTCCACCCTCTGTAAGTGCTGCGCGTGGACAGAAATGACATCTTAACAAAAGTTTATATAATTTTTAAGATTTTAAGCAGTTATTAAGTTCAATAATTTACCCAAATTTGGAGGGAATTGCTGAGAATTTTCATTTCAATATCTGGATAGAAACCTTTTGTCTCACCTGACCTTAACCCCTCCATCACTCACACTCTCACACACACACTTTCTCTTTCTTTCTCCCTTTTACTACACACACACACACACACACACACACATACACACACACAGGCCATCAGTCTGTGCCTCCCTCCTTGTGTGGCTCTGACAGGTGTAAGCCAGCTGGGGAGCAGACTGCAGATAAGAGCTACAGATAACACACACATTACAGTAACAAACACACACACACACACACGTACACACACACACACACACACACATGGTCTCTATAACGGAGCACCACAGCAGCGTTTCCAGAGAAATAAAGACAACAGAGTCTCTGAACAGAAAGCAGCAGCTGTCAGATCTGCTGCAGGATTTAAACTGTACGTCTGAAACTGAATATGAACATGTTTCCCAGCTGAGCTACAACAGTAAATATGGTCCTGTTGTTTAAGAATACAGGTTATAATGTCTGTGTCTGCTGATTCTTATTGTATTTTTAACGTTCACTTATTAAAACCCAAACTTTACAGTGTCAGACATGTTTTAAAACCTTTAAAACCTTCATGTTATACAAATAACTTCTTGCTTCCACATTTTATAATGTCACAAACTGTATACAGTATTTAAAGTGACCACAATCGATATTTGATATAATAACACTGTCTGAGCTGTCAGTAATGTGTTAGTCGTGGCTCGTAGTGATGAACCTACAGCTCCCCTCAGCTTTACGGAGCTTTAGATGGCTGGATGATGGATAAATGAATGAATCCATGTGTTATGGATGGATGAATGGAAGGATAGATGGATGGATGAATAGACATATGGATGGACAGAGATGGACGGATGATGGATGTATAGATATGTGAATGATGGATGTTAGTACGTTGGTTGGTTAAATGAATGAATGAATGGATAGATGGGTTATGTGTCATGGATGAATATTAGCATGAATGGATGATCGATAGATGATGATGGATGTTGTGGAAGTGATGGGGCAGATGGGAAATGTAGTCTTAATGAGCACTAAAGTTCAACTTATGCAAGATAGAAATAAATCTTCATTTTCTCATTTTTTTTACATGATTTATTGTTAACTGAACTTTTTCATCTGAGTATCAATAAAAGACAAAATTAGGAGCTTTAAAGTCAATCCTTTGTCAATCCTGCTGTTAATCCTTCATATGTACGTCCACACGCTGCAGGTAAACACACACACACACACACAAACACACACACACAGGGTGTAACATTACTCCCTGTCCTGAGCTAACTGCATTAGAGAGCTGTGGATGTCTGATTAAACCGGACAAATTGAATCACATCGTGTCGCTTTCATGTCATGATAACAAGCCGCCCGACGTGAAGAAAACACAGAACAGCAGCAGATCTGAGGAGAACGCACAGACTGACTGACAGCAGAGCGTCTGTCATATGAAGAGACACGTCACATGTTTAAAGGAATAACACGTCTTTTATGTTTTATTTCTCAGCAACGATTCTATGAAGCCACAGAAAGTTACATAGGCTCACTTTAACAGATTTTTTATCTACTTGCAGAAACAAGTAGTGAACACAGCATTGATATATTATACTCATTTTAAGTTCATATGTTGAACTTGTTAGCAAACAGTTGCTTATTTCCACATCCAGCAGTTATGGAGCAACATTATCATTCATTAGGAGTCGTGTTTCTGTCCACCTGGTGAATGTAAATCTAATATTCACTCTTTTAGCTAACGTAGAAAACATGATGGAAATATGAATTAAAAATGTAAAAGTTGCTGCTGCCTGTTTTATATACTTCTTCTCTAAATGTTTGTTTCAATTAAGACAAAACCATAAATTCCTGATGAGTAGGAGGTGAGTTAAATCACAGAAGCTCCCTTTCATTTGAATTTGTGATGGGCAAAGCAGTTCTATCAGTGTACTGAATCATTAGAATCAGTTCATTAAAAGAATTGTTCACCAAATCATTGCAGCTAAATGTCAGCAAACCGAATCAGCTGTGTATTTTCTGTCTTGAACACACCCCATTCCTCCTGTGAAGGAATGACTTGAGTTCAACTGAACTGACTGAGAAATGAACGGTTTCGTTACAGGAAGTGATTAAGTACAGTTTGTTCACCCAAACGATTTGTTCTTTTGAACTAATCATTCACGAACAACACAACGCTAATTTGAAAGGCTTCTCTCGCCTCACCTGGCATCTTTCCTCCTCCTCCTCCTCCTCCTCCTCCTCCACCACTCTGCACTCTATCACGGCTGCACGTGCCTCCTCTTATCTCCAACATGCTCAAAGAGAAGAAGAAGAAAAAAAAAGAAAAAGCAGGAGCAGACAGAGTAAACATGGCCCTGCTGCCTCGCTGCATAGGCCGAGGCAAGTCAAACAAACCTCGGGGGCATTTTCCAGGCAGGCAGGTGTTGGTGTCAGAGGCAGGCGAGCGTGGCATCAAGAGTCAACAAGTGGAGAGGAACAAGCAGCGAGAGGCGAACACAAACACAGGAACAGTGTGGTGTAAGTGCACATCAAGGCTGAACGATTAAAAAAAATCATATTGCGATTATTTTGACAGATATTGCGATATGAGTCACAATTTTAGTGAGAATGGTCATTTTTGCATTTCATTTTCACTGAAAAAAATATACAAATACCAAACAAGCATGTTCCCTTACATCTGGAGAATATGATTTGTGAGCTGGTGCATCTCTGTAGCACCACAACGCTTCATTTATAAAGCGTTTTGGGATATTGCACTTGGCTATATTGCGATTTTGATAATATTCCAGTTAATTGTTCAGCCCTAGTGCACATTAAACTTTAGCTGTTGCTACTTGTAGAGTGACTTTTGTTCACCCGACATGTGGGCGTTAACCTTAAAGTGGTAAATCCCCATGTTTGTCATTTGTTACATTTACTCTCCATCTTTTGTTTCTTTCCACCGACCTCCTGTCAACCACAACAGAGTGGGTGGGACTGTGATGTCGTCTTCCTTTCATTTTGCTACATGAGCGCTTTCCACTCAGTTCCAGCCCATAAATCAGTCGAGGTCCACCATCATCTGAGATGTTAATCCCTTAAATGCATCTCGGAGGAAGAAGTAGGTGGGATCACTTTCGATTTAAAGATTTGTAGTCACCGACTATTTAGTTTGTTCACTTTTTTCCTGAACTAAGCAGTCGCATCACCGCTCAAATGCACGTCAGTAAGTGAAAATAATATGCACTCACGTCACCTAATAGCACTTGTCCTGTGTAAACTGAAGCAGGAGAATATACAGTGTCAGTACATCCAGCCTGTTTGAACGTGTGATATACGATGATTCCCAAGGTCAGCGTCTGCAGATGACTGCTGATCAGCTTTACAGACCAGGATACAGCTGGCTGTGATACCCATCTCCCCTCTGATTAGCTGGGCTCAAATAAAACCTTAATCGCCTTGTTGACGTGAAAGGCTCTCAAAGAAAGAAAGCTAATTAACTCAACCCAGCAGCACAGAGACAGAGAGGAATTTTACCTTTAGACGCTTTTCCAGTTGTAGAGTTGTAGTTGACAAAATTTACACTGTTTGGTTTATAGTGTAAGAAACTTAAGTGAATAAATAAAAATTCTGCAAGATTTACAAAAATGTGTCCAATTATGATACAGAGTGCAAAATATTATCAGAGGAACAAAAAGTTCAGGACAGCAGCTTCAGTCCTTCGCCTATCTCTAGGCGCTCCCTGCCTCCTAATTTACTTTATCACGGCAAATCTTGAGTTACGTACATGTTACTTATAAGAAAATATTAAAAAATACCTGGTGATGAGAGCATTACTGTTACTAGTTGATAGTAATTCAGTCAGAGATTAGCTAGCCTCCAGCAGAGATGAGCAGCGAGCTGCAGACGTCTGGTAACATCACTTCTTTCTAACTCCACACACACCGCTCAAGTGACATCACTTGAGGCAATTTATCAGAGGCTTTATACTACTTTTTTCACATATGCAGTAGTACTCCCTAACACATGGAGTTCTTTAAATTCTGATTTAAATCACAAAATATCTGATCAGAGAAAAAGCTAACAGTAAGAACCTGACCAAACATTCACCCCCAACTTTTAGTACTCAACAGTTTTTAATATTTGGTTTCTTGGGCACAGTTCAGACAGTATTTAAGCTTGTTACCCAGAAAGTAGTACACTGAGTACACAGTATTCTACACAACAGCTTCCAAACAGCTTCAAGTCTTATGGTTCTTTAGTGCAAACCTAAAGCTATTTACTGTATATATCAGTCAGAATCACTTACATTTGGGGTTTGTATTAACAGGTTTCAATCACTGGGGATGTGTACACTCTGGCACACAATTACACGAGGTTGTTGTGGAAATTGGGGAACAGCTTTTTGCATCTGCTGTGGTTGAAAGCACACATCTGTTCTGTAATTCCTAAAATCCTGCAAAACATCAGTGTGTTTCTGTAAGCTTTTGTTCAGAGGGTTGAGGTAATGGGTGGGGCAGTGGGATGGTGTGTGTGTGTGTGTGTGTGTGTGTGTGTGTGTTTAGAGGGGTGGGGGGCAGCTGATTTGAGGGCCCTGGCGAACACAAAGGGGCCAGGACCTCCTCTACACTTGCCCCACACAATGCCCCGGCCCTAATGCTTGTAAATCTATTCACACATCCAGAGGCCAAAGATAATAACAAGCTGTTCAGAATGAATTTCTAATGAGCACACTGAAGCCCCTCTCCACTGGAAACCTGACTGTGGTTCAGCAGAAAATCCTGCTTTACAGTCAGCCGTGAAACAAACCCGCCTGTTTAGTGTTTAGTGTCGATGCAGAGATGTGTACTGTATGTCGTCTGACGGACCAATAGCACTGGATAAACAGGATGCAGCCGCGTCGAGGGAGACGGACAACCCGCATATAAAGGAATCTGAGCAATGTTCAGAAATCATAACACAGATTATTTCACATGGTTGATCCTCTATGCTAAAGATTTGAAAGGTTAAATTTCTAAATCACTGTTGACACTATGGCCTGAAAGGGTTAAAGCTGCAGCACTATAAAATATGAGCTTTAAAATTAGCTCTTTACTTTATTTCACATTTAACATTTAGCAAGGACCAACAGCACTCTGATTTACTGTGACGCACCTGTTACCTAAATGTCTCCTTCTAAACTTAATATAAAGGTTTACCTGGAGCACTGACAGTTTTAAGAGAGATGGGTGAATGGAGTTTATTAAAGGGGACATATTCTGCACATTTCCAGCTCTATATTTATATTCTGGGGCTTCACTGGAATATCTTTGTCTGATTTACAGTTCAAAAAACTCCTTATTTATCTTATACTGACTCTTTATGCAGCCCCTCAGTTCAGCCTCTGTCTGAAACAGGCCGTTTTAGCTCCTGTCTCTTTAAGGCCCGCCTCCCAATGAGCCCACTCTGTTCTGATTGGTCAGCTTCAGGAAGCTGCCCCCGGCTCCGGAGGCTACGTAAACAAATAGTAGCAGGATTTCACTTCTTCTCGTTCTTTATTCAAATGTTTACATACATTCACCTCAAATTTTGGGTCTTTGAGCATGTTTAACATTTGACATTATAACAGACATAATATGTCCCCTTTAAGATTTGTGTCATCTGTAAGGAGAAAAGCTGTCAAGGAATACAATCTTAAGTGGCTAAACGTGAAAAAGTATGTGTGTACGCAGGCGAGGAGAGGGGAAGATGAGTTGCTCCACTTCAGAGTGTATATAATGGAAATTCATTCATGATGGTAGAAGGTCAGCAGATTCACTGAAGACATTTCTTTTAAACTAAGGAGACGGGCGAAGGCAGCAGCATCAACATTCAGTTACATAACGAGCAAAACTCAATAAGGTCAAACCTTCAGACACAGTGAGCTGGAAGATCATTTGGGAGATTTTTGGAGACACTGTTGGGCGTCCGGGTTTGTCGCGTTTTTGGCTGTGAAAGTGTTTGAGTGCCAGAGCAGCTGAAGAAAGGTCATCAGAGGTCACAGCAGCTCCTCTCCTCGCCGCTGCAGGAAGCGGGAGCATAATTATGTAAATGAGTCTGGATCCCCTCTGCTGCTGCCAGTCTGCTGGACACACACACACACACACACACACACACACACTTCTTACTTCACCAAAGCTAAATGGAATCTAAATTAATAATGTAATACTAACGCTGATTACTACAATGTGAAATGATTACATAAGAGTAAATCTGTAATAAAAGCCGTAATGATGACAATGATTAGAGTTAAAACACAATAGAGTTAAACATTACATAGTTGTTGCAAAATAATCTAGGTTAATTAATACTGCTAGTGTACTTTGTCAAAATAAAAACAGTAACATACTCCATGTATAGTTTAAAAATGACCATCCTGCAATAAAAACATGTGACATAACGTCGAAAATGTTGTAATGGTACAAAAATATCCCCTCCAGACATGTTTTAAGAATAAAAATACTCAGCTTGGAATAGTAATTTGTGTCTGATGCATTTTTTCCACAAAAAAAGTTTAACTGTCTTGTTAAAATCCTTAAAATAACATCTACTGCCTCTCACTCTAACCGCAATCTATGAATATGTCTTCCTGCTGGACACAAGATGTCTTCACTGTAAAGTCTCATCCTCAGTGTTTGTGCACTGGAGGCTTCAAGTTTCCACATCACACTGTAAGTTACATACTGGACCATGATTGACTCCAAACTGGTTGTGATGTCACAAATCATGATCGTAGGTCCGCGTGTTAAACTGAGATTTAAAAGTATAATGTGTAACTTTTCCGCATTAAAATGTCTAAAAACTGGACCTATGTTATATATTTTGTTAAGTTGTGTACTTACATTATCCCAAATGTTTCCAGCAATGTTCAATTGTTCGATTAGTATTGACCAATCATGTTTGAGCGGGCTTTGGTTGCATGCAGGTCAACAGTCAGTGTGGAGAGCAAAAGAGGCAGAACGCACTGGCCGAAATGCAATCACCGAACCTATCGGCTGTCATCTGACGACAATTTAGCTTTTTATAAGCTTTATTTAGAAATGTACCAGCATTCATTTGCATATATCTTATAGATTAGCCAAAATGTCATATGGGCCGTCTCAAGTTGCTAATCAGACTGTAAACAACGACCGGTGCACGGGAGAGGAAGTCTTGGCCTGGATATCTGTTATCCGGATATCCGCTGGCTACACTGGAACCTCCGAGATATTGGTCGTTGCTCCCAGAGGCTAAATCGTCGTCAGACAGATTGCCAATGGGTTCGGAGATTGCAGTGTGCATATCTTGTGTAATCACATCAGCAGACAATTGAGATGTAGATTGATTAAACTAAAAGGACAATGAAGCTAATAGAGAATAAGGTTAAAAGCATAATGAGGACATAAGTACGTAATTAAAATTCTTTCTGAGGGGTAACAGTGAGGATTCTGCTCGTTTCCATGTCGATGCTGTGGTGACCTTCACAACATGACTTGACTTTAACTGGTCAATACAGTTAAACACTCGCTCTGATGCAGCTGAGTGTGTGTGTGTGTGTGTGAGTGTGTGTGTGTGTGTGTGTGTGTGTGAACCCCTCCACTTGTCTCATTCAGCCCTAACCTCCTGATGACTGCAGCTAATGAAAAGCCTGCAGAGAGGAAGGAGGCGGGGGGAGGAGGGGGCGTTTGCTGCCTATTCTTGTCTCTGGGTGGGGCGGGGCCAGGGACCGGTTGCCAGGGCCGACAGTGACACCCGGGCCCCTGGCTGACAGCGGCAGGCTGTCGGGCCGAGTGGCCGTCTGGCGAGCAGGCCCGGCCCTCCTCGATGAGCTGGCACGCGCTGGCGCAGCAGCCTGGCTGAGGCATGACGAATCACTGAAAGAAACCTCCGCAAGGCTGCGCACAGGAACACCTGAGCCACCGAGCTGAGGGAGGGGTCCAACGGTCTGGTGGCACAGACACACGGATGTACTGATGAAGGGTTTCATCCCAAAATGGTTTCAATTTAGACAAAAACAGGCAGGAAAAGCTTAAACACTAAAGTTTAACCTTCTTTTAAGTCACTTCCTAATACTTTTATCATAGAGTCTTTCCTGATTTTGTATTTTCTTTGAACTGTCTTTTATTTCTGTTTGTTTTTTTATTTTACACTGAATTATTTTTTATCTCTTTTTCAAATCCAATGACTTTATGATTTGTTGAGAAGCACTTTGTAACATGGACTTTGAAAAGTGATCTATAAATAAAGATCATTACTATTAGTATTAAAGTTATATATATTTTCCTTAGATTTTCAATTCAGGGTTGTTACAACTTGGGGCAAATGATGATGATGGGGCAAAAACACAAGCCAGCAGTTTATCCAGATTATCCAAAACACGATATTTGGAGGTGAAATTGAAAGTGAGTTCATCTGAAATTTCGACAATAATCCTTCACTGCACAAGAAAACTGTGCACACAAGTACACGGGGGTTTCTCACTTCATTTTAGCGGCCTATCCATCTGTTTTCTGCCTCTTCTCTGGGTCTTGGTCACAGTGGAAGCAGGATAGCCAAGGTATCCTTCCTCATAGCCACGTTGACAAGCTCTTCCACAGGGACCTCGAGATGTTCCCGGGTCAGATGGGGTATGTAATCCCTTCAGTATGTTCTGAGTCTGCCTTGGCGTCCCCTCCCAGTTGGATGTGCCTGGAATACCTCCAAAGGGAGGCATCTTGTTATGGCCAAACCACCTTGGCTGATTCCTTTCAGCATGAGGGAGCAGCGTTTCTACTCCAAACTCCTTCTGGGTGCACTTTTTTGAGAAAAAGTTGCTAAAGGGGTCCTAAAAGATGCCAAACCTAGCGAGAAAGCTGCAAAATTGGAAATACTGTTTCCTCCTTTGCCCCCCACCGACAAGACTCATAATTACTAAGGTCTCTAGAGGTGTTATTTGAACTGTCATTTATGGGAATTTTCTGAAACGACTGATGCTGTCATTTTTGGGGGGGGGACAGTCTTGAAAAAAACATAATTATCCTATTCATTAGTCTTTGCCCTGAATCTTTCTTTTGAGTATCAAATCTTGAACATGTGAAATGTGAAACATTTGTAGTTTTGTCCTTCACAGCAGATGCAGTCAATGTGAATTCATATCATTTACAAAGGATTGTTAACTGATTTTGTTTTCACATTTGGAAAATTTGAAAACATGAAAAAGTCCAAAGAAACTCCTGCAGCCTAATTCACTCCTCCACTGATTTAAGCAACTGTACGAACAGAAGCAGTGTTAAGGTCTCAGTATGCTTCAAATAATTTTATTTATTAAAATGTATTTATTATTTTGGTTGATGGATTTAGAAAATCACCTGCAAAAACGTGTCCATGGCCAACCAAATAAATTAAGAACTTCTTAGTTTTGAAGATGTTTCATGTCAAAGTTTAGCTCAATAAAAACCTGATGTGACATTGAGTTTGTAAATATCGTCCTGTTGAGTTTGGTCCTTGGCAGCTTCACGTGTCATTGGATGCTTCAGGATGAATTGGGGGCCATAACAGTTCAGCTGCTATAACAATCCAACCTCATGACAAAATCACACTTACACTGTGTAGTATTACAACATTTTATAACAATTGCATTAAAAGCCTAAATGAGAACTTTAGAAACTGCCATTTGAGAAAATTAACACCCACTCCAGAACAAAATGATTGCTGGCATTAAACTGAAATACATGATGGCATTGCTTTTATGTTATGAGTCATCGTAAGAGCTTTGTTGAAAAAAAGACAATATGCTCAGTTTTCAGTATTCAGCCATCTGTGTTTTGAAAATAACAACAGATAAACTGCAATTAGCGAAACAATTTTCCCAAATGCCTGCATGTAACTGCAGTAATTCATTTATAAAACGAACCCGGGTCCTTGATCTCCATAGGAACGGAGCTTTTCAGATTCGGTTTCACAGAAATGAGCCACTGATGGACGAGCAGCCGGTCACTTACATGGACTCAGGAGGAGCGTGGGGACCTGCCGCGCTCCCTTGAGCGAGTATTGATCCAAGACCGAGGCATTCAAGTCACATACATCTGTTTGGGCCTTGCTCTGTACAAAGAGCAGCTGAAGAGACTGTTAAAGTAATGACCTTGTGAGGGTTTGTTTATATTTTATAGGATATATCAGAAGCTCCCACAATGCCACAAAATATCCTTCTCTGTGTTCGTCCCTGCTAAGTGTCCTTGAGCAGGACACATACCCTCCAACTGCTCAGATGGCTGTTCATGACCTCTGACCTATCTCTCGCAATGTTTGTCTCAGATGGATGGCTAGAGAAGCTAATTCACAGCTTCCATTACAGTGACAGTCACATGGGACACTTCCATGTCAACTCACAAGCATGTGTGCTGTCTAGAAACATGCTGGTTCTCATATATGAACGTGTGAAGTTTCTTGTAATGACGTAAAAATAAAAATTTCATATGTGAATTATTTGAAATTTAGTTTTCCTAACTGAAGCAAATATGGTTTACGTATGGTGTTACCAAAATGTAAAAATGAAGTGAGAAGATGTAAGTAGAGCCGACAAGATTAGTTATCTGGTTGATCAATTAAATCATTTTTAAAGTAAAAAGGCCAAACAGCTAGTTCAGACTCTTAATTGTGAGAATCTCTTTAGATTTTGGACTGTTGGTTGGACAAATCTGGCCATTTGACAAGAACACCTTGTGTATAAGGAAATTGTGATGGACATTTTTCTCAATTTTTTGACATTTAATAGACCAAATGATTAACTGAGAAAATCCTGGTTATTCAATAATAGAAATAATAGTTAGTTGCAGCCCTAAATGTTAGCTTACTGAAATCAGCCCACAGAATTTCTCAATGTGGTGAAAAAATGTAAACAGATGGTTTGCATTGCAACTTGGGATAAAAATGAAAGCACAAAGACAGAGTTGGAGTCCGTTGCTGTTGGGGTCGTCCGGTGTTTAAAGCATAGATTGTATATAAAGGCGGACGCAGCGAGGAGTGACGTCACCCGTTGGTTTCATTGGAGCCTACTTTAGCTACCTTAGCTAAATTGTGCTAACAGGGCAGGTATCGTAATCAAGTAACATTAAACTCTGTGAGCCGGGGAGAGCAGCCAACTGTCAATCACAGCTGTCAATCAACGCCCACATGACTGACATTAAAGCTACTATAAGTCTGCAAATCTTATTAACGGAGCAATTACTTCCAAAATGACCACCAGCACACTTATTAGAGGGCCTGAATTTAGTGATTTAGACCATAATGAAAAATGATTGACTCGGTATTTCTAGAAAGAAGTTGAGGCTTTTTGAATGGGAGTCAGTTGGAGCAGCTAGCGGCCGTCTGTGGCTCTTTACTTCAGCTTCAAGCCATGGTGGTTACCACTGGGTTTAAAGTTGCAAGATAGGAAGTTTTTAAACCTATATTTTGTTTGCTCTGGTCCAAATCAGTGGAGGAGTCAGTTTGGTGAGAGTGCTGATACTGAATCAAAACAGTATGTGTCATAAAACCAGAACTGTGAACTAAAAGAGGCTCTGTGAGGTACAGTTTTCACATTTCACTCATTTGATTCATTATTAATAGCAAAAATACTGATTTATGTGAACTAAAAATCACATTTAAAACAGAAAAAAAAGGATTCAGATGATTTCTAAAATGTATAATGTGTGAAGCCAGACCGTTCAGTTAGAAATGGATCTCTCCTGCTACGCCCAGACAATGACAGGCATCAGTAATTGAAACATTACGGCACCCCAGTGTTGTAGCTCGAGGGCTTGGGCTCTTTGGAGACAGCTTGTGTGTATGTGTGTGTGGGTGGTTGGGGAGTTGAAGAGGGTGCTGTGCAGACCTGAATCAATAAGGGTCAGGGACAAGGGGTCGTCTGAAGTCCCCATAAACTGACAGAGGTTTCAAAAGGTTTGGACGGTGGCAGCTGAGGCCTTTCACAGAGGAGCTGCTGCCGGATTAACCCCCTCCAACCCCACAGTTGGACAACTTGTTTCATTGCCTAATGGAGCTGCAGGCAAGAGGATTATTGCAATGGCAGACCATGACGAGAAGTCTCTCACCTCAAAGATGATACAAGAACAAAAAGTCTCCTGGCCTTTGGCAGGTTATCTTTCACCAGCTTTTGAGACAATCATTTGCTGATGGAAGCAGCAGTACTTGTATTTTCTTTGACCTTGAATTATCCTGTACTCCTTCCAGCGTACTTTTAACTGTAAACATACATAAAAAGAATTGTTCCCCAAAAAGGAAAAGATTCCACCAGGGTCATTTTGAAGTGTTTGTGAAGCGGCTCAAGCACGCTCGAGGAAACTGTCTCCACTTTGAGAAGCAGATATGTCCTTGAATTCAAGAACTGAGACATTCCTCTGATGGGTAAAGTACCGAGTGACTCGCACTCGACCGCCTCTTGAGCTCCAGTTGCTTAATTAGCCCCCATCAACGGCACTGACCTTCCTGTAACATACTCGAGAGGCCTGCAGTCACGCCAACCCTCCCTCAGAGAGATAACTGGCCTGTAAATATGAAGATATTCACAGGTCTCAGTATGGTGCAGCTACAGGCATGCGACTACAGACAGGCAAAGCTCACATTGCTACCTGCCTGAGTCAAAACACCTGATTCAATCTGAAAAATATATACATAATAATGAAATTAAGTCAGGAGAGTAAACATGCAACAAATTAGCATACCAGCACCTCTAAAGCTCGCTAATTAATACATTATATCTTGTTTGTTTAATCTGTGCACAAACAGAAATGTAAAAGAAATTTTCAAATTATTTTCCAGACAGCTGTGTTGTTGCTTACTTGCAAACAGTTTTTGTGTAAAGATTATACTGAGAGCTGTTGTTAGTAAACTTGCTTTACTTAAACTAACTGTGTGCTGGCTAACGCAACCTCAGCATCAACTGAAAATGAATTAAAACTAACTGGATACAACGTCAGTCTGAAGGAATTGGTAATAAAATAATTCAGTTTGAATAAAGCTGGAATATTGAAACTATAGTGTAGAGTAATGTCAGGTTACAACCTTGTTCACACCAACTCTTTCACTAAGCTCTAGAAGACTGTGGTGTGAAAACTGATGTGCAGAAAGTTACAACCATCCGTCTTGTCCCAGATGGCTCTGCGCTGAGATACCCTATAATCTAATTTCCGTCTCCATTACCCAAATAAGTGAGCAGATTAAATTTTCATCTGCATCTAGGGTTTAGGAAATTAAGACGGTGCTGTAACAGAGATGAGGCTTGATTGCTGCTAAATGTGATTGTCAGGGCCGCGTTTCCCATGAATGATATTCAGTGATGGTGAAAATTAGGATTTTTTTGTCATCCACAAAGTGCTTCATTATACATATTCTGGATGAGTTAAAAATAAGATTAAACTATCTTTGAAAGTTGCAAGTGAGAAAATAATAGATTTTTAGGTTTAAGGAGCTCTTTGGTTGTTATTGTACATTATAAGACATAAAATAAAACTGTAATTTTTCATATATTTTTCACCCTTTGTCATTTGGCAGGTAGATAGTGTCTTCAAGTACATGGTGAAGATGTATGATGACAACCTGCCTTTTTTACATGTTTTTTCAGGGAACAACTTTCCTATGTTTGGTGCATTTTATGTCATTAAACACTTCATATATAGAATGGAGGATGTGGTGTGAAGCAGTACTGGAAGAAGTACTCAGGTCCTTTACTAATATCACAATTTAAAAATAACGCAAGGAAAAGTCCTGCAAAAGTATTATTAGTAAAATGTACTGAAGTTTCAAAAGTAAGAGGACTCATGCAGAATGGCCCCTTTCCTGGAGTTATAATTTTATTATTATTACCTATATAAGCTTCCATTTGAGTTCGACACTATGAGTGTGTAGTTCGTGCGCTGCATTAGCCAAGTAAGCTAACAGTCAGTAACAGATTAAAGCTACAGTATGTGAGAAGAGGTGTTTGTCAAAGGCTTCTGTGACTCATGCTCATTGAACAGCCTGGCAGCAGTACAGAGATATTTCCTTTTCATGGTTCTTAAGCGAGCCTCGTCCTTCTCAGTTCTGGCCTACGACTGCTCCAGTTCCGAGGCTCCACGCTAGCATTAGCTGCTGGAAAATGTCGCTATGGTTTATTCACAGGCTAGCAAGCTCCTGATACCTGCAGTGTAAGAGCTACTTCCAGTTCCCAGGGAGAAATCCATAAATCAGGTGCGCATAATCACACAGATACAGGTTAAGGGCAGGGCGGAGCAATGAGAGGGAGGGGAGTGGTTCGTTTTTGAGTCTCATGCTAGCACTCGCTTATTTATAGAACTTACATATTGTACCTTTAAATAAAGCAAAAACATGAAAATGGGCACATCTCAAAATCCTCAAATATTCAGGAAAGGCTTATTTATTGTGACTATTATGACCTTGTGTGATCCGTTATTATTGATTTTCAGTTATGTATATTCTGTATAAACACAGTACAGCTATATTTATATTTGCATATTCATAGATTCTGGATTTTTCAACAAGTTAGAAGGAGTAAATGTCACTTTAATCATTTCTAACCAGGTAATTGAACTTTATTATTATTTTTAAAATATATGTTAGTATTTTTATATGTCTTAAATCATGTTTGGGGGGGATTTTTAATGATGATGCAAAAGCTGAATTGAATGTAGCAGACTTGCTGGCCACAAGGGGGAGGTGCAAAATTACCTCCAACAGGAATGGTAGAATTTCTGGCGTATACTGGTCTGAATTCGATGCTGTACTTAGTCTTGAAAAACAAAAACTGAAGCTGAGAGCTGAAGTGTGTTTGACCCTCTCCTCCCAGCTAAGTGCTGATCAGCCTCCACCCTGTCTGGGCATGCCAACACCCGGGCGTCTAGTTAACCGTTCTGGTGGGAACAGCATGAACACTGTGTGCCGAGGCGGCAGGAAGACGCAGAGGTGGCTGACGAGAGCCTCCCTGCTGTATTAACAGACCACATAACAGCACACAGCAGTGCCTCCGAGTTCTGAGAAAGCTTTTCGTTGTGATCATTAGAGAGCGAAGAGGAGAGAAAGGCATCTCCCCGAGGTTCGACACAATACAACAACCACATCAGGTCTCTGGAAGGAGTGTCTGCTCCAGCAGGCAGCTAATGAAGGCTGAGAGGACCTGTGGCGGCTCGGTAATTGAACCTTGGGGACATTCTCTCACTCTACATCAGCATTCTGCTCTCCTGAACTTACATGCAGCATCATACTGTACTGCTGCTGCTGCCGAGGGGCTGTTTAATGTGCAGGGAAAAAGGACTTGTGTTGTTTTTGGGAGGGGATCTGGATGTGAGGTGTGTTCAGTACAGTGGTCATGTGCTTACTGACAACTGTCACAAAAATGCAGATCAGTTCTCATTTGCTGGCATTTCTTCACTAATGATCTCTGACTAAACTTTATGGATGTGAAAAAGATATTCAAATGCAATGGAATAAAATAAGATGCTTCATAAAACGCAAAAACCAGGTTTCCATCTAAATGAAGTGCAAATTTTAACCAAATTTCCAGAAAGTCTGCAAAAGGAAATGTGAATTAATGCACATTTTTATCCACTATTGTGCTGGTGCTGCTAATTAAACCATTGCAGAAGAAGAGGGTACAAAACGACAACATTAATTAAAGGGGGACCTATTATACTTTTTGTGATTTTTATACTGTTCAGTGTTTCCACTCAGGTTTTTTTTAATGTGCAAATTGAAAATGCGAATAAAAACAGGTGGATGTAAACATACCTTGTGATATGTGAGCAGTGCACCTCCATCTTTACTTCCTTACTGGGATACGGCAGACAAAAATATCAAGATTAGTTTTTATCAAATTTTAACACTTTAACCACATTTTATTGAGACCAAAACAAAATAATGTTTGAAGCATTTTCTTTGTCATCGCGGCATTTTGCTGTATTTCTTCTTGTTAAAGGATGTTCACATTTCCTGGATCTCTCACATTCTTTGCATTGCTTGAGAATTCCTGAAAACGTGAAAAGTGGACTTAAAAGGACATAAAAGCTGTTCCTCTGCACAGGTGCTTTGGAAAAGAAAAAAAAAAGATCTGACAGGATCCAATCAGATTCCAGCAAGGACAGATGTGACTTTCTTAGGATGTGAGGAAGACTTAGAAAGACATTTTTCATCATCTAACCCTATATCAAACCATTCCCTCATTATTTCTGTCTTTGGCTGCTGGATTCATGTTTTTGAATTGATTCAGCTCCTCTAATACGACTACTGACACTGATAAATGTGTCTGTAATGTTTTTACCCACAAATGGAGCAGAATAAGTCAAATTCAGGGATGTCTGTTATCCTAATGATCACATCTCGGGGACATTCAGCTCCTCATGAACAGGTGAAATTCATCTGAAACCAGAGATTTACTACAAGTTTCTTCAGTTAAGAGAGTTTGTTTAATCCGACTTGGAACATTTGTACAAACAAACCTCAAAGAAAAAGGTTTGGCCCACTATCGCTTCGAACAGTGTGGGAGATTTTTTTCCACTTTTAAGGACAAAATGATGTTCAGACTAAACCAGATTATGATAAACTTTTTTCACGATGAGTAGGTGTGAACAAACGTGTGGATCCGGTTGAGATGAAAATCATTTTCTGGCACCATTTGAGACAGAAACAGACAAGCTGGGGGACGTCTACCATGTCTGTCCCACAGATGGTCCGGCCCCGCTCTCCCTCTGTCCTCTGGCTGGACCGGCTCTCTGCTGGGCGCCACATCGCTGCCAAATCATCTCGTAAAAAAAGAAGAAAAAAAAAAAAAAGCCCTCTCCTTCAGCAAGTCCCTGGCTGCTCCTGGGGCCGCTCCTGGCACCTGCAGCAAAGCTCTCCCCTCACTCGTCTCATCTGACTGCTTCTGTAAATAAATAACAACAACAAAATAGCAACAAGAGGGTGACACCCGGTGGACCCCGGTCAGCCATATGGGACCTGCTAGTTGTCAGCGTTCGGTGAGGCGCAGGGGTCACAGATGGCTGCACAACCCCCGCGCCGTCCCACATTTTTCCGGGCTGCTGTGCTTTTAGGTCGTCCCCGATCGCTACACCGCCCTTCTCCCCAACTCATTTTTTGATTGTTGACACAGCCTCAGATGGGTAAAACACAATAGCAACTAAATAACCAAAGGGGGCTGAATTAAAGGGGGACTTATTATGAGACGGGTGGTGGATGACTCACTTTGCATTAGGCTTTGAAGACAGTCCCTTGCGGCCTGCGTTGGGTGCTCCAGCATTAGAAGCCTGTGCATCTTGGCACCTTGCTCAATAGAAAAGCAGGCGGTTGATCTGTGCTGCATTAGTGCTGAGCCTTTGTTCTCCCGAAGGGCTGTCAAATGGAGAGACGGCTCCCTGAGACATTTTATAGATACATTCCCCTCAAAGGCAGCTGAGCACCAGCAGGATGAAGCAGGCTCAGAGAGTATTAGAGCTGCAAGTATTCCATTCATCCGTTAGTAAACATGGACGGATATGACTGACAGACAACACAGAGGTCATATGAGAGGATATGAAGTTCAGTTTCATTCTTGTTATTGTGCCTTTTCTCCTTTTTCTCCTGCACTCTCATTAAATGCTTTCATGTCTGTCGTACAAGGATACAGCAGGTGAGGAGATGAATTCCTTGTAACACTTTGCTTAACATGACAGAAGTGCTTTGGAAAGCACTTAAAATTTCAGCAGACTGGAGTTTCAGCTCTACGAATCTTTCTGTGCTGCTCTGCATGTTTTCATCTTCTGTCACTCTGCTCCATCAAGGTCCATGAGAAATTTTCATGCGTGTTTACTTATGTTTTACATAATATTTAGATATATTCAGGGGGAAGAAGGTGTAATAAGCTGTTCATGATTGACATAAATATTCCTCAAGTAGAAGGAAATGTCAGTTGAAACTACAAACGAAGCTCTTTTAGATCCTAATTACACCTGGTATTAACATGCAATTTGTTTATTTACATCACGTTTTCTACTTTATATTCACTGTTTGAGATTTGACTGATGCTCTTTTAATGACGTCATCTCGCTGTGTCCTCTTCTTCTGCAACGGTTTAATGGCACAGACTGGAGAGTTAGCGCCACCAACAGTTTATCTTGATCAACCAACGTGGATTAATTCGAATTTTCTTTTGCCGATATTCCGGAAATCTGGTTAAACTTTGTGGTACTTTTGGATGGAAACCTGGCTACTGAGTGTAATCTAGGGATTTGCAAAATTGTCTAATATCAGTGCTGTTTCCTGGTTTGTTAAAAGGTTCACCAGCTCTGCATATCTAAATTGCATATTTGATTCATTGCAGGCAGAATCAAGACAACATGGTGTGAAGTGTGCAGAGGCTTGTTAACAGCCATCATTGTTCAGATAACGTCTCCAGATACAGATCACATGTGAACTCAGGGTGTAAACAGGGTCTTGATGATTACTTTGGATTAAAGTTTAACATGGTCACTGTGAAAGGATCATTATGGCAGACTGAGTGAAGTCAATGGTGATGTTTTGTGGTTCTTGATTTTTTATTTTTTAGCTTCGAAGCAAACTGAGATGAAAAATCTTCCCACAACAGCTGAGGAAACTACAAACTACTGGATAGTAGTAGTAGGTGAAATAGTGCTTAAATGATTCAGTTAATAAGAAAATTTACTTTTTTCAGCAATTCAAAATTTTAATTTTATTAAGCTCAGATGTCAAACACTCTACTTCCTGCTTCTCAATGTGAGAATTTGCAGTTTTTCTGTTTTGCTGTTGTTAGTTAAACGTCTTTGGGTTTTGAACTGTTGGTCGAACAAAACAATTCATTTTGATGACGTCACCATCGGCTCTGAGAACTCGTGATCTCTTCTCCAGTACACCACGCTTTATACACCAAACACTGGTGCTCTGGTCTGCACCTTGCTGCGTGCATTCTCAAAGCAGAAAACAATAAAGAAAAACAATTAATTGATAAACTGCATCTAATCCTTCAAATGAAAACAGCGTCACAAGAAGAGCAAATACTTTCCACCCTTTGAGTCTATGTTAACATTCTGTATTTTTCCTTTTAAGATTTTAGCTTCAGGATCATCCCTCCTAAATGTTCGCAGTGTTGTTGTCTTTGAGTAGAATAATCCTGCTGCTGCTGCTTCAGTCCCAGTCGGGCCCCTCCCGGCCCCCGGGGTCCCGCAGGAGATCAGGCGGTCAGGCCCTGTGGACGGTTACCTGGCAGCCGGTGCGGCGGGGAGGCTGGAGGTCCCCGAGCACAGCAGCACTCAGCCTCTTCCCACTGATCCTCCTCACTGCTCCAGCTGCATCTGTGGCCTCATTCACACTCACACACAGATTATGTTACAGTCCATCTTCTGTCTGTCTGAGCTCTTCCACTGAATCTGTACTGAAAGAGGAGATTTACTGTATAATAGAACTGCTGGTGAAAAGTACATCAGTTCGGTTTCACTTGAGGATTAAACTAATACAGGAAGATTGTGAGTGCTGCAGCTTTGACCCTAAAAGTGTGATATGCAGGAGTGGACAAAATAACAGAAACACATGGAAAAAGGCATAAAAGCACTTAACAATTAAGATTTTTAATCTTTCAACAGGGAACTGGTTTAGTTTAGTTTAATCAGGAAGTGCCCGGGTGTTATTAAAGCTGACAATTGTGATGGTTTTACTTCTGGCAAGGAGGTTTTTAATTAATTGACAGCTGATTTTGACCATGCTTTTAAGACTTCAAAGATGTCTGCTGCATTCTTGTATGAAAGTCTCAGAGCACTTATAACTCCTAAACAGACACAGCCAGCAGCTGAGGCAGGTTTTGTAAATACTACGTTGGTTGTTTTGCAACAACCTGTAACACAAAATGCACATATCATCACTGTATTAAGCTGATATTCCTACCCAGCATCCAGCAGACACAGAGCAGTCATTCATTCATTTGGCGTCATGTTTGTATCCACCTGATGAATGTTAAATTCAATATTTACTCTCTTCACTAACTCGTCTCCACCAACTCCTGAGAATAATATCTGGCTCTTTAGCTGCTAAATGCTCCACTATGTTCCTCAGCAAGTCGCTAACTGTGTGTGTTTGCTGTTTGCCAAAATATAAGCTACAATTTGTGACAACATAATACACCTTCAATGATTGAAGGAGCAGTCAGAAGAAAATAATCTTGTATTACCTGCCACCCTCTCAAAATAATAAACGGTCAACCAGTGCTTTTAAGAGCCATCTGTAACGTGTGTTTTCATAATTTCAACGTTAAGAAAGGAAACTTTTTCAGTTTTACTAAAGGACACTTTAATGTTCTACTACTACAAAGCTGATCCTGTTCTTTAATACCAATATAACTTCCAGTTTATTAAAATTAGATGATAAACTTAGATGCTCTCTAGTTGGAGTCCAAAGAATGACTTGTGCACTCTTCTGGCTGAGTTTCGAACCTCAGTGACCTCCAGCCTCTCAGGGTTCAGAGCTGCTGCTCCACAGAGGCTGATTTGCTGAAGGCTGATATTCTGCTCCATCCTGCAGCTTTCAAGCCTTGTTGTCATCCAGCAGCGGATAGAGACACATCCAAACCCCCGGACACGGCGGCTGTTCACCTCAGATAGCCTCCTTGAGCCACGTAACCAAATAAAAACAGCACTCCTGCCTCCTTTCATCCCCTCCTCCCTGGTTCCCTTTTTTCTTTCATTACAACTGAAGGAGTGTGTGTCTGTGTGTGTGTTGCAGTGGGAGGGTTACAAGGAGGAGGGGGGAGGAGGGGTGTGCAGTGAAAGAAAATGGACTTCTGTGTGCTTGCTAGCAGCAACAGCTTTTTTTAATCCTAGCCCCAAGCCGAACTGTGCACTGAAGCAAGCTATTACATGGCAACAATTAAGAGGCTGGAGCGCAGCACCTGGTCCTCCCCATTTGCTGGCCTTCAGTGGCAGCTGACTATACAGTTCGCCCTGCCAGGTGGTTCCACTTCAATCACATTAGCTAGTCACTGTAGGGTTAATAAAGAGCTGGCTAACCCTCCCTCAACCGTCTCTGCCTCTTTTCTTGCAGCGAATTTGAGGACGGAGCATTTTAAGACTCGTTAAAATTAAGATCCCTCTGCCGGCGCTGGATAATTAAAGCAGAGGCAGGACAAGCTCCTTGGAATCCATGGCTAGTGTTTCAGGAAGGGGGTGCCGATGGGGAGGGGGTGGTAGGGGTCCCTATCCGCTTAGTAGTCCATTTGTACAAAGAGCAGAGGATCATAATAGACCTTTTCATGGATAGACAAAACAGATGGAGGCCAATTGAAATGAGACAGGCAGGGAGACTGTACATATCTGCCCAGATACTGGCGAATGTGGAGAGATTCACAAAAACAAGTGGCGGCTCCGCTCGGCTTTTGTTTGTCCCTGCCGCTCGGAGCGTTATCGCACTAAAAACAGCTTGAAAACCAAAACCTGTAAATAAAGGACTTTGGGCCGAATGTGTCAGTCTCACAATCAATAGTCATTCGTGAGCACAAAAAGCAGATGTATGCAGTGACATTTAATGCAGCCAGGCCTCCTTTCAGCAGGATGTTAATGGTACATTTCTCACATTACCTCCTGTTGCTTTGTTGTTGTTGATTTTCTTAGTTTTGTTCTTTTAAATTTTATTCCTTTTATTGAATCTAAGAAGATTCACTCAAAAAAAATTTTTTTTTGGATTTATTTTAAGTGGAAATTGTGTAGTTTGTGTTGAAGTTTCCTGATGGAAATTATCATCAAAAGAAACTGGGATTTGGGGTATTTTAGCCCTTTAACATCCCGTTTTCCTCATTCATTTCCTGTGAAGTCGCATTATATCTTTTATATTTTAGTTATAACTTATTGCACGCTGTCTGACTGCATTGCTTACATTGTCATCAGCTTGTTTCATTTTGTGAAATATTCAAGACTCCATGTTGCAACATTTAATCAAATGTTCATTCATCTTCTCAAACATGACATATTTGGTATGTTTGAAAACTTTGGGATCTCTGATAATGTTTGAAAACGTTTGAACAATCTTTGCACAGCACAAGTTTGAAATTTAGTAACGGATCAGTCGAGTTTAAGAGGCAACATTTCCTTCTTTCAGTGTTTTGATTGTAAGAAGTAAAGACAAATATACAATTAAGTTGAAATAAGAATCACTTTTTTTATTCTGTTCTCTTCTGGTGAAATTTAGATGTTATATAATAGATAGTTGATTGTAGGAAGTCATTTAACAACATTCATCCAGGTTAAATTGATGATTTAAAGTTAAATTCCTACAGTATAAAGGAGCAGTGACAAGATGTGTAAAATGGCAGAGTTAAAAAATAAGAAATTATTGAACATGTTCTGTATTTCTGCATCAGTCTTTTGTTTGTTTCCTTTTCATCAGCAGAATAAAAGACTCTTCACAAACCCCGATACGACATGTCGAGTCTTTTCTCTGGATGCAACTCGACTGTATTTCATGTCTGCCTTCCTCAGAAGCATCACGAAACACATCAAAGCCCCGAAGCCGAGCTGGAGATGGAAGGAGAGAGGAGGCAGGAGGGGTGAGGAGGAGGGAGGGAGGGAGGGAGGGAGGGAGGGAGGGAACGCAGGATGCCCGCACTTTAATCTTCTTTATCCGCTGATGTGAGGACAGACCGTCCCAAATTCCATTTATGAGAGAAATACTGATGCAAAAAGGCTGAGCGTGTCTTTATACCAGAGTGAACAAATTGGGATGCTAATGCGCAGCCTTTGAACTGTGTAAAGTGGCATAATGGGATGATCCATAAATTATTAATCAGTGCTGGTTTAGAGCTGAACCCAGAGGATGGCTGACATCACCGCTGCACAAGAAACCTGACGAAGAAATGATTTTTTCTTCTGGTGTAAGCTGAATAACACATTACTGTTTGTAGTTTTTACAGACAATAAAAATGTTCAGCTTTGTATCTTTTTGTAACCCAGAATCCAGTTTTAACATGGCTAAGTAACATGTTTGAGTCACTGTTTTCTCAAAAATAATTAATGAACTTATTTTTTTCAAGAATTGAGTTATTTATTTAGGTTTGATCAGGAGTTTATAAAAATATTGCTATTTTCTGCCTTTATAGGCATTTAGTCAAATTAAAATACAGACAATTGGTCCTCGTGCCTTCCAAACAATGGTATGAATGTTTGCATCTTCAACCAAATATCAATTATTCTATCCAGAACTATGTTCTTTACTGCTTTATCTCTGATTGATTATCTATTTTGGCATCTTATTAGGAGAATATTGTAAGTTCACCAGCACCAAACAGAAGTCAAACTAAGTTAGCAACTAGCTGCTGAACACAGTGGAACATTTAGCAGCTAAAGAGCCAGAAACTTCCCTCAGAAGTTGATAGAAAAAATCTGTTTAAATAATCCTAAAACATAGAAAGGTAATTTTTCAGTCCTACTGAGTCTCTGGAGAGCTTCCTGTCAGGCTGCATCCAATGAGCTCCACCAATCAGATGGTCAGGGCAGCCTGACAGGCGACATCCAGGGCTGCAAAAAGTCCCCTGAGCATTTGCTGCTGCTTGGGAAGTAACAAGGTGGACAAGATGACTGTACCAACATTTTTATCAGCTCCTCTCTTCTCACATCTGGATTTTGGCAGCTGGACGAGCCAACGACACAGTTTAGACAGAAAAACATTTCCCCCCATTCTCAGTTGGTTATTTGTGATTTACCTTTTCTTGGATTTTGTGTATCTTACTTGACAAAAGCACCGTCACAGTGCAGTAGAAAAACATAATGAGGTGTAAGTTGTAGATAGGTTGTAGATAGGTTGCATGTATACTTTCTTTAAGTTTACATTTGTATTCTTTACATTGTGTTTTGCTGGAGCCTGACTGACAGCTCTGATGGAAAAAGAGAAATTTAAATTCATTTCAAACTGTCAACTCCTCTCACTTGTCTTCAGAGTAAAATGAAGATGAAATGGTTAATTAAAACTGACTTCTTTGCTGGTAGTTCGTTACGTTGAACACAAAGAAACATCTCCAGGTTGCACTAATCTGTGTTACCTGCCTTCAGACCTTGCAGGGCCTCTCACATTGTTTGGGAAGCTGGATTAGCGACGCTCTGAGTGACTCTGCATTATAGTGTTGCATTGTGGAACTCCAACGCCGCCTTTCCAAGGAGATCCACGCCACATGCTGCCCGGGCTAGCACGCTAGCTAGCAGGCAGCGGAGCCAGTGTCCAGGCTGATAGGCTGGCAGGCTGCTGGGCCTCCATGCCAGAGCACACTGTAAAAAATGAGCCTCTGAGGAAGTCACAGAATCAGGTTTGTATAACAAGAAGTAAACAAACAGCAAGAAAATAATGAGTTCTGATAGATGGCCAGTCCAGAGACTACTTCATTTGGAATGTAATACATTACATTACACACATGAATACATTACATTCAGTGGGCCTCAATGAGGAATTGTTCTCTTTTTAAAAATGTATTGTTGTCATATTTTCTATAGAGGATTATAGGAATTTAACTCTTATCCTGTCTGCTAAAAAATGATGTTTTGTAGAAAAGGTGTTTGAATCTGATTCTGTTCATTTACAAAAAAACTTTCCAGCCCAGTTACTACTACAAAAACACCTGGGTTAAAGTCCCCCTCCACTCAAAAATGTGTTTTTTCTTCTTGTTCCTTCAGTTGGATGTTGTTCTCTTCTCTGTGCAGAATGATGTATGTGCAGAGTTTGTTTTATATATATATAACTGGCATTATATATGTGTATATATATGTGTGTGTGTGTGTATAAATACTAAAAATTATTCATGTCGAAATCACAAAATATGAATACAAACCTTTTTTATCATCATCATCATCATCTACCAAGTGCATTATATTCTGCATCAGGATCCCTCAGGGTGCATTATCACATATATATCACAGTCACTTACCACAGAAAAAAAACAAAAAAAAACACAGAAAGGTTGTGTTGAAATAAACCACCAAACTGTTGTGTTGTGATCAGAAAATAATTATTTATTAACTTATTAACTGTCATGTCGAGATTACAAGATTACAACTAACTTTCTCATCATCACATAAAAACAAACTTTTGTAAACAAAATTTGACTGTAAATGTTATTTGTACTTTTTCTCGCTTCATGCATCTTTATGACAGAAGACGTGATTTTAGAGGACTGACAGACTGACGTTTTTTGCAGTGGGTGTGTGGTGGCCAGACTCGGAGCAGCTGGTCAGTTAGCAGGCCACATCAGCGTCAGGCCGCCTCACTGATAATGGGATTAGTTTAAGCCAGGCAGCAGGGAAAGCAGAGAGGGTAGGAGGAGTGAGGGGGGGTGTGAGTGGGCAGAGGTGGGGGGGGGGGGGGCAATCGCCATCATACACCCGCGTCCCTAAACCCCAAAACCCATAACTACACACTACAAGGCCTTACTGCAGGTATGTTAGTCAGGTTTCAGACTCTGGTTCTTCATATCAGCGTTTAACGGATGAATGAAAGAGAAGATTACGCTGCTTTCAGTTTGTGCTGTTTAAATAGAAATGTTTTGGTCCAAATCTTGGCTGACAATGTTTTGTAAGTAAATGCTGCAAAATTTATTTACTACCTGTCCGTTTGTCTCAAAAATTTTGGTAGAAAATGTAGACTTGTTTTTGGTGCAGCTCCGGATCCAACAGCGCCACCATGTGGCCATTTATTAAGCCATTTTTATTTTGACTCCCGAACCGTGAGGCGGAATTTTATCCTCACAGAGGATACCGCCGTGACTTCTAAGAAAGCCTATATCCTGTCGGCAAATATTAGGACTTAGCACAGGGATGAATTGCCCAAACTTTTAGGTGCCAAACTCATTAGTGCTGAGATACGATTATTTAAATGTGTCACTTTGCTGTAGCGCCACCTACAGTTAAAAATGTCATCAAACTTTGCAGGATCACACAGAGTTGATATATGCACACGTCATGTAAAAGGTCAGAAAGGTCACAACTAAAAGAATTTAACAATCTCACACAAGATCCCTTTGGTAGCTGTTCTAGAGCTTTCGGTCATATCACATGATCTTCATCTGCAGATGCCCAGCTGCTGTAGAATTTCTATTTTTTCTATTTTTAACGCTTTTAACGACTTTTCACCCATGTTGACTTAAAAATGAATTTGCTTATGAAAATCGTGATACAATAAAAAGCTCAGAAACAGCTACAGCGGGATTGTTTTCTTTACGTAACTGTTTTCAGGGTCATTAACATTCAACCGCAATATACTTTTTTAGGTGTTCATCCGAATGTTTTGAAACATTTGGTGGAAATTTTCAAGGACAGAAATGGACATGATCTTCACAGACTGTTGATCCAAGAAATGCAATGCGTCCCCAGCTCTCAGTTTGTTATGCACCAAAACATAAGGTGTTGCATAAACTATACAAATTTTGCAATATTCTAGTAACTAAGAGAAAAACAACAGGACCAAAAACATAAACTACCCTGGAAAAAGGAAGGAAAAAATCTGCTTATTGTCATATTTTCATATTTTCAGCAGTTTTCTAATAGCCAGGTCATATTGACCTGAAGAAAGCTTATTTGTCGCTCTAAGAGATCTTTCACGGATCCTTTCAGTGAAACTTCTGCACAGTCAGTATAAAGAAATTCAGTCAGTAAAGCTCTTCACAAGCAGAAGTTACTTAAACCTATTCTTATAAAACAGTAGGTTTTCTGTTGATACAAGCCTAAATTCAATTCTGAGGTGGATATTTTTTGCAGGGCACACTCTCCACCCCTGAGCTCACCTGCAGTGGAGGCGGTTGAACCACACTGGGCTCTAATAAGCTCACAGCAGCTCTATTATCATAGCCAATCTCACTTGCTAGCAGCCCCATCTTGTGCTGCGCCGACCGCAGGCTTTAATGGCTGAAGTCTTTGCAGAGGGGAGTGCTAATAGTGGCATCAATACGAACAGCAATTTTGGCGTGATGAGAAAGCCCTGAAGTCAACATATTACTTCCTCTAAACCACCACCAGCAGCAGAAGCACTACCACATAATTTCACCCTAAAAGCCCCCGGAGCTCCTGCTGAGGGCTGGAGAGGATTGTAGGGGGATTGATCTGTGAGAGTAGATGGATGTGTGAAATCCTACAGAGCCGTCTATTGATTTCAGACGGTGTGGAAGATGAATCCATGATAATGAAAGGTCACCGCTCCTTAATCCTGGTCTTTAATCAGAACAGAGATCTGTCCAGCAGCCTCTTCAAAAGAATATGGAGGCAGCTGAAATCTCAAAATAAGCCACGTTTCAGAGGTGTGAGAGCAATAAATTCACAAGGATCTGCCTTGGTTACTGTTGCAATAGCTACACTCACAAAAAGACAAAAAAGCTGGAAGGCGCCAGTAAGGCAAGAAAACTGTTCCTAAAGAGGTGAAAAGTTACTGTACAAGCTTTCAAACCTGCAGTGATGTCCCAATGTTTGATTAAAAACTTGAGAAAAAAGGTGTCTAAATGCTGCTTTCTGTTCACAGTGCTGCTTGTGCTACAACATATTAATGAAATACTGACTTGTACCTTTCAAAAATGTCCTAATTTTCCAAAAATGTCCTCTTCCCCAAAATACCACCATTTGCTAAAAAAAAACTCTAATTTTCCAAAAATATCATCACCTTTTAAAATGCCGTCACTAGAAATGTTCTCACTTTCTGAAGCAATGACCTCAATTTCCAAAAATGTCATTAATTTCCAAAAAAATGTCCCTACTTTTCAAAAATGTTCTCACTTTCTCAAATGTGCCTGTCTGAGAAAAACACTACATTGACTTATATTAATTTCCTGGAGACTTGACTGATACCGTAACCACTACTTGTCAAACCCTAACCCCTAACCTTAAACCCCCCACAATAATAAGTAATACAAGTATACACACACAGTTAAACTCATGAGTACAAGAGGACACACATATTCATCTATAGACTGAGACACATAAACACATATAGGCTGATACACACGCTGCTGCACACTCGTCCTAATTGCTTCACATATATAGACACACACACACACACACACATTTCCCACGAGGCACCTGACACATGCAGCTGCCTGTGGTTCTGACACGTTCATACATGTCATTCCAACATGCTGTGGAGTGTCATCTTGGACAAAACATCCAAAACACACACACACACACACACACACACAGACACTGTGCTGCATGTAGAAACATCTCGGATCAACGACCTTCTACTGATGCTGCTTTAATGGTTTAGTATGTTTCTATTCATCTGTTTTAAAGATAATTTTGAATTTGACCTCACAATAATATGAACAGAAACATACACTACAAAAAGTTCTTCTGTTTGTAGGTTTCTGTCTGTAACTTGTTGTATTGTCTAATATTGTTGTATCTAGACAGTAATATTCTGACAGCAGAGCAGCGTTTGATGATGTGATGTTGACCTTGAAATAAACAAATTGTTCCTTTTATTTAGATGATTTAGATTTAATTCCACATCATCATAAAAAGTTAACAACCGAGGACGAACTGTGCCAGGACGAGCTGAATTAACAGGAAGCAGCAGGGGGACAAATTCTGGCCGAAAGCACTAATGAGCTTGTTGAGTAAACTCCAACCTAATTAGGGACATTGTGTGTGTGTGCGTGTGTGTGTGTGTGTGTGTGTGTGTGTGTGTGTGTGTGTGTGTGTGTGTGTGTTTGGCATGTTTTTAGTTTATTTTGGAGGGGAAACATGTTTTAATGACTATTGAGGCTTTGCACATTTTCAAATTTGTTATTTTAGATCATTTCTACAAGTGGAAATGAATTATACTACTCTTAAGCACATTGTGTCGCTTCATTTGAAAGGTTTTCCTCACTGTAATCATTCCTCCTGTTCATACTGGATATTAAAGATCCCCTTCAAATGTGCTTTCAGTGTGAAGGGGGCCAAAATCCACAGTGTGTGTGTGCATTTAAAGGTTTATCTGAAGCTTATATGAGGCTTCAGCAGTCTGAGTTAGTCATATCAAGTGGATATCTGATAGTCTTTTTAGCATCAATTTTCATCAAATTGAAAGATATCTACTTGATTTGACTCATTTGGACGCTGAAGCTTCATATTAGCTTCAGATAAACTTAAGGAGGAATGATTATAACAAGAAAAAACTGTTTCACTGTTCTGTTGTTTTAGGACTGACTTCAAACATTGTGAACCAGTCCTTTAAAGTCTTTGCTCTTGTAAAACTGAAAAGTATCATTTGAAAACACTCCTGATAAAGAATAAATCTTTGTGTCACTTGTCCAAGTCAGATTGTCTTCGCCTCATCGTGATGCACCAAGCTGAATGGGCTCCCTGAGGCCAGAAACACCCACTGACACTTGATGGTTGTAGTGATTGTTTTTTCTCCACAAGGTGCAAAAATGAACCAATTTCACACTCAAAAACAAACTTATACAAGCAACACAAAGGTGAGATTTATGCTGTATCAGAGGTGTTTTATAATCATATTTTTCAGTTTTAAGAGAGAAAAGACTTTAAGGATAAGGACTAATTGGTCAGGCAAATATAGGGACTGAACAGGGACACCCAGGCACATTGTACAGACAGAGGAAGTCAAAGAAGAAGTAGTTAAAGTAGCCGGGACGTGCCAATCTGAGGACTGAATGCGATAAAATTGCTGCTTTCTGGAGCGCTGACTTGTATCAGCCAAAAATGATAAGTGAGAAAACGTGTGTTGTGCCTCTGGTTGCCCATCAGTCCTCTTACCTCTGTCCACACATGTGAATTCAAACACTGGGGGGGGGGGGCTACAGAGGGCCACTCATTGTGAACTGAACCTTCCCTTCCCAAAAGAGATGTTTTTGTACATTTAAGGACATTATTAGATTGTGATTTATGTTTATTAGCTTGTGCTGTTGTAATTAATATTGTTGAAAAGGTTGTACCTGAAGGGCTGTTATGTTATCTCTGTGGTTGATTGAAAAAAGAACTTCTCTTGCTGATGTTTGCTGTTTTGTAAAGTCAATTTTGTTGATATTATGACTCTATTTTATTTTATATTTTGTAAATATAAATCTTTTATGCTTTATGTTTGATGCTCAGTTGATGCTGAGTTTAAAGTTTTCCATTTGGCTCTAATCCTCTTCCGTAGATGCCTGTGAAGCACTTTGTAACGTTTGTTTTGAAAAGTGCTCTGTGAATAAATCGTTACTTATGTACTTCAGAGTAGCAGCAGATCACAGTCTCATTATGCAGATGATGTTGTAATGAACAGTCGTCCCTCCATTAGCCGGCTGGACTGAAGGAGCTGCAGCAGGGGCTGCTGGGAGCTGCTGGTGTCGTGGAACGATGCCTGAGCCGCCAGCAGCGCTCCTCCACTTCTTCTGCATCGGACACAAGCTGACCATCCCCCCCACCCCCCGCCCCACCCAACACACACACACACACTCGGCCAGCCGTGCTTTTGTCTGGCGTGTCCACATGCATCTGTCATGCATGACAGCGTTGGCACTGACAGTCTGCTATTGTTGCCCCCATCCCACACACACCCCTTCAGCAGGAGACGCAGCCACAGTTTGGGGTAATTGCTGGTCCTAATTAGTTCACACAAACACACTCACATAAACACACACACATATATGCCAAAAATACTGATTAAATGCCCAAATCCTATTAAAGGGAAGCTTCACTAAAACAATGTAAAATGTATTTTCTAGAGCGTCTTTGTTCCTTTTTTTAAACTGTTACAGAAGGAAGGTTTATCTCTTAATTCTGTATTTAACACCACAGTTCAGGTCAGTGGATTGTGGAGGTAAACAAAGCAGCAGTTTAAAGGAATTTTAAAAATATCAGTTCTGACAGGAGGTGGAGGCAAAACATTCATTTTAATTACAAAATTAACGTGAAATGTCATCAGTTAGACTTTGTAGTGTTACTAAAATGACACCGCAGTGGTTAAAAAAATGTAATGCAGCTTTAATGTTTTGGTATATCTGTATAAAAGTCCTGTAAAGTGTTCATCATAACTTCTGACCCCGCCCATCCCTCTTGAGACAACAACTCTCCACTGTCTCACCATCCTGTCTCCATTTACATGTGGCCTTACTGTGATGTGCAGATCTATTCCATTTTCAGTTTTGGGTTTGACAGTTTTCTGAACAGGTGAGCAGGAAGTTTGAAACCATCAGGATCAGCAGCATGTCGGATTGATCAATATCAACCTATAAAATAACTAGAATGGGCTCATTGCTACACGGCCAACAACTGACCTCTCACTAAACCCCTCTCCTGCACTGTGCTGTACCAGCAGTTTGTAAATCTGTCACTAAGTTTGTTTGTTAAGTTGTTAGTAACTATTATATAGTTTCAAACTAGTGAAATCAATAAAGCAAAAACTATATTATACTGTATACACAAGGAATATACAGTTACATACAAGCTTTTACAATGTGTGCAAAATAAATGTAATATGAAAGTTATAGTGCAAAAAAAAACTTGAGGTAGTAGTGTGAATGCAGAGCTTCATCCTGTCCGCTGTGGCCTCTCTGCTCTGCGTGTGTGTAGCTCAGCCCCGCCCTCGACAAGCAGACACACAGACCTGCAGCTCTTTATACATCCATGACACAGAGACAGAGAGCAGAGCGGAGCAGAGGAGAGAGACGGAGACAGTAGTGTAACCTGGTCGCTACACTACAAATCCCCACCTCACACCTGCACGCTGGGGGCTACACAACCACTGCCCAAAGGTTGACGCCCAGAAGCGTCCCAAACACAGCAAAATAATAAGAAAATAAGAGAAGGCAGAGAGGGCAGAGTCTCTGCAGATACTTACACCACCACACACTTCTAGTGGGTCATAAGTGATGATTGAGAGGGATTATTTTTGTATGAGTCTTCACATTGTTTTTTAGGAAAATCCTGCATAGTATGACTTTAAACCGAAAGCTGTTGTCATGGACGCTGTAACCTGATAGTAATCAGGGCTTCGCAGTGGGAATACATGCAAGCGCCTCTACTCGAAATAATCGCCGGAGCGTGCCCTCATTGGCTCCCAGGAGCCCCAACACAGCCACAACCCTGATTTAATCTGCTCATTATTACACGGAAAAATACTGACAAAATAAATCAGCAGGTTTGGGAGTTATCTGTGTGGGTGTGTGATTTGCATTCTGCCTCCTGAAGCCCCTTCGGAAAATATACGGTTCATGTGTTTGCAATTTAAAACACACAACAACAACTTTGGTGTTTGAATAACATCAAGAAATATTTTTTTCATCATAAAAAATTCATGGTGTTCTGAATGTTTGGATCACTCAGCAAGTGGTCCTTTAAGTGGTGACATTTTTCTACATTTACAATACAATACAAATACAATACAATACAAAAGTACTGATTTTCTTTCTAATGTCCTCTCTAATTCCTTTTGCAGAGAAATGCTGCATGTTTTTTACATGTAGTGTATTTGTAGAAACCATGAGATGTATTAAGAGAAACTTATTTTTTCTTTACAACATCCTGAAGATTGTTTTCCACCCATTTCTTTGTTTGTTTCTCTTGTGGTGTAACATCAACGTGCCCAGAGACTGCAGATGAAAATGAGCCTTTAGGCTAAATCTGCATACTATTGATGTTAATTAATGCATGTTGTCCCTGGTAAAAAAAAAAACAAAAAGTAATCCATTGAAATGTCTAAATTACAGTGCTGACTTCCTCAGCATCCAACAAGTTTAAGATACAGTATTGCAGGAAAGAACAATAAAGAAAGCTCTTTCCTTTCAGACCTGACATCCTTGATAGTATATTGATCATCTCTACATGTCATTCACTTCAACATTGACCCCATAGCAGTAAAATGTATGTAAGTGTTTTGGGGTTGTTGTATGTCTGTTACAGACTGTAAGTCTGTCACAAACTACATGTGGAGAAATTTAAAGGTGCCCAGATAAGTCAGCTGTGTGTGCAGCAATGTTAAACAGTGAGTGATGGCAGCTACAGTATGAAACTACAAGTCCGGTTCAGCTCGATTCATTTTCCAAACCACGGCGCCATCTAGGGTTCAAAACAGAGAAGTTCTTCACAGATTTTTAGGAACTTTACATGCATGAGGAATGAAATTGGTCCCTCTCAGGGTCCAGGTTTAATCTTTATCAGAGTGGTTTTTTCCCTTTTCCCCTGAGCTGGCTGTTAAATTTGACAGCTGCATACCACCAGAAATTGTTTTCTACCCCAAAGAAACTGTATCTTTTCATCTTCAGCAGAAATTACACTAGAAGATGAGCTTATTTTCTTGTGTACATCTCTGCTGCTGATTAGCCTCTGCTAAATCAACTGAAAGTAAGAATTTTTTTTGGCTTTTCTATACGTGTGTTTCAAACCAAATATTTTTCACAAATACTTATGAGATTTATAGACACAGCTTGATGCAGTTTAAGGCACTTTATCAACTGCATTTCTCTAAAGTAAAGCTTGTTAAAATGTATCCTCTTGTAGATTTCAATATTTTTAGACAGCCAACACAGCTGAGTCCACTGACTGTAATATTTGATGTCTAGGATGACAACAAAACGATTAGTATGATAAGTGATGAATGGTGGTTTAAAGAGGCACTCCATCGAGTTTACACATAAAGGTCAGTTTACATGTCATAGTACTCCCCTGAGAGAAAAAAGGTGGAATAATTTCTGTTGGTCTGAAGGAAGCTTCTAAAGTCTGAGGAAAATATCTACCATTCATATATACAGATATTTGTCAAGTGTTGAAAACCAGTGGACATACAGACAAAACTACATCATCACAATTTTAAATTGAGCAGTGGGGTGACGGTGATTCGGGGGCGCAGTTGTCACAGTTTTGTCTGATTTATGGGAAATGTGGGATGTAGTTTTTGGAGCTTGACCCATACTGAAGAAATCAGAATATCTCAGCCTCTGTTTGACCGTTTCCTTTAAAAAAAAAAAAAACTATTTCATGTGTGTCCTCCAACAACAACAAAAAGTCTTTCTGCAGTGAATCACTATTAAATAATATTTGGACCAGTTTAGATTATAGTTTTGTTGTTCTTGTTTTGTTAATTTGTTTGTTTGTGTTTTTTTACATTTTTATTATTTTATCTAATATCACCTATATGTAGCCTCATTATTACACATATCTTAGATTTTATTTATTTATGTATTGCTTTTTTTTTACTTAAAAAGTAATTTAAATATCCTATATGTGAAATTAACATTTAATGTCATCACCATGTCATTGTTTGTTTAATGTGCTGATGTTAATAAAGTTTTTTGGGGAATATTTTTTACATAAATGCTTTTTCAAAATCTTCATCTTTTTTGTTTGCAAATTTGCAGATAAATAATGATGATATTCAGCCATATTTTCGGTATTTTAAAGTCTTTCTTAACTATTTATATTTAGAATAAATACGTTTTTTTCCCACAAGTAGCTGCAATCTGATGTAGTCATGAAATACTCAACTCTGCATTCCAGTTTCAGAGCTCTTACATCACCAGCAGGTGACAGTAAAAGACCAGAAATACAAAATACTGAAACTCTGAAAAACCTGTAGAGGAAGTGATCAGTTGAGAGGTTTTGTTTTCTACTGAGCATGCTCAGTTCCACCCAAACTGCAACCATCCTGCACATGTGTGACTGTAAATGTTTAACTTCAGTGTTTCTGGTCAGAGTTTAGTCCCTCAGAGTCTGCAGAGTCACAGCAGAATGGTGAGTTTACACCTCATTACTTTTCATTTTTAAAGAGCCTTTTATACTATCTGTTTTTTTAAAGTAGATAAACAGAAAACACATGAGGGAGATGACTAATGTGCTCACCAGGTTTTAGACATATTTTGTTATAAAAATAATGTTTTTTCAGACTACAGAAAGATAAAAACAGCACACAACAAAAGGCCTCACTATGTACAATAACAGAACTTATACTTCTTTTACTGTTACTTGTCACTAATTGTATCTAATTTTAAGATTGTTTTTACAGTAATAACCCTGAATGTTACAGTTTCATCTACTAAATAAAAAGTAAATATTTGTAAAATTTAAAAAAAAAACTTTTTAAGTGAAAAAAGCTAAAATTTATTTTCGTGTTATTTTACATTAGATATGTAAATTCAAAGTCTATTTTTGTAATTTGACATTTTCATGTTTTTTTGAAATACAGGAAAAATCTGTAAAATAAACAAGGTAAAATCTGCAAAAATACAGTCACCCTTACCTCCATGACATGCTCTCTTGATCTGTTTAATATAGAGCTGAATTGATTAGTTGATGAATTAATCAACATAAAATTAATCTACAACTATTTTGATAATTGATTCATCTTTTTGAGTAATTTTTAAAGAAAAAAATGCTAAAATTCTCTTTGCAGCTTCTGAAATGTAAACAGTTTTTGCGGTTTCTTTAGTCTTTTATGAGTAAACTGAATATCTTTGAGTTGTGAACTGTTGGTTGAGACAAAATAAGACATTTTAAGTTGCATCTTGGGCTTTGGGAAACAGTGATCAACATTTTTCACAATTTTCTGACATTTTATAGACCAAACAACAATCATTCATTAATCGATTAATCAAGAAAATAATACAAATCTCGGACAAATGACTGAAGTGTCTCATGAGCTGTTTTGGTGAATAGGAGTCATAAAGGAATACATTAGAGCTTATTCAGTTCCATTTTCTGCCATCAATAAAAACTACAATGTAATTGAGGTTAAGTCTCTTATCTCGTGTTTCAGTGAGAGTTTCAGAGAGTTTTCCGGTTTCACACTGAACCTGCTGCCTCTCTACAGTCCCAAAAGTTTTAGATTTTTCCAACAGACTCTATTTCTCTGAAATTCCTTTGAGACATCTGTCACCTCTACAGTTTAATATGGGGTTTTCTCATTTCTGAGTAGCTGTCCCTCACCTTTATCACCATCACTTTGGACAGAGTCGTCTTACACACTAGAAACTTAGAAACTTTTTATAGTGAATTCTAGGAAAATGTAAAAGAAAAATTTAAGTATCTTTCAATAGAAAACTGGTTACAAGTACTACAAAGTTCTTGCACTCCAGAAAGTGTGTTGTATCCTAAACTCTGCACACAAGATTTATGAATCTTGACTGATGAAGGTCTGAGGGCCGAAACGTCGTTAATAAAGTGAGTACAAGTGATTGACAGTGTGCAGTAAAAACTAAATGAAATGTGACCTGCTGTAAATCATCAGATTGTGCAGATTGTTAATGCTGAAGTGGACTCATATTTTAGCTAAAACACACACTGACTCATCAACATGCAGAGTAAATAAACGTAAAGCGATGTGATGTTTGCTCTGTCTCTCCGGCTCATTTTCTAAAAGCTCTTTGTAAACCCGAGGATCAGTGTGAGCTTCATTAATGTTGGGTCACATGACTCCCTCCTCCCTCTGCAGGGTCGGAGGTCAGGCTGGTGTTTGGTTAAGCTTACTGATCCTGTTAAAGATCTGAATGGACCACACACACACAGACACACACAAACACACACACACACACAGACACACACACACACACATTGAACACACACTGAATAAAAAAAATCAGGAGTTAGACACATTTGTGTTTCTTTTCTAAACATTTAGAGCCCATTTTTACACAGAGCCACTTTGTGTTTCTCGAGCTCATCGGACAGCTGTTGGACAGATAAACATCACAGTGTAAATGCAACACTACGTCTACATTAAGCTGTCTAAATTTTAAAACTGAGTGTGAAAACGATTTGCGTCCACACCAGCGCTTCCAGATCATATTTGAAAAGATATCTGCCCTCAGTGAAACACATTAAAAACGGCTAAATCTCTTGTTCGTCGTCTTCTTTTCAGTTTGGCTTTTTAGTTTTAATCTCAACAAGACTTTTACCTGCTTAAATAAAGGAAAAGAAAGAAAGAAACACTGCGTCACAGCCAACATCTGGTAAGAAGTTGGACAGACAGCCTCGCTGAGTGAATAATTATTTTATGGCCGCCAGTATACAGGTTAATGATAATTATTATCATTATTATTATTATTCTTTATTCTGATCCCCATTAGCTGCCACTAAGGTAGCAGCTACTCTTCCTGGTGTCCACACACAACAAAACATAACATATATAACAAGACATATAACACGTGTAACAAATCTCAATAAAAACATGACAAGTAAAAATCAAGTAAAAAACTAAAAATCACGACACATCAAATTGCATTCCATTGTGGTTGTTCAGGTCAATTAATTAACTTAAGGGGTATTGTTCATGTGTTTTTTTAGTAGTTTCTTAAAACTTGCCTTGCTGGGTGCTTCAATGATCATAGATTGTTCCACATTATGATGGCCCTATACATTACAGATCTGCACACTGCATCTGTTTTGGGGTTTGGTTTAGTAGCCTGCCTGGTAGTGTGACTATGTTGATCTCTCACATAATTTGTTTGTGAGTACAGACAATTTGGTTGTTTACTATAACAGATATTACTAAAGAAACCCATTAGATTGCATGCCAACCTCTCTTCTACTCAGAGAGACTGGCATGCACTCCCACTCACACCTGACAGACAGGGCAGTGCAGCTTTATTCTGAGCTCAGACAGATCTTTTTTTGGCTGCACCCAACCAGACTGCTGAGCAGTAATCACGGTGAGATAAAAGTAGTGCCTGTGTCAGGAGCACTCTGATGCATTATATTCCTCTACCCATTTTCTTAACAATATTTTTCATATGTTTCTCCCATGATAGCCGCCCATCTAGTGTGACACTAAGCAAGTTTGCCTCTTGAACATGTTTAATGTCTGAGCCTTTGAGTGATAGAAACAGCTGATTATCAAATATTAGTGGCATGATTGGCCCTGAACATCATACTTTTGGTTTTTGCTACATTCAAAACAAGTCTATTCTCATATATTCAGTCAAGTAATAGCTGCAGTTCAGATTGAACTGTTCCTTAACTCAGTTATGTTATTTGATACAAAATATATAGTTGTATCATCTGCAAATAAAGTAGCACTGCACTTATCCAAAACATAAGGCAACAGAAAGTTATATTCTTAACTTTGCTGGCCTACAGTCCCACCTGTGACTGGACAGCTACAGACAGCCGGTTACTTTCCTGCAACCTCCATTCAGTCTCCTCCTGCTCTCTGTGATCACTTAAACTGTGTTTCAATACAGCTAAATTTTCTATATTTTTCTTATTGTCAAGAAATCTCATGTTTGGAGACAAACCAACAATGAACTGACCTACTAACAAGTATTGTGTTTGTATCCAAAGCCTGATATATCTTATTCCTCTGTGCCGTAGACCTCCATTGTTCTCCAAAAACTATTAAAAGTGAGCCACACTGCTGCACTGGGTGACATGTTCCTTCATTATGAAGAGTTTGGTCACGTTAGTTTGTTTAGAAACGGCTCCAAAGACTAATAACAGTGATCACATTTTCAGTCTCTGGAGAGTAGTTCTGTGTAAGGCAGACGCCACTGAGCATGTGCAGGAATGTGGTTCTGTTACAGCTTCGCTAACTTGTTGTGCTGCATATCACAGTCTGTTGACTTTGTACTGAAGTTCTTTCATAAACTTACAATGTATTACCTAAAGCTGCAGTATGCACTGACTAACTCATAATAGATTTTGCAATACAGAAAACAAAACTAAAGCTCTTCAAGTACATTTTTCTAAGTTTCCCAGGAAGTTACTCTCAAATGACAAAGTACAAATAATAAAGTACTCGTAGTTAACAGTACTAGTTATTTAACTTCAACACATGACAGTCAATTTAGTATCAGGTTAACAGTAAAAAAAATCCTCTCACTCATCCTCATAATTATTATTTATTTTAGTTTTGTGGTATTCGTTCATGTTTTTCTGTCAGAATGTTTTTATTTCAGAGAAACAGAAAGGTCTAAAAAAGTTGGAATAGTTTTTGTGAATGGTAAAAAAAAAAAGAAAAAGAAAAAAGTTACAAAAAAATCAAATACCAAGAAAAGTAAAATAGTAAAATAAAAGAAAGAAAAATGTATAAATTCAATCTTGTTTTTTTTCCCCAGAGTTCAGCAGGAGGAGGATCACCCCTGCAGGTCCATGCGGTCCGGTTCGGTCCGGGTCAGGAACTGCTGGGATCTCTGCAGGCGTTTGTGGAGGAGAGGCAACTCCGAGCACCGTTCATCATCACCTGCGTGGGCAGCGTCACCAAGGCAACACTCCGGCTGGCAAACGCCACAGCGACGAACACAAATGAGGTACTTGGCAGCAGCGTGCAGGCCAGTGATGTGTGTGTGTTTGTTGATGAAAGACAGAAGATTGTTCCTGACTCATTAAGGAGCTGGTTATGGAGGCCGTGGAAAGAGCTGTTGTTTTCTCGTTTTGATGTCAGGTGATCCACCTCAGTGGGAGATTCGAGATCGTCTCCCTGGTTGGCACGCTGAACCGGGACGCCCACGTCCACATCTGCCTGTCGGACGTCGAGGGCAGGACAGTTGGCGGTCATGTGATGGGGGATCTGGAGGTGTTCACCACAGCCGAGGTGGTCGTCGGCGAGGCGGTTGACCTGCAGTTCACCCGGGAGCTGGATGAGCGGACGGGTTTCCCTGAGCTGGTGATTCAACCACACATGAAGAAATCAGCCTGACTGTAGCTGTTATAAAGTGATGGCATGTTGGTGTGTGTATGAAACATTTTTGAGCATTGAATGAGTGTAAAGGAAATGAGAAAAGAGAGCGATGATAACTAAACAAGTCGGGAAGAACTTACAGCTGCAATCAATGTTGTCTCTTTTATAATAAAGTTGAAATGTACTCATCTTGTAAAGAGTAATCCACTGTAATTTATATTATTATATTTGCATGATTTACAGTTAAAAACTTCTTATTTATCTTATACTGGTCCTTTATGCAGCCCCTCAGTTCAGCCTCTGTCTGAAACAGGCCGTTTTAGCTCCTATCACTTTAAGGCCCCCTTCCCAATGAGCATGCTCTGTTCTGATTAGTCAGCTGCACCACAGGAGACTTCTGGAGGCTACCTCAAAAAAACATGCAACAAACTATAATAATAGGATTTCACTTCTTTTTCTTGTTATTTACTTGAAATGTCAAATTGTCAAAATGTTTGAGCCGAAATCCAACCACTTGGAAAAACCTTAGCAACAACCTTAGCAACAACTTTAGCAACAAAGGCTACAGAACAGACATCAAGTTCATCAACAAGCTAGAAAAAACTGTCACAAACAAAGCATTCAGAGCGGGTTGAAGAACTGGCTTTTGACTTGAAGGGAGCATTTCTACATATGTTAACCTTAAGTTTTGGAACTTTGACCATGTTTAACATAGATATCCAACATCATAACAGTATATAAATAACAGAAAATCACAAAAAGCATAATATGTCCTCCTTAAAAGCCATTGAAGGGCTGCTATTGTGAGATTATTTGTGAGTCGTGCTTTCAAGAAAATGCCCAGTTTGTCCATGATTAAAAGTTCAGATTTATTATGCTCATTGTTTCAGCTCACCACTTGCTGATCCTGTACACGAAATAGGTTCCACAAAATGTACAAACATGAAACAGTTGGGAAAAATAAAGTCTGGAGCTCAGCGTGGAGCACGATGAAAAACATGCAGAATGATGTTCGTGCAGAGTTTGACACCAGAAGGCTGTTTTCGTTGTGAGTTAACACAATGTTGAAGAATAATAAAAACATTAAGTGTCTGCTCCGCTTTAAGCACAATGTCTTTAGCCTCCAAACAAATACACACACACACACACACACACACAGTTGTCCTGAGCCCCAGTAGCCAATAGGAGAATCTCTGTGGGAGTCGCAGCTTTCTGCTAATAGATGTTAAACTGAGCCGCGGCCTTTCAGAGCCTCTGACCCCCCTGGTTGTGACAAGACAAAGCGAGAACCCCCCCTGAGGATTAGCCGTGACCTCGGCTCGGTCATAGCCGCCGTGGTGAAGAAAGGAAGGCCTCTGGTGCTGTGTGGCGGGCGGGTCGGAGGGAGGGGAGTGCTAACAGCCTTTTGATGGAATCCAGTTAATGGAGTTTAATTGGACCTCAGACTGACTGATTCCAGCCTGCTTTTTGTTTGTCACCCTGCAGGTCTGCAAAAATGTCTGAGGTCACGTTACTCAACTCAAGGTAACACTCAAGGTGTTTTTTAATGACATAATAGAAAATGATTTAAAGGTAAAGGCAGGCCTGCTAACTCAAGTGGGTTAAAAAAAGGTGATTTTCTGGGGAGTTAAAATGGGTCGAGATGCTGCTGCTGTGTCAGATATTACACAGAAATAAAACAGTGATGATGTTTTGATGTACTGTCAGCTAGAGCTGCAACATTCGCAGCAATTAGTCAATTAATTGATCATTTCTGAGGATTTGCTGCTTTTCTTTCTTGAGTAAATTGAATAATTTTGGGTTTTGGACTGTTGGTCTAACAAACCAGGCAATTCGAGGATGTCACCTTGGATTTTAGGGAACTGTGACTGTGGATTTTCAGATGTTTTATAGAACAAACGATTAACCAATGAGTCAAGAAAATAAAGTCAGTAGGCCTTTATCAGGTGAGATTCATTTTAAAATCATTCTGAAATAATTGCTACCTGATTAAGGTCTTCTGACTAAAACATTACTGAGGAGTTTTTGGTCCTGTGTACTTGCCAGTAAGACTGTGCAACAACTTGTAGGATTTGGTTTGGTCTTTCATTTCTGAGGCTTTCTCATCACCTGTTTCTCTACAAGTGTTTCATTCATACTAACAAAGAGAAAAGTGAGAGCTGTTCCTCCACGAAATCCCAACATTTCCTGTTGTTTCAATGCATTTTGCTCTGTTTTTGTGCACCTGTGGGTGTAGAAATCTGTTTTGGTGTTTCCTCTTCGCTGATGGAATTTTCTTGTGTCATTGCTGAACATCAATTTCAAACTCTGGAAAAAAGCTTATTCATATTATTAATATATCATAATTAAGTTTCTACAAAGATCAGGATGTGATGTCACATATTCTTCGCTAAAATATCACCAAAAGAAGAGAACAAAACAACAAAGATCTCGTATGGATGCTGGTGTTGGAGTCCTATTGCTGACTGGAAAACAGCTCATCTTGTGCTATAATCCAAATCACATAAAAACAGACACATCAACGGTCTCCTTATGATATAGAGTACGAACATTTTATTTTATTTCTGCCACAGATGAGGTTTGTTTGTTCACATTTATTCATTATCCCTTGGACATTTTCTGCAGAACATGGAAACATGAGCGGTGGACTTAAGTTACTAATTTCAAAATGCATTTTGAATAAAAATATCAAATAATATCTTGGCATCAGTACTAAGAAATGAAAGGAACATACTGATGCTTTTACAAATGTTACCTCATGAACTTTTGAGATTAAGAGTTGGAAATGCAGTTGGGAAAGTATTGAAAACTCTTTTTTGCTGCTGTGGTTATGAAAGCTCAAGCAGAAAACAAAAACAAATTAAGCTTTTTATATCAATGTCTTGGATGTTGGATATTCCTCCAAAAAGAACACATTACCTGCTTGCAACTGCACTCCCATGCGACAACGAGGCAACTCTGATAAAAACAAAAGATTAAATTAAATACAATTAAATGTTGTCTATCTAAAAACTGATGTGATGGTTTTCAAAATGCTCAGCAGAAGATTGAAGAATGTGGGTTTTGTACCACCAGCATGGTACCAGTCAGGATGGCTGAATGTTTCTCCCCCAGCACAGCGATGCTTTGCAGTGTCGCCTCCAGGAGGATGAGGCCGCCCGTCAGCGGGGCAGGCGACCGGCCGCCACATTAAAGCAGAGCTACAAAGTGTCCCTGCTGCAGCTTTGTGCTTTTGTTTTGCTCTGTTGACGCAGCATGGTGGCCAAAAAGCGTTGGTGGTCTGCCCCAGTGCCCCCTGGGAGGCAGTTTTATGTCCCCAACTAAAAGCGGCTCAGTTCTCGCTCCTGACAAATTGGACGGCGACACAGCCGCCCAGAGCGGATGTTCTGGATTTGAAATATAGCTTTTGATCTAAAGACCATCCTCAATTACCATCTTTTTTTCTTTTCTTTAAATGGCATATTTGCCAAGCAGAGGTGATTAAACATTCAGTGTAGTTTTTCCTACACTTACGTACACTTGTTAAAGACATTTCTAAGGACAAATATGTGAGTTATCCTTATTTTGAAATGTATAGGAGTGATGTTTGTTGTTTATTAATGTTTCAAAGCAGCGTTAGCGTTTGGTGTCCTGCTGTGAGGCACCAATTACATTTTACTGTGGGACTCTTTCTCAACAAAGAGTTTACTTTAATCTCTGCTCAGCTCTAATGTTTCAAACTGCTTCGCCTGTGTTCACACTGCAGCTCAATGTGTCAGTGTTCTGATTTCTTACACCAAAGATATGGATAAACATGAAAATCTAAAATCTAACAATAATAAAATCTTTCTCTCTGTGACTTTTCTCTGTAGGTGTGTTTCCATGCAGCTGTTTGAATTTTCAATGTGCGCATAAAACAACCTGAGTGGTAATTGTGGGTAAAAGTGGTTTAATTGGCTGAGGTGGAAAATTTGTCGTATCAGTTAATGGAAAATGTGACAAAGTGCAGCGGAATCAGATTTAGCGATGAAATCATGACGTATGTACAGTACAAGAAGCATGTGAATTAAACGTCCACTGAAGAGACGAAAACATCAGATCTGTGTGGAGCGATGAGGAGACTGTAACGTTCCTCAAATTAATAATGAAACAAACAGAAATGTCATATTTCCATCACGTTTGCCACATGGTTTTTGAGCTTTGACTGCTGCTCTTTTAATGACGTCATCTCGTTGCGTCCTCTTCTTCTGAAATCATTAAATGGGACAGACTGTAAAATAACACCAGTAGCTTTTTATCTTGATGAAGCAACGCCAAATATTCGCAAAACAGCAGTGGATAGAAACGAGCATTAATTTAAATGTTCTTTTTCAGTTAATCACCTGAGAGTGATTGTGGCAATGTTAAACATACGGTCTCATTAACCTTCAGATCAACAAAACAGCCCCAAAGTGAATAATGACTCTGTTTCCAAACATGCCTCAGTGTTTCTTTTATTAATTTGAATCCATGTTTCAGTCAGGCTATTAATTTATTAGTCAGGATACAAAAATAACAAAGTTGTTTCAATCGTGCACATCGTATGTTCAAATTTGAATAAAGGTGAACTAAGATTAAACAGCCTGATTATTAAGGACCAGACAATCAGAGCCAGAACACATTTGAAGTATGAAGTGGGGAATACAATGAAGTACTTGGTGTCTTGGTGAATGTAGAAGGGCAGGCATAAGAAGCTTTGGCTTCAAACCTTTTCAGTCTAATTTAAGAGGATTTGTTGATAATTTTTGTTAAATGTCATTTTTGGTGTGTGTTACAGTTTGAGAACATTTTTCTATATGTGCTGCAGACTGAAATTAAGCTCATTATACTAGCTTGATATACTTATAGGCATTAAACTACATACAAATATTAAAGTTACATCCACTTTGAAATCACTTTCGAATGTCTAAATAAATGTGTAAAAAAAAGAAAGAATAAAGGTGAATTCTGACCTGCATTAAAACTAAAGACGCATGATACGTCATAAACGCTTCAATTGAAGTTAATGAATAATATTTGCAGGATGGTCGTGTAATGTGACCGTACCTTCACCTACCAGGAATGTGGACATACACGTATCCGATTAGCCCCTTCAGTACGTTGTCAGGTGACTTTGCGGTACTTTACAGCAAAAGTTGAGCCAAGTTCAACATTTCTACTTGATGACTGGGTGTTTTTTTGTCAGCGCTCTCTGTGATGGCACCCTCACTTCGCCAGCACAGTGGTCTCATTGAAATGAATGAGGGACCACATGTTGTCTTTTTGAATAGCTGAAGCAGGTCTCTTCCTGCTCTGCTCAGGTGAATCTCCTCCTGCAGCAGTAGTGTCTCTGAGTGACAAACGAGGAGCAGAGAACCTGGTGAGGAGGCTCATAATTTCCTCGTTTAGTATCTGCTCTTTTTCTCATTAGTGACTTCTCCTCCCTGTCGCCTTTTGTCCCCCCCCGACTGTATTATCTGTCTGAGTAATGAGCTGTGTGAGCGCCCTGCCGTTGTTAAGCCGCCCCCTCTCCGCCTCACTTCAAATGAGACCAACCCAGATCATTTGTAAGTCGGCTGCTAAACAGCCTCCTGTTTGGGGAAACAAGAGAAGCAGGGGCGGCGGTCACAGGCCTATGCACACCCTCCGGCACAGGGATGCGAGCAGACGCCCCCCCGGGGAGCCGCCACCACCACTGCCGCTGATCAACCGGCTTTCATGTGGCAGCCAAAGATCTCCCAGGCTAATGACACGCAGCTCTGTTTGAATGTCACAGCATGAGGCGGAGGGCCGCATGAATAACACACACAGATCAAAACATCCGAGTCGCCGCTGTCACTGCTGAGGGAAGTTGCCACAAGTTTGATGAGTTGTTTTTTTATTTTTTATTTTTTTTAATACAAACATCGTGCTGGTTTTTATATATTAAGACACACCGAATCTATCAGAGTTGTTGTAAACACACACAGCTCACAGTGTGACTCTGTGTTCACACAGTTCAGTTCTGTTTCCAACAATAACAATGCATCCAACTGAAAGAGGTGGAGGAAGAAAACAAATCCTGTACTAAAGTAAAAATGTCAATACTCAATTATAAGTCAGAGTCCTGCAGTCAAAGATAATATCTGCAATAAATTTTACAACAATGAATGCAGTAATGATTTTTATGAATACATTTGCATAAAGAAACCCAAATTTCATGTACTTAAAAGATTTACCACACTTAAAATGAAGCAAAACTACAAAGAGCCATGATCAAATTTGGACATTTCTCTGGCTCTTAATTGAGATGTTAATCTTCCCATTCATGACATTTAACTAATCTAAAGTATTAAAACAAAGAGTTTGTTCCCAAAGTGTTAAAAGTCTTTTTGCATCACAGTGTGACTTTGGCTGAGGATGTTTTTATGATGTTGTAAGTGTGTCGGCTGCAGCTCTTCTCTCAGTGAGGCTTTAAGCTGTTTCTCAAACAGAGTCACTTCCAGGCTGCTGCTTGATGGTGACACTGATGAAAAAACGATAAATCCCTCTCACACAGCTCAGGATTTGGACTCGTGACCTTTTGGGACCCATCCAATTGGGCTCTAGAGCCCCGGGACCCTGGTGCTGCTGCAACTGTTCACCACCAGGGAGCAGCAAGAGTCCAGAAGTGAGTCTAGGAGGAGCTCTCTGTAATAAGGATTTTACATTTTGCTGTGTGTGCATTTAAGATGTTTAACTGTTTTTAATCACTGGCATGTCAGTTCTGAGAGTCAAACTTTAATAGAACAAGCAACTTAGGTTCTTGGAGAAAATAAACATATTTCTGCACAACACACACTACGGTAATAAATGCAGACGTAACCTTAGCCGGGAAAACTGAGGATGAACTAGAAAGCATTTGTCTGAGGATAAACTGGTTGCAATTAAAATTATAGTGATGGTAAAAATGGTAAAAACTAGTGATGGTGATGCAAAAATGTAAACTTTGTCCTAAATAAAGGTGAGGGAGTTACCAAATCAAAAGGGTTTATCCTCTGTGCTGTCATTGATGTCAGGCCCAGCTCTACATACCTATTGTCAGTCTTGACTCAACTTTTTTCTAAGAGGTTATGACTTCGGCATAGAAAATAAAAGTAGTCAGTGCCGTGTCGTCTGAAACAAAAGCTACTGAAGTAGTCAAAAAGAAGAGATGTGACTTAAAATTGAATGACTGAGTCTGGACCATCACAAAGTGGTAAATATTTTTGATTTTATTGTGACATGCTGTCGTTACAGCTGTAGATTCATTACACTCACTGAACTGAGATTACATTTTATACATTCCTTTTTTTCCTTTTATCCTTCTCCACCACTCAGATCTGCAGGGCGTGAGCTGAAGATCCTGACCACTTTTTGAATGATTTTTTTTCTGAGGACTATTGTTGCTTTCAGAGTCTTTTATTATTGAAATTACCAGTCAAAAGTTTGGACACACCTTGCCATTCCCTTGAATGAGAAAGTGTTTATATATTTGTCATGTTAGGTCTGCTATGGGAAGGCTAGTTATATCTCTTCAGATGTCCACCATCAAAAATATTTTCAGGTACGTACAAGCCAGATAATGTGCAAACCTTTGCAGTGCAGCTCGTCTTTGGAGGTGTTTCCAATGCAAACACATGGAGACAATCACCAGCAATGTTTCAGATTTTGAGAGACGTTCGTTGACTGCATTGTTGCAGATGCTGAGAGCCACCAAGTGCAGCTGAATTTGTTGCTGCACTTGATTTTGAGAAATTTAGTTGCCAGAAGCGTCTGAAAAGACAATAAACTTTGCAACCGAAAATGTTTGGGTCCTCCTGCCAACATTTAACTAAACCAGTAAGATTATTTCTGCCTTTGAGAAATGTTTGTGTAACTGAATCTCAGTGTAGATTGGCCCATCTGCCGCAGATAAGAGTTCCCATTTGAAAATGTGTGGTGAACCTCCATTAACAATAATTGAGTCCCACTCCAGTGAGATGCTAACGGAGGGGCTGTGTTGTTATTAAAATGCCTTCTCCTCTAATGTGCAGGTAAGGACCCCTCGCCGACCAGGCCCGCTGCCAGGGACGTCTCTCGCTTTTAAGTGAGCACCTTAATTGAGACAAATTTAGCTCAATTAAACCGCTTTACCTCTGCCAGGAGTGTTTCAGAGCATCAGTGCTGCAGAGCGGCCTTTTCAATTAGCCACCATGAGCAGATTCATCACTGATCCTATTACTGTTTAGGTTTGTGAAAGCGTTGAGTGAAAACCTGCTGCTGCTGCTGCTGCTGCTCTGTCAACATAACCTTCAGTGTCATAATGAAGATGGAGGATGTTTTCACTCATTTAATAACGCACAAGTACACAAACAAACAGACAGATTCAATTCATTAATCAGGAAATAAACCAGAAAATTTAAGTTGGTGTTTGATTGAGAGGTGTCTCGATTTAATGATACAATCTGTCTTATCAATACTGAAACACAAAATCAGTGTTCAGAGACAGATGTGACAGTGTCTGAAATGAGACAGGCTGTGAATTTTCAGCCAACTATGAATCAACTGATGTCAGGCTGCAGCTAATAATTATTTTCTTGATTAACTGATTATTCATTTTGTCTATAAAATGTCAGAAAACAATGATAAGTGCCTGTTATAATTTCTTAGAACTCACAACAACATCCTCAAATGTCGTTTTGTCTGAATAACAGTCCAACATCCAAAGATATTCAATTAACTATCATGTATGACACAGAAAAGTTGCAAATTCTCACATTTGAAAAGCGGCAACCAGCAATTTTTTACATTTTTGCATCTTTTTTACATCTTAAAAAATGACTAAAATGATTATTTGATTATCAAAATAGTTGATTTTCTGTTGATCGATTAATCAACCAATTGTTGCAGCTCTAGCCACATGTTTTACGGGCTTTATTTCACGAGGCAGCACATCTCCTTTCCAAATGAAAAATTTCCACAACATCTTGGAATCTGGTATTCTCATAAAATTTCTTAAAGGGGACGTATCCTGCACATTTCCAGGTCTATATTTACCAATCAGCATTGCGAATCCAGCTGCCTCACAAGGTAAGACAGTGATAGACAGTGATGGACAGATGGTTTATCAAATCACCAAGTAATTTTTGAAAGTGCCTGCCCTTTTCCAAATAGATTCCAAGGACGACTTCTCAGATGGTTCTGTGTAACAAACCGTCTGGCGCGTCAGGTTATACTGGACCACAATTGGCTCCAAACTAGCTGTGATGTCACAAATCATGCTCGTAGGTACATGTGTTAAACTGAGATTTAAGGTCAGCTCAGAGAAACTTCCATCCTTCAGCAGATGAATGTGAAAACAAACTGCACATACATCATTCTGCACAGAGAAGAGAACAACTGAAGGAACAAGAAGAAAAACATGTTTTTGAGTGGAGGAGGACTTCAGGATTCAATCGATTACCACTTATACATTGAGTACATTGTTCAGCAAATATGAATCTTTACTGTTTTTTTTTTCAAATGTAGTGCTTTTACTTGTAATTGAGTATTTTTCTGCTTAGTTAATTAGATAATTATGGATTCAAAGTTTTTCCACCAATGATGACTCAAACAAACAAAAACTAAATGGCACTAATCCCCCCACATGGCACTGGAAAGCATTTCCACAAAGAAACATCACAGTGTTTTGTAAAATTCAGCTAAAAGGGGAACAAATGAGAAGTAAAATGCAAGTCTGGAATGTTTCACTGGAGGGATAAAAAATTGAAACCCGACGAGTCTTTATTCCTGCAGCACAATGGGCAGAAAGCGACTCAAAGAGGCTCAGATGTGAAGACATTCTGTGAGCTGCCAAGGACACATCATAACCTTGGAGACACAAATTGCTGCATTATACCATGTGAATTCCTGCTGGGCTTTTCATGTAAAGGCTAAAGGGATCAGCCAATCAAAGGCGCAAAGAAGGCACGCTAACATGTTTAGCCAGTGTCTTTGTTAGCATGAAACTACAGTACAGCTTGAATTGGGCGGAAAAAGAGATTATTTTTCCCCGACTTGTTCTTCTATTAAACCTCTATCAATCAGATGCTTCATATCTCATGTGTGAAATACTCCCAGTGAGTGAATTGAATCAATTTAAACCATGAAATCAACCCCTGGATCTCTGAAGGCAGAGAACAAATCAGATCAAATGTTGAATGTTTGAATACTTAAGCAAAAGGCGCTGCAGGCCTTTGTGCAAATTTCATCCTCAGAAACTTTTTTTTCTCCATTTTTTTGGCTTTGAACGCCTGCAGCCAGGGAAGCTGTTGAAAAGAGGCACTACCACTGTGTGTGTGTGTGTGTGTGTGTGTGTGTGTTGTATTTCCATTGAATTTAAATGAGCAGTGTGTGTGTGCGTGCTGCAAATTAATGATCTGCTGTATTATATGATTTACACAGATGTGATCTTCAGTCCTGACTGGAGTAATTAAAGTACATACAGTGGGGGAAATAAGTACACGTCAACAAGTCAACATTTTTTTCAGTAAACATATTTCCAGTGCAGCTATTTACATGCAATTAAGTCCAGACATTGGTATTAACTCAATAAGGAAACACAGCTAAAGAAATCATAACATTCCAATCAATAAAAAAAGTTATTTGCGTTAAATTGGAATGACACAGGAAAAAAGTACTGAACGTGCTAACTGAAATGTAGTTAATACTTGGTGGAGCAGACTTTGTTTGCAATGACAGCTTCAAGATGCTTCCTGTACGAAGAAACTAATCTCTCACAGCGTTCAGGGGGGATTTGGCTCATTCTTCTAAGCAGACTGTCTTCAAATGTTGAAGATTTCGGAGGGCCCACTGGTGAATCTTTATCTTCAGTTTCTTCCATAAATGTTCTGTTGCATTCAAGTCAGGTGATTGACTGGACCATTCAAACATCTTTATTTCCTTTCTCTGGAACCAGTTAAAAGTCTCCTTTGCAGTATGTTTTGGATCGTTGTCCTGTTGGAAGGTCCACCTGCGTCTCATCCTCATTGTCTGGTGGATGGCAATAGATTCTTCTCAAGACTATCCCGATACATGGCTCCAGTCATTTTCCCTTCAACAATTTGGTACCATGAGAAGAGAAACAGCCCAATACCATAATGCTCCCACCTCCAAACTTCACTGTAGGTATTTTAGGATCATATGCAGAGCCACTTCTCCTCCAAACATGGTGCGTAGTGTTATTGCCAAAAATGAAAATTTTTGTCTCGTTTGACCACACCACATTCTTCCAATAATCTCCAAATGTTGTGTAGCAAACTTCAAACGAGCCAGTGTTTGGTTTGTCCATTCTAGGCTACTGTAGAAACATGGCAGTGCAAGATGGCGGGCTCCATGGAAGAGGACCCGCCCCCTATGTAGATATAAAGGGCTCATTCTAAGCTAACGCAAACACAACGATTCTTATTTTCAGGTGATTATACACTAATTAAAACATACTTATGAATATTATATTCCATTTCTGCCAAGTCCGTTCCGCTCGATGCCGCTAAATTCTACACACTGAACCTTTAAAGGACGGGTTCACAATTTTTCCAAGTCTGTCTTAAAACAGCAGTCAGGTGTCCATATGAACAGTGAAAGAGGTTTTCCTCGCTGTGATCATTCCTCCTGTTCATACTGGCTATTAAATGATCCCCTTCAAATGTACTTTTAAGTGACGGGGGCCAAAGTGGCTCAGTTCAGGGGGAAATCTGATTTGCAGTAGAGGGCAAAAACAAAAACACAGTATACAAGAGGACATGGGAGATTAATCACGACAGTTACGGCAAACAACCAAAGTGGTGTCCACACAGTCATTTTGGGCAAAAATGCATTTAAAAGTTGATGTAAAGCTTATATGAGGCTTCAGCAGTCTGAGTTAGTCATATCAAGTGGATATCTGCCACATTTACAGTCTTTTTAGCATCAAATTCTCTCTTTGTGTTTCCTTGGACAGTGTTTCCCTGTTGAGCAGCTTGTTTTAGTACAGAGTTAAAAGAAAATTATGAACCCATCCTTTAACATGAATTATAACAGTTTGAGTTTTTGAGGGTTTTTTTTGCACAGGTTAAAATCATACAAATACACACAAACAACAAGAAAAAAATCAGTGGGAGAAGCAGGGAGAGGGTAAACGCCTAGACGGGCTTATTGATTACTACTTAAATAATATACTGTACACAAATATAAAAGAAAAACAAAGTCACACTGTTATCTTATAAAACTCAGGTAAGAATGACAGTGAAAATATTTTTTCAGACATGCTAAAGGAAGAACAAAGATTTGTGTGTCAGGCTGTGATTTTATGGAAGTTAATGAATAAAACAAAAGGAAAACATTTTTTAAAATGATGTATATTTGTTTTATAAAATGTATGTGGGGTTGTGATTGTATGTTTGCAATATTGTTTGATTCAATGTGTAATTGCTGAGATGTGTTTATGAAGTGGTGAGTTGTTTTTTTTAATATAATTTTAATACCACAGAGTGCAAAAGAAGCAGCCTGAGAAACCAAATTCATGCAACTGTGATGTGATTTTGTGCACTAAGATGACGTAAAACACTCAGGTTTAACTACTTTTGGAGCCTTTTTGTGTCTGTAGCTGCAGTTATGAAACAGCTGAAATGAGACAGATTAAAGATGACAAAGGTCAAAGAACACACACACAGACACACACAGACACAAGGCTGAAAACATACTGGTTATAATGGTGATGATCCCCCAGGTGAGGGCGCTCTCTCTCTTTCAGTGGTCTGCACAATGGAGGCAACCTACTGAAAAATCAGTTCACACACAGACTGAGAAATGACTGAACCTGCATGTTTTTATTGATTTTCCTCCTGTTTGTAGAAAGAAAACTGTTCACTGCCTTCAAGTGTTTGCATGAAATTTCAATTTTCACTTCCTGCAATGTTCAAAATGAAAATTTGAGATGAAATTCTGCCCTAATTTGTTTGGTCAAATTCATTTTCCACTTTTTCATAACGGTATTTATGGAAACTAGTCTGCAGCAAGCCAAAGCCCAGAATCAGTGTGCATTTTTACATGAATTCAGTAAATGCATCATCATCTGTCAAAATGCAATTTCATGTCACATTCCTGAGCTGCTGGGTGAAATTTTCAGCTCAGTGGGAGGTGTGTGTCGGAGCTTTTACGGCCGCGATTTGCATCAGATTTCCCTTCATCTGCTCTGTTTCTCTCTGCAAACACTGAAATGATGGCTTCATCCTATTACCTGCAACTCTAGAGGAAATGTTTATAGAAATGGCCCTGCGGAGCAGGCCAAGTGTTTTCCATCAGCAGCTCTTTGCAGTAATAATACAGTAGTGTTGATGTCAGACCTGCCTTGCCTGAAGGGGGGAGGCTAATGCCCCCTCCCCCCTCCCAGCATGAACCAGAGAGAGAAATGGAGGGAAAAAAATCTAATTCACCTTAAATGTGGTGCTGCGGGGTTGGGAAGCGAAAGGGCATCTGTTCAGAGAGCCCCATTAAAGGAACATTATGTAAGATCAGAATGAGGACGATGGAAATTCAACCACAATACGATTACAGGGAATATGAGTCTGCAGGGCTCACACTTTTACTGGAATTTGTTGTCCTTTAAAAACAACAACAACAACAACTATTATTATTTTTATTATTATTATTATTGTCGTCAAGAGCTCACTATCATATTTTTGTCAGTAACCGTGTCTTTTGTTTTCCTTCATTTTGCTTGTATTTATATGTATTTTTGAACTAATTTTTGTTTATTATATAATATTTTCATATATACATATATATATATATGTGTGTGTGTGTGTGTGTGTGTGCATTAGTTACAGATTTTTATTGTTCTTTTATACCCGTCTTGAACTTAAATTAGCCCGGGAAGATTAGCGGGTGAAAGTTTGATTGAATATTGGTATTGGTGCCAGTACTGTGGATTAATTATAAATGTATTTAAGTCAAAGTACACATTTTTCATTGTATAATTCTGTTTGATTCCATATTAACAACATAAAGTCACACTAACTTAGACACACTAACAAGTTAAGTTGCTATTTTTAAGCTGTATGAACCTAATAACATTAAGTAAGTACAATTACATTTTAAGTCAACTTAACAAAAAGATACTAAGTTTAATCGATTATTACAATTGCTGCTGATTCACTTCTGCGGTGAAAATTGCAAATTTGCAAAGTCAAACCACGAGACATGTTTGCAGAATCAATGAGCAGGGCCGTAAACAGTATTTTTATAGGAACGCAATGTTGTTTTACCCACAAAGGCTTGTAACATACGGCAGATAAAGTTTAAAAATGAAAAGAAAGGGAAGCGTTGGGGGAAAATTTAAGGATAGGTTCACAGTCTTTTGAGTCTCTCTTAAAACAACAGTCAGGTGTCCATATGAACACTGAAAGAGGTTTTCCTCGCTGTAATCATTCCTCCTGTTCATACTGGCATTTAAAAGTTGAAGCTTATATGAGGCTTCAGCAGTCTGAGTTAGTCATATCAAGTGGATATCTGCCACATTTACAGTCTTTTTAGCATCAAATTCCCTCTTTGTGTTTCCTCGGACAGTGTTTCCCTGTTGAGCTGCGGTGGAAGTATAGTAACAAAAAGAGGGACTTTGGCACTAAAAAGACTGTAACGTTGAAAGATATCTACTTGATTTGACTCATATTAGCTTCAGATAAACTTTTAAATGTGTTTTTGCACAGAAGGAGGACTGCAGATTTTCGCCCCCATCACTTACATTGTAAGTGCCTCCTTGAAGGTGCTGTCATCATCTGCAAACTTCACAGCAATACGATTTTCTGGGCAGAAACTCTTGTGGGAGAAACCCGAAAGGCCCCATCCAGGATGTTGGCCCTGTTGATATTGAACCGGTTTGTTGAAGCCAAGTCAGTTACTGAGGCAAGCCCCAAAAGTATTTCTTTAGCAGACACCACTTCTGCATCAGCTCGCTGTGATTGTCTGTGGAGAAATGTTTAGATGTAGAAGAACAGGAGATGATTGAAGTTATAAAAAATAATATGCATGTGGTCTGACCACATTATTGCAATGATTGTTTAGGAGTAATACAACGTTGAAATAAGTTTTATGCAGGAGTCAGATATTTGGTCTACATATAATGGCTGCTATCTCTCTCTCTCTCTCTCTAAAACACATAATACTGTACATTTATCTATTATTAGCCATCTTTGAAGGAACTGTACAGTTAAAGGTGGAACATGGTGTCTCTCAAAAGGCATTTAAATGCAGCTACATTCCTTAAATTAAAATACGTTTTTATGTGTAAAAAGTAGCATTTGGTCTTTATGTGCATATTGAACATGATGAAGATTCGGTGTATATGCATGACCCGCCTGCAGTACCGTCTCTGGCCGCCGGGGGCGCTGTGTTGCCCGCGCGGCTCTACAGAAAGCTCCGGAACTCGTCGACATGAACCGGAAAAAGTACTTAATGGCCGCGGTCGACAGCATGTAGCCAAAGCGTTGGACTCTTCAACAACAAGTCTCGTGTTTTAATTGAGCTATTTTAACCGTTTCGTACGAGTTTACATTCTTTTATAAGCTGACTGATAAGCGCTTCTTTACTGGAGATGGGAGTCCCGGCGTTTTTCCGTTGGCTCAGCCGAAAGTATCCGTCAATCATTGTGCACTGTGTGGAGGAGAAGGTAAGCTAGCGTTACTGTTAGCTTCTAGTTAAACATACCCGGTTTATTTTACAGTCGGTAAATGTGTACTGTGCCGTTAATGCCGTGTTGCCGGTTTTTGTGTGTGTTTTGAAGGTTTCGGTTCGTTACAAATTAACGGAGGAAAACAACACAAGTTTGTGGACTCGTGGCGAGACTGTAAACAAAACAGCGTGTTTGTTTATCCGCAGCGTCAGACTATCAAAACGAACAAAAACCTCCAAATTTAAGACTCACTTTAATGTAATTAACAAGATTAATAATTTTATCTATATAGCACTTTTCAAACATAAGCACAAAGTTATTTCCAGACTAAATGATTTACGTAATAAAAACACGTAAACACCCCCCCCTCCCCATGACATACAAGAAATAGGAACATTAGAACAAGTAGCACTGATATATACACATTAGACATGTTTAAGGCAAATGTAAAATACTCTACTCTGAATAATAATTCGTGTCTGATATAGTTTTTCTGCAAGGTCTCGTTAAAATCCTTTGAGTGGTTCCTTCTCCCTCATTAAATTTTCCAGGATATATAAATATGCAAATACTTGTCGTCTCAGAAGTTTTCCTGCTGGACACAAATGTCTCCTACTTCATAGACTCACAGGTCTAAGCGCTTCGCTCTTAGAGGCTGAGGACAATCTCCCAGCTTTTGTTGTTAAAACTGGGTGGAAACAATTAGAAAGTTAAAATAAAAAACAACTGCATTGCAGAACTAGTCCAAAGTCTTTAGGGCGGTCTTTCATACTGGGATGGTGACAGGCAGGTTACTACAGAGAAGAATGAGGGGAGAGCATCATTTCTGGTAAGGTGTATCCTTGATAAAATGTAAGGGGCGTAGGTTTGTTAGCAGCTGTTCTCGCCGCCGTTCAAGCAACTACTGTGCTTTTAGAAATTCCCCAGACTTTGGTAGGTGGAGATCTCTGATTGTCGAGACTACCTCCTTCACTGTAAAGTCTGTTCTCAGTGTTTGTGCACTGGAGGCTTCAAGTTTCCACATCACACTTGTATAAGTTGAATATTGGATCAGGATTGGCTCCAGACTAGTTGTGACGTCACAAATCATGCTTGTAGCCCTTAAAATCAGATTTTCAGTGAGCACAGAGCAACTTTCCACTTTCAGCAGATGAATGTGAGAACAAACTCTGCACATACATGATTCTGCACAGTGAAGCTCAAACATCCAACTGTAGGAACAAGAGGAAAAGCTCATTTGAGTGGAGGCGGACTTTAAACAGAAGTGCAAAGTAAAAGAAATAAGTTCATATATAAACTAGTAAGGTGCATCTTGGGTTTTGGAAACACAATTTTCTGGCATTTTATGGACTAATCAATTAATTGAGAAAATAATCAACTGATTAATCAATATGAAAATAACTGTTAGTTGCAGCCCTAGAAAATATTGACCAACCTTCCAGTTGTGACCTGGAACTCTTGTTCACTGAGGATGTGGATGAAATAATGTAGCCTAATAAAAATGACACAGAAGCACAAAACAGAGCATAAAATTTAAATGTTTAGAGCTGCAACGATTAATTGATTAGTTGATATCTATTAATTGCCAACTATTTTGTTTAATTAAAAAACAATGTCCAAATTCTCTGATTCCAGCTTTTCTAATGTGAATATTTTCTGGTTTCTTTAGTCTTCTGACAGTAAACTGAATATCTTTGGGTTGTGGACTGTTGATCAAGACAAAACAAGACATTCAAGGACGTCATCTTGGGCTTTGGAAAACAATTGACATTTGTCATGTAGTGGGGAATTGCTTGATCACTCAACAAACACAAAGAAAGCATTGTCAGGTTTTGAAACAATGCAGATAATACAATCAGAAGTACAATGTGTCATTTCTCTGAGAGAGAGAAAGTATACCACCGTTTTCTCTCTCTGGCAAGTTGGCACTCAGCCAGTACCCCTGTACAAAAATATCAAAATATCCAAGTTCAAGAGTTCACCTAGCCTAGGAGTAATATCTCTTCTTGACCAGATATACCAGAATAACAGCACACAGGCCACGTAGAAATCTACACAACTATAATTTTTTTCCTACCACTGGCTCAGACAAAAGTACAACAACATTAACTATTGAACAAAGGTTATAACTTACATACAGTCAACTGTCTAAGTTTAAAAATAGACACAGCATGAAGGTATTTGAACAGGTTGAATGACAGACTAATACTGACCACTGAGAACAACATTTGTAACAAATATAATATATACAAGAAATACATCAAATGATTTCATGGCCAAACAAGTAATCGAATAATCGAGAAATTAATTGATAATGAAAATAATCTTGCAGCCCTAAAACATTTGAATTGTAAGAAAAACAGCAGTATTGTTTCCAAATGCCACACATTTAATGAAGTATCTATTGTTTAGACCTTTACTGCTAACTAAATTGATCACTAGGCAAAGTGCCAAATTATTTCCTGGTAAAAATCTTGTAGTATCTTCAAATAAAGTAATTTGTTGGTGTTCTGTTTTATCTTCACAGGGGAAAGAATGTAATGGAGTCCGTATACCCGTCGATACCACCAAACCAAACCCCAATGAGGTGGAATTCGACAATCTGTACCTGGACATGAACGGGATCATTCACCCTTGTACACATCCAGAAGACAAGTAGGAACCTCTCTGTTTACTTCGGATATTTAAGATGTTTTTATTTCAATCAACTTCAGATTTTCTGTTTTACAGTTTTTTATTTTAGTCAAGTAAAGTATATATGAAGTAAAGGTTTAGTTGATCCTGTTCTCTTCTCTCTGGTATGACAAAAAAGCCAAATGCTTAACTTTTTATTGACAAATTATCCTGTTAAGATTTAGACCATTTCTAACATTTTAGGACTTTTTTGTAAAATAGGCATATGATTAAACATCCAAGCAAACATGTTTCAACATGAAGGGCCACCACAACGTACTCGGAGCATGGATTTTGTTGCTAAATGTTTGATTGTGGCAACAAAAGGTCAACCTGTTGCTATTTTTTAACATTTAACTGGTCTGAATTGTTGGTCTGCATATGTATGTATTTGTGTGTACCTGTGCACCCAAAAACCAGGCGCGTGCACGTACCAAATAATGTAAACTGCCAGACTTTTTAAATTTAGTTTGGCGTGAAGACAGAAGAGCAAAATCAGTGATAAGGAATGAAAACATCTTCACATTCTGAACTCTGCGTCCACAGACCAGCTCCCAAAAATGAAGATGAGATGATGGTCGCCATTTTCGAGTACATCGACCGCCTGTTTAATATTGTGCGGCCCAGGAGGGTTCTCTACATGGCCATCGATGGAGTGGTAAGTTAAATTCAGAAACAGTTTAGCAGGACTGTCGAATCCTGGTCGAAATAATGTGATGTTTTCTGGGTTATTATGCACAGAAAATTAGCGCTGATAGGTAACCGGAAATCACCTGCTGTTCAGTGGAAATAATTTCTCTCTAACTCTGACCAGGCTCCTCGTGCCAAAATGAACCAGCAGCGCTCTCGGCGGTTTCGTGCCTCCAAAGAAGGAGTCGAGCTGGCGGAGGAGAAGCATCGTGTGAGGGAGGAGATCATCCAGAGAGGTTTGTGGTGTTTTAAATACTTCCTATTTGCCGGATAGCAAACACAAAGAAAGTATGTTTACTCTCATGTCCTGACTTGTTCTTCCTTGTATACACTGTGTTCAATTCACAGTGTATACAAAACTCACATAACATACATCACACTGACCAAAAATGGCCAGTGTTTGGTCTGTTGAGAACTTTTTGGTGTTCTACTTTTTCACCATTCACATCATTCTGTCCCTTGAATCTCTCTGTGCAGTCATAGTGTCCAGCTGTGTTTCATGTACCTGAAGTATAGTTTACACTTTTTCAGAGAGGGAACACACACTTTCCTCTCAACACTCATAACCCAGGCTAACGGCTTTAAAAATTCACTGGTTGATGAAGATGAGATATTTGAATTCCTGAATTAATCAAGACAGAATCTCACAGCCCAATAGCGAAACTGTATTTGATCATGAATCCTCCGGTAGTTGCATCACTGTATTTTACTGATTATCTGTCTTTTTATGTTTAATCTTTGTGCTCTAACCTTTTTCCTTTAACTTTTTTCCTCTACAGGAGGTTATCTTCCACCTGAGGAGATTAAGGAGAGGTTTGACAGCAACTGTATCACTCCGGTAAGTTTTTTAAACACGTCAAGTTGGGAGTTTCTAGCTTTTTATTGACTCCTTTGAGTGACTAATTTGACTTTTTGCATCTCCAGGGAACAGAGTTCATGGACAACCTGGCACATTGTCTTCGATATTACGTTGCAGACAGACTCAGCAATGATCCAGGATGGCGGAATGTCACAGTGAGTTTCTCTCTGCTGCTCGGGCTTTCAAATGACATTTTAGACAAAATATTTGATTAAATTTTTTTTAAAAAATAACACAAGGATGAAAGTAACTTTTTTCACTCTGGTTATATGTTCTGTCTGTTTCTAACTGTCTGTTTCTCTTCTTATCCAGGTTTTCCTGTCTGATGCCAGTGTTCCAGGTGAAGGGGAACACAAGATTATGGACTTCATCAGGAGACAGAGAGGTACAGCTGCCTCACACTGATAAACCAGAATAATTAATGCACGTGGGTTGCGTTAAAAATGCAAGGAAGACTAATTACATTTAAGCACATATAGCAGGTTAGAGCTTAAAGAAAAAAACAACCTTTTAAAAGTTATAAACCAAACAGATGATGCCACATACAACAGTTATATTAACGTTCAAAGGACAAATAATATATAGCATTACAAGCAAATACAAGATGCATCGAATGTACAAAAAACATCAATATCACACATTTGTAGCAGGCAGAATTCAATCAGTTCAGTAGAAAGTGTAAAATTTCATGCTTTCCCTTTGATCTTTGCATCAGAATTATGATATTTGTTGACTCTCTTGTGATTCCCTTTGACAGCTCAGCCCCACCATGACCCCAACACACACCACTGCCTGTGTGGAGCTGATGGTAAGCTTTTTAATGCCCTCAATGAGATGTGAAAGAAATATGCGCAATAATGAAGTTATCTCACTTTACTAAGGAAGACTGTTTTTAAAATATTTTTTCCATCAGTCTTGTCAGCCAGAAACAACATTAACATATTTTCTTTGTGTGTGGTGACTGATCAGCTGACCTGATCATGCTGGGCCTGGCGACCCACGAGCCACACTTCACCATCATCAGAGAGGAGTTTAAACCCAACAAACCCCGGCCCTGCGCGCTCTGCGGACAGATGGGTCACGATATCAAAGACTGTCAGGGGACGGCCAGAGAGAAGCAGGGAGCGGTGAGGAGCTCTGCATCTTTTTGTCTGTCAAACATGTCTCACTGTTGCATCATAACTATTATTACATGTGTGCATTTATACACTGAAGTTAGAAAAATGTAAATTTACTGTAACTTATGTGACGACACTTTTTTTTTTGAGTTTTGAAATTATTTTGAAAAATTTTTGTTCAGTATGCCCAGAAATGTCCAATAAACAAGACTGTTTTCTTCTCTTTCAGCACGATGAATTTGCAGACACGATGCCAGTTTCTGAACAGGAGTTCATCTTCATCAGACTCTGTGTGCTGCGGGAGGTATGATATCTACGTTCACTCTGATTTTGAATCAACAAATAAACGGCATTTGCTTTCTTCTGGCATTTTAAAAAAAGTGACCGGCGGTGGCACTATCGAGTATGCTGAATGAATGTGCATCACGCACATTATTTTAGACACCATTCATCTGATTTTTATTAAACTAATAAATTATGCTTGTCATTATTCTATGGGGACATTTTTAATTCACACAGGTGCTACAGCATTTGGGTGACTGTCTGTGCATCATGCAGAGTGTATTGTAAATGCATGTATGTAGCTTATTGGATTTGGAGATGTTTGGGGCAACACAATGTGCCATAGCTGCATTTAAAATTATGCTTGTTAGTCTAAAGGGGTGAAAAATTACTAGTTTAACTGTCGATTGTTTGTATAGTTCAGTGTGTTTGCTCTTTACTGATTTTCACTTTGTCATTCAGCCTAAAAACTTGATTAAGCTCAGTTTGAGACATCAGGTTTCATTTTGGAAATCGATGTGAATTGAAAGTTGAAATATTATACAAATACTTCAAAAATAAGTTGGGGTTGAATTGTCTTTCTGAAAAAATGTTTTTCCTGGTCTAATTAGGGCCACATGTGAACAGAAATGGCTACAGGAGCAAACTTTGCACCTACCAGATCGTCTCCATTAACTCTGCTCTCCTTTCATGTTTTCAGTACCTGGCCAGAGAGCTGACGATGGCCAGCCTCCCGTTTCCCTTTGACTTTGAGAGGAGCGTGGACGACTGGGTCTTCATGTGCTTCTTTGTTGGAAATGACTTCCTGCCACATCTGCCGTCCTTAGAAATCAGGTGAGCTTCACGTCATGCCAGAAATGTTGTTCATGCTTTAAACATTAGGACTTCATTCATCAGTTTCTGTCAGTATTGTTGATTGTGTAGGTGTTTGTGTTTATAGTGTCTCTTTATATAGAGCCTGATCTTCACTTTAACACTGATCAGACTAAAATTGTGACTTATGTTGTTCTGTTTGACGACTCCTTTATTTTATTTGTATAAGGATTAAGTAGGTTTCCAAATGACAGTTGGTAACCTGCCAGAGTGGCGAGCAGTGCAGCCAAATGTCTTTCTGTCAAAGCTAAAGTAGCACTTGGCGAGTGTTCTTGGCGTCAGTTCAACGTCTCATTTAAATTTACACTGAACTAGTTGTTTTTAATCATTCACTGGTTTTCTGTGTCTTTTAGAGAGGGAGCGATAGATCGACTGGTCAACATCTACAAAGACGTTGTGCACAAAACCGGAGTGAGTATCATCACTAATCTGAGCACAGCGAGCAACAAGGTCACACACCCTCACTGGGAAGCATGCTGGGAAATGTAGTAGAGTGGGGTTCAACAAAAAAGTAAATTATCTCAAGACCACTCCTGCAGTGTGCTGAAGATGAGGCATTTGTTTCTGTTTGTTTCTGTGTTTCTACTTGTGGATTGTTAGTCTGTTACTGTGACGTGACCTGTCCTGTCTGTCTCTCAGGGTTACCTGACAGAGAACGGTTACGTCGAGCTGGAGCGAGTCGAGATGATCATGCAGGCGGTGGGCGTGGCCGAGGACAACATCTTCAAAAAACGCAAAGAAGATGATGTAAGATTTCTGCAGCTTCACTCTAGTTTTGGTTTATAAAAACACTAATGCTGGGTATCAAACCTCTGCACTTTAAAATATGGACTGAAATGTGTCGGGTGCACCGAAAACCAAATTACCAAAAGTTTGTAATCTGTCTGGTGTATAATATAGTTCCTGATTTAAATCATAATTTTGTTTAGGCAAAGTTCTTGTAAGGCTACTTGTGTTTGAACAACATTTTAACATTTGAGAACTTTGGATTTTTTGATAGATGAAAGAAAAAGCAGGACGTTCTGTATCTTAGGGTTTAAGATGCCGACCATGAATCATCCCCTTTTGAATCTGGTCGGAGTCATTTGCGGCGTCTCTCTCCCCTTTGTTTCCTGTCATCTCTTTACTATTGCTATCTAATAAAGGCACAAGATGCCCACAAAACAAATACAGTTAAATAAATAAATGTTTTGTAGAAAGTTGGGGTATCATATCCCACAGGTATGATAAGCAGCCCTAAGAGACACAAACTGCAGTCCGGTCACACGGCCAGCTGAAGGTTTACAGTTTAAATAAAGATCAGTAAATGTCAACTTTAATTAAATGCTTTCAGTGATTGCTGAGACTTTGCTTTCACAGTCACATGGTCACATTTTCTTTCTTGTAGGAAAGCTTCAAGAGAAGAATGAAAGAGAAACGAAAGAGGATGAAGGTGAGTAAAGCAGATAGATGGTGTTGATGATGCTGGTTGTTTGTTTTTTACACTATGTGTCAAAACCTGACTGATGAAACTGGATAAAATTCTATTCATTCTTCAGTGATAGAAAAGTATTAAGAGAAATTAGGAAGGAAACACCTCAGTTCATCACAATCACTGAACAGTAGAAAAAGTTAAGAGAAGGCCTCGGCGTATTTTTGTTAAATTTTCGTAATATTTTTTTGTATTTGAAAGATATTTCATGTAAACTTTTTTTGACATATAAACAGATTCATGATATGCATTGATACAAACCAGTCGTCCATTTACTAAATGTTTCACAGGAATGAGAGTTTTGTTTTTCTGTGTTGTTACAGGCAGAGCAACAAGGCCCGGCCTACCTCACCACGGGCCAGTTCGCCCCTCATGCCCTGGGGAGAAGAGGCGGCCCTGAGCCGGTCCAGAACGCCCGGCACCAGGCCTTCGACATGAGGATGCAACACAACAAGGTGCGTCAGGTTGTTAAAGTATGACGTTGAGTTTCCGTTCGGGTCTGGGAATCTGTAAAACCACTCACAGGTTGCAAATCTGAAAAAGTTTTTGGGGTTACTCAAAAAAATTTGAAATGTCTCAAAATGTTAATTCCCTGTTGTTAGAGTAACAGTTCTATAAGGGTTCCTACACAGACCTGGGGAGTATAGATATTTATGGGAAAACAATTTAAAAATTAAACAAAACTTTATGGGAAACTTTACATATGTCATAAACTGTTTAAAATCACACAGATTGTGGTTTTACACACTTGTTATCTCTCATGTCCTGATATTTGTCACAGGAGAATAATCATATGTAGAGTGAATGTTACGAGTGAGCTGAGCAAGTTAATGATGTAATCCTGAAGTTTCTGTCCAATCACATTGTGATGTTTTCAGTGATGTGGTTATCACATCGCTCACCAGTCAGAAAGCGGAGGACATTTTGAAATGTAAATGAGTTTGTTTTGTTTTTTTTCCCTCCAGGATGCTGCTCAGTCCCTGAAGGCCACGATGAGGAATGGAGGCAATGTAAGTTCTTTATAGATGTGTCAAATTGTGTTTTTCTTATATATACAAACATGGTGTTGGTTGAACCACAGGGTTTAAATAGTTTAAAAATTCAGTGGGTAAAGAACAAAATTCAAACATTTCAGTATTTGCCAAAAAAAAGACTTTTTGGATTGTTTGTTTGGTATAATTGTTTAAAATCAATTATACCAAAATATATAAAACACAATGTTTCATAATACATTTCAGCAACTAGATCCATGGTCCATTTAGGTCATTTCAACTGGTAGGACCTTGGTAACCCTTAAGACATTTATTTGTGAAATAATGATGTTAACTGTTTAAGCAGTTCAATTCATGTAAACCATGTGAACATTTTAGGTGACATGTAGATGTTGTTAATCTTTTTGGCTCATTAACCATTTAGACGAGAACAATTTAGGCAATACTAGTGTGTTGAAGGGGAACATTTTGGGAAACGGACACATTCACTGTCTTACCACGAGTTAGATGAGAAGATCGATCCCTCTCTCTCTCTCTCATGTCTGTACGGTAAATATGAAGCTACAGCCAGCAGCTAGTTAGCCTAGCTTAGCGTAAAGACTGGAAACAGGCAGAAACAGCTAGCCTGGCTCTGTCCAAAGGTAACAAAATCCACCTACCAGCACCTCTACAGCTCACTAATTAACATGTTATCTTGTTCCTTTAATCTGTGCAAAAACTGAAGAATAACCACGACAGTTTGCCGTTCATGTGTTCATCTGGTGGAAAAGCTGTTGCCAGGCAACCAGCAGCGACACCAGGAAGTTACTGCAAGAAATATTTTGGCACATGACGCCCTGTAAAGCAATGAAACACAGCAGTTTGTGTTGAGTCTGTATTGAGTTGGACCGTAAATAACCGACAGAGCGTTAAAACCACTCGCATGCAGGAACATTTTTTTGTCAACATCATGAAACATCTTTTAGTTGAACTTTCACTTTTTTGAGGTTTTTTTCTGAGCTGTGAGCTGTAAATCAACCATCATACACTTTCACTTTACATTTCTACTGCCCTTCCCTGCTCTGAAGTGTATATTTGTTAACATCTGAGGAGGGTCGACACTCGGCTGGCCTGTAGAATACAGAATATTTCTGTTGTGTAAATTATTGGAAAATGATTGATTTCTTCACCAAGAAAAAAGTCGTCTAGCAGTAACGTGAAAGTCTTCGATCATTACAGTATGTCTGAATTCGAAAGCATTCATTCTGTAGCAGTAAATCTTTCCTTCAGCAAACAATGAAAAGTTGCCCACCATCCTTGAAAAGCGTCTCTCAATTGGTTAAATTACATGCACTCAGTCATTTTTAAACACTGGCATCTTGTGTTGAACTGTGTTGTGTTAAACTCTGTTTCTGGTTGGATGTGGATGTTGCTGTTTTGTTCAGTTCATGGTCGTGTTTCTATTTAACGTGTCTCCTAAGCTGTTAAATTTCCTGCCTGTGTACAGCTTTAACTATATCCACCAACAATAGTCGGCCATACATTAGCACATGAATGAAACGAGCACAAAGGCTTTAGAAAAAAGGAAGGCTAAGTAGCTAAGGTAGGTAGGTTTTTTTTTTTTTTCCCTTCAGCTTCCATTTAAGAACATAAAACACATACATACACAAGGTTTTCTATTTTATCTGTATGGAATAACTCAGTATTGATTTGAATCTAAGGCATCTTAATTAATGATTGTCTTTACAGCAAGCTGTATAATGCAGTATTTATTTGTTAATTTCTTAACACTTAACCTAACAATCACACACTGTTTAGAGCTCAAACAATAAGACAATTAATTGGTTGGTCGAATCGTAGAAAAATAATCTGCAACTATTTGATAATCAATTATGTGTTTGAGTCACTTTACAAGCAAAAATACCAAAACATTCTCTGCTTCCAGCTCCTTTCTTTGTCTTAAGTGATGGTTGACTGAATATTAACTTGGGCTGCAGGAAGTTGTGATTGTCATTTTGCACTCTATTCTGACATTTTATAGATAATTTTATCGATTCATCAAGAGAATAACCGTCAATTTAATCAGTGTTGAAAATTGTTGTCAGTTGCAGCACAAACGGTGTTCTCTCAGAAGTAGCACCAGTACTTGGATACGTTTATATTCATTTTAAATTTGATTTGTCGATTCAAATCATTTTTATTTGTATAGCCTGATATCACACATTTACCTCAAGGGGCTTTACAGTCTGTACAGCAATTCAACGTCCTTCATCCTTAGATCCTCAATTCGTGTGAGACGTGTCCTATCAGACTGATCCTTTTCTCCCTGGAAATATTAAGTAGAACATCAGATTTATTTATACTGTGATAAAATATAAATGTAAAGAAAACACCAGCAGATGGAAAAAAAAATCACAGAAGAGATGCAAAATATAACTTATACAGGCAAGATTTTAAAACAAAATCTGAGTTGACAGCTGAAAACCTGAAAGTACAAGAATGTGACAAATAATTCTGTTCAGTTTACCGCCTTATTTTTAGTGTTCTTTATTCTTATCATTTTAATACATTGTGCTGTCTTCCTCATACGTTTGGATTTGTGGTCATTCACCAGTTTGAGGCACAGCTCAAGGCGTTCATGTCATTGTATTTTGTTGTGGACTTCAAGGAAGTTTAAAAGTCCTTCTTTATTCAGTTTTCAGTTTTGTGTTTAAAATCTACGGTGACTTCCAACCTCACAATGTTTTGAAAAGTGAGAAGAATAAAATTTACAAGGTTTCTGAGTGACTTGGAAGACGTTGGACCTCACAGCCTGAACAGTCAAGGCTGTTCACAGCTTTTGTGAAATACTGCAGCAACACTGCTGCTGTTAACCGAGAGAAGCCAGTCGCGTACAGTATTCATTGTCTGAAAATGAAACAACTATTAGTTTTATCTGCTTAAAATCAAATGTAATGTCTACAGTGAGTCATCTTTTATCTTACATTGAATATACCGGAAGAAAATTTGAATTTCGAAGATGTGACTTTTGAACTTATTTTTGTTAGAACAGTTGTTGCATTGATTAAAAACTAATGTATCTTCTGATCTTTCTGTTTTATTTATTATTTTGTCCTGGGTTTTTATCGCCCTGCCCAGTCGTCTGCAGGGCCCAGCGAAGGCGCAGACGGCAGGGGGGTGAAGAGGAAAGCTGAGGACAGTGACGACGAGCCGGAGCCTGAAGACAACGTCAGGTAAACCTTCACAAGCTGGGTGGGCGGGGTCGGTGTGGCAGCTCTGAAACCTTCTCACCACAAGCTGCCGATCTCCACGTCTGTAAAAGTTTAGCAGATAAATCTGTAGCAACACTGACGAACCGGCGGCTGCTTTCTGAGTCAATAATGTTTGAAGGCTTCAGTTATATTCAGTCTATACTTCCTCTTAAACTCTGTCCTTGCTGGTCACATCAACGATTTTGTATTTGTCTGTAATGTAGCACAGTGTTAACAATGTTACTTATAACATTTTTCTCAGCCCTGGAACTCAAACCTCAAAAAACATATAATTAAATTAATATCATAAGCGCGTGATGACTAGTCGATTAATGGCTTTAACTAACGACTACTAGTTGACTAGGAAAATGTTTGGTCAGGGGCAGCCCTATCAAATCCAGTATAGTTTAACGCATCAATATATAGTAACTGTTACAATAAACTGTTAATAATAAAAGTTTGTATAACACTTGTATAACGGCGCTTCTATGAAGGACGTTGTAGAACAGCATCAGGAGAGAGAGAAAGCAGAAAAGGACCGAAAGTATGTGAGAGAAAGAGGGAACACTGAAATTTATTTATTTAGATATTGTGTAAAGTTAAACTCTACTTTAGTGAGAGATTTGGGCGTATTCACAACCAGTCTGTCATGTTTTTTACTGTGTTGCAGCCCGGTTATTGAGAAACACGACTTCTGACTGCAAACCAGTCAAATCAACAACAGTGTGCTGATTGGCTGCCTGTTTACATGGTTAACTACTCTAAGGCTGCCTGAAACTTGCCTTTATCACCATGTTGCTATAAATGTTTTTCACTGCAGGCATTTTGACCAGGGTCCTGAATTTGGAAAAACTAAATGGGATTCAGCCATCATTAATGTTAATGCACCTGTGCTTTTCCTGCTTTAACATGTCAACATGTCAGCTGTGAAAAAGGTCTATTGCATTAATACTAGAGCTGCAACGATTGTTGATGAATCGATCAACAGAAAATGAATTGGCAACTATTTAACGTTTGTCTTTTTTTTTCTTTTTTTTTAAGCAAAAAACTGCGACCATTTGCTGGTTGCGGCTTTTAAAATGTGATAATTAGAAGCTTTCTGTGTCATACACAATCGTAAACTGAATATAAAAGGCATTTTCCCCTTTTTTTTCCTAACATTTGATGGAAAAACAAATCAAGAAAATAATCGATAATGAAAATAAAGGAGTTGCAGTCCTAATTAATACTCCAAATCTGCTTTTATCTTAAATTTAATGTTTCACTCACTAAATAATTCTACTGAGGAATTAATATTGGAAATCTGTACAATGATAGAAGAGATTTCTGATAATTCTGTGCAACTTTTTGGGGGCTGGTGAAACTTACTCTGTATGTACTTTGTTTTTAAATATACCAACTCACTACTGAGCCTGTGGTAAAACTGTATGCATTTAATGTATTCAGTCTTCAAAATACCTACCTGAATCTTGACAAACCAGCTTCAGGGAGAGAGATGCTCTCATTAATGCCACCGAGCTGCATTACAAGCTGTTTAACTCTCTGCCACCTCCCAACACACACATACACACACTCACCCCTCTGCTGAGCAGCTCCCGACTCCCTCTGCACGTGATTAATATGGAAAGCAGGAATATTCGAGTAAATTCCTCTGTGACGCACTCACCAAAGCTGCTAAATCCATTGGACTAAATTGGTATTCATGGAGGCTTTCCTCTCAGGAGTCGGCGCTCCCTGTGGGCCGCTCCGAGGATCGACGACACAGATGCTGGACGGCCTTGATTATGTGTGCAGAACAGCATCGCCGCCCCAAATCTACCAAGAAGTCAAAGCCATTAAACTATTCCAGCAGCAGTGAGCAAGTGAATGCAGTTTTTTTTCAGCCTATAGATGAACAGAGCAGCATCCTGAACACGACTGGTTTTAATGAGTAAATGCATTGTTGAGGTACATTTACACTACTAGCCTTCGATCGGCTCTTACACTCATGTAAGAATAGATGTAGAATAGATTTAAATTCAAGGTCATCAGCAATGTAAGCAACCAAATATTGACAGTTGTAATGTCAAAGCCACAGCATTCAGACAGTAAGTCCTCGAGAGTGGATCAATATTACAATACATTATAAGCCTCGTCTTCTCTGGTCCGCATCAGTGGGAGTGACATGGCGATCGTACCCGGACGTCCAACTGGACGACACTGGAATGGTCCACTATCACCGAGGCCATCTACAAGAAGTGCCTGAGCCGGCTTTACTTCCTGAGAAGGCCTCAGATCCTTCAATGTCTGCAACAAGATGCTCCTCATGTTCTATCATACTGTTGCGAGCACCATCTTCTGTGCTGTGGTGTGCTGGGGCGAAGGCATCAAAGCAAAGGATGCCTGAATAAACAGACTGAAAAAACTCATAAATAAGGTTGAGTCTGTCGTTTGATCCAAGCTGGTCACACTGGAGGAGGTGGTGGAGGACAGAATGTTGTCAAAACTGCTGGCGATCCTGGGTAACGCCACCCGCCCCTGACACAGCATGTCAGCCGAGCTAAAGAGCACCTTTAGCACCAGACTCATTAAACCTCAGTGTGTAAAGCAGCGATACAGAAGGTCATTCCTGCCGGCTGCTATCAGACTCTACAAGTCTGACATTGAACCGCTCGTGGACTAAACTCGCATTTATTATTTATTTTAACACTCTGCTCTAATGCACATCAGGACAACCAGAACACTTATATATCTGGACTTACCATTTTATTTACTTATTATTCTAATCACTTTGCTCTTTGCACACTGTAATATTTGACTTAATGTTTGAATATTTGTGTTTTTGTGTTTGTGTTGGTGACCCACTCTCCAAAACTTTTGGAATAGCACTTTTATTCTAAAATACCATTTCTCGCCTTCTACTTTGTAGCAATGCTACAACATGCAGCTTTTCAGTACCAGTTACAGTTATCGATGCCAGCTTTGTGGGTCATGTGACCCTTGCCTTGCACTTCCATTGACTGTAGTGGTCTTTCCAGGGACGCAGAACAAGCTCCTCCACAACAGGCTGAACAAAACTGTCAGAATATATTCAGCTTGGTTTTACCGACATTGAACACAAAAAAGAATGGAAATCATTTTATACAGAAGTACTGGCCTGGCTTGACCTGCTAGAAAACAACTTTTTCTTTTTATCATTTTCAGCACTGCAGCTGTTAGGCTTGTTTACACGTTACCGTATGCTGTAAAAATAGCTGTAGTTAAAAATTTGTTTTAAATGAATTAGAGAGACTAGAAAACCACCTAGTTAGGCCATAATTTCCTCATTGGTGAGTTGTGGTTTTTTCCAGATGTGTATAATCTGTCCAAAGTGAGAATATCACCTCTGGATCCACGATACTCAAACTGTGGTCATTAATATCTGAAACTGATGGGCGTTTTTTATCATAGTAGACTGTTAAAGTTTGCTATTTTTTGTTCCACAGTACTTTTTACAGTTTTTTTTTATGAGGAAAAGTAGTTCCATCTTCTAAATTGCTTTGATCGGTGAATTAAAACCAGGTCCATGTGTACTGCAGGTTGTGGGAGGATGGCTGGAAGCAGAGATACTACAAGACCAAGTTTGACGTGGACGTGACAGACGAGGATTTCAGGCGGAAGGTGGTTCAGTCATACGTGGAGGGTCTCTGCTGGGTGCTGCGCTATTATTACCAGGTAACACCTCAATCACACCTTAATCACTCTGTGGCTTCACTTACATAAACACAGATACAATGCTGCCATATATATATATATATATATATATATATATATATATATATATATATATATATATATATATATATATATATATATATACACATACACACATACACACACACACACACACACTTCACAAACTTTAGCTCTACTCCTGATAAGGCTCTGAGAATAGCTAAATAATCATCTCTGTCCAAAACTATTTGAGCTGCTGGTTGAACAGCAGAGCTTAATCTTGTTTTAATTAATTCAGGCTTTTTTAATCATCTCTTACTGATAAATACTTTATACTTAATACATTTTTAATGGATAAGTCCCACGGAAAGACCAAAACAAGCTATGAACTGATCTACTAACAAGTATTGTGTGTATCCAAAGCCTGATATATCTTACTCGTCTGCGCTGTAGACCTCTGTTGTTGTCCAAAAACTATTAAAAACACATCAGTGAGCCACACCGCTGCACTGGGTGACATGGTGACACTACAGCTTCAAAGAGTAATAACAGTGATAAGATTGTAACCCTCAGGAGAGAGGTTCCCAGTGTGTGGGAACATGCCACGGTTCTGTTTACAGAGCTCTTGACTTTGCACTGAAGTTCTTTGAGACTCTTCTTCTTTTTAGTACAAAGTCAAGAGGTTGTGATATGTAGCACAACAAGCTGGCAAAGCTCTGTTCCTGCCCTTTTGCCCACTAAATAAAAAAGGTTTGTATTCATTTTCAATGCTCTTTGGATTGGGAATGAATGAACCAGAGAGGAAAAGCATTGCGATTTAAAAAAACAAAAACATGAAATGAATGGAATTATAAAAAAGAAAAGTGGAATTGTCCTCTAAACATTTCAAATAAGTTTTCTAAAGTAGGAGATTTGGCACAACAGCAGAATAACCTTCAATCCCTAAATCAGCACAGTACAAACAAGTGATAATAGGTAAACTACCTAAAGCCGTCATTAGAAGATGGCACATGTAAGTGTTACTGTACACCAGCTGATAGTAACTAGAAAAACTGAATTAATCCAGCTGCAGCCAAAGTTTCTACACTCTGCCTGTCCTTTTTATAAACCCTGTAATGGAAATTAATAATTTGTTGGATGCTCAGTTAATTTAAGGAGCAAGTTTGTTGAAAAGGTTTTAGTCTCATTTTTTATTTATTATATTTTATAGAAAATTCACTTTTACAATTTATCACCTCAGATCATACCCATTCATTCTGCCAAACACAAGACCTGGAGAGAATAAAGTGTTTTTATCAGAGCGACAGTTTTTTTTCCTTTATCTTAAAAGTCAAGTACTCTTACTTTCAAGTATCTCAAAAAAAAAAGAAGAAACATCTCCATACAGCTGTCTTTGATATCTCCAGTTATTGTTTGCAGTGTGATTATACACTAAATCATTTTATTGTTGTAAAATATTGATCTTTATCTTGAAATAAAATAATCAGCTGCGGGCCCTCTCCAGAAGAGCCGGGGGGATTTGTCCGGGCTGATTGTGCGCTCTGTGTATGCACGCTCTGTGTTGACTCCACACGCTCGCCAATCCAAACCCGTCTCAGGGGGCCGTTCTGGATGAATTCATTAACGGGCCCTCGGCGGATGGAGACGTGTCTGCTCTCTGCTGCCACACATTCACGGTTCTGCCGCCGCCGCAGAGTTATGATCACGCACACCTCGCCAAATGATCAGGGAAGGGAGAGCTGGCTTTATCCAAAACACAAAAGACGAGATTCACACTTTGTCCTGTGTCTCAGTTTTGCAGATCTCTCATGTTTTTAGGTGTGATGAAGGCAGCTTTCTCCATGCAGACAGTCTCTGTTTGGGGCTTTTTTGTGTTTATTTTTCCCTTTCAAAAATCAAACAGATGTGTAGCGGGTAGTCAGACCCACTTTCCCATGAATTTGGGACAGTAATATAATGACAAAATATCTCATTTTCACCCAGAGCCAGAATGATCCAGCATCGATTCCCATGATTGATCTTTGTGCCTTTTCCCTGTGAATACGTGTAGGATTATGGTTCTTTGTTATAAGTAGTAGTTTTATTTTCATTGGTTGCTTGTTTTGTTTCACACTTTTATAGCAATGTGTTTACATACTCTGTGGTCAGTTTATTAGGTACTCCTGGCTAAAACTAATGCACTCTAATACAACAGCGCTGCAATAAATCCTACCTTCAAGGTTATAATGTTGAGTTTCTGTTGAAACTCTTTTAGAGAGGTGGTTATTTAACTTGATGGTTTTTGGAGGCTCGTGTTGCTTTTAGGTTGTGTTACTTATACTGAGGTAGTCTACCCTCATTCATGCCAATGATGTGGACAAAATATTTTGTCAGACTGCATTAGTTCCAGCTGGGTGTATCTAATAAACTGGCAACTGAGTGTAATTTACACCTTAAGCTATTTCATATTCAGAAGGGAACAACAGTGTTGCTTGCTTGTGGAATAAAAAGAAGTTTAAGTTACCAGCACACAATCTGAGCAGTGCTTCTATTTATGGAATATTGGTATTTATCTGATTTGATTAAATGCGTTTCAGTTCTTTTAAGATTTAATGTGCAGAAATCAAAATTAGGACTTTCTGAATAAAAAACTTTGATTTCTAAACTAACCAAATTGTCTGTCGTCTTAAGTCTACAACCTAGATGTTGCATTATAATTAGTCATTCATTAATGCATTTTGCTCAATTTATTTTGAGATATTTGGTTTGTGAAGGCCACTAGATTGTATTTTAAACAGAGCACACAGTTCTTAAAAGTCCCCCCCCCCCCCCCCCCCCCCCCCTTTTGGCGGAACTTCACATTTTTGAAATTCTCCACCTGTGGGAAACACTGAAAAGTAACACATAAAATAATCATACTGGTGTTCAGTGTAATGAACTGTGTTCCACTGTTCTACAATACATCAAATAAACTTTTCAGGTGTAAAACAAAACCTTCAACAACTCCTTTTAGTTAGTTTTTTAATAAATAAATATTGTTTCCAAGCACCTTGGAGTTGGTGTTTGAATCATTACTTTGGATTTGTGCCGACTTGATTTGCGAACTAGTTGATGAACAGAAAAATAACATCAATTTTAGTAATTGATTGCTGTAGTTGTCTGGTTTCTTAGATGTGAGGATTTTTTTCACAAAAAAATATTATTGACTGATTAATTGGAAATGAAAATATTTCTTAGTTGCAGCCCTAATTTTGCCAAATTCTTACACTTGATAATTCTTATACTGAAAGACGAAAGGTAATTAAATTTCCTTATGTTGAGTTGTTGTGAAAAAGGACAGTAAATGTTTTTTGTTTTTTTTGTTGTGGTTTGTGGTCTTTGACCCTGCCGGCCACAGTCACAAATAAATTTCTCCATGAGAGAAAACATTTCATCATATTACCATAAATGATCTGTACAATTATGTGAATGTGGAGATCGGGGCCTCCTCCACCTTTTATTATGGTAAAGTCCCATATTATCATTTAAATGAACATCTTTAATAATAGAGTGGTGGGCTTTAAAGTGAGGTGGGATAAGATGTGAGGATTGGTGGATTTATCAGAGGACCTTGTTTTCTCAGAGGTGGATTGTGGGAAGTGAAGGTCGTTCTTTGGTGTGAGACGTGTTTGCTCAGGAAGGATAAGTGGTCCAAATGCTTGATCTGCAGGGTTATATGTTTTTTTTTTCTTTCTATTCCTCTTCTTCTTCACTCCTACATAAACATTTCGACGAACACGGAGCTTGAAGGGAATTGATTTTGAGGTGCTAGAGACTCTCAGCAGGTGTTTAGGCCACAGTACAGTCTATATTTCCAAGGACTGTATTGGTTTTTGCTTCATCGTAGCTTCAAAGTGTAGCGACGACAGATAGATATTTAATTGTGGAGTCGGAGGCGGCAGTGCAGACAAATAGTAGACTTGTAGTTTAAAACACACTCTGTCTGATCAGGATTCAGGCTTGTGAAGGTTTTTAAATGTCAGTGCAGCCACGTTGGTCTGATTGGATTTTAAGCTTTGTGCTGCAGTGGAAGTTTTGTAGAAAAAGGGCAAAGGAAAGCTTTTTTCTTTCCGTTTCCCAGTCGGCTCTGAGTATTTTTTTTTTTTTCCTCCTTTTGTCCTTATGTTGGCTTGTTAGTTAGGAAATTACTTTAAATATAACATTTCAAATGAAACTGTCCACCATGCTTTATTCACCAAATGTTTTCAGCTCTTGCCATCATGAGGGTCGGAAAGAATGTAGACAAAATGTAAATTAAATCTCTTTGGCTTTACTACTGTTGTTCAAATTGCAGGTTTTACTCATGTAAAGGGGGAGAACAAAATAACAGGAACTTCTGACCATGTAATACAATTCAGCGCAACGCCTCCATTCACACTACAGCTGCAAAAATGACCACATAGATGAACCAGCAATGACACAATCTCAGCTGAAATACACATTTTAAGCATTGCTGAAACAATCAGTTGGCAGTAGTTGATTCACAGAAAATGTATTGTCAACACACACATCATTAATTTTACAACAGTCGCATCTAACGCAACAAAACAAAACCTGAGAGACACAAGACATAAATAAAAACGTGACTATTTAAAACAATTACAGAGCGCTCAGGGCGGGCTCAAACCTGGGCTTTGTGTTTTAGGGAGTATTTTTACATATGTTCATGTCAAGTTTTGGAACTTTGACCATGTTTAACATAGACATCCAAAATTATAATAGTATGTAAATGACAGAAAATCACAAAAAGCATATGTTCCCTTTAATTCAACAAATAGTGGTAAAAATTTTCCAGATTCCAGCTTTTCAAATATGAACATTTGCTGTTTTGTATGGTTATGAATTGAATATCAAAACATGTAAAGACGTCACCTTGGGCTCTGGGAGCAAAACAATTAATTGGGTAATCAAAAATATTGATTGACAGGGCTGTCCTGATAAGCTGGTGGTTAAGACGCAAACCCAACCCTTTGTCGCATATCACCCACCCCCCACACCCACCCACCCAATGTTTCCTGTTTGTTTTTTTTTTTTGTTTTTTTTCCTTAATTTTAAATGGATAAAACTGCCATTTTGCCCATCAATCCACACTCAATAACCCATAATGATAAAGTGAAAACATGTTTTTAATTTTTGCAATCTCTCGTTTACAAAAGTATTCAGACCCTTTGCGGTGGCACTCCAAATTGTGGTCAGACGCATACTGTTAGCTTTAATTATCCTTGATGTGTCTAGAACTTGATTGGATTCCACCTGTGGCAAATTGAATGGATTGGACATGGTATATATATTTTTATGGGTTAATTAGTGCAGATAGATGAGCAAAACTGCATTTTTATCCATTTTAAAATTGAATCTACAACACAAAGTGTGTAAAAAGGGAAGGGCTCTGAATACTTTCTGAATACTTTGTATACTGACAGATTAAAGAAGGATTAAAATAATCTGTAGCAGCAGTCAGAGTTAAATGGTAAATATATTCTGTCTAGTATGGATGTGTGTTTCAACAGCCAGTCACATTTCGAACTTGTGTTAATAATAAGGCTTTACTGTATGTCTGATATTTTAAGTCATATTAAAGTCCGAATGTTTCCTGATTGATTTGCAGGGTTGTGCCTCCTGGAAGTGGTACTTCCCATTTCACTACGCCCCGTTTGCCTCTGACTTCAAAGACATCAAAGGCTTGTTCACAGAGTTTGAGAAGGGGACTGAACCGGTAAGAATACACTGAAACTTCTCTCTCTCTATTTCATGTGTGATTTTTATCAAGTATGTAAATGACTTGTGTGGTTGTTGCATGCAGTTCAAGCCCCTGGAACAGCTGATGGGAGTGTTTCCTGCTGCTAGCGGCAACTTCCTGCCCCAAACGTGGCGGAACCTCATGAGCAATCCGGTACGTTTTTGAATCCAAAATGAGGTTCAGGAGACTGTTGTGACAATTCAGAGGTCTTGGAACTCGAGATAAGGTGGCTGTGATTGCCTGTGAAGTATTTCAGTGGAGTTGATGCTTCCTTTGTGCAGGGATTAAATATCTGCTACTGAATAAAACTTAGAATAGCAGATCAGTTTCAAAAAGCCTACAAATGAGCTGCTGCCTCATCTTTTTACAAGTTGTAATATTAAACACTTCCTTTGACACAGGATTCTTCCATCATCGACTTCTACCCCGACGACTTTGCCATTGATCTCAATGGCAAGAAATACGCCTGGCAAGGTGAGTCACTGTCCCTTTAAATAACACAGAATTTAAAGAACTTAACACAATCACATCAACAGCATCACAACAACCTCCAACACCAAATATGCTTTAGTTGATAGATGATTATGGTTATTATGGTATTAGTGCTTCATGGACACGTTGCCTGAGAGCTAAAACCCAGGGTAAGGAATTCCCAAAGTGCTCACTGCAGGTTGTGGAGCTTTTAAATTCAATGTAACAGTTAAATAAATGATAACTGAGCACATTCCCCAAAGTGAAATACCTTACTGAGTGCTGTAATGTTTTTGCTTGACAATTTTAAGTCAGTATGGCAAGAAAAAAAAAACACTTTGTAGTTAAATTCTTATCGCTCAGTGAGTGCTGGTGGGTGGAAAAAATACTACGAGGTTTAGAAGTCAAATTCCAAACCAGACTCGATCAACTCCAACAGTTTTGTAATTTGTATGTGAATGTCAACGTTCGGTTTGTTCATGATGTTTTGTGTGTGTGCTCCTATTTGAAGGTGTGGCCTTGTTGCCGTTTGTGGATGAACGTCGGCTGAGGGCGGCTCTGGCTGACGTTTACCCGGACCTCACACCTGAGGAAGGTGAGCAACTTTCAAACAGTGACCGCCGCAGTGTGAAACTCCGGATTTCTTTTATAATGAAATGTACCTCTTGTAATAAAAAGGCGTTTCTGTGCTGAAGTGATTAGCGTGTGACATAGCTTTCATATTTATGATTGACACTGAATTTATTTATCAACTGAATTCTGTGAGGTTTGACATATAACACATACAGACAGTAGTGGAAGAGGATGGACTTTGGGAGCTGGGAAGACATTAGACATTACATTTTGGTATCATTCAGTTAAGTTTAGGTTAAATAGTCTCAGGAAAAAATATAAAAATTCTCTGTTTCCAGCTTCTCAAATGTGTAGATCTTCTGGTGGTTTTCATTATTCTTCTATGATAGTAAACTGAAGATCTAAGACAAAAGAAGACATCTGGGGATATTTTTCACCATCTTCTGACAAATGATTGTCAGAATAATCAATAATGAAAATAATCATTAGTTGCAGCCCCAGTCTCACTATAATAATAGCAAAACTTGAGCTGCTTTTTTTGTTTTATTTGGAGTTTTGAGACAACTCTTATCAGTTCCTTCTGTAATTAAACATAAAAATTAAGAGCTGAGGATCTTTGTTTTTACAGTTTCTGTGTGGTGACACGTTTTAGAGTAACAAAAGACCACAACCATTAAATATACTTTGATTGTACCAGCTGCTGTAACCGCAGTTTGGAAAACAATTCAATTCACTGGAAACTGCCTAATTTTCTTAACATAAGACTGTTTTTAATCATATAATCATCATAATAACATACTTTACTGTAGGTTCCTCATCTTTCCCTCTTCTTTTTTTTCCTTCTTATGACTCCTAGTCTGTTGTTTTCATGTTTGGCTGTTGTGTTTTTTTAGTCTTTTCTCTTCTCTTCCCATTCATCAGCCCACTCCCATCATTTTTCCTTCTTTATTCTCCTCTACCATCCAGTCCAGTAAAATGAGTGCACCAGTCTCTCCCAGTAATCACAGGTTTCCTCTCTGACCACAGCTGCTCTCTGTCCTCTGTCACAGTGAAAAGAAACAGCCTGGGAAGCGACATCATGTTTCTCGGGAAGTCTCACCTGCTGTTCGACTTCATCCATGAACTATACCGTGCAGAAACTCGTGAGGTAAAAAAAAAACCCCAAACTTTACACTAACTGAAGCCCAAATTCTCAATAAGCTGAATAATGGAAGCATTAACAACATGCAGCATCTTAAAGGTATTATGATATAGCAGTTAGTTAGTTATTAGTTATATTTTTGTTAAATATCTTTACTGCGTTGTGATGCAGCTGACCACACACACACACACACACACACACACACACAGTCAGCTGCTTTGTCAACTTAACACATGTCTGTAATGAAAGTCTTCTTCTGTGCTTCTGTGGATAAAACTTTTAATATCCAGTAAAGATCTCTATTTCTTTGCTGCGTCATTCTGCTGCAGACGTGTTTGTGCAGTCATGCAGCCGTGCAGGTGTCGCCTGAGTTGGATTTAGTCCCGTTGATCAAGCTTTTTGTAAACAAGAACAAAAGTAGTTTTGTCTCGTATTGTATTCGCTGTGTGAATACTTCATCGTGAACGTGTCTCAGAAATACAGCAGCAACTGTGAGCCTGAACCAGGTCTGATCAGGATCAGCTCAAACTAGATGAGACGGATGTATTATTTAGAGCTGCAACTATTAGTTGCATATTAATTTCCTGTTGATCGACTAATCAATGGATCGACTATTTCAGTAATTGATTAATCACAACATTTGATGGTTTCAGCTTCTCAAATTTGAGAATTTGCTGCTTTTCCTCGTCTTACAGTATAGTATTATTGAATATCTTTGAGTTTTGGATTGTTGGTCAGACAGAATAAGTAATTTGATGACAAAGCCTTGGGCTGTAGGAAGTTTTGATGGGCATTTTTCAATTTCTTGATGTTTCATAAACCAAAATGATTAACAGAGGGAGGGGATGCGCTGAGCAAAACTCTGGAGAGACGCAGCAGCTATGACAGCTCTGGAGGTGAGGTGTTGTCGGAAAACGGTGCTGTGCACTTCTGGCGAGCTTTGGCTTGGTGTATCCTGTTAGTCCATGGAATGACTTCCCTTTATCCTAGTAAGCTGATTGCTTCCCCCCATGGTGGAGAGAGTCCCCATCATCTGCGCACCCTGCCCTGGGGTGTGCCCTGGGATTCCCCTGTTGATAGCCGGGTCTCTACACCTCTCAGAAAGGCGCTGCTTAATACTCGCTCTATAGCAAATAAATCATTGGTGCTAAATGAACTCATCTTGTTTAAGAAATTAGACTTTCTGTTCCTGACTGAAACCTGGCAGAGGAGTATGGAACTTGGTTAATCATATGAAAACTTCCTCTTACCCCCTTGACATCTTACCAACATCGCTTTTTAAAAATGTAATTGGCTCTATTGGTCCTGCTGTGCTCTCCATAATCAACAACTCTGTTATCTGGTCACGTCCCTGCTCAATTCAAACAAGCTGTTATTCAACCACTTCTCAAAAAAAATTAAACCTTGATCCTTCTCTATCCTAAATTACAGGCCCATCTCCAAGTTGCCTTTTGTAACCAAAATTTTAGAAAAAGTGGTTGCTAAGCAGCTCACAACTGCAATAGATGAGCATAATATCTTTTATAAGTTGCAGTCTTCCACCAGTTGCACTCAGCAGAAACAGCTGTTCTCAGAGTCTTGAATGATATCTTGATGCATGGTGATGCAGGAGAGTGTTCGGTTTTGGTGCTGTTGGATCTCAGTGGAGCTTTTGATACTGTGGTCCATCGTATCTTGGTTGAGAGACTTGGTCAGTGAGTGAGTATCTCTGGGTCAGGCCTGCAGTGGTTTTCCTCTCTGATAGGAGTTTCACAGTTTTGTTGGCAGCTTTGCCTCCTCATCTGAAACTCTGTATTGTGGTTGGATCAAGATTCAGTCTTTGGTCAGATAATAAGGCACTTTAAAGGTATCTCCTGATACTGCTACGCAGATGGTATTCAATTATACGTCTCATTTAAAACTCAAAACGTAGCTTTTGTCTGTTTTAAATAAATCCTCCATAGGAAATCTAGGTGTCACTATGGACCAGGCTCTGACTCTGGACCCACATGTCAGGTGTCTGATACACTCTTGTTTTTTCCAGCTGAGAAACATTACAAACCTCAGGCCCATTGTGTCTCAAGCGGAGATGGAGATGTAGATATAAATGGCTCATTCTAAGATACGATTGTTATTTTCAGGTGATTATACACTAATTAAAACATACTATTGAATATTATATTCCATTTCTGCCAAGTCTGTTCCGCTATATGCCACTAAATTCTACACACTGCACCTTTCATGCTTTTATATAACTAACTATAACTCCCTTTTCACCTGCCTCAAAAAGTGGTCCAAAATGCTGCTGCTAAACTCTTGTCCTCCAAAAGGTCTTCAATGAAATAAAGTGAAATACAATACACATAGTTATACTGTATGTATTTCTGTTTTAATTATGCATTCACTGTATCATAATAAAACTAAAAACATTATGTATCTTTGAATAAAGCAATAACGTGGCATTCTATCATAATCAGAGCAGACGGTCACACTGAGCCTGACAGCATCCTGCTACACAACACAAACCACAGACTCTGAACAACAACCCACATTATCTTTCTTGCTTAAGTCTCCTTATTATCTAACTTAAAACATGAACACACGTCTTGTCCTGCGCCTTAGCTTGTTGAACGAGCCACCAAACAAACATTCACTGGGGAAAATTGCACCAATAACAGTTAGCAGGCTAGATAGCTAATTAGCTGTTCAGCTGCAGCACATTAAACAGGTCACGAGCCAATGTCACCTCAGGCTGAAAGTAGAAAAAACTGTTGGAAACCGAGCGCTCGGAGCAGTCTGAAGCTGGTCCTTTTTTGCTCACAGGGATTACTTCTACATACGATTACCTCATTATTTGACACTTGGGCCACGTTTAATATGAACATCCGTCATTGTAACATTATATGTATGACAGAAAATAGGAAAAGCATAATAGGTCCCCTTTAATGACACCTTTGCTGCTGAGTTGACACCGTTGAATCAATTCACGATTTAATACTTGATAAAAACAGCCCCTTTATTTCCTTCAGGGCACTGAGATCCCTGCAGAGCTCTGCCACGGAATCCAAGGTACATTAAATCTTGATGACGACCCTATTCTACCAGATAAGTAAGGAACGCCTGCTTTATACTCACTTTTCTATATTTTGTCCCATGTTTTAACACTAACCCCCTGAATGCGAGCTGGTCCGGTGTGACGACTCTGACCGGCTCATTTATTCATTCTTTTTTTGACTTTTATCTTTCAGGGCGGTGAAGTCGCCCGTTCCGATGCTGCGTGACATTTCACAGAACAGTGCGATCGGGTAAGGACCATCTATCATCATAACTGTTAAAAAACAGAAGGAAGAGCATGAGGGTTGAACATTTTGAGATCTTAATTCATAAACACTAGGTCATGTAAGTTTCTGGTTGATGCACTGATGCTGTAGCAGCTGAACAGGCTGAATTAGTTATACATAAATTGAAAGTGGTTTGTTCTTGAGCTTTCACTTGATGGAATAATGTTCTTCTGAGTGGAAGTAAAAGTTGCTAATTGAATCCCAGTCTCGATCTAAATCTCAGCTGCCTCTACACGCAGCTCAAAATCAGAGTGCAGGACTTAAAAATGATGATAAACACAATATTCAATGTACAAAAACACACATACTTTAAGTAAATAAACAATATCTTTGTTTCCTACATGTTCTGTTTGTCTCAGTGATTCACTGAAATGCAACACTTACACAGAAACATTTCCAGCGCAGCTCCAAAGCGGTTTGATAGCAGGTTATTTTTAGACTCATCCCGGTGTTCACTGTGTGTATCTGTAAGCCCACCTGTCATCAGTTATCAGCCTTTCTGTGAGGGTGAAAAGACATTCGGCAACATGTAGAAAATGACAGTGAAGTAGACAAGGCAGAATCATCGAACACAAACACTCACACAGGTGGTGGAATGTTGAAGGGAGATTTTCTATTTTAAAAATGTGAGCTAATGGATTTCTCTTTATCCCCAATTGAAAATGATTTTCTTGTCCTTTCCAGAGTGAAGTTCAAGGATCCCGAGTATGCACAAAATTTTGTGTTCAAGGCAGTCCTCCTTGCTGGAGCCAAGTGAGGGTTTTTTCCTTTTTTTTTTTTTTAAGCTTTATTTATCACAGAAATTCTTTGCTAAACATTTAGGACAATTTCTTTTCAGGTGTGGAACGCTTTTCATTTTTCACTCCTCATTATTACAGGACAAGGATGGTGCTCTTCAAAATGTTTTCATTATCAGCTAATCACATGAAAAGACCAAAACCAACGATGTGTTAATCCATCTCTCAACACCTTCTGATTTTGCTAGTCTGTCGGTGGTTCTCGGCCCCAAGGTCTCATTGGTCCCTACTGAAGATGCACGTTTTTAAAAACAAGTCACAGTAACGTCCTAAAACAGCTGGATGCTGCAGTTTTTAGCCAACATTACGCAAACAGGAGAATATATAGAGAAATAGTTTGTTGGGAACTATTTTCAGTGGAGGATGAATCCAAATTTGGTGTTCCAGTGGCAGCAGGACGGTGTGTGTGTGTGTGTGTGTGTGACTGTGTGTGACTGTGTGTGACTGTGTGTGACTGTGTGTGACTGTGTGTGACTGTGTGTGACTGTGTGTGACTGTGTGTGACTGTGTGTGACTGTGTGTGACTGTGTGTGTCTGTGTGTGACTGAGTCAAAATAAACTACAGTGTGTGTGTGTGATTATGGTGATGAAGGATCATGTCACCCAGTGCAGCGGTGTGACTCACTGACATGTTTTTAATAGTTTTTGGACAATAATGGAGGTCTACGGCACAGAGGAATAAGATATATCAGGCTTTAGATACACACACAATACTCATAAGTAGATTAGTTCATTGTTGTCTTTTCATGGGATTGGCTGACAATAAGAAGAATATAGAGTATCATCAATTATTTTTTTAAACAGTCACATCAACCACATACCTTTCATTTGGGTTTTTTTCTGCATTTTTATATTCAGTTGTTAACTTTTCATGACTTTCAAGGTTCTTAAAATAAGATAAAACACAGTGGCAGCTCCTAATGTTCAGGAGAGATAACTGCACATTGACATTTTTAGATTTTAAAACTCTAAACTTCTTGCAGTACAATATTACTGCTAATTTAACTGGTTTATAATGTTTTATACAAAAGACACATAAAACAAAGACACATCAACTCTTTGAATAGGTGAAGCAGCAAACATTAAATGTTTCAACAATGGTTTCAAAGGGTTTTCAGAATTTGAATAATTTTTTGTGGGTTTATTTAACAAATTGTTCATCATTATTCAATTTCATATAAAAATGTTTCCCTAACTCTGTCTGTCTGTTTCTTCTTCCAGGATGCCTAATAAAGTCCTGAAACCTGGTGACTGGGAGAGGGGGAACAGGGAACCATGGAGACCCCAGCTGGGCTTCAACCCAAACAGACAGCAGGCTCACCTGGACCAGTCCGGCTTTAGGGCTCTGGGGTAAGTTTATCTATGTAATACTGTTTACTGTAAAAACATATGTATGTATGTGTCCGACCACATGGTCTGTTAAAGCTCCTCTCTTCTGACAGTGAGAAATTCCAAATTGTTATTCCTGCTCGGACAGAAAGGAAAGAATTTACTGTATTGGCCCAAATATAAAACGATACTATATTCTGAAAAAGTGCAGGTTGTTATATTTGACTTGAAATTTTTATGCATGTTATCTTATGAAATTATATATTTTTGAAAAAAATAGTTCAATATATGTTTGTATTCATCCATTTTGCACAGCTTAATAAACATGTAAAACTCCACACACACACCTGCCTGTAACACATCTTGCAGGGTGTGATGATATAATTTTATAGTGAGCTGTGTTAAACAATGACTGCTGATTCTGCAGTGACTCAGTGTTCAGATTTAGGAGAGGAGTACAGTATTTTAAGATGGAAAAAGTGTTTAAATGTTTGTACCCCCCCTAACGGTCCCCATTAACCAGCCATCCTTGATTATGATCTAAGCTCTCTCCTCCACACATTGATATTATCATTAAGGAAATGTGAATAATTGAACATCTGGCTCGGTCCGACTGTAGCGTGTTTGGGAATTAATTATGCACGGATTTGAAAAAACACAATGTATTCCAATTTTTTTTTTGTTCTTTTTTCCGGCTAAACTAAGTCGTTAATTCAGTAATTCAGGCAGTTATGTGCCTTGATGGGGCCAAACGGGCAGGTGCTCAGAGGATGGTGAGCAGGAAAACCTGGAGAGAAAATTTTAAGAAAAGGATCTTTTTTGTTTTTGATTTTTAACCAAATGACAGCTCTGTGTTAAGTGTAGTTTGAGGGACGAGGCCATAATGAACTTAATACCAGATATCATCCAGTCAATGATATTCACCACTGATACTGGATCAGTGGTGAAGAAGGGTATAAAAACAACAGAAGCGTTTCAGCTGTGTTCTTCAGATTTGCTTATTTATTTATTTATTTTTTTAGACAATTTTTTGGGCACTTTCTGCTTTTTATTGGCGAAGAGGCTAACAGGAAACGAGAGAGAGAGAGAGAGAGAGAGATGGGTATGACATGCAACAAAGGTCCTTTGTGGGGTCATTGGCAGGAACATCCTGCCTGATCTGATCTTGACTAGTGTTTTATTACAGGGGGACGTGTTACACATACATGTTCATCAGGTAGTTCGTAAGTGTATCTGGCACCAGAACACTGAGTGTATTTACATGCACACAAACAGTCAGGTATACAGTCCCTTGAAAAGGGCCTCGGCAAAAAAAATGCAGGGTTGTCTGGCAAAAAAGATGAACTTGGTTAAGATGCATACCACCTACGCACCTGGTTTGATTCCAGCTTAGGGACCTTTGTTGGATGTCATCCCCCTCTTTCTCCCTGCAGTTCCTTTCTGTATCTTGACTGTCACTCTCAAATAAATGCAAAATGGCAAAAAAACCCAACCTTAAAGAAAACAAGCTTTGCCGGACAGCGGTAACCAAAAGCAAAGATGCACACATTATTGGTAGACTTCATTGTAACGTGAGCGCTGTATTTCTACTGTTTACCTCACAATAGTTGAGACAAAAGATCTGATAACTTTCCAGAGTTACAATCCTCTCTCATAATACTATAAACTGCTGTGCAGTGGTTTGGCTTCTGATAAGTCTTCAAATTCACTGATCTGTTACTCAAACTGGACTTTTTGGGTGGTGTTTCTTGGTCAGTATCTGAAGCAACACGACCACCAACGCAGCCTCTTGCGATGTTTTAATGCAGGCCAGTTTGGTTCTGAACACCTGCTGTGTGATTTGACTCTCCAGGGCGATGAACATGTTTGTGTATAAAGATGATGAACTTCTCAAAATGTAAGAAGCTTGTTGAAAGGAAGCGTTGTTGCGAATTAGATTTTACAGCACGACTTTTTGTCTTTCTTCAGTCACAATATGAACAGAAACCAACGTGGCGGAGGTCAGTACAGCAACACCCCGCCGCCAGGCAACTACAACCAAGGAAACTACCGTCCTCCACACAGCGGCGGCCACCAGTCCTTCCAACGTAAGAAACACACACAAACATACACACACATCCTGACAGGTGTCCACCGAACTTCTATAGAGTACTGCAGATTAACATGGGACTAACTTTACTAGACATTAACATTTCAGTGATTTTTATATTATGTAGAGATCATGATGTAAATCAGGTTGGGTTTTGTGTGTATATACAGTACTGGTAAAACTTTTGACTGGTACTGTATTTAGTAGCAAAACAAAAAACATCTCAGTTCAACAGACTTTGATAAAAAGGTGAAAGCTTCAGAAAAAAAACAACCTTTGAGTTAATTTTCTTTGTCAAAACACTGTTACAAAGGTGAAGAATAAACTTTCAGACTCAAATTGAGTGACTTGTTGGATTCACAGCTTTAGCTTTTGTATTGACTAAGGCAAGATGATGCTCTGTGCTACTCATAAATCCAGTCCTATTAACTCGGCAGATTAATCAATAATGAAAATAATCATTAGTTGCAGCCCTACTGTAGTATAATTTAACCAATATATATACGTATATAGTGATACTTGTCACTATGATCTCTTGATGATCCATAAAGTACTCTGGCTCTGAACCTTCCTCTGAACTAGTTTTATAAGCTATATTAGCAGGAAAATACATTAATAAACCCATAAACTACTCTACTAGCTCATCAGCAGCTGTGTGACTTGCTTGAGCCACAACCTGCTGGTTTAGACAACGCTTTTCCTTATAAACAGCTGAAACATGAACACAAAAGATGATGGAAAAAAGATGAATGGATACTGTTATTAAATCACTCAGAGGAAATTGGACACTTTTCATAGCCAGCTGCCAAACTGTCCCTTTTTAAGACACAAATAATTGTGTTATATGATTAAAAAGCTCCTTTTGTTCGTCACATGAGGGATGGTTGAGCGGCACAAATGGTCACATATGGAGGCAGAATCTCTTTCCCAGCTCCTAATCACGGTCTGTGCTCGGCCCCGGCCTCAGCCCCGCGGTCCTCTGCCAGCTCTTCTTCAGTTTGACTTTGATGTGCCAATTTGCAAGTAGATGAATAATCTCATCTGCCCACTGATAGCGTGCGGGGGAGTCGCGGCTATTCTGGTGGCACTTGATGCAAATGGGGGTTTTTGGCTCCTCCGGATTGCGGTAGCACCTCCCCTGGCCTCTGCCGCTCGTTCTTAATGTTAAACTTTCCAATTAGTGGTCCAGGACAGCCTTTTTTATCTCTCTCGCTCTGTATTTTTTCCATCATTTGTGGGGAAATAGTTATTTTAATAAATGGGAATTATTGTAAATGTTCAGCTTGTTTCTGGTGACGGAGGATCAGCTGAAGTACCTGGAACAGAAAATGTGTCATTATTGAAGGTAGCGTTTATATTAGATTTGATTTTTGCTGATTTTTGTCTGTTTAAAGTTGTAAACCTTTGACTTTTTCATTGAGTGATGACAGTTGGATGCTAAAATTTGATCTAAAATAAGATTCATCTATGAACAGACGAAATGATTCAACTGTTTTAATAAAACAAATGACTCAGGGAATTTTCTGAGTCCGTTTAACGTTGATGATGGAAACATGGCCGAACTATAATATTGGCGTCCCTAGGAATGTGATTATTCAGACAAGTAGGCCTTATTCTGCAGCAGGAGGCCAGAGGCTTGCTTTTGTCCAGATAACACTTTCTCAGGGACAATCCTCTGCTTGGCCAGTAATCACTGCAGGCTTTGCTCCACTGGGCTTTTGTGGGGTTTTTTTGGGTTGGGGGGTTGCTGATTAGCGTTGTGGGAGACCAGGGCCTGTAATGAGACTGTCGAGTGGCTCCGCTGGACACAGTGGCCCCCTGTGATAAAAGCATCCGGGAGGATCCCGTTTGATTGGGTGTGTGATGCGCTCTGAAGAGGGTTGAAACCAAAGTTAACTTCCCCCTTTAACAGCGCTGCTACCTCCTGCGGTGATGTGTCAACACGCTGCCTCTGAAACATGCTGCAGGGCTTTGTGCGCTGCAGCCGGACCAGCTGGTGTTTAATAACCAGCCGGGGAGTCTCTGCTGGTGGCCATTATTGTCTTGACACACACTGACACCAAATTTTAACCAGGGCAGCAAAGTAACGGTTTCATCCAGCGGCCACAGTGGCTGATAAGCCTCCAAACTCCCCAGCCACTTCAGAATAACAACTGCACACAATAGCTGCTCACACTGGCTGGTGGACCAACTTCAATAACAAGGAGTCACCCAATACATGTGGCCTTTAAATGTCCTGTGAAACATTATCTTTACTATGATTTGTCACGTCTTAAAACTTAAATTTTGTTCTGAACTATCCTGCATCTTGTTGAAGTTTCTTAATTTATTGAAGCTGAAGACTTGGCTGCTTTTAGCTTGTTTGGTTAAACTCTGCTTTATCTTTATAATGGTGCACAAAGGGTTTAAAGTAGGACTAGTAGCTGTGTAGGGCTCTGTGGTATTGTGATAATATCAATAAAGTTAGCATTTAATGCTTTTTTTTCACATTCTATGTAGTTTTGACCTATTCTTTGATTTGACAATGCCTGATTTCAATCAAACTTTTGCTAATTTTAGACAGTTTTTCTTATAAAGGCAGATCTGTTTGTTACATTAAACACTGATACATTTGAGATGTTATACTTATTTTGTTAATCTTTTAAAAAGGATTTGGGAGAAAATGATTCCTCAATGTAGGTGTGGGGGAAAAAAGTAGAGCTGCAACGATTAGTCGATTTATCAATAAGTCGATCTGCAGAACGAATAGAATCGGCAACAATTTTGTAAATTGACTAATTGTTTGTAATTTTTAAGCAAAAATGTCCAAACTTTGCTGGTTTCAGCTTCTCAAATGTGTCAGTTTAATGCTGTTCTTCATCAAACATGATGGTAAACTGAATATCTTGGATTTTGGACTGTTAGACAAAACTATTTGAAGATCTATATTAATCAATAATGAAAATAAGAATTAGTTGCAGCCCGAGAAGAGAGTTCAGTTTCGGTATCTGTACTGAAAGTCCGGCATTGGCATTGAAACCTTTTAAACAATACAGTCCTAGTGATTTTCAGTGATATAAGCCAGCATCAGTATTGATATTGTGATATTGATTTTTAACTCTATCTCCTTCAGCCACCGTTCATTCACAGGTTTTAATCTTTCCTAAAGTTGATTCTTGGCTCATAAACCAGTCAGGAGAGGTTTTGGGAGTCTGTTGGTCTGCTTTGTCCAGCAGACAGAAAAGTTACAGTCCTGCTTCTGCTATCAGACCTGAGCCGGCTGGACGGGAGCTGAGTCAAATAGTCGCTGAACTAATTGAAAAGAGGTGGAGAGAGACGTTTAGTTGTTTAGCGCGGTTGTAATCCCTGCATTAATACAGTGGACGCAGCGTGTTTTAAGGATTTAAAGCGTAATCCTTTGTTGGCTTTTGTCTGGTGCAGACTGGAGGTCTATACACTTTCAGATCATTGTTAATTAAGGAGATTGACAGGTGTCCACTTGTAATTCTCTCCTTTGAGTCATCGCTGGTGATGAGGAAAAGAAGACCAGTGTTGTGGAGTTATAATTGGAGCCCAACTGGGTGGTCCACTTAAAGTTTGTTGGTGGAGGAGATAATCAAACATGAAAACTGAATGACAAAAACAAAATGATAATGTGCCGACAGCAGTCCGCCTGCTGGCTGGTAATTGTGCGCTTTACTACTTTTTGCAGCCGTCAGCAGAGAACTGGTGGAATATTTCCTACTTGACTTCCCTGTTTAAGTTATCTGTTAATAAACTGATTATTTTAGTTTTTTCTTCTGTTCCAAAATGTTAAGTCTCCCATTAGATTCCCAAAGTCTCGGACTCTTGTACATGATTTCTCAGATATTTGATGAATATCAGTTATCGGCTGGTCCAACACGATCAAGGCTTCTTTCAAGCCAACATTTTGCAGCGAGATTTTATTTCTTTATTGGGTTTTTTACCATTTAATTGCTCAATAATGACATTTAATGTAAATTTACAGGTTTGAGTTGGTGGATCAGTTTTCCATATCAGAACACTAAATCCCAAAAGAAGTTTCAGTGGCTCTCTGTGTTAATGCTTTTATGTCCTCGGAAGAAAATTATGGAAACTTGGAGCTTTGGGAGTTTACAAATTTACAGATTTTGAATATCAGTACAAATGTTTCCATCTTCAGTGCAAAATGTTTCTGTTGTTTTAGTTTTGGGGACTTTAAAAGTTCGAATTCAAACACAGAATATCAGCTGGAGCTGAGCAATAAGAGAAAAACAAGACCAAAGGAACTTCGCATTCTGCGTTCTTGTCTGTTGTGTTCTTGTGCCTGCGTGGACGTGGGACAGCCAAGTATCCCAGAATGCATTTTGCACCAACCGGCAGTGATGGTGGAGATTTTGAGCCAGGCTAAAAGCTCTTGTAATTTTCACTCTAGGACTGTTAAGTCACTTTTTTAAGTTTTAATATTTTCAGGTGATAAAAGTAATCATTTAGATTCCCAATATGTGGTCAGTTTATCCAAGTCGTGCCTATTTGGAAATGCGTTCCAACGTTGGCGACGTGAGGAGCTGCTGGCCGGGTGAGAACAGCCCCTAGCAGCCCGACACGCTCTACGTGTCGTCGTACCGGGTAGAACAGTCTGATCTCTTCAGTAAATTTGATATGATATTATTCCTTTTAGAAAGATACATTTTGATGTCAAAGATGAAATATGTTTATTACTACCAGATTAAGTTTGTCTGAATGTAAAGTGAAGCTTCATGTTTTCACTGGACAGAACAACAGCGCTGCCTCTGGGCCTCTATATGTACAGATATCACATTTTAATAAAGATCTATGAATGTTAATGTATTAAAATGAACAGGTCTATAAATTTTTTATTTTATTAAGCTACAGTTTGTGTTTTTGTTATTACTACATTACAGACGGAATAATGTAATTCACTGCATCTCACTGTTAATTTGGTTATTTCTGAGAAAAATTCTGTTAGTGGAGCTTTGAGTAGAGATTATTTTGTCACAGTACAGTCAGGTAGTTGTGTTGAAGTGTAATAACAGAGCCGAGCTGCTCCTGTCAGTAAGAAAACTATAAATGATCGTACTGCGTCCTCCTGAGTAGAACTTGCTGTACTTTGTATTGAGAAAGGCCTTAAAGTTCTGCAGCCATGCTAGCGGCTCTATGAAGCTACATTTGAGCTAAATGCTAACATGCGGATGTTAAGCAGGTATAGTGTTTACTATGTGTTGGCATGCTAGCATTTACTAATTAACACTAAACCCAAAGGATTGGACAAATTAATATTTAAGCCTTTTTAGTTTAGGGATTACAAAGTGATTATAATTCATCCTGAGGGGAACATGAACGTATGTACCACATTTGCTAATCCATCCAGTAGTTGTTGAGATATTTAACTTCAAAGTGATCAAAGAAGTGGACAAATCAACAGAGAGATGAACACATACGACCTCAATAATAAACATAAAGTAGAATTAAAAACTGAAAATGTATCAGCTTTGTAAAAGTAGAATTTATGGCAGAGCTGTTGTATTGGATTACACAGGTGTTCCTAATAAAGTGCTCACTGAGTGTGCATGTAAATTTTGGTCACATCTGATGATTAGGGCTGTACCTAACTGCTGATTATTTTCTCAATTAATCTTTTTAGTCTATAACGTCAGAAAAAAGTGAAAAATTCTGTCACAATTTCCCCAAACCTACGTTAACATATTCAAAAATGTTGTTTTCTTCGACCAAAATCCAAAAATATTAAGTTTATTTTCATATATTACAGACGAAAGCATCAAATAGTCACATGTAACAATTAAATTTTGGCATTTTTGCTGGAGAAATGACTGAAAGCATTATTCAATTATCAAAATAGTTGCTGGTAAATTTTCTGATGATCAGTTAATCGATCAGTTTCAGCTCTACTGATGATAAACAAATATCAATATATTGCCCAGCCCTGATATCCTGATATCCACACAGTATTGGCTGTCAGCAGCTTAAATACACAAATAACAGAAGAGGCCTCTGTAAACTGGTATCGGTCATGTCTAAATTTTTACAGCGGCTCCTTCCCAGGTTTCTAAATGTGAGCCTCTGGGTCCTTTTCCCGGCACCCTTCACCCACCCTGAGCTGAGCCACTCAGCAGGCCTGCCCCTATAAACAAACAAGTCTGCGGCTCGCAGCTGGTCATCGCCTTGGCAACAGTGAATCTGGAAGAAGCCGTTCGCTCCATTTTTTTTTTTTTTTAAAGTGTGTCTTTGTGAAGGGCTTGCAGCGATGGAACCAGGGTACTTGAGGCGTCCACAATGCTGCCGGCTGAATGCTTATTTCATTTTCTGAACAAAAAAATGCAAATGCAGCGCTGCTGCTCTCCCCTCGTCTGCGTTCCCCCTCCAGAGCCCGGCCATGATTCCACATTTTGAAAGAGCTTAATTTTATCATGACAACTGATTCGTTCTGTATCCATGACAGAAATTAAATAGTTGGTGTTATTCTTTTTTTTTTTTTTTTTAAATCTCCAAGGTTAAAGCCGACATGAATTGGGTTAATTAGTGTACATGTTTAATGTCAGATCCTTCTAGTTTTGGCTTCCAAACAATCAACATGAAGGATTTTCTCAGGTTTCATAACAGTTTACAAAGATTTAGTTTAACTCAGATTTTTATGATCCTGGTGAGTATTTAAACTGAAGCACATCAAAATTAACAGCTGACGACAACCTGCTTCTTTCTGAAGGTTTCACATTTCAAGTAAAAACATGAAGACGCAGTTATATTTTTAAACAAAGTGTTGTATTTGCTGAGAGGACTGAGCTCTCTGCTTCTGTAAAACTTCAAACTTCATCTCAGCAGAACCACTTCTGAACATGTCGTCTTTTGTCCTCTGCAGATTCCAGGCAGAACAGTTTGCTGGGAGCGCCTCCCTCCTTCCACCAGCCCCAATTTCCAAGGTGAGTCGGCTGGTTTGAATCTGCATTTTCTGGTTGTCACAGAAAGTAAAGTTCACAGTTAACGGCATTTACCTCTTTGGTTCAGCTACGCCTGTGTCGACGCTGGATATAAACACTGGGCAAAAATTGCTCAAATCCATTTTATTAAAAAAGGGAAATGTCGTTACCTTTCATGGTTTAACTCCAAAATAGGATTTAGTTTTTGTTAACGTGTCAGCCAAGGACTTTATCCACCACTCTATAGAAAGCACAGACAGTTGGTTTTATTTGGTGCCTTTTTTAATGTTAGAAAATGTAATTTTTTTCCAACAAAACTCAACTTCCTCTGTACCTTTCAACAATCATAGAACTTGTGTGAATTAAACATGTCAAGGCCCTGCTCTGTGCTTATTATAGCTCGTCTCCATCTAAATCTTGAGCGCTCTGCATTCTTCCGTCAGGGGGGCTTTGCTGCCGCCGCTGCCGCTGAATTAAGATTTTTTCCCCGTCGCTCTAAAACAAATTTCTCTCGAGGAGGTTTGTGCAACTTAATGAGGCATCACTAATGCTGCAGGAGGCCGCGTCGTTCCCTGCGCCGCGGCCGCAGAGTCCACACAGACCGGCTATTGATTCTGGCTCCAGACCTCTCCAAAGTCCTAATCAAGTTCTGTGGTTCAACTTTTCAGGCCCATTGTGGCTCGGTGTCACCTCAGGTCAGTAGTTATTAGCGGCGACTGAAAACAGTTTCTTTAACTACTCAGGACTGGACCAAATGAAATGCAGGAGGAACTTGGAGAGAGGGGATTATGGATTCCAGCGCTTGGTTAAGTCCGGCGCTGGCCAGAGTGTGACATGGTTCAGTAATGAGGGATGGGGCTTCTTCTTCTCTTTATTGTTGCTAAGCAGAGACTTTTAATATCACTGCTGGATTGACACATTGTCCGCTGGTCGTTTGGAGGGCCGGCTCGTCGGCTCCGTCCCACAGATGCAACGTGGCCGCCTCATTTCAGGGATGAGGGCGATCCGAGCCATATGTGAATATGGTTCATTTCATACTCATGCTTTCTTTCATGTGCGGCGATGCTAAGTCATCTCTGAGGAGAGGCCATTTCATCCCTTTGAGAGCTCGATCCCTCCGTAAACGCCAGTCGATGGGGATTTTAGGGAGGTCACTTCAAAGCAGAATCAAAGGCCGTCTCTTTTTTTTTTTTGCATCAGGAAGTCCAGAATTTAAGTGACTGTTGGCAGGGAGCTCCTCAAAAAAAGAACAATAAAGCTGAACTTCTGAGGCAGAAAAATCAAACCTGCTTTGTTTTTAATGTTTGATTTGAGGAATAAATAGAACCTCGATTTTTCAGTCTTTAATTATTTGATCAAACATTTTCTGATCCAAATCATAAATTTGCTCAGTTTAAACTGTATTTTATTTAGACAAAGTTCTTTTTGGGGGTTGCTACTGACTGATTTACGGTTTATCCTTTAATTTATGAAACATCAGAAAATGGAGAAAAAATGTCCATCACAGTTTCCCAGAGTCCAGAGTGATGTCTTCAAATGTCTTATTTTGTCCAACCAACAGTCCAAAACACAAAGATATTCAGTTAAAAATGATGTAAAACAGAGAAAATCAGAGAAGCTGCATCAGTTTGGTACCAAAACTCTGGGATTTTATTGGCACTAGTTTTAAAAAATTTGAAGTATAGTTTTATTTCTATATTTAAAAAGTAAAAAACAATCTGGGTGACCATTAAAACTAAAAGCTGTCTTTGATCGATGCACTCTTGGTCCATTAAGTCAGTTTGGATAACTGTAAAATCTCATATTCACCAGAAATTAATTAAAAGGTGTCAACTTACTGTAACACTTTATAAAGACCTCGCTCTCATGAATTAACCAGTTTTAACCTGTGAAAAAGTATTTCTAACTGAAAAAACTGAGATAATGAATTATTACTTTATTATTGGTTGATAAGTACAGTAACAGATTCACACTAATGTTTCAGTTTTCAGCTGCAGCTCTTCAGACAAAAAAACTCAACATATAAAATATATATAATATATGTTTGAGCGTATGTAGCTGTGTTTTCTCAGGAGTTAACAGACTTCATGTGTTCGTGTCTCCAGGCAGCAGCAGTACAACAGAGGCGGGGGTCAGGGTTGGGATCGGGCCATGCAGTCGCAGCAGTCGTCGTACCAGCAAAACATGAGCCGCGGACGGGGAGGGGCGGGACCAGGCAGCTACCAGCAGCGCTACGATCAGCGTAGAGACGACTGGCACGACCGCAGGGACGACCGGGGACAACAGCACCAGGTGAACTCACACAACACACACAACACACACAACAAACCCTGTCGGTTACTCTCAGATCTCACTGCAAAAAAAAAAAAACATGGCTTTGTTCTGACGAGCTGTGGGCGGAGCTAAAGTTTCCATCTTCACCTCCAAGTTTATGAACTAGACGTGTCGTCTTCTCTGGCAGGTTGTGATGAAAAACTAGAAACGTTTCTTTCTTGAAACATTTTTACACTTTTAATCACTTTGTCAGGCTTCTTAAAGCTTAAATCACATCTTGTGCAGTTTGGATTTTCCTGATATTATTTTCTTGATTAATTGATGTTATGGTTTTCAAAACATCAGAAAAAAATGCCCATCACAATTTCAAACAGACCAAAACCCAAAAATGTTCAATTTACTGCAATGGAAGACTCAGAAATGCAGCAAATTCTCACATGTCAGAACCAGGAAGCATCCACATATTTGGCATTTTTGCTTAAAAATTAGTCAAACGAGTATTTGATTATTAAACAGTTGCAGCTCTGTTTTCATTCATTCTGTCAAAGGCCAACAATCAGTCAAAAACTGATTTAAAGAAGGTTTTAAACTGTTTTAGCAGTCAAATACTTTTGGCTGCTACAATCATTTTGGATTCATGTCACAGTTTTATTCAGTATTCTTAAATCTGACCACTTAACATCATTTTAGACTTTTATCAGATGTTAAAACTCTCAATTAAAACTCATCTAACTGCAAATGTAAGTGAACAGTCATGCAGACGTCTTCTGATTGGTTGTCAGCTGCTTTCACATTTTGAATAAAGAGATTCAGATAATTTTACATTCGAACTGGCAGTTTAAAAAGTTTTGAAGTGGAGGCTGACCTGCAGGCAAAAGTCAATATTAGGGTGTGTGTGTGTGTGTGTGTGTGTCTGTGTGTCTGTGTGTGTCTGTGTGTGTGATTTTATTCTCTAATGAAATAAAGACAGAAAGCTTCAATTTCAAACTGTGGCAGCTGGTAAAAAGAAACAAAAGAAGTAAAAAGTTCAGTTGGTCCTGTTGAGTTTTGTTTGCTTTATTTAGTTCAAACTGAACAGTTTGTTTGTAGATTAAGTGCAGTGTGATGTTTGACCAGTTGAACCAGTGCTGCAGCAGCAGTGAAGGGTCAGAGCAGCTAAATTCCAAGAAGTGGTAGAAGTGGGATCCATCATGCAGGTTGTTTTGGTTTTATTTGTCCAGGTTTTGATTTCAGCCTCCACCCAAACACAATGAAGATGAATGACATTTACTCTGTAGAGCTGCAACGAGTAATCGATTAGTCGCTTGACAGATATTTTGATAATTGAATAATCATAATTTTTCAAGTAAAAATGCCAAATTGCTGATTTAAGGCTCTTAAATTTAAGAATTTGGTGCTTTTCTTGGTCTCTAATTACTGTAAATGTAATATTTTGGGGTTTTGGACGAAATAAGACAGTTGAGGACGTCACCGATGTTGTGATGATCATTTTTCACAATTTTCTGATGTTTTATTGACCAAATGATTAATCAGTGAACCATGAAAGTCAGATTAATGGATAGTAAAAATACTTGAGTTGCAACTGTAGTTTACAGCATTGAAAGATGACATTTAATCTTTCTTTCTAGAAATGTTACTATGAAAACTCCACTGACCATAATTGGGACTCTTTCTTCCATAGAAACTAGTTCCTTTGGGTAAACTGACCCTTTAATGGGGCTGCTTGGTGGACAAAAAACACGTTTTCAACACAAAATATGTTTTGTTTGATAAAAGTTTAAGTTGATTTAGAATAAAACACCAAAACTGATCATTTGCTTCTTGTCTCTAATAATAGCAGGAATTCAGGTTTTGTTTTTTGCTTTTTCAACGTAACGTCTGTTTTTACTCTGTATTTCAATAACATGATGATAAAATTATATTTGACCCATTTTGAGAAAATGTAAAATGTCTGTTTGATTCCACTGATAGTCACCAAACATGGATATACTTCTAACTTACATTTTGTTTTATTTAAACGTTTAAGTTCGTGTCTGTAATCATTGTAAAGCTGTAATATTATTTAAAATGTGTCTAAAATGCAGAACTTATTTTTTTGTCTTTCAGGGCTACAGCTCTGGCAGAGGTTACCCTCTTCCTCCTCCCTCCAGAAGATATAACTGGAACTAAACTAACTAAACTGTTGGACTTTACTATTTTTAGGGGAAACGTCATCATCTTTTTTCATTTTATTGTCGTCTTGTACAATGAAAACAATTTTTTTCCTTTTTATTCTACTTTAAAAAAAAAAGCTTATTACGTAACCTGTGATTTTTAAGATGATCGCCTGTAAAACTTGTAAAATACAAGTGAGTATTAAGCTCTAGTGTCCCAGTTTGTTTACTTCTGAGAGAAATCTCTCCAAAGTGGTCCATGTGTTTTAAAGAAAACCTGTGAAAATAAAGAAAAAACACTGTTTGGATTATGTGTTTTACAGAAATGTATCTTTATCTTCAGGTGAAGGAAATTATTTTTAAAATAAATTCCACTCTAAATTCAGAAGCAAAAACGTTTTAAAAAGTCACTTGTGTTAATCAAGATTTCTTCACAAAAAGAAAAATTATCATTTTTAGTTGTTTTTAGATTCAACTGCAGCAAGTTTTACTGCAGAATATCTGATATATTGAGCATTTTTTGGTGAATATTTGGGAACATTTAGCGGCACACATCCCGTCTTTTTACCGGAGATTCACACCTGCTGTAAATTATTTTTAAAAACACAGAAAAATACCAAATGTTTGCTTCAGGCTCCACAGAAGAAAACGGTAAAATGTCCAAAATGAAAATATCATTTATTCAGTCGTGGAAACAAATTAAAATCAACTGTAACAAAGGAAATTTAATGACTTTCTTCCGATTATTTCTCGATGTGTGAAATTTTAAACCGAGAAACGGCTGTAAATGTCTTTTTCACACCGGCCTCTATTGCTTCACCTTGTATTAGTTTCACATATAAACCTGCAATAATTTAATTTGTCGTAGAAGTTAAAGGGAAGCACAGTCAGGAGCTTCCTCAATCTCCACTCTCAACTCAGATTTTTGTGTTTTTGTTTCCTGACCTTTAACTCAGCAGCAGTCACATCTGTCATTTACAAAAAGAGATATTTCGCTTCGAAGAGGGAGAAAGTAATAACATTATCAGCAACATTCAGCCCAGGTTCAAGCCTCTAATATACAATTTATTTTTGCACTTTAATGCTCAAAACCACTGAGCCAAGTGTCTTTTCAGTCCCGGTGTGCATAAAGGAACCAGAGCTTTACGCACGGAAACATTTAAAAAAAAACAGTCCTCCAGCCGGTTCTCCTAAAAAATCCAACCCGGGCATGACATCCCACAGGCCCGATCCCGCCTGTCAACATGCCGTTAACCCTACCAAGTTCTCCCGTATAGTAAATTGGAGCCGATCATGCTGTTGGTGTACTCAATGAGCGCCGCGTCCGTCTGCGTCATGTTGATCTGACCGTGCAGTCCCATCGGCGGACTGGGGGACAAATCCTCCAGCTCCTCCGTGGACGACAGCTGGTTCACCTGCTGCTGCTGCTGCTGCTGCTGCTGCTGCTGCTGCTGCGGGGTCACGTTCAAGACCTCACCTGAGCTGCTCTGTCGGTTCTCGGTCTGGTTGGAGCCGCTGGAGTCGGTCCTGCAGGCCTTACCGTTCTTGGAGAGGACCGGGGACGCGGAGGAGGAGCGGCGGCTGGTCGCGCACAGGCCTCCGCCGCCGCTTCCGTCCTGCTGCAGCTGCAGCTGCTGGGCAGCTTTGTCTTTAACCTGCCGCTTCAGCTTGTAGCGGTGGTTTTGGAACCAGATCTTGACCTGGTTCGGAGTGAGGTGGATCAGCCCGGCCAGGTGCTCCCTCTCCGGGGCTGACAGGTACTTCTGCTGCTTGAAGCGCCGCTCCAGCTCGTACACCTGCGCCTGAGAGAAGAGCACCCTCCGCTTCCTGCGCGGCGCGGCGTGCAGCGTCACCATGGACTTGGCGGTGGAGTCCATCCCGGCCAGGCTGCCCACCATCCCGGACATGTTCATCCCGGCGGAGGGACCCATGAATCTGGAAACTTAGAGGAGCAATAATCAAGACGAGCTCACTGAAGAATTTAAAGTTAAGAAAACATTAAACATCATTAATCACATCATCAAATTTATCAGCAAACATCCGGTTCTTTCAGGAAAATGCTGATGAATTTAGAGCCTCTTTGGAAAAAAAATAATACATTTAAATTTTTGTTTAAATTAAATTTAGAAATTAAATAAGTAAATTTAGTGTAAAACAAGTTTACCTCTTGATTTTTACTATGAAAGTTTGCGGGTTTAATCCAATTATCAATAAAAATGAGCTATTTATTATTAACAGGCTTAAAGGAGTGTTGATATTAAGAGTTTACGATATGGACACTTATATTGTGTTTTAATTACTGTAATCACGCACTTTAAATAACTATAAACTTTGAAAATTAAATTGCTTTAAAGTCACAAAGATTAATTCCGGAAAGGCCAGTTTTAGATGTCATTGTTGAGCACTAAAGACGCGCTCATAAGTTCATACACACTTTAGGAACAAAGCAAAAAATAAAATCTATCGTGTGTAAAAGCAGGAGGCCGGACAGGCAGGTCACATTTTCTCTATTTACAGAATTTAAAAACAAACTTAATCCAGACTCCTCTTACTTGTTGGGTATCTTGGCTCCGGGTTGCTGTACCACGCGGCCGCCGCCCCTCCGCCCCTCACCGTCTCCTGGTACGACGGCAGGTCTCCCACGTTCCCGATGCCGCCGTTGCAGAACCCTCCGACGGCCCCGGAGAACTGTGGCACCCCGTGGGACACATGATAGGGCCCACCGGGCCCCAGAGCTGCGGCCGCTGCGTTGGCCGAGGCTGAGGAAGAGGAGGAGGATGAGGATGAAGAGGAGGAGGACAGGTGGTGATGGTGATGGTGGTGGTGATGATGGTGGAGATGAGGTGGCTGATGTTGCTGCGGCTGCTGTTGATGCTGCATACCCGGCTGGGAGACTTGCGGCTGCCGGTAGGCGCCCAGCGGGGTCCCGAGGCTCCCCGCAGCGTGATCCATACCTCCAAACCTCCGGTAGCTGTCCTCCATCGGGCTCAAAATGTCTGTCACTGAGAAGGGAGTGGAGTGTTTTGGGCTCAAGGACATGGTGTGGCCACCCCCCGTGCCCTCCGGTGCGCTGCTGCCTCTGGCTGGATGTGGTCGGGTCTGTCCGGCGTCCCCCTCCCTCCCTCCGGCTTCTTGCTGCCTCTTTCTCCCTGGGAAGAAGTCCAGCTGATCGGCTGCAGGAGGAGACGAGTTGCCCTTATCCCGCTGGACTCAGACACCAACACATGGAGGGGCGGAGCGAGGCGCGCTCAGCAGCCAACAATGACAAGTGACATGACAGAGGTAAGTGGAGAAAATGGTTTGGACCTACTTTCTTCTGCTGCTGCTGCTGTTTGGTTTACAAGCTTTGACCAAAGCAAAGTGCGCGTGCAGATAGAAACAACAAAATTCCTTCAAACTCACAGATCTGTCTAATGTAGAACTGTTAAAATACATTTTCTTTTTGAAACAACCTCACATACTTTATCCATATTTATTATACATTACTGCTATTTGGTCTTAATGAGCTGAAATCACCTGTCAGGCCACCAACTGTTGATGGTCATTATTCTCGATATTAGAGGAATATTTGCAGGTATAAAAGATGTTTTCCTTCAGATGAAACTGTAACTCTTGGAAAAACAGGTTCAACTTCCATCTGCCATCTTGTTTTCTTTGTTAAACTTCAGATAGATTCAGAACTTTTTCCCTCTGAGTTGTGACATGTGTGAGTCTGTTGTTTTAGTTTCATTCCCAGTTACGCACGAATGGCTGCTTGACTGGAAGCTTCAGTTACAGGTTTATATTCTGTCCTGCAGGAGTGACTCGATACTAACTTTACTCTTTATAGAGTTTAATTTAATGTAGTCTAGTTTCTCCCTGCAGTTAAATGTTTGTTATGTGGAGTTATTTTAATTCGTTGTTTGATTTAAAATCTCGTCTCTTGTTTTTTTCTGTAAACTAACTTTATAGTTTTAAATGCGATATTAACTCATAACCTGACTGACAAACAGCAGTGTTGTCAAATCTGCAACAAGCAAAGTTCAGACAATAAAAAGTTGCTGCTTTAAAACAGAAAATCTCATGAAAAATATCAAATATTTTAATTATATATATATATACATACACACATCTGAGTTATCAGAGTGAATTTGTTTTTATTTCTACGCATATTAGTCTTTCATTTAGGTCTATTTATGTTATATAGCCTAATGACCTCCTAAATATTATTTATGTAGTTATTAATATTATTTATTTATTTATTTATTTATTTATTTAAATAATAATAATAATAATAAATTAAGGCCCAGTGCGTGTTTGTGAAAGGTTTATTATAGTTTCTGAAGTGTATAATATTCCGTTAACTTCTTGCTAACATTAATTTACTTGTTTTCTCTTCACAGGCTATAGCTACTTTTTACTGGTTATACGTATTTATTATTAATATTGTACTTTATTATTATCAATATACGTCAGTGTTATTCTAACGAAAGTTTAAATGAACATTTCACTGATTCACAACTGCGAGAAAAAATGTAATTTCTTTACTCGAATCTCTTGAAAATCAATAATTTTCCTTCAATTATTGACTTAAATCTATTAATTATAAACTGATCAACCGATTTTTTCCTAATTATGAATCTTAGTTCACAGTTCTGACGTTAAATTGTACTTTAATGGTTTTTATTCATAAGAAACTTTGAGTATATTTAAACTTTTCACCTCGTGCTGTTTCAGCTCGCTCCGTGTTTCGGGTTCCTCGTGGACAACAGTCCACCTTTACACTCACGTGCAGGTTGAGTTCAGTCCTCGCGCTAACTGCTCTCAGTCCGAGCAGCCAATCACCTGCTGACCTGCTGCATCACCGTCACGTCACTGCGCTTTGTAGTTCTCCGGCGGCGGATTAAAAACGAGCCGCTGCTGCTCTCCGGTGAGCGGATCAACTGCGGGACCGACCGGAGAGCAGGCGGACCCACCGGGACCGGCCCAGACCGGCCCGGGGAAAGGCAGACCCACCGGGACGGAAACACCGGATAGAAGTCCTCCAGATTTACTGTAAGGACTCATGTGGAACTGATGTTTACAGATGTTTACAGATGTTTACAGGGATTTATTACGGTAGAATATGATGATTTAATGTGAATTAATTAAACTGAGGAGCGTTTTTAACTCTTATGTTGTTTGATATGGTGTCACTTATAATTTCTGACTTAATTATAAGCTTCTAAAGTTCTTATAATATCCCTATAGAAACTAATAATTAGTCTACAATGAGTTTGTCATCTTAATGAATGTTTAACCGTTTTGAACTCTAATATTCAGTATATCACTATAATATTATAGGGACTTCTTGCTGCCTCTGGTACTCTGAAGTTACCTTTTTTTTTCTACTGTTATCACTTATAATGTCTCTGTAATACTATTGACTCAATTATAAGATACTAAATTGTTTTTTATTGTTATATTATCATAATAATCATATAGAGACTAATAATTAGTCTAAAGTGAGTTTATGGTGTTGTAATAACTTCTTGCTGCCTCTGGTACTCCAAAGTTACCTTTTTTTTCTACTGTTATCACTTATAATAAGCTAAATAGCTGCTTTAATTTGCTTTAATCTAGATAATATACTTTTAGTGTGTTGTATCCATAGATTTTTTTCTTCTGCGTAAAGTGTCTTTGAATACTTTGAAAAGTGCAAATATTAAAGCAAAAGTCTGGTGATTTTCTATATTTTTCTATTCTCAACAAATCTCGTGCAGAGCCAAACCAACAATGAACTGATCTCCTTACAAGTTTTGTGTGTAAAGCTGCAATGATTAGTCGATTAGTTTATATCATTTTGATAATTGATTAATCGGTTTGAGTCATTTTTTTAAAAGGAAAAAATACCAAAATTCTCTCAAATTCTCTTGTTTCAGCTTCTTAAATATAAATATTTTCTGGGTTCTTTAGTAAACTGGATATCATTGGGTTGTGGACTATTGGCTTCGGGATACATGTTTAACCATTTTCTGACATTTTATAGACCAAACAACCAATCGGTTAATTAGGAAAATAATTAACAGATTAAACAGTAAAGAAAATAATCATCATCTTATTCCTCTGTGCCATAGACGTCTGTTGTTGTCCAGAAATGATTAAAAACACATCAGTGAGCCACACTGCTGCACTGGGTGACATGTTCCTTCATTATGAAGAGTTTGGTCACGTTAGTTTGTTTAGAAACGGCTCCAAAGACTAATAACAGCGATCATGTTTTCAGTCTCCGGAGAGTAGTTCTGTGTAATGCAGACGCCACTGAGCATGTGCAGGAACGTGGTTCTGTTTACAGCTTAGCTAGCTTGTTATGCTACATATCACAACCTCCTGACTTTGTACTGAAAGTTACAATATAGCACAAAGCCGAGCCGTTTCTAAACAAACGTGATCAAACTCTTCATAATAAGAAAAATATAGAAAAGACAATAAGAAAAATATAGAAAATCATCAGCCTTAGTCTTTAAATGTAATAGAGTTTAGTGATGATACAGTAGTTTATAGTAAGTTAACCTGCATGGCTGCACTTTTTTATCCTTATTAATGTTTGTAGTGAGTTTATGGTGACATCAGTACATAAAAATGTGTTTTAGCCTCTATTTATTATATTTCTATAACTGTCTCTTCATGCTGGTGTTTTACCTCCTCTGATATTAACTCTTATTTTCCTACACAGAGTTGCTGCTGAGAAAAAGAAACTTCAGCCTGCACAGAGCAGAGCAGCAGGTTCGTTCTTCACTGTACTGCAAAAACGTTTGACTGTGAAGGCGAAATTAAAATCTGGTCATACACACAATTTTAAAATCAAGTCACAAACCTCTCACAGATGTAATGTTTGTTTTTGTGGTTTTTTTGAACATTTTTACTTTCGTTTAGATCTTGGGTAACACATTATTTTAACCCCCTTTATTTAGCATTTTTAAGAACTAATATAAACAATTTGTAAATGGTTTATAACAGACTATAGTGTAGTTGGAAACAGATATAAGGATATATTTAAGTGTTTATTAATGTCTTTAACTATAACTCCACTATTCATAACTGGTGTATAAACAGTTACTAAATGATCAATAATGTTGTATAACATATTGTTAATCAGGAGTTTTAAATACATCTATAAACTGTTAAACCCTGCAGAAATGCTTTATAACTTAAAATAACTTAATAATAAATAGCTTATTGTTTTTATTGTAAGTTTTTGTAATTTTCTTATTTTCTGATCTTTATATTCGTCTTGTTTGGCTCTTTCTTGTTTTTTGTTCAATGTTGTTTTAAATTGCTGTTTGTTATATTGTTTCTGTTGTTGTAACAGCTTTCAACGCACTAAAGGATGTTTTTAAGTTATTATTTAATAATAATAAATATAAATTAATTAATTAATTATTAATATAATAATATTCCTATAAAAAACTAATTAGTCTAAAATGAGTTAATGGCATCTTAATGAGTGTTTAACGTAACTTAAAAGTGGGACTGCATGTTGCCTCCAGTTGTTGGGTTTCTAATGTTATACAGCATTACAGAAACTTTTTACTTAAGTAAAAGTAGTGGTGTCACCTTGTAAAATGTTCAATTTCAAGTAAATGCATTAAAAATCAGAAGTATTATGAGAAAGATGCACTTAAGGCATCAAAAGTAAAAGTATGCAGGAGAATGGCACCTGTCGTTTTATTATAATATTTCTGACTCGTACATCCTCAGAGCTGCAGCTACAGAGGAAGTTGAGATCATGTTTACATTGTTCTTTTTTTTTTTTAAGTAAATTAAGGGGTTTTACGATACATTTATGATTAAAAATGTACACAACAGTAATTTTTACACGCTGGTTGCAGTAGTTTTAGACTCAGCATGTTTAAATTTGGCTACTTTAATGACAACAAAATAAACAATGAATAAAGGAGTCGACACTTTCTGTATTTATTCAGTATCTTTGTGCAATTTACACAAGAATTAACTGAATAGATTACCAGAATTTGAGACCTTCTTTTGTTTCATGGACATAATTTTTCTGGGAAAACTCATGACCTCAGTGTGTCTAAGCTGCCTCCTCAATAATTTTTATATTCAGTTTTATTCATGTTTTCTTCAGTCACTCAGATGTGGTTTAACCTGTTTTAAAAAGCCTCATTGAACTCTTTGATGCCGAGTTTCACCAACTTTTTTTTTGTCCCCCTCCACTGAAAAATAAGTTTTTCTTCTTGTTCCTAAAGTTGAATGTTTGAGCTTCACTGTGCAGAATGATGTTTGTGCAGAGTTTGTTTTCACATTAAGCTGCTGAAGGAGGAAAGTTTCTCTGAGCTCACCAGAAATCTGAGTTTAAGGGGCGGGCCTATGAGCATTATTTGTGACATCACAAATAGTTTGGAGCCAATTGTGAAGCCTCCAGTGCACAAACACTGAGAATGGACTTTAAAGTGAAGCAGGAGACATCTTGTGTCAACTAGTTAAACGTCTGGAATGAAATATATTTGCATATTCATAGAATCTTTAATGAGGGAAAAGGAGTAGATGGAAGGCTTTTAACAAGATAATTCAACGTTTTCGTGGAAAAACCATATCAGACACACATTCTTATTGAAAGTAGAGCATTTACATACATCTTAACACAGGTCTGGAGGGGACCTTTAACTTTAAAGCCACAGACTCCGACCAAACACCAACAACCTGGACCTCCTTCGGTCTCTTTGGAGCCAGTTAAGACTCTTTTCTGTACTGCAGTCTGGTTTAACTGGACAAAAAAAGAACTGTTATGAAACCGGAGAGAAAATATCTGTAAATAAGAAACACTTTAAAAGGCTCCATCTTTTGATTTACATGCTGCTTAACTCGACTGTAGAGATGAATGTCATCCGACTGAAGGTGAGTGAATGTTTTTGAACTCATTTTTTATTTTCAGGATCACACTTAAAGCACACACACACACACTCACTCACTCACTCCCCAACCCTCCCACACATTCCCTCTACCCACCACCACATACAGCTTACATAACCTACTTGCATTTCATGGTCGCTAAAGGAAAAGTAAGATTAATAATAGTGGCAAAAAAATAATAAAAATAGAAATAATAACATGAGGGAAAGAAAAAAAAAGGTGATAAATGAAGCAGGGTACAGTGGGAGTAGACAAATAGTAGCCAAAAAGACAACAGTTCAATAATCATCTATGACCAGGCATAATTATACTCGGTACAGTTCCCGTAGTTTTTGTAACAAGATGGCATGAATAGAATAACCTGGATCTAGCCAACGAATAGTGGTACATAATAGTGATACATTTGATAGAGTCTGAAGAAGGTAAGTATGTGCCCGTCTTTCAATAACGTCTGGTATCACTCCAAGTAGTGCTACCATGAGGTCCCTGGGCGAGTCAATGTTAAAAACATCCCTGAGTGTTACATTCCAGGTCTGGTTCCAGTAATTGTAGCTCATTTTCCCATTTTGTTTTAATATAGTGGGAGTGGGTCTTATCCATTGTTAAAAATGCACCATGCATACAAGAAATGGTTTTGCCCTTCATCCAAGTTTTTAACCTCTTAAATTCCACAAGGACAGCCGCGTCCTCGGCCAACATTACTGTCTTTCAGAGGCTCAGTTTTAAAGCTGGACTACATGACCTAAGGCATCCATTGGTACCTGCCATGTCATGCTAGCTTGTCAGTAAGGGGGGTAAATAACGCTCCAAAGTTAGGCTATTTTCAAAGACCTCAAGACCACCTCAAGATATCTGAATGAAAATGGGTTCTGAGTCTCCCCTTTACAGACACGCCCACTTTATGCTAATCCCATGCAGTTTTGTTTTGTTGTTGTTGTTTTAAGTCTGTCAGCTCGATTACTGACAAAAAGCACACATTAAAATGTCTCTGAAATTTATTGGATTTGTTGACAATAATAAAAATATAGGATACCACCAGACTTATCTTTTAATATTCAGATTAATAATCATCTTTTTGCACGTTGGAATCAAAACAAAACCAAACACACCTGCACAGGTAACAGTAAACAGGTAGAATAGAAAGAAATGAGGAGAGTTTTAGGAGGTTTGGAGGCACCGAGCAGCCACGTTTCCATAAAATTCAGCTCTGAAACGATCAGTTATCAGACATGAATCTTAAAAAAAAAAAAAAAAAAATCTAATCTGCTTAAATATTGAAAGTGAAGAGTAGAGTTCCACATAAACACACATACAGGTTGTTATTAAATAACTTATTTTGACGTGTCAAGTACTGTCAGGCTCGGGGCATACATATCCTATAATGCACTGTGGAGGGCAGGAAGTCACTGATGTGGTTTAGTTTTTGTATGAAATAACATCAGTCAGCAAATTGTGCAGCTTAATAACCTGACAGTTCAACACATTAACCTCTTCAACACATTTATTCTCCACTTGAGCCTGAAACCCAAAACATTTTAGCAATCAGAATGAATCAAAATGCTGCTGCTAATGATAATGATGATGATGATGATGATGTGAAGAACTTTGTATTTCTGGGTCTATTCTGTTTATTTTATGTTTTTCTCATGACCAAACAGAAAATGTTTTGAAGTTTCCTAAATTTGATCTGTTAATGTGTAACGTAGCCTAATTAATGCTATTTACACTTTTTTTTTTTCAGTTTTTGATGTTAGTGTGTGAAGATCATTTGCTCATTTAGCTCTAGTGAAAACAGGTGTGTATCATTAAGTCCTCCAAAGGTGCAGTCACACTAGATGTCTCAACCCATTCATTTCAATGATGAGGAGGATGAACCCTGTTCACTTCTGGTCAGATATTGACCCTCATTTGCAAAAACACAAGACTGTATAATTTGCAACTTTGTGGAAAGCTGTTAGCCTGTTAGCATGTTAGCACTTGCAGTCTGTGTGTGTTTATATCAGCTATTCCTACAGTGGACCTGCTGTACAGCTCCTACAGCAAAGAAGAGAACAGTGGGTCATATCAGGCTGAAGTACCTTAAAGGTGCTCCAACTGACCCCCATTCAAAAAACCTAAGTCATACACACAAAAAATACTAAGTCAGTCATTGTTTTCAACGAGTCATTATGGTCTAAATCACTAAATTCAGGCCCTCTAATAAGTGTGCTGCTGGTCATTTAGGAAATTATTGCTCTGTTAATAAGATTTGAAGACTTATAGTAACTTTGATGTTTGCTGTGTGGGTGTTGATTGACAGCTGTGATTGACAGTTGGCTCACTTGCTGCTCTCCCCTGCTCCAGGACTCACACTGAGTCAGACTATTGTCGCAATATTTCACTAATTTTAATGCTACTTGTTTACGATACCTGCCCTGTTAGCACAATTTAGCTAAAGTAGCTAACGTAAAAGTGTGCACTGCTTGGTGTTCCCACTAAGCTAGCGTTAGCTTGGGTCAGAGGTAGCAGGGCGTGTTTCCAGAGCGTGAAAGGCAACACCCCGCATTCCTTATTTGGAAGGTCCTGGCTCCAAATAGAAAAGATGGCGCCGACCATAAGCTGCAACTCTGGGCTTCAAACCAGAAAACATGATGGAAATATGACATTTGTTTGTTTCATGTATTCTTGAGGAGCGTTACTGTCTCCTCATCGCTACACACAGATCTGATGTTTTCGTCTCTTCAGTGGAAGCTTGAGAGTCACTTATTCACAAAATCTGTTTCCATTTGCTTTTTATCCACACACAAACATTTACACAGCATATCAAATGTTGCCATATTCAGACTTTTGTTTTTTAAAGGACGGGTTCACAGTTTTTCAAGTGTGTTAACAGTCAGGTGTCCATATGAACAGTGAAAGAGGTTTTCCTCGCTGTAATCATTCCTCCTGTTCATACTGGATATTAAAAGATTCCCTTCAAATGTGCTTTCAATGGAAGTGATGGAGGCCAAAATCCACAGTGTGTCCACACAGTCATTTAGTGCAAAAATGCATTTAAAAGTTGATCTGAAGCTTATATGAGGCTTCGGCAGTCTGAGTTAGTCATATCAAGTGGATATCTGCCACATTTACAGTCTTTTTAGCATCAAATTGTGGGGAGGAGGTGGAGGAGACTCTCACTACAACCTGTTTTTGTACGCATCTTTTTTTCTCTCCCTGTACTTCTACATTTCCTGCCTCATCATTTCCTTTCATTTCCCCTCTGCAGACTTTGGTTCTCTGGCTGCTTTTCTGTCCATCTCCCCTCCGTTTAATCCTCTGATCTCTGGAGGAGCATTAGGCCAAGCAGCTGGGGCCCCTGAACGCCTCTTGAAAAGGCAGCCCACTCCAACCAGGAGGCCGAGGGGGGGTGGAGGAAGGCATCCAGACCACCTGGCTCCTGAAACATAGAAAAATCCACCAACATATAACTCCACACTGAGAGGAAGAGAGTGGAGGGCTCTCAGGTGATGTGACAGTCAAAACTCTAAGAAAAAGCACAAAACACAACCGTGGATCCTCTTATTCAGACCCACTAATCGGGGAAAAAAAGGAGAAGTGGCAAAAAAGAAAGTAAAAAGTGACTGAATTAAGTAAATAAACGATGTCACTTTGCAGATTGGATTATTGAATGTGCTATTGATGAACATGAAAGTCCCACAATGCAATGTGCAACAGAAATAGAGCATCTACTCTTAAAAATAATGATGTTTAATGATGTGACAACGCTTTGGTTAAGGTCTGGTTAGGTTTAGGTAAAGATCCTGGTTTGGGTTCAAATGATCACTTTGTTAAGGTTAGAGAAACATGGTGTGGGTTAAAGTTACTACTACCTTAAAGTTAGGCTACCTTCGTCGTCATGGCTACAATAATAACCATGGGGTTAAGGTTCGGGGACGATCATAGTTACACTTATTAAAAACAGTCTTGATTCACGGTTGGAAACAGGAAACGAACAACAGTCTCCTGTGGCAAAGTCCCCCGTTTTGTTGACCCGTCTCCTCCAAATGTGGTCTTTGACGCTGTATATTGACTGTCACTTAAACCTAAATATAGGTTGTTTTGGGTCACTGGCATTTACGACTTCTTTTGTCATGTTTTTTGGGAGGACAGTTTATTAAATTTAGGTACAAAAAGGAATAATCAGGGTCATGGTTAAAAGAAACCAGCATTGACTCTCAGTAGGAAATGGGAAGCAAACTGCAGCTGACAAAGTTTGACATTTTGTTAAAGGGGACATATTCTGCACATTTCCAGTCTGTATTTATATTCTGGGACTCTACTGGAATATCTTTGCATAATTTATAGTTTTTAAAACTCCTTATTTATCTTATACTGGCCCTTTATGTAGCCCCTCAGTTCAGCCTCTGTCACCTCACTTATTTTTCTTGTTCTTTACTTAAGATGTCAATTTCATAAATACATCCGTACATGTTGGAGTCTGAATCAGATCTGAAATATGTGATTGTACAACGAGAACAACACATGGAACAACAATCTGATGTCATCGCGAGGAGGAAGAAGGTAACTTCGCAAACGAAACCCTGACTTTTGACTTGCAGGGAGCATTTTTACATAAGTTCACCTCAAGTTTTCGAACTTTGACCACGTTTAACATCTGAACATTTGTTGTTTTTGTGCATTTACTTAAACGAATTATGCTGTTTTTTTTCTCAGAACAGTGTCTTCATGCAACCACTGAAGGATGCCAAAGTTGGACATTTTTATCAACTATCGGTGACGACAATGTGCCATATAAGGTAAGAAGTACTGTACATGTAGGGGTTTGAAAATAATATAAAAGGCAGGAAATATGGGACAGAGCTTGTCATATTCATTGAAATATGGATTTTAGGATATTGAACGGATGTGCACCCGACTACTTTGTAATTATTTTAAGAAGGTGGGTGAAGTTAATGATCACAACACAAGAGCCAGTTTAGCAAATTTAAATCTTTACACAGATTCAAGTCTAAGATGGGTGAGGATACGTTTCTGTATTTTGGGGTCATGGATGGAATAACTTGTCTCCTATTAATTAAGAATGTTTTTTTTTATGTTTAACTTTACTTTTACTAATGCATCTTGAATTAGTGTCACACAATCACTCTTGTTTCTTTGTGATGTTATGTGAGTCTGTTACATTTTATCTTGAGTATTTAAAAAAAAAAACATTTTGATTGTTTGTTCTTAGGTTTCAGTTATCTATCTTAAATGGTTGATGGTCTGTGAAAACATAAAGAAAAATGATGGAAACATGTTGTATTTTATTTTTATTAGCGTGAATTCTAAATCTAAAGCCTTAAATATACATACAAAAGTCCTGAAAGATGATATTTTATCTTCTGCAAACAAGTTTTCATCTCATAATCACTTCCCAAAAGATCCCGTGCTTCATCTTGTTTGCACAAGATTTCTAAAAGTTTAAAATTTAAGTCTTCAGCTCAGCTTCTTGTTGCTTCCTGTGACATTTCTCTGCACTGATTTTCTTCTACATCTAACAACTATGCAACGGGTTTTTTATCACCAAGGTTGCATCACGCTCACATATTTCAGCCTCTACCCGGAGGGAAAAAAGGCTCCATCTTGACCTTGTTACAGTGTGCAGGGAGAGGTCAGAGGTCACGCATCCAGAAGTGGTCTTCAGAAATCATTCAGCGTGGCTGTGTGTGGGTCGACAGAGGCCAAGGCGCCGACTATGCACCACTTAGCAGTAAAAGCCACATTAAGAAACATGAGAAACATTGAAAACGTTTGCATGTCATCAGTTGTGTGTGTGTGTGTGTGTGTGTGTGAGAGTGTGTGTGAAGAGCTCTCTGCTGGCTGTTTAAGCGTTGCTGAGCTCCAGAGCGCCACCAAGAGGTTAATTTGTGTTTCTTTTAATTCAAAGCAATTACAATGTAATATATGTAATTTAACATGATTTTTTAAAAATATATTTTCTAATTTTCCACAAACAATGTGTGTTTGTTTTAGCTCAATTTTGACAACAACATTTAATTGCATGGCAACAATCTTTACACAAAGTTTCCTACTTCGGCTTCAGAATCTCTCTGATAGCACACAAAAAATACTCAAGGTTGCATTTTAAAATGCAAAAAAGGTCAAATCTTGTAGAACAACTTTATTGTCAGACCACTGGTTTGGGGCTTCACCCTGCAGACTGCGAGCTGAAATGCTCCAATAAAGAGTCTTCAGCTAACCGACTCCTCTCCTGTGGAACCAGCTGCCAGTTTGGGTCTGGGAGGCAGACAATCTCACTACGTTTTTGATAAAGCTTATAGTTAGGGTCTCAGGCTCGCCTCGGACCAGCCCCTAGTTATGCTGCTATAGGCCTAGACTACCGTTTTGACTTTTTTTCTCCGTGCACCTTGTAAGTGGGTGAGACTGAGCACAAATCCCTACTACTTATTCTTTTTTCCTTATTTGGATCCCAATTAGCTTCCACAAAGTGGTTGCTAGTCTTCTTGTCCACACAACAGTAACAACACAACCAAAAACAACACAAAGTAACAACACTGATCAATAAAACAAGCCAAATATAAAGATCAGAAAATAGGTACGACAATAGAAACTTACGATAAAAACAGAAACAAAACAAAAAAAAGTTCCAAACCTGCAATAACTCAAAGTAGCAACAATTTTGTTGTAGTGACTTTTTGAAAGAAAATTTACTTTGGATGTGTGTCATGTCTGCAGCATTTGGTGTATTATTCCAAATGACATTTTGCACAAATAACAGAAGATGTAGATTTTAATTGAGCCTCCACAGTCAGCCATGTGCAATCTGTACCAGGTGCTTCAGGTGCATACAGAGTGGGAGCTGCGGTCTCCTACAGCAGGTTAAACAGTTGTATTGTTCCATTTATTCTGCTGCACTTTATTACATTATTGAAAAATAATCAGTGTTTTATGTTGTGTTCTAAGGAAAATCATGACTACTGTCTGTTTCCAACATTTTAAATCTGCTGAGGAGGAAAAAAATCAAACTTTTAATTATTGAAACAACGAATATGTTAGAAATGTTTAACGGCTTTCTCTCATTGTCTGTGTATGCGCGTGTGTGTGTGTGTGTGTGGATATATGTATGTTTACACAGTCACATTGTGGGCACTAACCTCCCTCTTTGGGACCAAAAAAACAATAGTCCCCATAATGTAAATCATTAAATTTAGGGTGAAGACTTGGTTTTACGTTATGGTGAGTCTCCAGTAAATGAATGTAAGTTCATGTCCTCTGATGTGATGGAAACATCAGTGTGTGTGTGTGTGTGTGTGTGTGTGTGTGTGTGTGTCTGTGTGTTAGCAACAGCATGATTTGATCAAGCTCTTGCTGCCACCTGCTGTCAGCATGAGGAACAACAAGTCTGACATCAGTTGCATTTTACATTTTTCAACTATAACAGATAAAATAAAAACCTGTGTATGAAAATTACACCAACCTTAAATAAATTAAACAGAAATATAGACAGACAATAAAAATAATATGCAAAATCACAACAGACTGTAAACATGAAAATAGAAAATGGGTACAAAACATATCTGTCAAAAAATACTGTTTAAAGTGAGAGATGAGACAGACATTTTAATTAAATAAAATGTTTGTTTTCCTTCAATAAAAGATAGAAAAATTGAGCTGAATTTAATATAACATTACAATATACAAACACTATATGATGATCAATTATTGAGGAAAATAAAATAAGATGACGGAGAGAAAAACTGTTTCAAATGTGCAGAAAAATAGACAGAAATCACGTTTAATATACAACCACTGCTGGCTACAGTATATATATAGTATATATACAGTACTGTATGATATAAATCCTATTTTAAAAAAAGAAGCTTTTCTGTTTTAGTGTTATGAAGCATTTTCCTGGTGTGTTTTTTTTTTTTTTTTTTTGTCCATCAACAGCACACACAAAACCAAGGACATTGCAAACTGACTGTTGTGACTTTTCCAGTATTTAGCTTGGTATTGGAACGCAGCAAAAATGTCTGCTGTGAAATGTATATTAATGAACATTTCTGTAAATGTGCCTGTGTTAGCCAGCTGCTAATTTTCAAACTGCAGTCCTTTGGTGACATGTTCTGAAACCAACGAAGTGATGGTTAAAAATTACAGACATAAGACAACAAGACACCAAAAAAGACAAAATAAGCCTTCTAAAGACAGTGCAGGAGCCATGCAGAGCAACAGGAAACAGCCAAACATGAGTACGATAATACAGCAACAATATTCACTACATGTAGCCATGCAGTCAAGACAACAAAACACATTTTGATTCATGCAGACATGCAGAGCAACAATAATCAGTAAGGCATAAATAAAATATGACAATCATAATGTTAATCTTGATAAAAACGTTAAAATATGCAGTAACAAGTTAGTAAAAAGGTAAAATCATACAACAGCTATGATCTTGTGTTAAGGATACACACTGTAACATTTATCTACACTCCTTCTGTATGTGTTCATTCTGTTTGCCTTTTATCCCTGAAGAGGATCTACATATATGAATGGCTTGTATGTTATAAGCGTGTGCAGATCCTCACATGCACAAGTGTTTTCTTTCTGTATTTTAATGTGATTGTCCTTCCAGCACCCAGAAACTCCTCACAGTCAGGTAAGTTTTCATTACTTCATTCTATTTAAATGTCTTTTTATAATGTCTTGAGTTTCTTTTACATTTTGTCTTAATGCCTTTTGTGTTTTATATGTTTTATGTGAAGCACTTTCAATTTCCTTGTTGTTGCAAGTTGCTGCACAAATAAACTTGACTTGCAACGGAGCCCCCAAAGTCCTGAAAGATGCTAATTTTTAAAAAAAACTTGTTTGCACAGGATTTGGGTCTTAATGATATTTTGTGTACACAAGTTATTATCTTATATATAATATAACTTGTGCACACAAGATAAAAAAAATATGTTTTGGACTTCAAGGCTTCCATAGTTTACAGATGTTTGAATGTATTTTCTTTCCAAGCAGTTACACACCTTCACTTTAAACCTGTAATAACGTTTTCTTGCCACTTGGGGGCAGCAGAAACAGGTAGTGAACTCAACATTGACATATTATCACCTTTTAAAGGTAAGGCTGACATGTTCTTTGGCCCTGAAGAGTATGGTCAAAGACTAATAACATCGATCACGTTTTCAGTCTCTGGAGAGTAGTTCTGTGTAATGCATCTTTAAGTACCTTAAAAAGTGCAAACTTAAAGAATAAGTCTGGTGATTTTCTATATTTTTCTTCTTGTCAACAAATATGTGCAGAGCCAAACCAACAATGAACAGAGGGGTGTACTACGAATGTTCAACATACTCAGGCTTTCTTTGTGTGAGCAGGCTCAACAAACCCTAAACTTGCAATCAGAGATAACTGGTATTACAACGGCGGTTATCAACTTTCCTTGTGAACCCAGGCTTTCTGCTTCAGGTTCTGTGCATGTTCCCATAAAAGGGGGCGTTTGGCGCATCATTTGACTCTTCTTCCACACAAAATGGACCAATCGTGTGCCGCCTACTTCAGTCAGGAGGAACAAGTCATTATAATGGAGAGCTCTGAAGAATATAAATACATTATCACAGCAAAAAGCAACACTGTTGCTGCAAATAAGGCGAGAGAGGAATGCTGGCAGAAAATTGCTTATTTAATTGCTTAGTTTATTAGTTTATTAAATTTACAATATGACATATCAGAACAATATCAGAACAATAGTAAGTATGATAAAAGACCAATCAATTTTCTAATCAGTGTTCTAATAGCTGCAGTAGCAACAGCGTTAAATGGACTTCAAATCAGGTGGTTATTGAAAGGGCAGCCTTTTTTTATAGCTGATTTAAACTGTAACCCGGAACATAACCTGCTGTGGACCAGGTTAAGTTTGCAGCATAAGTTACCATGGTGATCTAGCCAGGTTAAAAGAGAGCCACGTCCGTGACATTGACGTGTTTTTAATAGTTTTTGGACAACAGCGGAGGTCTACAGCACAGAGGAATAAGATAAATCAGGCTTTGGATACACACACAATACTTGTTAGTAGATCAGTTCATTGTTGGTTTGGATCATCTGCACGAGATTTGAAAAATATAAAATCGACAGCCTTATTCTTTAAGTTGATATGTTGAACTTGTAGAGATTTTACAGACTTAATCATTTTTAAAATATATAGAATTAGGTTTACTTTAGCATTGTGTCCCCGGACATTAGTGTGTTTTTCTATAATTAGCTTGTAGTCTCTGTTTGACTATTGTTGGATCACTGTTGTTAAATGAACTCTTACAATGTTAATGAGCTCAGTTAACACTTAGACATTTAGACAGCTAAACACAGAGTCTGTCAGCTCGATTAACGACAAAAAGCACACAATAAAATGTCTCTGAAAGATAAACATAACACAAGTAATGCTTAAATTAAACATTTATAACTTCAGATTTGGTGCAGATATTGAGCCAATTTAACCCTGAAGATTTTGTCCTTAAATTAGTTTGCGGCTTTAATGTCTGACAGGATTAAACATCTTCATTCACCAGCAAACCAGCTATTTACTGTGTTGTGACAAAGAAAAGAAAGACCCCTGTGTGTGTGTGTGTTAGGGGGGGTCTTTGTATCCAGAGGGGCCAGAGGTCAGCTCATCTCAGAGGGATGATGTCACAGGAGGAGGAGGGGTCAAAGCTTTGAGGCAGTTATAATGTGTCACCTGCTACTATAAAAGAGGAGAAGACGTTTTTGGCTTGTTTTAACCCATTTAATACTCACCATATTTATGTTACTTTATTAACCTGCACTTACACTTTCATAACCACATGATAAAATTAGTTTCAGCTCATTGTTTATCTGTCCGGCTGCAGCTTTACTGTTCTGGTTCACTCTCAGCGCTCTCATTGTGTCGTTTTGGGCCGCAGCAGGCAGCTGTTTTCAGAGAAAAAGCTCTAAAAAGCCACTGTACACTACCTGCTCAGCACCAAACAGCAAACAGACACAGTTAGCTGTAGACTAGCTGGTGAACATAGTGGAGCATTTAGCAGCTAAAGAGCCAGATATTTCCCTCAGGAGTTGGTAGAGAGCAAAAACAGCTAAAAGAGAGTGAATATTGGACTTACATTCACCAGGTGGACAGAAACACGACTCCAGATGAATGATGATGTTGCTCCATAACTGCTGGATGTGGAAATATGATCGAGAAATAGTAGAGAGATAGAGAAAAGTACTTGCCAAAATAATATTTAAACCACCCATCCATGTTTAAATTCTTTTGTTATTACAGTCAGATAAACCAAAAGTTGTCTGTAGATCAGGTGCCTATTTGAAAAATGTTCCACCTTTGTTTAGGTATATACTTCATTCCTGTCAGGTGCCATTGTTCTGTTATTATTGTATTGTATATTTTGGTTGTACTCCAAGTGATCATGATCCAGAGTAGATAAATAAAAGCTGCTAGAGCCCAATTAATCCACCTGTTCCTCCTCTTTGTTCATCATACCACACATGATGCTGGGAGGTAATTTAATTAAGCACAAATTAAGTCAGCACCATGTAAGCTCAATATCAGCTGAAAGAATGAAGATCTTTAAACAAATTATGACACAAGGCCTTGAGATCAGGTGATAAAGCTTCCACCTTAAGGACCCTTAGTGCGCCTGAGGCTTTTAACAGCCCACTTGGCTCAGTTTTTCATCCAGCCTGGACTTTACAGAAGTAAAAATAGCTAAATTTATTCCTTAAATGACCAAAGACATGACACCTTACACCCAGCTGTCCCAGCCTTTTTTGGCCTGTGAACCTTTAAAATGAGAAGATGTCTACTTGTGACTGATCACTACTGACGGGTTATGACCTTTTATCTCTCTTTTCAAACTGTCATTTTAAGGTTTTTTAGAGGACTGAAAATGTCAAATATTCGTATTTTACAATAAATGTTAATTTCTCTTTAAATAACAATATTATCTTTATTCCTAACAACTGATCTATAAAATCCATCCTGATGGAGCTGAAATCAAAGCACCTACTTCTGCTCCAACGTTTATTCACCGTCATAAATATCCAGTTTATTACAAAACAAGTCACCGGTCAACATTATAAATAGGTTTTATAAAACACACGGAAACATTTTCTCGCGATAAAAGAGACACAACGAAACAACGAGAACATCACAAAATCCCGAAAACAACAACAAAACATTTGTTTGGGTCTGTTTTAAGATCAGTTCCACTTCAGTCTTTTTTTTTATCCACAACAAGAGTCAGTGTAGTTTTAGACGTTTTGCGCGTCTGAAAGGGGAGAAAGTGAAAATCAACACATTTTCCAAACTACTCTGAGACTGAAAAAAAATCTTTTTTGAGTTGAATTACATTTCTTAATGACATAAAAACTGTCCTTTAAAGTGTAGAAGAAATGCTGAAAATCAAATCAGAAACTCCAAAAAAGCTGAGTTATTATTATTATTATTATGCCATAATGATAATAATGATAACAATAATAATAATAATGAGCTTGTTCTTTAAGTTTAAGATTCTAATAATCTCCTTGAATACAAGTTATTTTTCTGGGGAAAACAAATGAAATGCACCAAACTCCATTCAAAAAAGATGAATTTTCTCACTCGCATTTATCTTTGATGGGGGCCTATTCTGAGAGGAAAAACGACCATTTTAAGGCGACACCAGCTTCTCCTTCGTATTTTTTGGAAATGTATCCGTCAGTCAAAGTCTTCACCAGCTCCAGTGGTACATGTGCGCCAGCTGCTGCACCCCGGAGTGCTGCTGCGGCAGGCCGGGGTGCAGCAGTGGAGAGTAGGCACAGAGCGGGAGGCTCAGACCGGACCTGAGCGTCACCTCCAAGTCCTGCGCTGTGATCCGGTCGCAGGGCCTCCCGTCCCGCACCAGGACCGGGATGGCGACCCGGCGGGCCGGCAGCGGCTGCAGAACCTCCAGGCTGCGCTCGGTCCTGGCCCGCTTCATCTTGTAGCGGTGGTTCTGGAACCAGATCTTCACCTGGTTCGGGGTGAGGTGGATCAGCCCGGCCAGGTGCTCCCTCTCCGGGGCGGACAGGTAGCGCTGCTGCCGGAAGCGGCGCTCCAGCTCGAAGGTCTGCGCCTTGGAGAACAGCACCCGCCGCTTCCTGCCGCGGCTCTTCTGCGCCGCGCCGCCCGCAGGAACCCCCTCCGCGTCCGGGGACTCGTCCGGGGAGAGCTCGGGAGATTTAGGCTCGGTCCGGGACTGTAAAGAGAGACCGTGTACTGCAGGGCGAGAGGACAAGTAATCTGATTACTCCCAGTATTTTTATTATCCTGAAACAACACAAAAACTTCCATCACAAGTCATTTAATCTTGTTCTTTAATACAACAAAACACTGAAGTTATGTCTCCTCTTAACAGAAATCAATTAACTTTTACATTTTTTGAAGAATTAAGACGGTTTAGGAGATTTCAGCTCAGATTATTTCGCTTCATATTTCCGCACAAACATGCTGAGGCTGCTTTGAAAACATGTTGATCTCCCTTCACAAAAATACGATTTTTAGTTCAACATGGCTGATAGACTGGACATCTCTGCACTCGGTTAAAAATGACAAAAACTGAACATCAGCCACACTCTTGAGCTGTAAGTTAAACAGTTAACATTAATAACGAGCTGATTGTTTAATTATTGATTAAATAAGAATACCTAATGTAAGTTTTGACAGTTGAGCAGATTATTACAGTTCCAATTGATTTGATAATTACGCACGAACAGAAGAGTGTCAAATTCCAGACTTAGGAGGCAGGAATTAGATAAATATAATGTAAATATGGACTAAAATGAGGTTAAATACTAACTTTTCAATGACTATTTTTAAAATCAGATCTCCTCACATGAGAAGTGCAGGTTACCGGATCCACAGCTCCACCTGCTGAAGCTCCCTTCGCCGGGCTCGCACAAATTCCCCCCGGTAAATCCCAGTTTCTGCGCGTTTTCCGACCCCGAAACCTCCGCGGAGGCCTCCTCGGTGTCGTCCTCTTCTGTCTCCTCGGTCCCGGAGCCGCACCTCCCGGTGGAGTCAGGGAGATCCAGGATGTCCTGCACCAAGAAGCCCGTTCTTGTGTTGGTGCCAAAAGACATGACGCGCGGAGGGGGGAAGGAGAGACAGAAACAGAGAAAGTTCCAGGTTTGTGTCCGCGCTGATTCACCGGCTGCAGCCCGTTAAAGAGGAGCAGAGAGCGGGCTGTTTGGGTCCATGAATGCCGTCAAACGGAGCGGGAGCCCGGAGCTGAACGGGCCGACCGGAGAGGGTTTAACAGCCAGAAAAATACATGAGGGAAGACACAGAGAGAGTGTGTCCACCGAGCTTTTTAAGTGTGTGTGTGTGTGTGTGTGTGTGTGTGTGTGTGTGTGTGTGTGTGTGTGTGTGTGTGTGTGTGTGTGTGTGTGTGTGTGTGTGTGTGTCGTTAAAAAGGACGGAGGCGGGTCCCGGGAGTCAAGTGGATGAGGGTGTGGGAGAAGCCATGAAGTGTGATGCTGCAGCTTCAGGGAGGAGATGAATGTTTAATGAGGAGGATTAGAAAGAAAGAGTCACTGATCCGCTTCCTGTTTACATGTTTACTGAAGAATAAACACATCTAATGTTTCTGAGAACATGTCGAATTAAACAAACAACATGTATGATGATTAGGAATCTAATTTTTAGTTTTTATTTTGATTAAATATCAAGATTTAGAGTGAATGAAAGGACACAGAATAAATTATTTCATTTTTTCTTTTTATTTATTATTCTATTTATTTATCTTTATTTATGTTGTAACATTAACATAATAATAATAATACAAGTGCCAAAAAGACGAAAATGATAGTTATATTGATATATTTTAACTCAACTTTATTACTAGTTGAATTACTTTTTTAAATAAAAAAAGTAAGAATTACTCTACTATTCAAATTAAACAAAAAAGATACAAAAGTTTAATTAATTAAAAACTAAATAAAGCAAAAATAAAAACGAAAAATCAAATAAATTAGATTCAGTTTATTGTAGAGTATGTGTCCTTATTTAGTTATTAGAAAAATCAATAAATACAAATGAAACAAAATTAAAAATAATAAAACTAAAGAAAATTAAAATGAAAAATCTAATTATTTAAAATAACATTATATTAATTTCAATAAAAATGAATAGTATATATAATATTTATATGTATCAAATATTTTTAAGAATGTATCATAAAAAGTGAAATCAAGTTAAAAATAAATAAAAAAATAAATAAATAAATCTGGCCTTTGAAACATCTACAAATACACACAAATGATAATAAATTAGTGACAGTGTTTGACAGTCCCATCACTTTACATACAAAAGTGCATTAAGAAATAGATTTTGACTTCTTATAATGCTAAAACAGTGAAGGATAAGAGGGCAAGCATTAGATCTCATCACACTGTTAGTAGAAACAAACACAAACACTTTGTCTTCAGTGTTTCTGTGTTTGTTGTAAAGATTAACTGGAGCAGCAGATGAAGAGTCAGCCTGTTTGATGGACTGATATACAAACACACTGCTGACATTACTTCATTAGAGCAGCTAGTTATTTGTTTATACTTAATCATTTATAGCTCTTATATCAGTAATAGGCTAGATTACTACAGCTACTGTAACATTTGAATGCTTTCAAATCATGTGCATGAAAACATACAAACTGAACTCTGACCTTCCATTTAAAGAAAACTGACATTCATAGACATTCTTCTGTCACCCAGAGTCTGATGACAAGATGGATATCAGTCATCTTTGTGTCATTATAGATAGGCTATGATGTGTTTAGCCCAGCTTACAGCACAGAGGCTAAGCAGGAGGACACTGCTAGCCTGGCTCCCAGTGGTGGAAAGTAACTAAGCACATTTACTCAGGTACTGTTCATAAGCCGCAGTTTGGTGTCCAAACCATGATCTTTCCCTAACCCTAACCAAGTTTTTGTGCCTAAACCCCCATCCATCTTCCAGAGGACGCTAAAAACACTCGTATAGGTTGTTCTGGGAGTCTTTGGAAATAGATCTATTCTGTTGTTGTTTTGGTATGAGGATGTGTTGATGCTACTTTATACTTCCACTCCACTACATTTCAGGGGGAAATATTGTACTTTCTACTCCACTACATTTATCTGACAGCTTCAGTTACTTTTCAGATGATTTGACACAATCAGACCAATTTTTAGACTATACTATACTTGTGAGGAGGGCTAAGGGTTAGGGGTAGGAGTTATTGGCTCATGGTCTAAAATTCAGGCCGGCAAAAATGACCTATATTTACGTTTACGCCATCTAGCGGACGTAGTAATTATGACCCCGGGAAGTGACATTCAGCTGACGTCAATATAAGGTCACTTGATAAGATGATTTTGCCTTACCTAGAAGGCGGTTTGGGTGGATGGCTAGTTAGAAGATTCTCGCTTCCAACCATGAGTGTCATGTATCCAAGTCGGAACATTTCTTTAAAAACCTTAACATTGTGGTGTTTACTGTTGCCATGACATCAAGGGTTGAACAATTTTAAGGAAGTACTAACCACGTTTTAAGTGATCATTTTAACTGAAACCATAATCCTTCCCTAAACCTAATCGGACCTTAACCACAGCTTTGTCACATCATAAAACATCATTATTTTTCAACAATGATTTGTAACAGTTTTGGAAAGCCGGAGAGCTTTACTGCGGCCACTAGATGGCATAAACGTAGCTATACGCCACTCAACAGAAGTAAGCAGCCCAATCAGGCAAAATTAAATTAAAATTAAAGCTGTGAGCAGCAACGAGCGGGTTTTGGCTTCACAAAGGTGAGCAAAGTCACTTAGCTAGTTTAATTCTGTTTAAAGAAAGAGTGAGATCACTCGCACACTTGTTTCATCATCACAAAGCCTGCAGCATTTCAATAATTGCGCACTCAAAGTTCTGCCATTCATTCCCCCTTCATTGTATGTAAATGAAACTTAAGTTGTATTTTCAGGAGATAGCACAGAATGTCTCCGGTGAGGTTAATCAGGATTGCTCAAAGACATCTTGAGTTATGAGCAAATATGTAATAGGCCACGCCCACTTGCACCCATCAAAATGGCGCTTCAGACTTTGGTTAGTACTCACCCCCAGAGCATGCACACCAAAATTGGTGAAATTCTGTCCACCGGGTTTTGAGGTACACATCTATGGCATTTGTGGTGCTCCCTATGGGTCACGCTCATAATGCTTTGGTAGACCTGTTCCCAATCATGGACTGAAGACATCTACCAAAGTGTATGATGATTGGATAAATGGTTGATGAGTTATGGCCAATTTCTTGCTATGCCCCACCCTTTGCAAAGTTTTTTGATTGATGGCAGCCATGTTTTTGGACCGATCTTTAGAATTGTCTATTTCAGTCCCCCAAGACTGTTTGGTGTTTATAAAATCAAATTCCAAAAAGTAGATGTCACATTTGTTGTTATTCAGTTTATGCAAATTAGCAAACTTTTATGGTCCAACAGGTGTTTTTGTAGAGCACATTGAGCTGGACTTATTAGTGAAATTGCAAATCAATCGGACTTACAGTGTGAGAGATGTGGCATCTCCACAATTTTTTTTGGGGGGGCCTTAATTACAGCGACACCATCTGGCCGATTGGGCTCATATTTCTTGGGAAGAATTTGCACATCATTTCCAGTTATTGGGCCAAGTTTCATGGTTTTAGCTCATTCCAGCTCATGGCAATTTGAGCCATGGTAGAATAAATAATAATAATAACAATAATAATAATTAACCAGCACAAACTCAGAAGGGTTTTATCCCTTTGGAGTTTGAACCTGAACAAGTAACCCCACTATTTCTAAATGGTCAGTAAAAACATTTGATACAGCTCAAAAATGGTAGTTGTACCACTAAAGACAGCATATACAGTCACTAAGAATAAAATGACAAAGAAATCCCTCCTTAACTTAATGATCATATAGTCACATATTCTGTAGAAAAACATGTTCTAATTGGAGAGGGGGTGGTGTTCTGTGCCATTAGGTATTTCTTTAAAGTCTTTTTAAAAAGTTTTACTTGTTAAATGTTTAATGTCTGATGGTAAATCATTCCATATTTTCATTCCTCTGTACATAACAGTATGTTGCCTGGCATTAGTTTTTGAGATAGGAAGTGAAAAACGACCTTTTGGTACATGCCTTATATTAAGTTATGGCCATTGCTACTGTGATACATGATTCTAACAGTATCTAGGTTTCTAATCATCCGTGTGCAGTTGTGTATTGATTTCTTAACATCTCAGCTGCTCATTTCTACCAACAGAGAATATTCTGAAAAACTTTAAAACAAACAATTTACTCTATTATTCTATTATGAATCCTTAAGGTGAAACACAAGCGAACAATCTACATTTCAGCTGATTTCAGAGCAAATCAAGTTTATTTTTTTATTATTATTAATAGATTTGAGTATCATGTTTTTGATTCTCATGCACTGACCTGCCTTCTGCAGATCGATCCTCATTTCTACAAAACCAGTGGGAACAAGTCTCATGATCTCACTTTACTGACTGAATCTTACATGTTTTAATAAGCTGAAAATAAGATTAAATTATTAAGTGTAAAAGAAGATATTTCCTAACCAGACTCCTTCAGGAGTTTACTTGTTTTTGGGGACATTTTTATGGCATAGTTTGTATGTTTGGTTGAATTTAGGTTTCCAGTTTGCTGTGTGTGACGTGTGTGACAATGAGTTGAGCTCTGTGTGTGTGTGTGTGTGTGTGTGTGTGTGTGTGTTCCTGCTGGGTGGTCGAACTCTGCAAACAAACACACGACGAGCCGACGGCCACAAAGACTGCACAGCCTCCACATTTATCCCATTTATTCCCCCTGAACACTTTATAATGGCCTGAAACACACACACACACACACACACACACACACACACACACACACACACACACACACACACACACACACACACACACACACACACACACACACTGCTGGGAATACATGTGAGGCTGCTGGGAGTTGTCATGGTATTCAGACTGCTGCCTTCAATAGACTGTCTTCTATATTCATGACCACACACACACACACACACACACACACACAGCAGTTTCACCATTGGTCGACACTGAGTTGATTTAAACTAAATAAATATTGTAAAACTTGAAAAATTGTAACCTTATTAATTTGTCGTAAAACACAAAGGAAACTGAAGTTAAATATAAAACTAAAAATGTAAATTGTTTTAATGAAGATAAATTACAAAAATTAGAATATTAAATAAAATTTAAAAAATAAAAACAAAGTTTAAAAAGGTTTAAAAAATAATTAAAATAACAATTAAAATAATAAAAGATAAAATGATTAAAAAATAGAATAAAGTGAGATACAATAAATTATATACATGAAAATAACAAAAAATTAAAATGAAAGTAGAATTAAAATAAATAGTAAATACAATAATAGTGTCATTGAGGGGATGCTGGTTTGGTTATGAGTTCAGATCTTCATCATGTGACAACAGCAGGAGTCTGCAGTCAGGTTCTGGTCCTGTTTCTTCAGGATTTTTCACTTGGGGGGGCTCAATGACAGCTGCAGGAGAAACGCAGACCTTCAGGCTTTGTTTATTTCCTTTAATTTATTTAATAACAAAATGATAACACAGTTTAGGACTGTATCTGAGGGCAGATGTCATGTTTCACACCAGTGAATTACATCTTATTTTAATCCTAATTTGGCTAAAAATGACTCTGTGAATATGTGTTCTGTGTTGCACTTTGAGACTAGAGACCTATTTTCATCGGGGTTGGACAAATATTTTTGCTGGAGGGCCGGATTTGGCCCACAGACCACTACTGTATAGGGGCAAAAAGCACATCCTGTTGATGTCATGGTCAACAGGATGTCCATCAGAATGTAAATTCAGGGCTATATCTGACAGTGGTGGAAGAAGTACTCAGATCCTCTACTTAAGTAAAAGTACCAATACAGCAATATAAAAATATTCCATTACAAGTAAAAGTCCTGCATGAAAAATCAAACTATAGTAAAAGTACATAAGTATTATCAGCTTGATGTAGTTAAAGTATTGCAGTAAAAGTAGTGGTTAGCTAGTTTAGTCCAGTAGTTCCCAACCCAGGGGTCAGGCCCCTCCAAAGGGTCACCAGATAAATCTGAGGGGTGGTGAGATGGTTAATTGGTTAACTATTTGGTGGAGCTGTTAACAACTCATAGACATCTGAAATGTGACCCCGACTACACACTGCTTTTTGTAAGACGTCAAAAGCCAAAAAGGTTGGAAACCACCGGTTTCATCTTTAACAGTGTGTTGTATTTTAAAAGCTTGTTATATTATCCATTGTGTCAAATATTCATCTGAAAAGCAACTAAAGCTGTCAAATAAATGTGGTGGAGTAAAAAGTACAATATTTTCCTCTGAAATGTAGTGAAGTGGAAGTATAAAGTAGCATCAAATGGAAATACTCAAGTAAAGTACAAGTACCGCAAAATTGTACTTAAGTACAGTACTTGAGTAAATGTACTTATTTACTTTCCACACTGGTATCTGAGGTTGTTTCCTTATTTGGTTAGATGGTTTGGTTGATTTAGTTAGCTCCTTTTTTGGTTAGGTCCTCTTGCATTATTTTTACAACCCAGTATTCTGTACATACTGTTTGCACTTCTGGATAGATGTCTCAATGCATTTTGTTGTCACAGTACTGGTGAAATGACAATCAAGTTGAATTCAATTCAATTTAATCTAATATAATTAAACAAACAAAAAATACTATATGTAATATAATAAACACAATACGGCCTCCCAAATACTTTATCAAAATAAAAATATATAGCTAATAAAAGTAGCATACATTTTAAAAATATTAATTACAACATTTTTAATATTATTATATAAAGATAAAGGGACACTTTTCTTTCTGAGAATGTAACGTCTTCAGGCCCAAATATGACGGAAAAAGCATTTATTTTTTATTTATTTTATCTTACATGTTGCAGCTCTCAGATGTGACAGTTACATTTGTCACATCCTGAAAAAAACACTATTTTCACAAAAGTGACAACAAATCAGTCAAACTCAGATCATGATGGCTCAATATCCAAATAATTTTCTGACATTTTGTTGTTCAACCCTGAGCTCAGAGCGCTGTCTGCTGTCAGACTGAGGAACTGCAGATTGTCTTTTCAGCCACGTCCAGTTAATGAGGAAAACACAGAAATACAAGCAAATAAGTCAAATTTTAATGCATCTTTCTAAACCTTATTAAAACTTGTACCGAATGTTTAAGGAAGATAATAAATCAGAAAATATACAAACATAACCAAATGTGACCAGAAATTAGATGTATTTTGTTGGTTTAAGTTTTCTACAATCCTCAAGGATGACTGAATAAATTGGAAGCTAAGTACTGTATAAATGTACTTATTTATAATCACAGTTATGCTGTATTGACTTCATTCATTTTAAAAAACATTTTTGGTAATATTGTGTGCCGTAATAATCAATAATTCCAGATTTCTATATTTAAGTCTTCCTTTAATATTAATGTAACACTTACAGGTCTATTATTTCCTAATAATTTCCCTGAAAGAACTGTAATTTGTTACCACTTGTAGGAAGACTACAGACAAAGTTGTGAGACATGGTATAGTAAGGTAGGTTTAGTTAGTTATATTGAGTTTAAAAGCAACTTTTTATCTCTAGAGGTATTTTCTTAAAAGTGATGCTCTGTTTTAACACAAGAACATATTTATTTATTAATCATTTAGTATAGGAAACTTAATTCTTCATAAATGCATGTTTATCTGACCTTCTGTGCACTGACTACAAGACTCTAGATAACAGCTTAGAAATTAATTGGAATTAATGAACTGGATCTGCACAGACTGATCACCCAGTTACCTAAAGTTAGTGCCAAATTACTATATAATTACTATATTATTATAGGTTATTTCCAGGAAACTTTCTTGGATATTATTAGGAATTTACAGATCTGTAAAAAATGTTACATTCTTTTCCTTTCCTTTCAAAATATAAATATATTCCTCCATGTTGAAAACTTTGAAAAAAAGGATTACAGCCAAGCTTTCACTGATCGTCTTTCCACTGACGGGAAACAATGTAATGTAGGGAATCTTCCAAAAGGAGGCGCCATTGCATAAAAAATAAGCAGAGTAGTCTTTAAAGAAGAAACCAGTGTTGGAGTTTTTACAGAATATTATTGTGTTTAAAAGACTTAATCTAAAAAAAACTGGTATACATTTACATATCTCACACGTCTTCATGTTCTTAAAGCTGCTTTCAAAAAGCCTCAAAAGCCTGTCAAAAAGCCTTTTCTCTTTAATTTCTTTCAAATCAAATCACCATTTTCATTTCAAAAACACTCCCCTCATGAAAACTAATGACAGCGCTCTGTATTTAGTATTGGCAGGACTATGCTGCTCTCTGCTGGACAACACTGAAATTCCTTAAACCTCTTCACTTTCACTTTGTTTTCTGTGCTGTGCCAAATTACTATATAGATTTTAATGTGGCATAGAAATTAATGTCCCAATGAAATTTAATTTAATTAAACTCAAAAAGCTCAATTATTGTCGTTTTATTAAAAATTTTTTTCAATTATGACAGTTATTACAGACAATTATTAACACTCTTAATACCTATAAAAGGAAATACTTTTTCAATCTTGCGCAATACTGCGGTACACAGGAAATGTAGAGGGAAGGAGCAGCTCTGAGGGGAGGAAAGAATGAAAATGAAATTATGCATTCACTCAGTTGAAACTCCATTTTACAGTCAACAAGGCAAATGGAGGAAAACAGGATGTATAAGGCAGGGTGAGTGTTAATACCACATTACTATTTATGTTCAAAATCTCTGAGTCAGTGGTCTCCCTGTGGACCGCAGAGGGAAGATGTCTACTGGAGCCATTTGTGTGTTTGATTCACAGTACCTTTCCACAATTTGCCACGCTATTGAGAGAATGTAAAACTTTCTTTTGACTCATGAATTAATAAAAATTCTATTTTGTGCTTCATGTTTGAGTCAAGAAGCAGAGCTGTGTCAGAGTTTAAAAGATGTTTAAAGCCAAAAAGAGCTTCCTGTTCTCTCACTACTGGGTGTGGCACTTGTACAGACTTGTTTATCTTAAATCTTGTGTTCTAAGTTCACAGTCAGGGTTTACTTGTGCTGTTAGTATTACTGTTACTATTATATCACTGTTAGTGCTACTAGTATTAATGCTACTGTTAGTGGTACTAGCATCACTGCAACTGTTGCTATTACTGCTAGTATTATTCTTACTGCTACTGTTAATATTACTACATAACTGTGGCTAGACAAAATGGTACCACAGTACTACAGTGTAGAGATGCCAGTAAGAGTTTTCTTTCATGTTCTTAATTAAACATTTTTTACCATGTGTTCATGTCAGTGCCACTGTTGTTTTATAACACAACTGTACATGAAGGTCTGGTTATGGTTTGGCAACTATCACAGTTGGTTATAGATAGTGTTCTGACTAGTTAAGAACTTTTGTCATATTCTCTCAGGTATTGGTGACACAATGGAATACATGAAGGCCAGTTTGAGTAACAGATCTGAGTTTAGAGGTTTATTAGACACCAAAATACTACAACACTACAGATAAGTTATGCGTGACTACTTGTCAGACTAAGAAAACAGACTGCTTTGATGATGGACTTCTGTCTTCTTTTTATGCTTTTCTGTGGAAGGGTCAGCCCTCTTTTAGCCACATCTGCAAACTGATGAAGCAGGTAATAGAACCCTCCTCAACAGGATCTACACTGACAACACTCTACATTACATCAAAGAGGGAGAGAGGAAAAAGGCTAATACCCAACATGAGGTGTGGCAGCTTGAGACAGCTTCCAAGATGGAGACACTCCAATCAAGTCCCACAACATCTTTAAAGTCTTACCCGACCAACAGGAACACATCATAAGAGTTGTTCTGACAAATGGCATCACTGGGGTTGGAAAAACCTTCTCAATGCAGAAGTTCACTCTGGACTAGGCAGAGGGCATGGAAAACCAAGATGTCAGTCTGGTGATTCTGCTTCCGTTCAGAGAGCTGTACTTGATCATAGATGAAGTCCAACCTTCCCATCTGAGAGAGCTGGACCTAAATCTCAACAAGCTGCAGGATTCAGGAGTGAAGCTGCTGTCTGCTGGACTGGAGAGTCCAAACTGTAGGCCGGAGATTCTAGATTAGTTCACTTGCTGTCTATTATTGTTGATCTTAATGCTTAACAACTAAACCTACTGTAATTTATGTACATACATAACTTGAATCCATTAAATTATTTTTTTTCCATATTTAGATTTTTTTTACTGTACAAAGTTTAGTCTGTAGTTATAAAATATGACTGATTCTTAAGGAAACTGTGGAAAATGTCCACTGTAAAGGTTTAATGTTTATATTTTTCCCTCTCAACTAATATTTATTTTGAATTGATTAAGTTTGCTTGATGAAGATTTAAAAAATTTTTTAGCTCACATTAATTTTAATGTGTTTTCATGAATAATGTCTAACATTGATATTGATACATACACACACAGGGACACAGAGATGAATGCAGGTGTTTAAGGTATTTTTTTTTTCTTTTTTTCCACATGAATTGGTGTCTCAATGTTATGGTAACATTTGGATGATGCCTATAGAAGGCTGACATTATGATGATCCACAATAACACAATGACAAAGTCAGTCTATTCATTTTAGGGAAATGCTCATAGATTAGGATGTAGTAATGTTGAACCACACATTTAAAACCTGAAGACATGTGATTGGATTATTAATGGATTTTTATCCACACAACAGACAAGAAATCTGGTTTCTGTAATCAGGGTTGGGGATTAGAGAAACCTGGTTTCTACAGGTAGATTTCTCCTGGAGAACTCTGACTTCTCCGTCATGTGTCAACTCCTGGATGAAAGCAGACATCATTACACAAAGCAATGCGTCTATCTAAAGACCAACTAACCAACTGAAACTAACATAAAGCAGCATGTAGAAGTCTAAACAAGTTGGTTTCCAGTGCTAAACATTTAAACATTTGTTTAATTCAGACAATTTCACATTGTGAGAAATAGCTCTGCTATGTCTGTCCTTCTCTCACTGTGCTGTCACTCTACTCCGACACAAACACACCAAAAACACAAAACAAAAAGTCAGAAAGCAGCATCTTCTCTCACTAATACAGTTCAAAACAGTGAGCAAAGCTTCCAGAATAAGATCAGATTTAGGGGAGAAATCTGATTACTGACCTGATGCATGTACACAAGGATTTACAATAACCAGGTTACTACAGTGAATGTAAACACACTGATTAATTAGGACATTGTACTGTTGAACAACACATTTAAAACCTGAACACATCTGATTGTATTATAAATGGATTTTTATCTACATCATCCATTCTTTATTCAGAATGAGTAACTGCAGTCTGTCAGAGATCAGCTGTGCTTCTCTGGCCTCAGCTCTGAAGTCCAACCCCTCCCATCTGAGAGAGCTGGACCTGAGCTTCAACAAGCTGCAGGATTCAGGAGTGAAGCTGCTGTGTGATTTTCTGGAGAGTCCACACTGTAGACTGGAGACTCTGAGTTCAGACACATGTTAAAGATACCTGGTCATCACTGACTCCGCCCCATCAATAACCCTGTGACTCCCCGCCAGTCATTAATATTATTAATATTATTATATACGCCCCAACCTCCTCCCTACTTTAGAGTGATGTATAAATGTAGCTTTATTCATTCAAAAAAAATGTTACCTGTGAACATAATCCAGGGAGCGATTAAGTTTGTCAATGCAACATAATTAGGAAAACAATTTAGTTGTATATGAATGTAATTTCTAGGGTTGATAGTGGGGGTCAACAGGGGCCCAACAACAAACTTTTGTCCCGGGGCCCCATAGAAGGTTTATGTAGTTCACAAGTTTTGAAGTTTGTCTTAAAACAACAGTCAGGAGCCCAAATGAACATTGAAACATGTTTTTCTTGCTCTAATCATTCCTCCTGTCCATACTGACCATTAGAAGATCCCTTCATAATGCACTTACAATGTAAGTGATGGGGGACAAAATCCACAGTCAAAAATGTATTTAAAAGTTTATCTGAAGCTAATATGAAGCTTCAGCGTCCAAATGAGTCAAATCAAGTAGATATCTTTCAACGTTACAGTCTTTTTAGTGCCAAAGTCCCTCTTTTTGTTACTATACTTCCACCGCAGCTCAACAGCAACAACACTGTCCAAGGAAACACAAATAGGGAATTTGATGCTAAAAAGACTGTAAATGTGGCAGATATCCACTTGATATGACTAACTCAGACTGCTAAAGTCTCTTATAAGCTTCAGATCAACTTTTAAATGCATTTTTGCACAAAATGACTGTGTGGACACACTGTGGATTTTGGCCTCCTTGGCCATGAAACCAAATTGTAATAAAGGGGAATAATCCCTTAAACAGTTTATTGATCTGGTCCTGTCCTCCAAATTTGGGGGAAGATAATGTTGCATTAAATCAGTGTAACATCAGGAATGAAGATGCAACTTTAAAGGATAGGTTAGTTATTTTTGAAGTCTGTTTTAATACAGACTGTTGCTATGATGACGAAAGTTGCCTAACTTTAAGGAAGTATAAACCACGTTTCAAGTGATCATTTTAACCCAAATCATGATATTTCCCTAACCCTAACCACGTGCTTTATGTGGTAATTTAATATGGAAGACTTGTTGGTTGCCAGAAATGGCTTTTTACTCACACGTTAGGGTAAACTTCACAGAGCCAATGTATTTATTTACACTGACATCCTCGTCAACTGTTGTCAGCTCAGCTGGTAATGACGTGACCGTGTTGTTCAGACATTTTCTTGCAGCCCCGCTTCTACTGACCCTTGCAAACGGTGTGTTATGTCCATTTTGACAGATTTTAGCCACAACTCGCTCCTTTCAGGACCTCAGACTGCTGAAGCATCATTTTAGCTTCAGCTGAACTTTGGAACGAGGAATGTGGATTTTGTCTCCAGCTCTTACAGTGTAGTCTCGCTCAGAGAGAACAGCTTCAGGGCCAGTGTGGAGAGTAGGGATTATTACAGCAACCAAGACCCATTTCCACATACATAATGACACGTATGTATTGTATTAAGACAGACTTGGGGGAAAAAAAGATCTATCCTTTAAAATCACCAAAGAGCCCTTCAGGAGCCCTCATTCTTCTGGGTGCAGAATGACACAAAATGATCCTCCTGCTCTGCAAACAGGAAACATGACGTGCACCCGGAGGAGGAGGAGGAGCAGGAGGAGGAGGAGGAGATGGTTCAGAGAGCTGCAGGCTGCAGTCAGAGCATTGTTGGATGGTGGAGTGGTGAGACGCTGAGACGCTGTGGACAGCAGCTGATGGGTGAGACGACGAAAACCGTTCAACTTTTACAAACTGCAGCTGAAGGTGACAGAGAGAGAGAGACAGAGAGAGGATTTGTGTCAGGCTAGAAGGAAATTTACTCTCCAATTTTGGATGTTTTCTTTTGGAAAAGTTGTATGTTTGGTGCAAGTTTTAAGTCCTTTAAGACAACAGCAGCAGGAGGAATTAAAATGAAGACAATAAAAGATGGTGAGATGTCCAAAATGAGCTGATGAATATACAACATATTTTTTAAACTTCTGTAGATGAATCTTTCTATCAGGGTGTTTGTAGCAATATTACCTCCTTGAAGAAAACGGAGTTCACATCAGTCAGATTAGTGAAATGATATTGAATGCAACATAAAAGCTCCTTAATCGAACAATAATTTCATCAATCAGTGCTGTTTGGTTGTAAATTGTGTGTTTATTCTCTGTTGTGTTGGAGTAAAAAGTATGATGCAGCTGCATTCGACTCAGATGATGCTTAATAACAAAATTCAGCTGTTAAAAGTTTATTTTAGGACATCAGATGAGTAAAAACAAAGAGAAAATACTGCAAATTGCTGATCTGGAATTTCTTTATAGAGGATAAACATGTCTTAATGAGCAGAGACGCATGACGCACCTGTTTCGGATTCAGGAGGACAGGATGAAAGTTACCGTCCTGCAGTTTGTTTGTCTAGAAATCAAAAATGTATCATGGCAAAACAAAATGTCATCTGCTGTTGCACTGCAAGTCTCTTAAGTAATGATTTATTTATAGAGCACTTTTCAAAACTATAGTTACAAAGTGCTTCACATTAAAAACATTAAATATCAAACAAACAGGATAGAACAGAAAAACAGCAGTTTAAAAAAGCGAGGGAATATAAGGTTTTCAGGTAAACTAGTCAAGAGTTTAGGGGCAAAGACACCAAATGCTCAGTCGCCACTGATTTTTAAAAGAGAGAATTGCACTCTGGGCTTTTTAACAAACATCAGCTGCTCCAGAGTTTAAAAAGATTTTAAAATTCAGAATTTCAGCTCAGATTTTTCATGAAAAGCTGCTCATTTCTTGTTTGAAATGTCTGAACTTTACTTAAATGTTTGGCTCAAAAGAGATGAAGGAAAAGTGGTGAAAGAAGATAATATCACAGTCAGACTGATGTGTTTCTTTTGTATTGTAAGCAATGTGATAATGATTGTTTTCGTGGTTTAAGATGATTTGTTATCTTAAGTAGCTACTATTAAACTATTTTATTAAAAAAAGATTCAAGTTATAATTAAGCATTTCATGAGAGTGTTTGAAGTTAAATGGTCACACCACCAACAAAATTAAAAATACAAGATTGTAGCCTGAAGCAGCTCCCAAATTGATTGACAGGTCTTAAACAAAATATGATTTATTCATGTTTTCTGATGCTGTTAAAGGTTTGTTTACACAGGTAATGTTTGTATACAGGCCAGGTTTTTCAGTTATATTCAGATGAAAAACAAAAAAATGCAAATGTTCGTTCTATAAGTTAAAGTCTTCAAACCTGTAATTGAAATGGTCAAAACAAACACTAACTGGGTCTTAAATGACAATTAGCTGCCTTGTTGCCAGTGATGATAGCCACATAATTTACACCATTAATGTTATTAGCATTATCATGATTAAAAATGTTTTTATTTGTCTATTTTATTTCTATGTTATAAAACTGATGCCAGAATCCTGAAATAACAAATATTAAGACTTTTGCAACTCTAGTTTAATTTAAAATGATTTATTATTATTATTATTATTGTTATTATTATTATTATTATTATTATTATTATTAATAATAATACATTTACGGTCTGTAAAAGAGGGTTGGTTACACGAATTCTTGGCCTCATATTTATTCTATTTTTTAATAATTACTTTATTATATATTTCTACCTCATTCTTGCCTCAAGAACTGCTGCTGATTTAATTTCATTATTGTGCATTAAATGTAAATAAACCCTAATCTGTATCTCATCTCACTATTCTTCTCCTTCTTTTAAATAACTTTTAACAATTTCGAGAATTCATCAAATAGAAACATTTGATGTTTCTCCAAAAAGTAGCTTATTATTTTCTCAGTTTTGTTTCACTTTAAGTAGGCCCCAAAATTTGTGGGATTTTGGATCACATTAGAAATCATTTTTGACATCTTAAAGATCATTAATTGCACTAAAATCAAATATATTAAAAATCAATAATGAAGCTGGTTGATAAATGACTCCCGTGTGTGCAGAGCAGAGCTACGGGGAGGTGAACCAGCTCGGCGGGGTGTTTGTGAACGGCCGGCCGCTGCCCGCCCCGCTGCGGCTGCGGATCGTGGAGCTGGCGCAGCTCGGCATGCGGCCCTGCGACATCAGCCGGCAGCTGCGCGTCTCCCACGGCTGCGTGTCCAAGATCCTGGCCCGCTACAACGAGACGGGCTCCATCCTGCCCGGAGCCATCGGCGGCAGCAAGCCGCGCGTCACCACCCCCGCCGTGGTCAGGAGCATCCAGGAGTACAAGCAGGGGGACCCGGGCATTTTCGCCTGGGAGATCCGGGACCGGCTGCTGACGGACGGGGTGTGTGACAAGTACAACGTGCCGTCCGTCAGCTCCATCAGCCGGATCCTCAGGAATAAGATCGGGACTGTTTCTGAGCCGGGTCAACATGAGAGCAGCAAGCCGGCTCCGGCTCAGCTGCCCCCATACGGACACGTCTACCCCTACTCCCCCACCGGGACCAGGACCGGAACCGGACCCTCCGGTCACGTCGGTCTGCCGCGGAGCTGGCACAACATCCTGGGCATCCGAGCCTTCATGGACCCGGCAGGTAGGTGGCAAAACTTTAATAACACTTCAAAACTTCTGATTTTCACCTTCAAATGTCCAAAAGTTTTACTGAAAAGAAAAACGTTTCCCTCATTATTATAAACTATAGAAAAAGATAGAAAACTAAATTGATATATTTCATCTTTTGATGTCTTATGTGTCCATTATTTCAATCAAATTTCTTTCAAAATTCAGCCTTAACCTACATATTGGATAGTTTTTAAAACAAAGTGAGTTTGTAAAGTTGGAGCCACCGGTGGTTAAAAGGTTTTGGTGGTTTGCACAAATGTAAAAGGAAACAGAAGCACATTATTCTGTTTACAGACATGTTTCAGGTGAGTTTTTACATAAATGCCATAAAATAAATAATATTACAAGCTAATACGCAGTCTCAGAATGACTTCTCAGTCAAAATGATTGAGAAGATTATTTAAAATTGGGATGTAGCCAGAAGTTTGGAAATTTTTAAAAATAAAAATTTTTGGATCATTTTTAAATTATTTATTTCCATATTTTAATTTAGTAATTTGTCCAGTTTAAAGCATGCAGATTTAGTCTTCTCTTTAATCTTTTTTAGATTTAAGTCTTTCTCACAATGTCAGGAATAAAATTCTGGTAGAGAAATAGTGCATCATAGTAATTATTATTTATGTTATTGTAAAATAAGTCAAATTTAATCACGTCTAAAGAGAAATCACCATTTAAAAATACTCATCATGTGTAGGCTTTTAAGTGTCGAATGTAAAGTTTCCTAAAGTTGCTAAAACCTCTAAATTCCCAGAAAAACACAGAGAACGTGACCTAAAATTATAGAAACTGTATGTGGACATGTACTCATATTGAGGAGCATTGGGATAAACTGAATTTTTGAGTCCTTATATTAAAGACTCTTATCAAAGAAAACTGTTCAACATTTTTACTTTTGCTGTACAGGAAAATATACTGATCAGATCGATTGATAATACTCCACCAACAATTGTGGGATGATTCACGTTCATATCTGAGCTAATACCATTGAAATATCTGCAGATTGCAGTAAAACTGATGATTTTCTTTTTAAGACTCGTACCTCCCTCTTTAAACATACTGGTCAAAGACTTAAATATGTATTAAAAAGAATGACAGACTGCAATAATGACAACTGGCAAACTGACATTTTTGGGTTATAATGTGGGAATTTAGCCCCTTCGCCCCATATTTACATTTTTCTTCTCTCTCCAGATGATTATTTGTTGCATCACTGTCGGCTGTAACAGGACTGAGCATTTTCTTATATATGTATACTTTTCACAGCATATTTCTGAGTGTGCAGTCACCTCTTCCAGTATGTCATGAGCCATAAATACTAAGCACATCATATATCTTGGATCCAAGTCACATGTTTAGTTCTTGTGGCTGTTGTGTTCTGTTTGTTTTATAAGCATAATACAAACATTGTTCAAATATACATATACTTTATATGTAGCCTATTTACAGTATATAAGATATATATAAGGTAGCTAGGAGTTAATCTACTAAGTCAACATGATTACAAACTGATGTTACAGAAGATACAAAACATACCTTGTTTAAAAATCTACTATAACTACTATATTATGCAAAATAAGCCAATTTATAGGGTTACCATTCACAAATAAGCAGATGAACAGTCAGTTCACTACACTGAGTAAAAAAATGTTTTAAAAAACTATAAATCTTATTATTTCTTATTTAATTGATTTTATTTTTCCTCTTCGCTGTGTTTTTACAAGTTGTTTGAATGCACTTATGCCACTTTCAATTGCCTCTGGTCCCACATTTTTCAGAAGTCATGGTGTACTGCTGTTTTTGTTTTTTAGTCTTGTTCACATCTGAAGAGAGTCATTCATGTCATCTTTGATTCTTCTCTGATTTCACTCAAACTTTTTGGGTCTAAACTCGATCCAGAACTTCTTGTTCCTACTCGGGTGTCGATTCATTTTAACCCTGTAAACCCCTGATTGATCCATCGTCTCTAGCTTCATCTTTACATTGTTCAAACCTACAGAACTACAAAACCTACTATTAAGAATACAGAACTTACAACAAAGACCAAGAGAAAACAGGATATCCAGGACAGTATGTAAAATAAGCATGAAAGAAAGAGGAAATTATGCTTTTGCTCAAGGGTTGAGCTTATATGAGACAGTTTTTCCACATAGATACAGTTTTCATGGCCTTACAATTCTGATGAAGCTTCAGGGTATCCAGATAGATACTAAAGGTGCTATTGAATATATTGAAGTTTGTTTTTTGGTTAGAGATCTTGCTGGTGAGGATATATTTACCCAAAAATTAAAAAGCAGGTTAACAATGTATAAAATGTAGAAGTCTATGAAATCATCCACTTCAAACAGCACCAATTTATCTTTTTAAAGTCAACAGTTACAGTTCTCCTTTGAAGAAAATCCATTACAAGTCAGTCCAACAGATTTTTATTTACATTTTTTAGAAATGTAAATAATGTGTTTAAGTGACAATTTAGAATTTTCAAATTGATGTAATAATGCAGCCAGATGTGATGTGTTTGTTTATAATTTTGAAGCTGTCACTTTGTGTAAATCTCAAAATAGCATCTGTGTTGGTGCAAAAATACTCAAATTTAATCAAGTCTAAAGATAGTGGAACCATCTAGCCTATAAAAATTCTCACGGTGTTTAGTCTTTTAAGTGTTTAATATAAAGTTTCCAAATTCACAGAAAAACACTAAGAACGTGACTCCGGATACCTACAATATTCCTTTTCAAAAATATAAATGATATATACAACAGCTTCACTGGCAAATAGCATCAGTGTTGAAAGAAGCAACAGCTAACAGAATCCATCAACAACTTTAAGACTAAAAATAAGTTAAGTCAGTGAGTGAAAAGCTTTAAGGTGCGACTGACAAAAGTTTTGATTCTTTGTTAGCTGTTCAGGACTTTGGCAAAGTAACTGCTTCCATTAAGCTGATATGGAATAAATAAAACAAACTCAAAAAACATCTGTAAATAATCAAACTGTTATTCGCCCCGCAGAAAACCAGAGCCTGTTTTATAGCAAGGTATTTGTTTGACTTTTGTAAACAGAAGAGAGAAAATCTGACAAGGGGTGAGAGATTCATTCATTCATTCACTTTCTTTACTGCTTATTCTCTAGAGGGTCACAGCTGGAGCTGGAGTCCCCTTCACAGCTGACATTGGGCGAGAGGCGTTGTGCACTCTGGACAGGTCGCCAGTCAATCACAGGGCTGACATATAATATAGAGACAGACAACCATTCACACTCACATTCACATCTACGGCAATTTAGAGTCACCAATTAACCTAAGCTGCATGTTTTTGGTCTGTGGGAGGAAGCCGGAGCATCCGGAGAGAACCCATGCAGGCACGGGGAGAACATGCAAACTCCACACAGAAGGGCCCCAGCCGGCCGGTGGGTTCAAACCCAGAACCCTCTTGTTGTGAGGCAACAATGCTAACCGCCATGCCGCCCTTTTCATTATTTTTAATATTTATTTCTCCCCTTAAAAAACACTTTGTTGCACTTCTAACTGGGTTAAATTTAACTGAATATGAAGCAAACTGATCTTTTAAAGTGGACTAAAATTGCTCAGGAACTGCTGATATGAGTTTCCACACAGAGACAAAAATGTTAAAATATTTTTTAATTCAGTGTTAATATGTTTTATTTGCAGCTCTGTCTGGGTCTGATGGACATTCAGCCAAAGGGGAGGACTGGACCAGTATGACCAGTGTGAGCAGCAGACCGTTTCCCTCTGGAGTCAATGGAGTGGACAAAACCAACAACGAGCCAGACCTCAAATACCCACAACAGGTAAATAAAATAAACAATAAATCTTATAAAGTTGCTGGAATTCTTTACTAATTTGAGTTTCCAGTTTTGGAAAATACACACCTGCAGCTCAATATACTGTTTAACTGTGAACAACAGTTCAACAGCAATTAAGCTGTTGACCAATCATAGACAAGTATTTTCAGTGGCTGTGGGGGACATTTTTGGAAAGTGAAGACATTTTTGAAAAGTGGGGACGTTTTTTGAGGTGAGCACATTTTTGGAAAGTGAGGACTTTTTGGAGAGTGGGTTTAATTTTGGAAAGAAAGGACATTTTGAAAATTAGAACATTTTTTGGAAAATGACGACATTACTGTCTGTTTGTGGGTTAGGATTTTGGGGTTAATGTTAGAATAAGGTTAAAGTTAAGGTCTAAGATAGGGTGTAGGCTAAGAAATGTGTTTCGTCAACACCAGTACATGTGGTTATTTCTACAAAACTAAAGGCAGGAAAACCCTTGTCATTAAATGTATTCCTGTGTTTTTCTGTTAAGCAAGTGAGTTGCTTTAAAAAAAAAAAAAAAAACAAGCTGTCCTTGTTTACTCATGTTTCTTTATTTTTCTTTCTTTTCCTCAGTCTTCATCCAGTCTGTCTGGTTACGTCTCAGCTTGTGCGTATTCTCCACCAAACCAGTACGGTGTGTATGGAGGTCCAGCAGCCAACTACATGATCCCTGGACACCACTGGCAGCCTCAGTCCTCCAATCTGAATCCCAGTTTGACTCCCAGTCTGGTTCATCCCGGGCCTGCAGCACCACTGGAGGCTGCAGATTTCCATAATGCTACATCTTTCAAACTTTCACAGAGAGAAGGTGAGACTGATGAACACTCACACATACTTTTACAGAGTAAGATCTGATTTGTTTCCGGGAACTAATAGACCTTAAATGTTTGGATGAAAATTATCTTCTCTCTTATGGACACTGTTCATACAGACATTGTGGATGCAAATGGGGCGTTTATCCACAAATTTTCTGTTGACATTTACAGTTATATGTCAGCTCTTTTCGAGGATGGAAGCTGAAGGGGAAGTTGACTTTGTGGGTCGGCTGAAAATTATAAATCTAAAAAACTGTTTTCTAGAAAGCCGCAGTATTTCCATCCTGTGTTTTATGCTATAAAAACACATCTGAGGGGCTTTATTTTCTGCTAGACGCTGTGTTTTTGTGCTGAAGAACCACTAATGTGTGTGTTTTTCAGAGACAGGGTTGGTCCTGTTGAGATAAAAATGGTCCTAAATTACACAGCAGAAACAGCTCCTGGTTTTGATAGGAAAAATGTAGCTAGGACTTTGCAAAAGCATATACATACAGATGATATACTGCGCCATATCTGCTGTGTAAACTGTGTGTGTTTGGTAAAAATGAGCCTGAAACCAGGTGAGGTTCTGGTTGATTTGGTCATAGTTAATTAAAAGAAAAAAATGACATGTTTCCTTAAAACAATAGAAAATTAATTTGCATATACATGTTATTAATTTATCTTTAATGGTTTCTGATTGTTTAACTAAAGGGTTGTATCAAAGAATAACTCTAAATGATTAAGTTTAAGTTTTTTTTTATACTGAACAAAACTCATGCACACCTCTGACCTGCAGCTGCAATTTTAACTGGAAAAGTTGGAGGTAATGATCACAATTCTGATCTCCAACCAGCAGCTTCAAGCTTCATTGCAGCCGTTAAAAACAAACAGTAGACAGAAATCAACAGCCAACAAAACCAGTCCTTTAAACAGCTCAACAAACATCATGTCATCTCCCCTCTCCCCCTCCCTCTTTCTCTCTCAACCGAACCAGTCAAGGCAGATGGCCGCCCACCTAGAGCCCGGGTCTGCTCGAGGTTTGTTTCTGTTAAAGGGGAGTTTTTCCTTGCCGCTGTCGCCAAGTGTTTGCTCATGGGGGAATGTTGGGTCTCTGTAAATTAAAGAGTACAGACTAGACCTGCTCTATGTGAAAAGTGCCCTGAGATAACTTCTGTTGTGATTTGGCGCTAAATAAATAAAATTGACTTGACTTGACATGTGACAAAGCTACTTCACTCCAAAGGGTCAAATTCCATAAAAGCTACAGGAACCACTGTAGAGAGTGTTTTTATATCTCTATATGGACTTACCATGTGTGTGGCAGTGAGTTTGTAATAAACTAATCACACATTGTTTGTTTCTTTTTAAAAATCCTTATAATATCACCACAAAACATACATTTTGTACTTCAATGCTAATTTAAAGTCCAACTGAAATTATATTGCAAGTGGTTTTTTTTTTCTGCTACAGCATACACATCTGCTCTGTAAATCACTTGCCTTCAACTTTAAATTTATGCTCCCTGAGGGGAAATTTGTCTTGCAGCCATGTAAAACATAGAACACACAGAGATTTAAGCACACAGAAAAGGTACATAAAACATACATAAAACAATAAAAAAAAATAATACATGAAACGTGTGTACATCAAGTGACAACATAAAACCAAGTGTGTTTAGCCGATACCAAAAGGGAGGAATTTATATTTTTCATTGGCCTCTCCTATCCTCCTTATCCACTTACGTTGCTGGAGTCCTTATTTCAATACAGAAAATCAAATCTTGCATGAAGCACTAATGTGTCGTTCTATCACAGGCAGAGCAGACGGTCACACTGAGCCTGATAGCATCCTGCTACACAACACAAAAGCCACAGACTCTTAAAAACAACCCACATTAGTTTTCCTGCTAAAGTCTCCTTCTTATCTAACTTACAAACACAAACACACATCTTGTCCTGCACCTTAGCTTGTTGAACAAGCCACCAAACAAACATTCACCAGGGAAAAGTGCACCGCTAATGTCAGTTAGCAAGGTAGATAGGTAATTATCTGCTCAGCTGCAGCACATTAAACAGCATGTAAACATACCTGCAAATGTCACTGCATACCCATTAGATGCTGGTTTGGTACTTACTCTTCCATACCACTACTAACAACATATTGTCTGCCCATGATATGTAGGCTAGAGTGCAAGTTTATTTAAAAAACAAAAACACTGCAAAACGTTTTTAGTTGGACATTAAATGAACTGCTACATATCATCCATGAGATCAAACCATCTTTCAAATCTTTCAAAACTGCATTAATTGATTTTTTTTGGCGCACTGAGGAAGCGCAACAAGCTGTGAAAACAAAGCTATGTCATAACCTTATGAGGTTGTTATGGTGAACATGCTAGCAAACAGTTGCTTATTTCCACATCCAGCAGTTATCATTCATTTTGAGTCGTGTTTCTGTCCACCTGGTGAACGAAAGTCCAATATTCACTCTCTTTTAGCTCTGGTTTAATCTCCACCAACTCCTGAGAAAAAATATCTGACTGTTTAGCTGCAAAATGTGGCATTTTTGTCACCAGCTACTCACTAAGGCTGTGTTCAGACTGATAACGGCAGTACATGAAAAACGCAGCCCTTCCATTCATTTGAATGGGGGCAGTGCATTCACACAGCGGGGGTGCCACAAAAAGCTGTTGTAATTTTCAGTGTAGGACTGTTAATATGTCACCATATAGATTCCCAATATGTGGCAGTTTATCCAAATAATGCCTGTTTGGAAAAATGCTCCGATGTTTTTGATAACCATAGAGTATGCGCACCAGAGACTTCTGCCAGTCAAGCTGGCTAACTTCTGGTTAGCCCTCCGCTAACTTGAATGGGGATAAAATAATTTAACTGTGTGGCTCTTCTAGACTTTCCAAATATTATTGGACTGAATGGATCAAATTCTGATAGTAAAACGAGTCATTTCGCAGGGGTTGTGTGACACTCAAAATAATTTATCCACTGTTTTACAGCCCCAACAGCAGGGACAGGGTGGGCTACTGTGGAGTCTATGACGTAAGCACGTGTCAACAGTGTTTGTGTAATTACTCTCACTGCCAGAAGGGGGAGACAAAAGAACCGCACTGCAGGTTTAAATACAGTTAATAAATATATATATATATATATATATATATATATTGGGGGCATTTTATGCCTTTTATTAGATGGTGACAGTTGATAGATGTCAGGAAACAAGGGTAGAGAGAGAAGGGGTAAGACATGCAACAAATGTCCCCTGCCGGAATCGAACTGCAGACATTGTGGACACGTGGCAGATACTGGTCTTTGCCATTAGGCTACTGGGACATGCCTGGTTATGCACTATTTATTTGTAGCCATTAAGTCCTGTCATGAAATGATACTGACACGCCATGATAAATGATTTTTTTTTTTTTGGTTTGTTTTTTCTGCAGAGGACAGGAAAAGTCAAAGTCTCCTGAACAAACACCATCATGCAGCTCACAGATTGTCTACGGCCTCGTGATGATACCGAGGAGCCACAGATGACGTGATGTGATGCTGAAAGACTATCAGGTTTTATTTCTGAGGAGAGTCGAGACAAAGTGACTTTTACTGCTCCAAACTGGAGCTGAAGACCTGAGGGAAACTCAGTTTCAATCTGCTATGATCTGCCCCTTCCAGGACTTCATTTAGTGATTTACAACGTTTTGCAGAATGAGCAGCACGCAGAGAAGAGGTGAAGGAAAAATATACCAAATACATCCAGAATTTGTAATTTTTTCCCTTTAAAAACAAAACTGACTGTTTTTTCACCCTGAACTTGTGTTTCAACAAACTCCAACTATTTCTACATTTTTATCATGAAAGGGAACATATCAGTTGCATTGGAAGTGTATCATCTTGTAAAATATACTGGCAAAGCTGTAAGTATATTTTTCTATAAATGTGCTTAATAAAGACATGCAATAGAAAATGTTTCTCAGTGGTAATGACGGCATTAAGAGCAAAGGTTTTCCAGATGTCAGAGCAGAGTAGAGTAGCACAACAGATGGTCAAATATAGTAATAATGATAATAATAAAGATGCATTTTGTAACATAAACGTCAGCTGTTAAACATCCAGAGTTTTTAGAGGATTGTGTATGTACATATATTTATCATACACAGATGTTACAGGTCACATATTTATATTTGGTGTCCAACAAATCACACTGTCTTCATTAGTACATTTAAACATCAAACAATAGATAAAAGATTAAAAAAAACAAAACAACAACAAATAAAACAGCTCTCCAGAGCTCAAAAAAGTGCCCACCAGCACCTTTAAACCTCACTAATAAACATTCATCATTTCATCTTGTTTGTTAAATCTGTACACAAACAGAAATATACAAACAATCATTTGTGATTATGTGTATTTATGTGTTATTTGAGCATTGAACATAATTCCTGACAGAATTGTCTGATATCAGTGTTCTTTCTGGCAACAGGTTTGACCTATAACCTATAATAACCTATAATAATCAGTTTTGCTAGCCTGCTGTTCAGAATTAAGCTAACGCAAGTTAATGTCAACAGCCATATTAATGTAATAGGTTCATGCAAATTAAACTACCTCAAACATAGTAAATTGTATGGATAATAGTGACATACAACTCAATACTTGATCATGGATATTTTATTTTTCTTGGGTTATCAGCTGATTGTAGTATCAGCTGGTCAAAGTAATACCCAACAAAAAATCTAATTGTTCAAATTTATTGTAACCAAATTGTAATCAATCCCATACAAAAAAAAGCATGAGAAAATTATATTTTCATATGTGATATGTAATATTTCCCATGGGATTATATTTCACATGTGAAAATGTCCTAAAACCACATGTGCCTATAACAACTTTTTTTTCCCACATTAAATGATTTTAACGTATTATTACAAATGAATGTGATAAATTCACACTTTTTCACAGTTTTTTGTTTGTTTGTATGTGTAACTACAAAGATTCTCGACAGATATTCGTGTTACAACAGAAATTCAGTGAGTCCGTCTGAGATCCTAGACCTGGAAAACCAATTTAAATTTCAGACTCATTGGCTGTTGCCTGTGCAGGTCAGGAGAAGCTTCCTGCAGGTTAAAAAAAAAAGGTGTAAGATGATCCATCAGCAAACAGCTCAAAGCAAACAGAGGCCGTCCATTAATACCTGAACAATCTGAGACGAGCTGAAAGAGAGACGGACAGAGCAAACATTGGGTCATTGTTTAAAACTGTCCCTTTAGGAAGTGTTTGAGTCACTTAGGAAGCAAGTTAAGACCTCATTCTCTTTTCTATTATCTGCTTTGTATTGCTTAGTGATTCAGCAGCTTGCTGTCTGACAGACGTCCACCTGTAGTCACATAATGTAGAACATGTCCTGATAGTCTCACTGGATTAACCTTCAATTCGAAGTCACCTCTGACTCACTGCTCTTTCTTTCCCGGAGAAACATCAGAGAGCATAAATAATGAGGTGATGCGGTTGACTGAAGATCACAAGATTATCACCAGTGGCGTTTGTCACATATCTTACAAACTTCAAACACTGAGAGTCTGTATAGAGTCAGAGAGGGTTACAGGTATGCTGTGAGGATAAGATCTGCATCCGTGTGTTTTGCTATTTCTGTGAGAACCATTTGAGGGACAGTTCATTTTGTCTATTTAGCAAACAGCATTAGATTGGTTAGGGTTTGTTATTTAAGCCAAACATCTCCTGTGAAAGATGCACTAACCTCTAGTGAGGCGATTAGTGAGGCGAAACTGCTAACAATCCAGCACTTGGCTAACACAAAAATAACACAGGGCTAAATTACTGGCCATCCAACTTCAGCTAACAGGCAACTAAACCAGTAATAACAGTATGGTAAACTCTTGGTTGTCCAGCACGACAGGAGGCTAACATAATGCTAGCAGGATAAAGCTATCAGTAATCATTCATTCAATCAATCAGTTTTATTTGTCACATGTCAATCATATGACATACAATCACATTTATGGACCAATTTATTTCTTTTTCCACTGTGAAAACTAGTCACCACTGGAATCGATTGTAACTAACAAAAGTAAAAACACTACTAAGTAAGTTTTAAAAAGTGAGTGTTCACTCAAAAGATAGATTTAGGGTGGATCACTTACAGGAATAAAGTCAGCGGAAGATCTTAAATAGACGTGTACGTGATTTGTGTGCCTCAGTATGACATATCATTCATGATCACCGACATCATGTCTATATCTATTAATTACAGTTGAATCCTGTATTGTTAACACCTGACACAGATCCGTGACTAAACACTGTGTGGTTCTGTCTGACGCCTGGCTGCAGTCTTTGCCAGTGTACCATAACCGCGCACAAAACCCGTCCCTGGCTAATTACTGCACAACAACAACTGTCGTGTTGCAACCCATTGAGCATCAGGTATCAATTATGACAGCTTAACTTGTCAGACAGAGACTTTGCTTTTCTCAATGCATAGAAGATGCCTTTGTCTCACAAACAAGAGCACTGCACCATGGTTGTGCTCTGTGGAAACTTTGACTTGTTGTAGATGCCATTAACACTACAGGGTTTCTACTTTTTAAAATAATTTTAAAGGACATTTTTAACGGTCTAGACACTGATACGTTTTATAGTTAAAGCTCTCATTTTTGTGGGCATTCAGAGTATTACAAATAGAGATGGGAAGGTCTATGAGGCTTTTTTCCTATCTTTATCCAAGAGCGTGGTCTCTCAAGTTGAGAGCATGATTTATTGATTTCATGTTCAGATTTTGTAATTCTTTCCCTCAAACCCTGCCCTCAAACTCAAATAGCCCCTGCTCGCACTTAGATTTGCTCTGCTTCTTCTAAACTGTATGCTTGCACTAAGATATATTGTTGCTTGAACAGATTTCCTGCCCTCCAGCCTCAGCCCTTCTCCTCGCACTCAGGCTGCTTGTAAAACGTCTGCTCTCAGATTTCTGCTCTGCTCTCTGATTATTTGTGCAACAACCCCGTCAAAATTTCCCAACCAATAGAAGGCCAGGTGTAGTGTTGACCAATGAAATGATCCCTGCCGCCTTGCGGGCACGTTCGCTTTACTTCTTAGAGCATCCCGTACGGGCGGTTACCCTTTTAACCGGGTTCATCCACTCCCGCCCTCCAGGGCTTTATTAAATGTACTTCCCTTGCATTCTTTACGGCTTTTGGAATAAAAGGACATTTAATATATACACTCACCGGCCACTTCATTAGGAACACCTGTGCAATCTAATGCAATCCAATACAACAACTTAAAAATGAAAGGTAATTTTGATTACAGTACCTCGTTTCTGTTTTATTACCGTCACAGTGGAGAGCAACAGAATGAAGATGGCGTGACAAAGTTTAAAGGGCCAGAAAGACTCAGCAAGACGTGCATTAACAGACACAATGTTCATTTGATAACGGCCACGTTCTTACTCTGTACAAAAACACGAACACAACTTGCCTACAGAATCAGATTAGAGATGGTTCCCACAGATCTCATCTCGATATCTGAAAAAACCCAGCGCCTTTTGCCATCTGATAGCATCTCTAATGAATAGCTGCTTGTACAGCAGGGCGCTGATAGACAGACGCAACAAAGGTGAGAGGGAGGAGAGAGCCAGTTCACATTGTATGGGCAATCACAAATACCATCTTAACTATCTGAATGTCTTCCACAGTGCCACACACCCTGTCAGCCATTCCATCTTTAACCACAAACACTCCCACAACATAGTTTACCGCTACCACCCAGGTTTTGCCCGATAACACTTTCCTTGTGTCAAACTCATCTTTGTGTTTTTTTGTGTTGCTGATGGCGGCTGATGATAGTGCAACTTGAGATCTCCATCAGAGGTTTGTCATGAAATTTCATTAAGTGAGCATGATGGTTTTAGAATGAAAATAATCAGATCCATGCACAGAAAGTGAGAAAAATATTTTTCTGTAGCAGGTAGGTAAAGACTGTTGTGACATGTAAATCGAGAAATTACTTTCATCTAGTTTTGTCCCACAAGCTTCTTCATGTTAGTGTATTTTCATCCATCAGTCTTTCCGAAATTATTAAACATACTTGTGTTTTACTGCTCATATTCCTGTCCAAGATAAATGTTATGTTGCACGCTTCATCATTTAAGATAAAACAATAACTATTTTGTTAGAATTCAACAACTACAGCTCCTGTGAGGCTTTGACGGCATACCAGATACCTGCATACAGGGCGACAAGTCAAGGCATCAGTATGCTTCAAACTAATGCTTGTCGGCTCGTCGAAGAGTGTTTGAAAACTGAACTGAAATTCTAAAGATCAAACGACTAATCGATTAATTAAGAAAGTAATCAACAGTTTAATAATAGTTAGTTGCATTCCTAATCTTGAAACTGTCAAACTGGTTATATGTTGAAAATATACTCATCAAATGCCATTAAAATTAAGTTATAATCTACAAAACTACAACTTTTGAATTAAATTTTGTCCAGTTTTAAAAAGATGCCTATACATGTTTTTTAGGCTGTGCTACACCTTTTGGTGTATGTGTTGGGTAGGAATGAATGGGTGCCATATCTAGTTCCCATAATACATCCATCATGTGTACATGCACAATTAATAAAATGTATGTTTGGATGTTTACAAAGGACAGATTGGATAATAGTTTTGAGAATGCAATGAAATGGACATCACAGAAAACTGTCACTTTTAGGAAAACTGAATCTTACATGGTGACCTCAACCTGCTCTAGAAAGTGCAAACACACAATCAGTAATCTTTTCAGTAATACCACATCCTCTCTCCCATTAAATCAAACAGATTTTCTCACCTTGACTAATACTGAATTTGTTTATTTTAAGGATGTAAAGATGCCATTTCATTGTGCCTTTGTATTCTCGCCTATATACAGTTTTGTTAAATCAGGTGCTTGTTACAACCTGTCTGAGCTTATACTGGTGCCTTTTTGTTGTAGATGTGAACCAACCAAAGACATCCACAGATCTCAGCAGTGAGCAATTGGTGAGTAAAATATTCTCATAACAGACAGTAATTATATACAAAACTATTAAAATAAGACCCAGGATGTTCCTTCAAGATGAACGTGGACCGCCTATCATCAGATCTTTTACCTGTGCTGTTGATCTGTTAATCCCCCCTTTAGATCCAGGGGAGGGTCTGGGCTTAGACACAGAAGCAGAAACTCTCACAATATTTGACCTGAGCATTAACATCGAAAGGCTTTTAAAATAGTTGAGCAGAGGAGAGGAGAAGGGGGAGTTGATTCCTCCGGCTAAGTGAAGGTCTCAGGTTTCACGGAGGTGAAAATGGAGGTGACAGACCTTTTCTCTCCAGCTCTGAAGGTATCACGCTGCTGACATGTTATAAACTGTGACTTGTGGCCCTTCAAGCCTTCAGTATTTCACCTCATCATGTAGTTATCAGATATATAAAAATTATAATGAATTATAATGGCCTTTCGTAAAAAAGGCCATTTCTATTCGTTGTCTCAGACTTTCAGTTGTTTCAACACAAGCAAAGACTTGAACATTTTTTTCACCTGCACATCTTTAAAGGCCCAGTGAAGCGTGCTGAGCTGCCGCTGTGCTCTGCTTCTCATCAGGCATGTTGCATCTGGTCAGGATACCATGACAAAGAGTGAAAGTAACTAATTCTATTTACTCCTATATGTACACTTACTTAAAGTCTGTGGGCTTACTTTACATATTTACTCATTTTAGTATTTTTATTTAAGTTTTTTTTTTAAGCAGGGCACCTCAATACAGTTGAAATCACAAACATTTGGGTTTCACATTATTTGGGTTCAATATTGCTGTTATATACTGATCAGTATATCTTAACAAGGTTAAATAATATGGTAATCTGGGACATTCTTATACACAACTCTATAATTCATGTGTGTGTCCTGTGCTTCTGGTGTTTGGGATTTCCGTGAACATACAAGTTGCAACACTGTGCATCACTATTCAGTCTTTTTTGGGAGTCCATAAATGTACTTCAGCTTCGGCCATTAGTGGAGATATGGGATGGGAATCTCCAAACATCAGACATAAATGTCAAATGCTTCAGCTTTGGAAACGATTTGTGAAGATGTCTGATCAGAGACTCACTAAAAAGATATTTAATTGGGGCATTTTGCACGTTCATCCCTGAGCTAATGAGTTGAAATCCTTATTTTATTTGAACAATTTGTCATTCATCTTCCAGAACAGGTTACTTTGTGGTACTTTTTTTTTTGGACTTTTTAGTAAAATGTCCACCTTTTATGTTGATTTCTTTGGGCTGGATGATCATAAAAAACTTCTTCTTCAGGAAGGGAACCTTTTTTGTAGCAGATTTTATTTGCAAAGCTTGGGAGAGAAAGCAGCATATTTTTTTAAGACCGAGCTGTATAATAATCTGTAATTTTGTAATTAAATGAAATGTTTGACCACTGCAACTGTACTTTTGGTGTCTTGTAAACCCATGAGGGTTGGACACTTTGCGTGCATGACATGAAAATAAAAGAAAATCACATTCACATTGAATGGCTGTAGCTGAAAAACTGACCGCCAAAGATAGTATCAAAAATGAAGTTTAATGCAAATGTTGTCAAACCCCACTTACTTCTTTCCATTCCATCATTCCGGTCTTCCTCTACTACAGTATGTTCTGTTGTCTGTGCAGAGAAAAGTCTTTTTTTTTTTTTTTTTTTAAAAGAGTACAGTAAGCTGTCAGGTGGCTGCTGACAGATCTGTGGTCAGTTTGTGGTGGACTACAGATGTCGAGCTTCCTCCTGTCTCCGCAGGACTGAAGGGACTGTTTGTATAAACCATGAGATGAAACTACACTTATCAGAATGAGGGTCCATTGAAAACCTGCAGGAACTCAACACTTGGGTGGTGCAGAGAGAGAAAGCCAGAGTGCCACAAAACAAGCTGAAGAAGCAGCAGCCCAGGGAGATTAAAGATGATATCAGTTATTGATGCAGGCAGAGATTTGAGCTGTAGCGTACAGATAATGTGGGCAGAGATATCCTGGCATCCTTAACAGTATTTCTGACACTTAATTCTCCATTCAAATCTTATTTAAATTGACCTTGTTACATGGGGGCGGAGCAGATAATTCCAAGTGCAGACACACAGAGGTACAGAAACAGGGACATGGTAGGACAAGGTTTTTAGGGCTGAGGCTTGGGGCTAGTAGCTGGGAACCAGGAGTTGAGGCAGGCTGTGGCAAGGGGAGCAAGTTTGGAGCAGAATCCATGGAAGCTGGGTAGAGCAGGGGTCCAGGACAGGGAAACAGGGCTGACAAGCTGAGGGACAGGAGAGAGGGACCAGAGACAGAGCAGCCAGGACTGAAGGGAACAGGAGATAGCGTGAGGCTAGGGAAAACAGGCAATGACAAGATAACAGATCAATGTAGGCAAAAATGGCTTGAAGCATAGACTGACTGATGCAGAGGCTACGATCCAGCAGGGCTGAGTATAAGTCTTGATTATGGAACAGGTCGCAGCTGTTGTGGCTCTGCTCTGACTCCAGCACACCTGTCTCCACTCACACAAAGGGAGAGAAAGGGAGAAGTGGAGGTATCGTACTAACAGGTAGGGAGACAGAACTGAGGCAGGAATCGTGACAGACCTATTCAACAAGGAAGTACTGCAGTTCAAAACTTTGGTGTAGTTTAAAAGTTTGAGGTCAATAGGTAGCTTTAAAACATTTTACCAGCATTTGAAAAGAAATTTCTCAACTTGTTTGTACAGATGTGGGACATTATTTCGACAGTGTGTAGAGAGGCTCATGGGGCTGATCATTCAGCAGCAATACTGTAAACTTAATGATTCGTGTAGAGAGAGTTTCTTCTACCTCCGATGTTTGTTGCTCTGGAAGACGTTTCTTCTCTCAATCAATCAATCAGACTTTATTTGTATAGCACCTTTCATACAAGTACAATGTAACACAAAGTGCTTTACACAATAAAAACAATACCCTCACCCCCATCCACGCACACAAAACAATAAATGACTATGTTATAAATAAATGACTCAAAAGAAACAGAAACTGAGGGGAAAAAATGTTCAACCTCCAACATCATAACACTATATGAATAACAAAAAAACTGAAAAAGCATAATATGTCCCCTTTAACAGGAAAACCGCTGAGCACAAATCTGCTCACTGACTGTTTCTCAGTTTCTTATGATGAAGCTATTGGCCAAAAATCCAAAATGTGAAGACACCAGGAGACACCTCAACCTTTCACCCACATCTCCACTCACACATCTCATGTCTAGACCACACAGGCAAGGGCATAACCATGGTATAGACATGGGGGGGGGGTCCACATGAGAGCCCTCATATATTATATATTACTATAGATATGAGGGTGAATGATAACACAGCTTCCCAGACCAACAGAGCAAAAATCAGCTGATTTGTGATCATTAGTGAAGAATGCAAATAGTGAAAACAAAAAAATGGGCGTAATAAACACTACGTATACACACTGATTGACAGGTGATCTCTGGAGATGAAGAGCAGAAACAACTGAGCAACAGAGACAAAACAAAACAGATTAACAACTGAAATAGTCATTTTAAAAAGTAATAAAACATTTACAAACCTGTAAAAAGTAAATAAAAGGTAAATTGCAGGTCTTTGTCCTCTGGTAGTTGGTAGTTAGTCTGCCATTGGCCACAGTTGGCAGGAACCCTCCGTGTGACCTCTGCTGGTGTCCGTGATGCCGACCTGACCTCCCAGAGGTCAGCAGGGGAAGAAAACAGATGTCACAGGCCTTCTTTATGAGTTTCTTCATGTGCCGAGTCCCTCAGCTCCCGTTTAACATCAGCTGTTTGTTTTCGGAAGCTTTTTCAGAGCCGTTAAGACGTCAGCTGTGGAGAACTGGTGTGTTTGGGAGAGAAGTACAACATCCACAATATCTCAGTAAATCTGACCAAGACACTGAAAGTGATGAAAAGCCTCATCATCAGTCTGCTGTGTTAAAGTCTGACATTTTGTTGACTCTGTTGCTCTCTAACATCGCTTGACTTCCTCCTTTGCCTCCGACATGAGTCATAATTTCTACGGTCACTAGAGGGCTTCTGTTGAAGGTAAACATGTCTGTTTTGAGACATTTGCTGTTTTACTGACATTTTTTTTCTTGGGAGGACACTCGGTGACATAGCTGCCCCTGTACTCAGCGAAAGATTTCAGATCAACTTTACAAACTGTAAATGCTGTTTTCATTAGTTAAATAACATCAGCTAATAGTCCACAGAAGATATGAGTTGTTTACACGTTTTGTAAAAGTAGGTTACCGTGACTAGTAATTAATGCAAGTTGAAATAAACTTGCACTATCTTACATATTTATATTTACTATGTAGACCTGCGCAAACTTTGTATTAAACATGTTTAAGAAATGACATTATCTGCCTAAATGTCTGATGTCACTTACCTATATTTCTGTTCCGATTAGAGCTGCAACGATAAGTCTCACGATTAGTCAATCAACAGAAATTTTATCACTTTATTAATTCGGGCAGTAGACAGCTCAAGAAACACAATGTCATGACAATATGCCAGCCATTTCCTGGTACTAAGTGATGCGGCAGCCATCTTTGGACTTAAATTTTTTTGGCACCTGTAAGACCTCATAGCAACAACTTGCACTGTCTTTCATTTCATCCTAACTGTGAATCATCACTGAGGACTTGGATTGTGTATTATGGCCTTACCTATCAATTTTGACAGAACTTTGGATACCTGGCCCCAAAAGTCTCGTGAAACCTGGTGACAGGCGTATAATAAACTCTGTGACACAACTTTAAAAGGATAAGTTGGTGGTTGGGATTCTTAGAGGCGCACAAGGTATTTTTCCACACGTTGTCCCAAGATATGTCTTCATCCTGTGTCAAAGTCTCTCTTCCATGCTCTGAGCATTGACAGGTCCTTCTGTGGTCCAGATAGTTTGGAGTATATTGTTGATACAAATCCGATGGTGGGGACAAAGTTTATCCAGTCCATGAAAAGGTCCATGAAAGGCAGACCATATGATTTAAGCACTGACCTTACTTATAAGTAGAAAAAAAAAGATGAACCAGACAAGCCAAAGAGGTGGCACAATTCCTGAAAACTGAGCATACCTTTGTCACTGTATAAATCACCAATCATATTGATACCTTTTGAGGCCCATGGTTTGAACTCCAGTGGCCTATTTGCAATTTGCGGAATCGTCATACTTAGAAAGTTAATGCGAGGCAGAACATTCATTTTTATTGCAGATATACAAGTCAGTAAAGAAGCAGGGAGCTTGGTCCAACAAAAAAAAAAAAAAGTCATAATTGCCCTTCACTATGCTCTGGAAAGATGTGTGTATCTGGATTCCTATGTAATTTTTGGTAATATGGGAATTGGGCTTGATATTTTCATTTCTTCTTCTTGTTTCATTTAACATCATCAGAGCAGATTTCATCTAATTAATCTTGTACCCTGACTGCTGTTTGAAGTCCTTTTTCACCATTTTCTGATACTTTAAAGACCAAGCGACGAGAAAATAATCGACAGATTTAATGAAAATAATCTTTAGTTGCAGCCCTAGCTCCAACCTTCAGTGTTACATAATCCATGCAGGTGAGCATTTTTACTAGGAGATAAATCAAAGTTGAAATTATCAAAGCTGGTGGTTATAACATTAACCTACAGTATTCTATACTGTAAGAAACTTAAGAAACTTTTACATTTACAAAATATACATTTCAAAACTTATCACAATATGAATCCTCAGAAACTTTTGTAAGCTTTGAGGTACTCCTGTGCTGCTGACAGTACAGTAAATCTCCCTCTCAGGTGATCACTATTGTATTTTGACCACAATGAGAAAACCTCTCCTGTTCTCCTCTGCCTCTCCTCTGAAAATATTGTCACCTTGATCTAAAGTCTGGAAAAACAATAAAAATTCCTCACCTGCAGCAAAGCGGTACAGTGGCACTCATTAGCAGAAATAAAACAGATTCACGTGAGGCTGACTGTCGCTTTAACATACAACTCTTTGTTCTCTACTACGTTAACATTATTTCTGCTGATAGAAAACTGCCTTTAGTCACCTTTAACAAGTGGAAATTGTGCTTGTTTAAGGAATATCCTGGTGGTGAAGTGTCTTTATGGCTTTACAGGGTTAGATATTATACTAAGTTATACTATACTATTATGTCTGTCATTTTATTAAATTACTCCTGGAAAGACTCCTGACTGCTACGAATAACTGCAACTAGAATGTATTCAAGAAAATGGACAGATTCTATACAATACTAAGATATTTTACTTAAGTAAAAGTAGCAATGCCACAGTCTAAATATACTCAATTGCAAGTAAAAGTCTTGCATTCAAAATACTTACTTTAGTAAAAGTACATAGTAAAAATACTAAAAGTACATAAGTATTGGCAGCAAAATCTACGTAAAGTAACTACTCATTTTGCAAAATGGCCCCAATTAGAGTGTTATACTCATTAATTGATGTGTACATGTAAGCATCATTTTAATGTTGTCAAGTAAAAGCTAATTTTAGCAACATATACTGTTTTTTTAGTCTAATCTATAACAATGCATATTTTATAAACTGATCATATATTTTACGTATAAAATATTGATCTGACAAGTAACTAATATCTATAGCTGTGATATAAACGTAGTGGAGTAGAAGTACAAGTTAGCATAAAAGGGAAATATTGAAGTTAAGTACAATTACCTCAAAACTGTACTTAAATACAGTACTTAAAGTCTTGGTAAAAGTACTTAGTTTCATTCCATCACTGCAATAAACTGATTAACATTTTTTAACACGTTTTGAAGGTCAAAGGCTATGATTTGAATTGACATTAAATCATACATAAAAGTTTAGTCTCAGTTTTTAAAAAATAAATATAATTTGATCATAATATAACAATAATAATAATAATATATGTGATCATTTCGCCTACATTATATCTTAGTTTGAACCTGTTTACGACCAGCGTCCGGGTAAACCTGACCCCTCGAGGCTCCGTAGAGTGGAGAGCTGCAGTAAAAAGCAGCAGTAAAACTTTTGGTTCGACATTAAAAGAGCCGACTGATCAACAGCAGATGATGATGGTGACACTCTGATCCGACGTTGCATGTCACTGGTTTTAAAAAGGCGAGTGAAGCCCAGAAATACGGCGCCGTTGATCTCATAAATCAGCAGGACAGTAACTAAACACTGGACCCAGGGTTTGATGTAATGGCCGTCTAATGTAATGTTTGTGCTGTAACCAGGAGGGAAACGTACAGAAAAACGGTCCCGCAACAAGAATCATGAAGCGTTCAAAGTTGTGGTGCAGTACATCAACCAAAACATCAAGAGCCAAGCGTTGGCGGGTTTTCTAACAAAACAGGACGTTTAAAAAAATCATGCTGTGTTCAGGTGATGCTGGACGACCATCAATATCAGGCTACAACATGGAAAGAAACATTCACGTCACAATCCGTGTCGAATGTGGGCTTTACATTCTAGCTCTCAAATCTTCCATCAATTTGCAAGTCAACTAGGGCTGAAAAATCTAATTCCTCACATTGTGAATGTCATTCTCAGTCAAGTTTACCCATCACAAATTTTTCACTATATTTTCTGAATCCTAAATAAGTAAACTGAAAGAAGCTACGACAAGTGATGATATCTCAGCAGATTTCAACCAATCAGCCAGCCTATAAGTCTAGTCCAGAAGGTATAAAGGAATACGTCAACGTTTTGGGAAAGTCACTCTTTCCCTTCCTTGGCGAGAGTTAGACCACTCTTAGACTCGTACGGTAAATATGAAATTAACCAAACTGAAGTGTAAAATCATCAGTTTGAGGTTTTACAGAGGATTATGTGCTGGACTTTTTCTTAGCAGGTGAAGACACCTCAAAAAGTTAAAACGTTAGCATCTGAATATCGCCTTTTTTTGTACCTCGGCTTCTAGCATAACGGAGCTCTGGTCTGTCATGGCACATCACTAAAGAATGAGTCAGTTATATTTTCCTAGATTATTACAGTGACTCATCTTGAACGTTAAGTTGCAGATGTAAAACTTAACGTACAATGAAAGGATCCCTCAAAACCTTTCACAAAACTTTAAATCCCCTTCTAGACTTTCTTAATAGCCTTACTATCACCCCCGAGATGGATGATATTGTTTGACTAGAGCATACTGAAGTGAGAGAGAAACCTTTATAACTCACAGATTCTCAACCCACTATTGGTTCTGCAACTTAAACAACTTGAAAGCCTCCACAGCCACATGCTCCATCTTCTGTGTTTAAAATGTGTAGACAAAGAAAAGGAGACGTAGTTTAACAAGCAGCCAGCCTACAGGTTTGAGATATTTACTGTCCATCAACAGCGAACTTAACGTTAGCCGCAGTGACGACATGAAGGCCCGTCCTCTCAGTGAAGCTGCGTTGTTCTCACGGCCTCCAACACTGAACTAAACCAGCTGGTAAAGTTAGCAAGCCCACACCAAGTTAGCACATCGGACCAGTGAACGCACAGACACCAAAATCAACTAGTGCATTTTGATTTAAGGGCCAGTGTGTAAGATTTAGTGGCATCTAGTGGTGAGGTTGCAGATTGCAACCAAGTGAATACCCCTCCCCCTTCCAAGAGTGTGGCTGCGAAGCTCACGAAAAAATGTGAAAGGCCCTCTCTAGAGCCAGTGTTTGGTTTGTCTGTTCTGGGCTACTGTAGAAACATGGCCGTGCAAACATGGCGGGCTCCGTGGAAGACGACCCGCTCTGTGTGTAGATATAAAAGGCTCATTCTAAGGTAACACAATGCTTCTTATTTTCAGGTGATTATACACTAATTAAAACATACTTATGAATATTATATTCCATTTCTGCAAATATTTCTGCCACTGGATCCCCCTAAATCTTACACACTGGTGCTTTAAACACCTTTATTGTCTCCAGATTGTTTCTGCTGCTGTCATGATACAACATACTTAGGATTTTTCTTTAAATACTGTAAAAATAATACAGCAATAAAAATAATATAGCATCAACACAATTATCTCTGTAAGTAAAGTAAAACTAGATTTTGTTATGAGTGACTAGATTCTATTATAAGTTATCAGCTTTATGTAGCCTACAGCCTAATATTTTGGGAGGATAATGAAGCATAATTGCTTTTCTTCTACTCAATACCCACACATCCTGTGAGACAACACAAAACACACAAAAAAACACTCTAACTTTCCAGCACTAATATCAAGTATCCATCAAACCACTGCTAAGACAGCAAACAAGTCGACCCCAAAACAGTTGAAGAAATAGAGCATTACTCGGATTAGTAACAGTAATGTAATTGCTGATTGTGGGTTTTTTGACGATGAGTGTATCATACTGTAAAAACAACTAATCCAGGAATGGGCATGGACCACCCACCCTGCCGGTGTGGAAACAGGATCCACAGAGGGCAGTTAGTGTTTCCACAGGTCAGTCATGTCCAGCTTGTTAAATCTGTGAACCAGGAGGAGGACGGTGTGTGTGCACTCGAACTGTATGGTTAACAGACTGTACAGGAGAGAAAAAAGGGTTAAATCTGCTGCTGATGCTTTCACACCCTCATTAGTTGTATTTTCATTGTATTTTATCATTAAATGTATTTATACCTTATATTGTTTATATTTTGTACTTATATTGATTAGATTTACTTTTTATCACTGATATTCTATAATTCTTATTTCATTTCTGTCTTATTTATTCTTTATAAATATGTGTGAAGTCTTAAATACTAATTTGAGTTGACACAATTGCAATTTTGTTGTGCTTGCACAATGACAATAAAGTTTTTGAATCTTGAAAATTCAGAGCTGGAATCCAACAAGCATCTTCTTGCATGTTCTTATAAACAATTTAAGTTACAGCATGATGGTTGAATCTCAAAACTGAAGACTTAAGGACCAACAGCAGAGGCTTATAAATCTCCTCTGAGATGAGTTACTGCAGCTCAGGGACGCTCGGGTGTTTTGGACGGGGGGGCTGGCATGTAAAAATAGGCCGGATAATCACGCCATTGCTCATGGAAAATCTCCAACCACGCAAAGAAATAGTCCCACCGAGGATTTTCTGACATTCTCAGCCATGTGACGAGAGCTTGAATTCATGAGAGTGTGCTAAAGACTAAAGGCTCCAATCTGCAGATAAAAGCACCCAAATTCAGGGGTGTTTTGAACAAGTATTTGTATTACTTGCATTAGTTGTGTTTTGTGTCTGTGTCCAAAGATGCACACGAATGTCTCTGCAAAAGGTGTTATGGGTAACTGTAGTTCACAGAGGAGCCGACATGCACAACTTCCAAATCTCAACAACGCGTCATGCAGACCTGTGCATCAAACAAGTTGATTGGTTGATTTAGTTCCTTTCCCAGAGACAATGCAGTGCTGGAAAGTAACTAAGTACATTTACTCAAGTACTATACTTAAGTACAATTTTGAGGTAGGAGGTACTTGTACTTTACATGAGTATTTCCATGTGATGCTACTTTATACTTCCACTCCACTACATTTCAGAGGGAAATATTGTACTTTCTACTCCACTTCATTTATTTGACAGCTTTAGTTACTTTTCCGATGAATATTTGACACAATGGATAATATAACAAGCTTTTAAAATACAACACATTGTTAAAGATGAAACCAGTGGTTTCCAACCTTTTTGGCTTTCGACGTCTTACAAAAAGCAGTGTGTAGTCGGGGTCACATTTCAGATGTCTATGAGTTGTTAACAGCTCCACCAAATAGTGATTTTTCCCTCTAAACTTCTCACATGGTTTCATTTCAATAAATGTTCAAATGATCCAATATTTCAGCAAAAATCAAAGATTAGAGGAAAAGTCCAAAACCTGAAAACAGATTTGTGTATCAGAACTTTGTTTTTTCTTCTTTCCTCTCCCATTAATCATCTCACGACCCCTCAGATTTATCTGCTGACCCTTTGGAGGGGCCCCACCCCTAGGTTGGGAACCACTGGACTAAACTAGCTAACTGTATATAAAGTAGTTGAAACTAGCTCCACCTCCAGCAGCTACAACAGTAACATGCTGCTTACACACTGATGCTTCAGTATTAATAATCTAATGATGTCATATATAATAATATATCAGTCAGAGGGACCAAACCACTACTTTTACTGCAATACTTTAACTACATCAAGCTCATAATACTTATGTACTTTTACTTAAATAGGATTTTTCATGCAGGACTTTTGCTTGTAATGGAGTATTTTTACATTGCTGTATTTGTACTTTTACTTAAGAGTATTTCTTCCACCACTGTCTTGATGCCATAAAGCTGCCCTGCTGTACATTTTTTCTCTGCATTGTGTTCTGAAGAATCATGTGTAGGAAGCCTAAAGCTGACTGTGTGTCCAGTAAACGTGCAGCTCAGCTATACCGCCTTCATCACAGAGCAGATGGAGACAGAGAGGCTGTAAAAACAAGATGGCTGCCAAACTCGCCTTAAGCTCGTTGCATCAGTGGTTGCGGTCCAGAGGTGAGGTGGGGGGGGGGGGGTCAGATCAGAGACAGACAGAGACAGATCTGAAGGAGTGGGACTTCTCACCCTTCTGTTTTGTCTGCGGTCCTCTTCGTGTAGTCACGGCGGACCGGACAGTCAGCGTTTGACGTCGGGTGCGAGGGTGCGGTTACAGGCCTCAGAGACTGACGGTACGTTGTGTAGCAGAGATCAAAGGCAGCCGGTCGCTGGCTGGGCTGCTTTCATATACACAACAGACAGAAGTAATAACACACATGGGTGGAACTGACTTCATGACATCATGGTGGAATAACGATGATGTGAGTTTCTTCTCTGCTGAAAAAACAATAGACAGGCTTATAAAGAGGAGAGCAGAGTGAAGTCTGAATTTCACAGAGGCAGAAATGAGAGTTAAATATGAAAACATGATACATTTTATGTTTTTGTTTTGGGCTGGGTTATACTAGACACAACAAGTCCTCTAAATCAAATGATCAAATACGTGGTTTGACCATGTGACTCCAGAACGACACATAGGAGCATTTTCTAATCCGGCGCCTCTATCGGCAGTAATCGGCAGGACAGCATCATTTGTCTGTGCTTTCCAAAACTGTTACACATCACTGTTAAAAAATAATGATGTTTTATGATGTGTGCTTTGGTTAAGGTCTGGTTAGGTTTAGGGAAAGATCATGGTTTGGGTTAAAAGGATCACTTTGTTAAGGATAGAGAAACGTGTGGTGTCGGTTAAAGTTACTACTTCCTCAAAGTTAAGCCACAATCGTCGTCATGGCTACAATAATAACCACAGGGTTTAGGTTGGGGGACGAACACTTTTTGAAAAACTGTCCCGACTCGTGGTTGGAAACAGGAAATGAACAGCGGTCTCCTGTGGCAAAGTCCGCTGTTGGGTTAATGTCTCCACCTCTGAATGACGAAATCTGTCCACATATATATACGTCATCAGAACCGCACCACTGCTCCGGGTCACTCATGCATCTGTCACTCATACGTAACTATAGCTCGTTTTTGGGCGACTGACATTATGACCTATTGTGTTGTTTATCTTGGGAGGACAGTCTCACTAGAAAAGAACTGGTTCATATCATGCTACAAATAAAATGTGTTGTTGTGTGAAAAGTTGGCGTGATAGAGAGGGGGGGGGGGGTCGACATTGTTTAAATATCGAGAGAGGAAGAGTGTGGTGGGGGGAGCAGCAGTCAGGTGTCCATATGAACAGTGAAAGAGGTTTTCCTCGCTGTAATCATTCCTCCTGTTCATACTGGATATCAAAAGATCCCCTTCAAATGTGCTTTCAATGGAAGTGATGGAGGCCAAAATCCACAGTGTGTCCACAGTCATTTAGTGCAAAAATGCATTTAACAGTAGATGTGAAGCTTATATGAGGCTTCAGCAGTCTGAGTTAGTCATATCAAGTGGATATCTGCCACATTTACAGTCTTTTTAGCATCAAATTCCCTCTTTGTGTTTCCTCGGACAGTGTTTCCCTGTTGAGCTGTGGTGGAAGTATAGTAACAAAAAGAGGGACTTTGGCTCTAAAAAGACTGTAACGTTGAAAGATATCTACTTGATTTGACTCATTTGGACACTGAAGCTTCATATTAGCTTCAGATAAACTTTTAAATCCATGTTTGCACAGAAGGAGGACTGTGGATTTTGTCCCCCATCACTTCCATTGTAAGTGCATTATGAAGGGATCTTCTAATGGTCAGTATGAACAGGAGGAATGATTACAGCAAGAAAAACAGGTTTCACTCTTCATTTGGGCTCCTGACTGTTGTTTTAAGACACATTTGAAAAATTGTGATCCCGTCTTTTAACTGTCACTAAGGCTCAAAAGTTAGTGTTTCCCAATAGCCTGAATATTATTTCAAGAGGTGTCTTGCAAGACTAAACGTCCTGTTAGCAGCACCTACAGGCTGCCAATGTTAAATACATAAACAATGTTCTAATGATCTCGTTATTCATATCAGTAATGGGGTAAAAGGTTGACAGGAAAAGGTCATGGGGTCAGTAGAATCTAAAGGGGGTGCATCCAGAAACCTGCTCAGATGTGTTTCAACACAGCTCTGGGGTCTGATGAAAGAACATGGGGTTTTTTGACATGAGTTTATTTCAAATTACAGATCCATGTCAGTATTTCAGAGGTGTTTTTTTTTAGTTCAGCTTGATTTAAATTATCTGGTACCTACTTTTCTTTTTTGAGTGTGTGTGTGTGTGTTTTTCTTAATTGAGACAAATATTTTTGAGGAAAAGAAGACACTAAAAACCACAATGATTAGATAAAGAGAGGAGGAGGGAAAAGTACAGACAGGTGACAAATTACAGGAAAAACCTGAATAAATGAGTGGAGAAACATAACGAATGCAGATGCTTCTATACAGGTGCACTTCATGGTACAATTAAGCAATTAACATCCAATCATGCTCTGTGGCTTGTATAAAAATGCAGTAAATAGGGTCAAAAATTGTGGTCGACAGCACACATTTGATGACCGTGATGCTCGGGCATTAGTGCGATATGTAAGGAAAAACAGAAGAGCAACTCTTCCATCAGGTGACTGAGAATGTCACTGCAGGACGTGATCAGACTGTGTCAGCAACAGTCTGTCAACATGGAGGGATATTATAGTAGGGCTGCAGTGCATAAACCCCTCATTACAAAGATGAATGCACATGTGAGAGTGCAGCGGTGCAAAAACCACAGGCACTGGTCTACAGAGACGTGGAAAAAAAGTGATATGGTCAGATGAGTCATCCTTCATTATATTCTCAACAAGTGGGCAAGTGCATGTGTGGCTACACCAAGAGAACAGTACAGGTCTGAATGCTTGACCCCTCAGTGAGGGGATCTGGTGGCTCTGTTATGCTGTGGGGGGCATTTTGCTGGCATGGTTTGGGTCTATTTGTCCCCTTAGAGGGAAACGTCACTGCAGATCAATACAAAGTTGTTCTGAGTGATCACCTTTATCCTGTGATGAGACATTTCTGTCCTGATGGGAGGCGACGTGAGGCGAGACTGTAGAATTAATGCCACTGAAGCTGTTCTGGTGGCACATGGTGTCCCAACACCTTACTAAGACACTTTATGTTGTTTTTTTTTTCCTTTAATTTGTCACCTGTCTGTGTATTTATACACACAGAACCACAGTATTTAAAAGTGCATGATGTGAAAAATAAAGGCTGTATAATTACACACAGCAGGGGTGAAACTCTGTGGGGCTACAGTTTGTGTAAACAGCATGATGGATACCTGGTTTACCTCAGTATTGTCTGTGGAGTCACACAGTGTGAGGATCAGCTGCCCTCTAGTGCCAAAACACACACTTACATGTGGTAAGAGCAACAAAGATGGAGCGTCTGACAGTGTTTTTGAGAGGAATTATAGTGAAAATTAACAATATGGAAATTTCCATTCTTGACCCCCAGACTGACAAAGAAATATGTTCAAGTGTTTGTGGAATTTAAAATGAATGAAAAAGAAGGTGCATTTAAACTGTTCCATTTCTTCACAGTGAGACATTTCTCTCTTATTTCTTGGTGTAATAAAAAAGCGCATTGATACAAAACATTTAAGTTTGGTCTACTCACATTCGAGCCAAATTTAGCAAAAGCACCTGCAGGAGAAGTGAGCAAACATCTTGTGAGGGCCGAGCGTTGGACTTTCTTCAAATTCAGTCAAAATGATCCAATTGGGAGTCGAATGAACGCAGTAAAAGTAGCTGAAAAGTTCCCTCTGCAGTGGTCTTTGCTCCTCCCGGCCGGATCGTCCACAGCTGAAAACACTGACTGTGTTTATGTTCAGAGGGAATCTGTTTGACACACTTTGAGCCTATCGGCGGGCTGATGGATCAAAGATAGACAGAGAGAGTCACTTTGGAAGCTTCTAATTTTACAATTCAGGCGTGTCTCCACACAGAAAGGTTATACTTTATATACACTAGAAGCTGTAATGGACTCATAATAAGGTGGAGGAAAGATAAAAGTGAGACAAAATGTTGTAGCTAAAGGGAAACTTAGGTATTTTTCAACCTGGACTGTATTTTCCCATCTTCTTGTGTCTAAGCGACTAATGGAGACAACAATTTTTGAAATCGGTCCAGTATTGATCCAGTATTGCTACTAAAGGTGTGTTCAGACAGAAAGTGAAGAGAATTTTTGCCTTGACTCATTCAGGCGTATTTGACCACTGGAACGTATGCGTTGATTCACCTCAAACAGCTGAAATACCAACTGTATGTTAGCTGTAAGCTAGCTAGCAACAGATGCACCAAGAGTGTGTGTGGGAGTGTGACTGTGCGTGGATCATGCCACATCTAAAAGTTGCTTTGCATTTGGTCTGAACACACAGTACTGGAATTAATTCAGCTAATTTTAAAGGTAGTATACACTATTACTTTGTACATGGTTTCCCTTGTTAGCAAACTTTTATAAGCAGGAGGCGATTTGTGAAAAAATCAGAGGGAGCGGGGGGGGGCTGTTATTGAAATGTTTCTATTCACAAAAATAAATCAGAACCACAGTGGGCCTTTAGAGACTATGAAGCCTATCAGGCTATTATAAAACTATTACAAAACTTGAGCTTGACCACTGCATTTGCAGGAATATTTTAATCCATTTAAAAAAAATTTGTAAAAATCAAGTAGCGTGATATTTTCACTCTCAGTGATGTGAAGTTCATGCCTTGTTCTTTCCTCTTCATTGTGGCTTCAGCCTATTTTTCTCACTTGTAAGTCACCAACTTTTTGTAGCCAGAGCTTACTGGCTTTTCTTTGCTAAATTTGAACGTTTTTTGCATTTTGCTGGCGCTCACACCTGCAGTATCTTATATAATCTTATCAGTCAAGAGTAAATACATAAAGGATTACATGTTGTAGGAGTTGAAGGAGTGTGAATGTTTCCACCCACACACCACCAAAACCACAGCACGCTTCCTGTATTTCAAAGTTCATAATCATGACCTCATCATGTAATGCTTTTAAAATGTGAAAACATTGTTTTCTCATGTCCTGTGCACAGAACCCATATTTGCATTAAAGACAAATGATTTACCCTTAAAAATTAGCCTACATTTTCTGTGGCAGACTTGATGCTCATGGCGCAACATGGTGATACTGCAGCAGCTGGGAAAGAACACAGACAAGATGATGTTTTAGTGGTCTGAGACCTGTTAGTTCCTCATTGTATATTTGAAGTAGATGTTTCTGAGAACTGAGGGGGAAGTGTTTTGGTGAGAATGTGGGTACAACAGCAGCAGAGCTCTGGAGGTTTTACCCTCTGATGATGACCAAATAAACACCACAACCATGCAAGGCTCAAAGACAGGCCAAACTTTATTAAGGCACCAGACAAAGAGACAACTTTCATCTCTGAAAATCACCACTGAACCCTGAGCAATATGTTTTTGATGATAACTAGTGTGCCTGCTGGTTTGTGTTTGTCCCAGAAGTGTCTACGTGAATCAGTCATCACCAGTAACCTACTGAGTGGTTATTTATTTTGTCTCCAGTCTCCGAGGCAGATGCTACTGAGCGTGTGCAGGAACACAGTTCTGTTTACAGAGCTTCACTAGCTTGTTGTGCTACATATCACAAACTCCTGACTTGAAAACTTGATGCCTCTTTGTATTTCTTATAGTTTCCACTCATTCAGCTCTTTAATATATGACTCTCAAGGGTGACGTCATTTATTCAGTCCAAGTAAGGGATGTCACATGATCACATCACACCTCTGCTCAGTTTGCCTTTTGACACTATTATGATGCAGCTCTTAGGCCATGACAAATGAAGGCGAATACACAAGGTTGTACTGAAAAAAATTGTATTTATTTTTAAGAAATTGCAACAAAATATATTAATCAAATGTATGAAATGGTCAGTCAGTAGATCAGTGGTGTTGGTGAGTGGATGTGTGAATGTGTAGTCTTGTATGGTGTGAACTAAAGAGAAGTACAACAAAACCAAGCGAGCAAAAGAAAACATGAAGTGAAAGAGGGAGGGGGCGGGGATGGCTGATCCTAAATGCAGTCTGGATGGACTGGCCAGGTGCACCCAGGTGTACAAACACACAGCAGCCCAAGACACAAACCTAAGGGCCGTGGCAGAGCCAGAGGACCGTCACAACACTTTTTTACCATAACAAGACAAACTGAACAGAGACATAAATTATAACACTCTAAACAATATTGCATACATGCTTAAAGAGAAAAAAAATGATAAGAAGAAATAAAATAGCAGTGAGAACTAAGATTTTAACTTTCACTCAACATTAACACAAACATCAATCAGCTCAATAAAGGGGCCTGATAGTGAGTTCTTTAAGGATATTTTAACTTACTACATCCCTTTGTGGACAAAAAGCTTTTTACAGAAATGCATCATAGAAGAGAAAAAAAACTGTTAAAAATCAATCATATCCAACAATGAATCATTATAACACTGAAAAAAAACTAAAATGCTTTTTTGTCTTTCTCTTCATGTGTCAAGCACAGTCAGCTCTGCACACTGTAAATAACTGATTATTAGGATAAAATCTCAGAGGTTTGGACAGCATAGACAGATTCTCCACAGGGATACAGTATGTGTTATGATGTAAAGGGTAATTGGCTGGGATTCTGGGAATATAAACTGGTTTTCTCATCAGAAAGCTTTAACTAATCAGTTATAAATTAAATGTAATGATATGAACGCTGTGGTCTCTTATTTGTTGGGATTGTTGATGGTAGCGTAGAGGCTGCTGGGATCAGTGGAGGCTCCAGCAGAAGAGGAGGAAGCTTTCACAGTGCTGTAGGTCACTGCATCACCTTCATCATCACCATCACCACGAACCTGGGAAACAAAAGGGAAACAGCATCACATATAAATTAAACATAATGACATGAAAAAGGATAAAAACATAACTCAACAGGAGCTGGGAGATCTGAAAGTCCCCTTTTTGCTTTTATTTAATAACTGAAATGTTATTTTAGGATAAAACAAATATTCTTTTCTTTTCTCCTTCCTGACAAAACTTTTTCCTTCATTCAGCAACAACACCAGTGTAACCAAACACTCATCTTACCCGGGCTTTACTGTTGGTCTTCTTGGTGTAACTGATGGAGACGTAGGAAACACCATCTTCAGGATCAGCCTGCACAGTGAAGACAACATGATGGCTGCTCAGTAACATGTGGATTTATACTGACTCACTCTTCTAATCTTATTTTATTCTCTCTCAGAAGGAAATTAGGCTCAAAAGACACCATGTCATATTTTGGAGAACAAATATGTACAAAATCAAGTGTATACTGTTATAATGTTTAAACATAATTAAAGTTCCAAAACAGGAGGTGAACGTATGTAGAAATACTCCCTGAAAGTCAAAAGTCAGCCTGCAATGATCCATTTGTAAAGTTGCATCTACTTCCCCCAATGTGACATCGTTCGTATATGTAAACAAACAGCCGGCCGTTACACAGTCCTTCGGATCAGATTTCAGCTCAAATATGTACAGATGTATTTGAAAAGCTGACATGTTGAGTAAAGAACAAGAAAAAGATGTAAAATCTGACTTCTATAGTTTGTTTACGTAGCCGACGTATCACAACAGATTGGGCTGCTTGGGAGGCGGGTCTTAAAAAGACAGACAGAGGCTGAACTGAAGGGCTGCATAAAGGGCCAGTATAAGATAAATAAGGAGGTTTTTTACTGTAAATCATGCAAAGATATTCCAGTAGAGCCCCAGAATAAAAATATAGACCTGAAATGTTCATGATATGTCCCCTTTAAAACAGAATACCAAAAACACTCTTTTTCTCTGAAAAGTCATAACTGTATAAACATTTGATGATTCAGTTTGTGAACTCACAATGTTTTCATCCATCTGTGTTTTGTACCCTGAAAAGACAAAAGAATCGACTTTAGCTTCCACAGTGAAAATCCAGGTTTATCAAAACATCTTGTTTATGAAAGTTTCATCTGTGTTCTCACGTTTAGTTTTCTTCCATCTGATGAGCACCAAAACGATTATTAAGAGTGATGCTAAACCCACAGCCACAATGATGAACTTTGCCCAACCTGGAAAATCTGAAAATATTAAAAACATTTTGACTGCAGAGTTCAGTTCTGTTCAAAATCCTGATAAAAAGAGAGAAAGAGAGATACAAGTTAAGTCTCTACCTTGTTGTTTTGTTGGAGTATCATTGGTTGTTGGTGCTGTTTGGTTCATCGTTGCCTTTGTGCTTTTTCCCATTGTTGGTGTTGATGTAGTTGTTGGTAATTTAGTTGTTTTTGTTGATTTTATTGTTGTTGATTTTGTTGTTGCAGCTCTTTCAGTGTCCTCACCTGGACATATGAAAAAAGAACAAGAGACAGACAGAGAGATGAACTGGAAGACAAAAGAAAGTTGTTTGTTGTATTTTCTTGCAGATGTTGTTGTGTTTGGCTTCACTTATTTGCTTTTCTCATTTATTCTTATTAGTGTTGATGTTGTGGATTTTGCTGTTTCTGCATCCTCAGCTAAACAAATAAAATCCCAAAATCCCAACAGACTGTGATGAGAAAATATCCCATAATTATCATCTACACACAAAAAATAAGAAACTAAATGAGGCAGATTTCTCACCTGAAGACTGAGGGCTGAAGGTAAACAGCTGCACTTTTCCAGTTTTATCTGTCACTTTACACTTGAATAACTCAGAATACTTTGACTTCTCAGTTATAAACATCACAGTGACAAAGCAAGAAGACTGTGACTCCTTCATGTGCAGAGAGTTCACATGCCAATCATTACCCTCATACACCCACTTCACTGTGTGTGTACACTGTTTATATGTCGACACAGAGCAGCTTAACGTCACCATATCAGTGTGCTTATGTTCAGTCACTGGTGAAGATGGAGATATTGTGAGAAAGACAACAAGAGTAAGATTAACTTCATCACTGTAATCATAATTATTGTAATGTTTCAGTATATTGTTCTAACAAGACAGTTTGAGCTGAAAACATTATGATGTAAATACTCACTGGTAACAACAGACAGATAAACCTGAGAGTCTTGACCTTGTTGTTGTCCTGATTTGAACTGTCTGCAGGTGTAAAGACCAACATCCTCAACTGTGACCTTCTTTATAACCAGAGAACAGTCCGCTGTAACACTCAGTCTGTCTGATTTAGCTTTGGCTTTTTCAACAATCTGCCCAAATTCAATCAGCTCTACTGTTTCTGTGTTTCTTGAACCACTGAAGAGCCAGGTAGCACTGTTACATTTATCCTGATCAGTCGTCACATTTTCACAAGACAAAGTGACTTCATCTCCATCTCTGACAGTGATGTAGAGGAAAGTTTGTCCAGTTACTGCTGTTGAGAATTTGAGAGAGAAATGTGATAAATGAACTGAAATAAGAATATGACTGTAGTGTGAATGTTAAAAACAAACAGTATATTTGACTGTATCAGTAAAATGAAAGTTATTTAATAAAGTAAATAAAGGTAATAATGCAGGTTTTTGTATCTTACCTGTAAACTGAAGCCTCAGTATCAGAAATAAAGACATTTTAATCCATCTGAGTTCAACCATCGTGCTTCTCTGTCTTTCTCTCTGTCTTCTTCTCACACTCTCAGCTCTCAAAATGTCCTTATTAGTGCTTCATACAGAGAAATACACTGTCTACTTCCTATCATGAGTAAAGTGTCTCATCATTGTGGTTTCAGTCTGTTTTTCTCACTTGTAAGTTATCAACTTTTTGTAGGTAGAGAATATTAGCTTCCCTTCTCTTTAAATTTGAACGTTTTTGCATTTTATGATCAAGCTGGCGCTCACATCTGCAGCATCTTATATAATCTTATAAATCTATGAAATATCTTATATTTTAAGCAGCAAGAGTAAATACATACAGGATTAGATATTGTAGGAGTTAAGGGTGAATGTCTCCACCCACTGACCAACACAACCACAGCACACTTCCTTTCCACTGCTGTATTTTAAAGTACTTCATGTTTATAATCATGACCTCATTCTATAAAGCTTTTAAAATGTGATAACATTGTTTTCTCACATCCAGTGACAAAGAGACGCTCATTTTACTCCAAGATAATGATCAAACTGTATTTAGGTACACAGAGCGCACTGCTCTAAGGCACAGCAAACCCAATGACAGTTCAAAGTTCCTTATATAAGGAATAAAATAACATTTTAAGATAGAAATCCTGCTTAAGCTGCCATCTAGTGGTTGCTCCTGTAGACACTCTGTCCCTTTGCAGTACAGAACTTTACATGGTGCTATTGTGTAATTATATATCACAGATGGTGAAAAAGAGTCTTTCATACTGTAGTGATTTACTCTCTGATACAGCTGGGAGATATTTAATTCAGTTTAGTTTTCAGTTTAGTAAGTTTCTCCACACTTATATCTGTCACATCCTGCCAAGACTTTCTGTTGGTGTTTGGATTTTAGTTTAGTTCCTGTTTTATTTTGAAATGTTTTCTCCTTGTGTTGTTACCCTCCTGTGTTTTCCCGCCTTTGTTGGTCACCTCATGGTTTTGAGACTCTTTGTGTTCTTTGGGTTTTCTGTGTTACACTTATGTTGGATTGTGTTTTTGTCCTTTTGGGTTCCTGTGTTCTATCTGCGTGTCTTTATTTCCAGTTTATGGTTATTGAGTCTGTCTCTGTTCTTCTGTTCCCTCCACACTTTCCCTTCACACCTGTCCTGCATTGTCCTCGTTAGCCCTGCCCTGCTCCCAGTGTCTTTCCCAGCCAATCACTCCCAGCCTGCCCTTGTGTGTTGCCACCTGTTCCCTGTTGTCTGATTAGTTCAGTTTGTATTTAGTTTTGCTTTTTTGATCCTCCAGATATTTTTGTTTGCCTGCACACTTCTAATAAAGAAGTTTTCTTCAGACCTGTCTCACCTTCAGTCTCTGCATTAGGGTCCACCTGCTCTGTGATCTTGACAATATCAGTAACAGCAATGATCAGCAGTGTGACAGTTTTCCATCAAAGTCCTGATTTAACAAGGTTTAAAACTACAGAAACATGGAATAATCAGCAAGTGAAGCCCCCCTCCAGTGTATGTTGGTGTTTTTAAGATATTTCATATTTTTCTGAGTCATTTCCTGACAATGTTGTTTAGCCTCAATGCTCAATGCTCATTTTTTTGACAAAAAACTTAACTTTACGCTCACAGTTAAGAAATTTAAGTTGTTGCTAAAACAGAACAGTGACGTATGACTATATTAAAACGCTGCAGTCATACGTCATAAAACCCTTTTGTTTTTGTGAGCGTCACACAGGCTACTGATACACCATCCAGACATTTCCTGAAGAAAAGCTTTCTGTTTGCTGAGCTGTCGTTATCACGTTTAACCGTGATTCATTTGGCACAACTGTCTCAGAGCAGTGATGTGACTGGCTGAGAGAGCATTTAATAATCACCACAGCAGCTGATCTATATTCACCTTCACCCAGTCCTTTTCACGCTGTGCTGCTGCACATACATGAACCAAAATAGCAGCTGTGCATTCAGACGTCCACACAGTCCGTGTGCCTCTGCGCTTGGTATTTATTATTATTTAAATTTCAACTGAGGGTGTAAAATAGAACCAGGCCCACTGAGGAGGAGAATTTACAGATATTTACTATAAAATAAAACAAGATGTCGTTGTTTAGGATAGATGATCCATCAATAAAGTAATAAAACTGCATCACTACTATTCTTCAGACAAAGATAAAAGATGCTGACAGCTCACTGCCAGCAATCATCTGCCTCTCCTTACAGCTCAAACAATCAACGACAAACTGAATATCAGACGACAACAAGAAAACAACTACAAGGCACAAATATACTGTAACAACATGGAGAACGCACAAGCTGGATTTATTAGAGGCAGAGCTGATGTTTCATGTTCATCATCAAAATGTGACTTCAGGTGTGACCAGAAGTGATAAAAGATTTGAACCTTTAAACCCACAAAGTTCAAAGCAGCCATGTTTTTATATTTTACTCCAACCAACAAATTACATCAAGGCCAAATAATAATAATTAAACTAAGACAAAGCTAGCAGATAAAAAGCAATCAGTAACAATTAAAAATGTGCTTAAGTTTTTTTTAAATGGATGAAAAGTTTGACAGGTGCTGTAGTTTAAAAAAAGAATCACTCACTTAAACCCACCACAACACAAAATGATCTTTTCTGTCTAAACTTCTCATATAAAACCTGGTGAAATGTTATTTAACTGCGGTGGACTCTGGTGAGTTGATGTTGGTGTGAAAGTTGTTGATCAGTGGAGTCTGACAGAAGCAGAAGGTTCTCCAACATTTTCATAGACCACCGTATCTTCATCTCCATCTTCATCCTTATGTACCTGTGAAAAACAACAACACAACGCAAAAAAAGAGTTTAGCTTCATCAGTAAAAATCCAGGTTCATCAAAACTTGTTGTTTATTAAAGTTCTGTGAATGTTCTCACCTTTAATTCTAGTCCATATGTTGACTGACACAACAGTTATTATGAGAGCTGCTAAACCCACAGACATGATGATGAACCTCAACCCAACTGCAAAGAGAATTAAAACAATAAAAACATTTGTCACAGTTCAAACTCCTGTAATTAAAAATGAGAGAAATACAGTATATACAGCACGTGTGCTTTTTACAACCTGAAAAATGTTGTATTCATTACAATATTACTACAATATAGTTCAATATTTGAAGTGAACTTTAAACATCAAAGGCTGAGAGACAGAAAGAGAGAGAACAGTGAGCAACAACATTCATACTGTAGATTTCAAAAGAGGAAAAAGAGATACAAGTTGTTAACTCGACCTTGTTGTTTTGTTGCAGTATCATTGGTTGTTGGTGCTGTTTGGTTCATCTTTGCCTTTGTGCTTCTTCCCATTGTTGCTGTTGTTGGTGCTGATGTAGTTGTTGTTGATTTTGTTGTTGCAGCTCTTTCAGTGACCTCACCTGGACATATGAAAAAAGAACAAGAGACAGACAGAGAGATGAACTGGAAGACAAAAGAACCAAAAACTGACAGTGTAAAAAAAACTCACTGACTGTGACACATGAAGAAAAAATCTGAAGATTGACATTAAAAAACATCATAATGCAAAAAATATCAAAATAAAATGAGATAATAAGATTGTAAGATTATAATATTTTTAATGCCCGTGTTTTATTTTTCAGTAGAACTTTTTTCAGTGCCAACAGAATGTTTTTCATTATAACTATTTCAATGCTAATGTTTCCTTTTTTGGTTTTGTTTTCAATGACAAATTTCATTTTCTATGCAAAAGTTTAACTGTCACTGTTCTGGCCCCATACACCTGGACAAAGGAAACCTCAAAATCCCAACAAACTGTGGTGAGAAAATATCCCATAATTATCATCTACACACAAAAAATAAGAAACTAAATGAGGCAGATTTCTCACCTGAAGACTGAGGGCTGAAGGTAAACAGCTGCACTTTTCCAGTTGTATCTGTCACTTTACACTTGAATAACTCAGAATACTTTGACGTCGTAGTTATAAACATCACAGTAGCAAAGCAAGAAGACTGTGACTCCTTCATGTACTGAGTGTGCACATCCCAATAATTACCATAATACACCCACTTCACTGTGTGTGTACACTGTTCATATGTCGACACAGAGCAGCTTAACGTCACCTTATCAGTGTCCTTATGTTCAGTCACTGGTGAAGATGGAGATATTGTGAGAAAGACAACAAGAGTAAGATTAACTTCATCACTGTAATCATAATTATTGTAATGTTTCAGTATATTGTTCTAACAAGACAGTTTGAGCTGAAAACATTATGATGTAAATACTCACTGGTAACAACAGACAGAAAAACCTGAGAGTCTTGACCTTGTTGTTGTCCTGATTTGAACTGTCTGCAGGTGTAAAGACCAACATCCTCAACTGTGACCTTCTTTATAACCAGAGAACAGTCCGCTGTAACACTCAGTCTGTCTGATTTAGCTTTGGCTTTTTCATCAATCTGCCCATGTTCAAACAGTGTTGCTGCTGCTGTTGTGTTTCTTGAACCACTAAAGATCCAGGTAGTACTGTCACATTTATCCTGATTAGTCGTCACATTTTCACAAGACAAAGTGGCTTCATCTCCATCTCTGACAGTGATGAAGAGGGAAGTTTGTCCAGTTACTGCTGTTGAGAATTTGAGAGAGAAATGTGATAAATGAACTGAAATAAGAATATGACTGTAGTGTGAATGTTAAAAACAAACAGTATATTTGACTGTATCAGTAAAATGAAAGTTATTTAATAAATAAGGTAATAATGCAGATTTTTGTATCTCACCTGTAAACTGAAGCCTCAGTATCAGAAATAAAGACATTTTAATCCATCTGAGTTCAACCATCGTGCTTCTCTGTCTTTCTCTCTGTCTTCTTCTCACGCTCTCAGCTCTCAAAATGTCCTTATTAGTGCTTCATACAGAGAAATACACTGTCTACTTCCTATCATGAGTAAAGTGTCTCATCATTGTGGTTTCAGTCTGTTTTTCTCACTTGTAAATGAGCAACTTTTTGTAGGCGGAGCATATTATTATTATTATTATTATTATTGTTATTATTATTATTATTATTATTATTATTATTATCATTATTATTATCATAGATTAGATTAGATATTGTAGAAGTTAAGGGTGATTGTTTAAACCCACTCACCACCAACACCACTTCCTTTCCACTACTGTATTTCAAACTACGTCATGTTTATGATCATGATCTTATCATGTAATTCTTTTAAAATGTGAAAACACGGATGTAAGACAAATTTAACACTAATGTGCTGCAGGGCGGAGACATCTGCCTGGTTAAGTACTTTAAGTACTTTAATGCAGCTGCACGTGTACTAACAAAAACTAGGAAAAGAGATCATATTTCTCCTATTTTAGCTTCGCTACATTGGCTTCCGGTAAAATCCAGAATAGAATTTAAAATACTTCTCCTTACTTATAAAGCTCTTAATGGTCAGGCGACACTATATCTTAAAGAGCTCATAGTACCTTATTACCCCACTAGAGCACTGCACTCTCAAAATGCAGGCTTACTTGTGGTTCCTAGAATAACTAAAAGTAGAATGGGAGGCAGAGCCTTCAGCTATCAGGCTCCTCTCCTGTGGAACCATCTTCCAGATTCAGTCCGGGGGGCAGACACCCTCTCTACGTTTAAGGCTTAAAACTTTCCTTTTTGAAAAAGCTTATAGTTAGGGCCGGCCAGGCTCGCCTTGGACCGGCCCCTAGTTATGCTGCTATAGGACTAGACTGCCGGGGGACTTCCCATGATGCACTGAGCTCCTCTCTTCTCTTCCTCCTCTCCATATTAATGCTTTCATGTACCATTAATGCATGTTACTAACTTGACCTCTCCCCCGGAGTCTCTGTGCTCTCTCGTCTCACAGGAAGATCCAGTGCCTGAACGGTGGGCCACGGCTGTGGGGACTGTGGCGTGCTCCTGTGGATATCCTGCTTCCATTTCTGCTACTGATATTATTGCTATTACTATTATAAAGTCATAGCTCTACTTACATTACTGTTGTTATGGTTATTGTTGTTGTTGTTATTATACTTCTCTGTGTCTTTCCCCACCCCACCCCCCTCTCCCCTTCTCCCCGTCCCCCTCCCTCCTTCTTTCGCTGTAAACCCAACCGGTCAAGGCAGATGGCGCCCACCTAGAGCCCGGTTCTGCTTGAGGTTTCTTCCTGTTAAAGGGGAGTTTTTCCTTGTCGCTGTCGCCAAGTGCTTGCTCATGGGGGGAATTGTTGGGTCTCTGTAAATAAATGAGTACGGTCTCGACCTGCTCTATGTGTAAAGTGTCCTGAGATAACATTTGTTGTGATTTGGCACCATATAAATAAAATTGAATTGAATTGAATTATTGATCCCTGTTGGAATATTGATCCTGTGCATTTGACCCATCTCATACACACACACTAGGAGCAGTGGGCAGCCACAGTGCAGAGCCCGGGGACCAACTCCTGGTCTTTTGCCAGTGCCTTGGTCAGGGGCGCTGACAGGAGTATTAACCCTAACATACATGTCTTTGATGGTGGGAGGAAACTGGAGCACCAGGCAGAAACCCACACAAACACAAGGAGAACATGCAAACTCCACACAGAAAGGACCTGGGACACTAACTGATTATGAAGCAGATGTATGTTTCTGCTTTAAAACAGAATAAGATTTCCATCATGTTTAACAACATACAGGATTCATGGTGATGTCTGACAGCACACATGAACAGACGGGTGAAGAGTCAAACTTTGACTCTTGATGCTGATGGTGCAACATGGTGATACTGCAGCAGCTGGGAAAGAACACAGATAAGATGGTATTTTAGTAACCTGTTAGTTCCTCATTGTATCTCTGAGGTCAGTTTTTGAGAACTGAAGTGTTTTGGTAAGAATGTGCAACAGCAGCAGAGCTCTGGAGGTTTTTCCCTCTAATGATGATCAGATAAACATCACAACCACACGAGGCTCACAGTAACAGACAGGCCAAACTTTATTAAGGCACCAGACAAAGAGACAACTTTCATCTCTGCAAATCACCACTGAACCCTGAGCAATATGTTTTTGATGATAACTAGTGTGCTTGCTGGTTTGTGTTTGTCCCAGAAGTGTCTACGTGAATCAGTCATCACCAGTAACCTACTGAGTGGTTATTTATTTTGTCTCCAGTCTCCGAGGCAGATGCTACTGAGCGTGTGCAGGAACACAGTTCTGTTTACAGAGCTTCACTAGCTTGTTGTGCTACATATCACAAACTCCTGACTTGATACCAAAGTTATTTACAAGAGGTTGTCATATTCTAGTGAAGCCCTGCAAATTGAACCGCGTTCCTGCACATGATCAGTGGCCTCACACACATAGCAAACAGCAACAAGAAGAGTGTGTGATGTATGTGTGTGTGCTTTAATCTTACATTTTAAAATAATGCACCACTCTAAAAAAGGTTCATTTCTACTAGATCTACAGCCTCTTTGGATTTCTTATAGTTTCCACTCATTCAGCTCTTTAATATATGACTCTCAAGGGTGACGTCATTTATTCAGTCCAAGTAAGGGATGTCACATGATCACATCACACCTCTGCTCACTTTGTCTTTTGACACTATTATGATGCAGCTCTTAGGCCATGACAAATGAAGGCAAATACACAAGGTTGTACTGAAGAAAATTGTATTTATTTTTAAGAAATTGCAACAAAATATATTAATCAAATGTATGAAATGGTCAGTCAGTAGATCAGTGGTGTTGGTGAGTGGATGTGTGAATGTGTAGTCTTGTATGGTGTGAACTAAAGAGAAGTACAACAAAACCAAGCGAGCAAAAGAAAACATGAAGTGAAAGAGGGAGGGGGCGGGGATGGCTGATCCTAAATGCAGTCTGGATGGACTGGCCAGGTGCACCCAGGTGTACAAACACACAGCAGCCCAAGACACAAACCTAAGGGCCGTGGCAGAGCCAGAGGACCGTCACAACACTTTTTTACCATAACAAGACAAACTGAACGGAGACATAAATTATAACACTCTAAACAATATTGAATACATGCTTAAAGAAAAAAAATGATAAGGAGAAATAAAATAGCAGTAAGAACTAAGATTTTAACTTTCACTCAACATTAACACAAACATCAATCAGCTCAATAAAGGGCCTGATAGTGAGTTCTTTAAGGATATTTTAACTTACTACATCCCTTTGTGGACAAAAAGCTTTTTACAGAAATGCATCATAGAAGAAAAAAAAAACTGTTAAAAATCATATCCAACAATGAATCATTATAACACTGAAAAAAAACTAAAATGCTTTTTTGTCTTTCCCTTCATGTGTCAATCAAAGTCAGCTCTGCACACTGTAAATAACTGATTATTAGGATAAAATCTCAGAGGTTTGGACAGCATAGACAGATTCTCCACAGGGATACAGTATGTGTTATGATGTAAAGGGTAATTGGCTGGGATTCTGGGAATATAAACTGGTTTTCTCATCAGAAAGCTTTAACTAATCAGTTATAAATTAAATGTAATGATATGAACGCTGTGGTCTCTTATTTGTTGGGTTTGTTGATGGCAGCGTAGAGGCTGCTGGGATCAGTGGAGGCTCCAGCAGAAGAGGAGGAAGCTTTCACAGTGCTGTAGGTCACTGCATCACCTTCATCATCACCATCACCACGAACCTGGGAAACAAAAGGGAAACAAAATCACATATGAATTAAACATGGCATGAAAAAGCATAACACAACAAAACTTCTTTTCTCCTTCCTGACAAAACTTTTTCCTTCATTCAGCAACAACACCAGTGTAACCAAACACTCATCTTACCCGGGCTTGACTGTTGGTCTTCTTGGTGAAGTTGATGGAGACGTAGGAAACACCATCTTCAGGATCAGCCTACACAGTGAAGACAACATGATGGCTGCTCAGTAACATGTGGATTTATACTGACTCACTCTTCTAATCTTATTTTATTCTCTCTCAAAGAAGGAAATTAGGCTCAAAAGACACCATGTCATATTTTGGAGAATAAATACGTACAAAATCAAGTATTTACTGTTATAAGGTTTGATGTCTATGTTTAAACATAATTAAAGTTCCAAAACATGAGGTGAACGTATGTAGAAATAGTCCCTGAAAGTCAAAAGTCAGCCTGCAATGATCCATTTACAAAGTTACCTCTACTTCCCCATCAAACGTCACATCGTTCATACATGTAAACAAGTCTAACATGTACAGATGTATTTAAAAAGTGGACATTTTAAGTAAAGAACAAGAAAAAGATGTGAAATCCAACCAATAGTGTTTGTTTACATAGTCTGTGGAGCTGGACAAAGCTTCATGAAGCTGGTTAATCAGAACAGAGTGGGCTCCTTGGGAGGAGGGTCTTAAAGAGACAGGAGCTACAACAGCCTGTTTCAGACAGAGGCTGAACTGAGGGGCTGCGTAAAGAGCCAGTATAAGATAAATAAGGAGGTTTTTTTACTGTAAATCATGCAAAGATATTCCAGTAGAGCCCCAGAATAAAAATATAGACCTGAAATATTCATGATATGTCCCCTTTAAAACAGAATATCAAAAACACTGTTTTTCTCTGAAAAGTCATAACTGTATAAACATTTGATGATTCAGTTTGTGAACTCACAATGTTTTCATCCATCTGTGTTTTGTTCCCTGAAAAGACAAAAGAATCGACTTTAGCTTCCACAGTGAAAATCCAGGTTTATCAAAACATCTTGTTTTTGAAAGTTTCATCTGTGTTCTCACGTTTAGTTTTCTTCCATCTGATGAGCACCAAAACGATTATTAAGAGTGATGCTAAACCCACAGCCACAATGATGAACTTTGCCCAACCTGGAAAATCTGAAAATATTAAAAACATTTTGACTGCAGAGTTCAGTTCTGTTCAAAATCCTGATAAAAAGAGAGAAAGAGAGATACAAGTTAAATCTCTACCTTGTTGTTTTGTTGGAGTATCATTGGTTGTTGCTGTTGTTGGTGCTGATGTAGTTGTTGGTAATTTAGTTGTTTTTGTTGATTTTATTGTTGTTGATTTTGTTGTTGCAGCTCTTTCAGTGTCCTCACCTGGACATATGAAAAAAGAACAAGAGACAGACAGAGAGATGAACTGGAAGACAAAAGAAAGTTGTTTGTTGTATTTTCTTGCAGATGTTGTTGTGTTTGGCTTCACTTATTTGCTTTTCTCATTTATTCTTATTAGTGTTGATGTTGTGGATTTTGCTGTTTTTGCATCCTCAGCTAAACAAATAAAATCCCAAAATCCCAACAAACTGTGGTGAGAAAATATCCCATAATTATCATCTACACACAAAAAATGAGAAACTAAATGAGGCAGATTTCTCACCTGAAGACTGAGGGCTGAAGGTAAACAGCTGCACTTTTCCAGTTTTATCTGTCACTTTACACTTGAATAACTCAGAATACTTTGACGGCTCAGTAAGATGGGAAGTTGAAACGTTCACCGTGGCAAAGCAAGAAGACTGTGACTCCTTCATGTCCTGAGTGTTCACATCCTGATCATTACCCTCATACACCCACTTCACTGTGTGTGTACACTGTTCATATGTCGACACAGAGCAGTTTAACGTCACCTTATCAGTGTCCTTATGTTCAGTCACTGGTGAAGATGGAGATATTGTGAGAAAGACAACAAGAGTAAGATTAACTTCATCACTGTAATCATAATTATTGTAATGTTTCAGTATATTGTTCTAACAAGACAGTTTGAGCTGAAAACATTATGATGTAAATACTCACTGGTAACAACAGACAGATCAACCTGAGAGTTTTGACCTTGTTGTTTTCCTGATTTGAACTGTCTGCAGGTGTAAACACCAACATCCTCAACTGTGACCTTCTTTATAACCAGAGAACAGTCCGCTGTAACACTCAGTCTGTCTGATTTAGCTTTGGCTTTTTCAACAATCTGCCCAAATTCAAACAGTGCTGCTGCTGCTGTGTTTCTTGAACCACTAAAGAGCCAGGTAATACTGTCACATTTATCCTGATCAGTCGTCACATTTTCACAAGACAAAGTGACTTCATCTCCATCTCTGACAGTGATGAAGAGGGAAGTTTGTCCAGTTACTGCTGTTGAGAATTTGAGAGAGAAATGTGATAAATGAACTGAAATAAGAATATGACTGTAGTGTGAATGTTAAAAACAAACAGTATATTTGACTGTATCAGTAAAATGAAAGTTATTTAATAAAGTAAATAAGGTAATAATGCAGATTTTTGTATCTTACCTGTAAACTGAAGCCTCAGTATCAGAAATAAAGACATTTTAATCCATCTGAGTTCAACCATCGTGCTTCTTTGTCTTTCTCTCTGTCTTCTTCTCACACTCTCAGCTCTCAAAATGTCCTTATTAGTGCTTCATACAGAGAAATACACTGTCTACTTCCTATCATGAGTAAAGTGTCTCATCATTGTGGTTTCAGTCTGTTTTTCTCACTTGTAAGTTATCAACTTTTTGTAGGTGGAGAATATTAGCTTCCCTTCTCTTTAAATGTGAACGTTTTTGCATTTTATGATCAAGCTGGCGCTCACATCTGCAGCATCTTATATAATCTTATAAATCTATGAAATATCTGATATTTTAAGCAGCAAGAGTAAATACACACAGGATTAGATATTGTAGGAGTTAAGGGTGAATGTCTCCACCCACTGACCAACACAACCACAGCACACTTCCTTTCCACTGCTGTATTTTAAAGTACTTCATGTTTATAATCATGACCTCATTCTATAAAGCTTTTAAAATGTCATAACATTGTTTTCTCACATCCAGTGACAAAGAGACAAAGAGACGCTCATTTTACTCCAAGATAATGATCAAACTGTATTTAGGTACACAGAGCGCACTGCTCTAAGGCACAGCAAACCCAATGACAGTTCAAAGTTCCTTATATAAGGAATAAAATAACATTTTAAGATAGAAATCCTGCTTAAGCTGCCATCTAGTGGTTGCTCCTGTAGACACTCTGTCCCTTTGCAGTACAGAACTTTACATGGTGCTATTGTGTAATTATATATCACAGATGGTGAAAAAGAGTCTTTCATACTGTAGTGATTTACTCTCTGATACAGCTGGGAGATATTTAATTCAGTTTAGTTTTCAGTTTAGTAAGTTTCTCCACACTTATATCTGTCACATCCTGCCAAGACTTTCTGTTGGTGTTTGGACTTTAGTTTAGTTCCTGTTTTATTTTGAAATGTTTTCTCCTTGTGTTGTTACCTTCCTGTGTTTTCCCGCCTTTGTTGGTCACCTCATGGTTTTGAGACTCTTTGTGTTCTTTGGGTTTTCTGTGTTACACTTATGTTGGATTGTGTTTTTGTTCTTTTGGGTTCCTGTGTTCTCTCTGCGTGTCTTTATTTCCAGTTTATGGTTATTGAGTCTGTCTCTGTTCTTCTGTTCCCTCCACACTTTCCCTTCACACCTGTCCTGCATTGTCCTCGTTAGCCCTGCCCTGCTCCCAGTGTCTTTCCCAGCCAATCACTCCCAGCCTGCCCTTGTGTGTTGCCACCTGTTCCCTGTTGTCTGATTAGTTCAGTTTGTATTTAATTTTGCTTTTTTGACCCTCCAGATATTTTTGTTTGCCTGCACACTTCTAATAAAGAAGTTTTCTTCAGACCTGTCTCACCTTCAGTCTCTGCATTAGGGTCCACCTGCTCTGTGATCTTGACAATATCAGTAACAGCAATGATCAGCAGTGTGACAGTTTTCCATCAAAGTCCTGATTTAACAAGGTTTAAAACTACAGAAACATGGAATAATCAGCAAGTGAAGCCCCCCTCCAGTGTATGTTGGTGTTTTTAAGATATTTCATATTTTTCGGAGTCATTTCCTGACAATGTTGTTTAGCCACAATGTTCAATGCTCATTTTTTGACAAAAAACTTAACTTTACGCTCACAGTTAAGAAATTTAAGTTGTTGCTAAAACAGAACAGTGACGTATGACTATATTAAAACGCTGCAGTCATACGTCATAAAATCCTTTTGTTTTTGTGAGCGTCACACAGGCTACTGATACACCATCCAGACATTTCCTGAAGAAAAGCTTTCTGTTTGCTGAGCTGTCGTTATCACGTTTAACCATGATTCATTTGGCACAACTGTCTCAGAGCAGTGATGTGACTGGCTGAGAGAGCATTTAATAATCACCACACCAGCTGATCTATATTCACCTTCACCCAGTCCTTTTCACGCTGTGCTGCTGCACATACATGAACCAAAATAGCAGCTGTGCATTCAGACGTCCACACAGTCCGTGTGCCTCTGCGCTTGGTATTTATTATTATTTAAATTTCAACTGAGGGTGTAAAATAGAACCAGGCCCACTGAGGAGGAGAATTTACAGATATTTACTATAAAATAAAGCAAGATGTCGTTGTTTAGGATAGATGATCCATCAATAAAGTAATAAAACTGCATCACTACTATTCTTCAGACAAAGATAAAAGATGCTGACAGCTCACTGCCAGCAATCATCTGCCTCTCCTTACAGCTCAAACAATCAACGACAAACTGAATATCAGACGACAACAAGAAAACAACTACAAGGCACAAATATACTGTAACAACATGGAGAACGCACAAGCTGGATTTATTAGAGGCAGAGCTGATGTTTCATGTTCATCATCAAAATGTGACTTCAGGTGTGACCAGAAGTGATAAAAGATTTGAACCTTTAAACCCACAAAGGTCAAAGCAGCCATGTTTTTATATTTTACTCCAACCAACAAATTACATCAAGGCCAAATAATAATAATTAAACTAAGACAAAGCTAGCAGATAAAAAGCAATCAGTAACAATTAAAAATGTGCTTAAGTTTTTTTAAATGGATGAAAAGTTTGACAGGTGCTGTAGTTTAAAAAAAGAATCACTCACTTAAACTCACCACAACACAAAATGATCTTTTCTGTCTAAACTTCTCATATAAAACCTGATTAAATGTTATTTAACTGCGGTGGACTCTGGTGAGTTGATGTTGGTGTGAAAGTTGTTGATCAGTGGAGTCTGACAGAAGCAGAAGGTTCTCCATCGTTTTCATAGTCCACCGTATCTTCATCTCCATCTTCATCATTATGTACCTGTGAAAAACAACAACACACCTGAGATTCTGAGATAAAATGGAACAAATAAACGACCTTTGTTTCAGACTAATACAGTCAGCGCTGTTTGTTCTTATTCTCTTTACAGAATCACAGTAAATGGTGAACTACCACAAACAAAAGCATTTGAATATTCAGTTTTAAAACTCACAGCATTGTCATCCATCTGTGTTTTTTTCCCTGGAAACACAAAAAAAGAGTTTAGCTTCATCAGTAAAAATCCAGGTTCATCAAAACTTGTTGTTTATTAAAGTTCTGTGAATGTTCTCACCTTTAATTCTAGTCCATATGTTGACTGACACAACAGTTATTATGAGAGCTGCTAAACCCACAGACACGATGATGAACCTCAACCCAACTGCAAAGAGAATTAAAACAATAAAAACATTTGTCACAGTTCAAACTCCTGTAATTAAAAATGAGAGAAATACAGTATATACAGCACGTGTGCTTTTTACAACCTGAAAAATGTTGTATTCATTACAATATTACTACAATATAGTTCAATATTTGAAGTGAACTTTAAACATCAAAGGCTGAGAGACAGAAAGAGAGAGAACAGTGAGCAACAACATTCATACTGTAGATTTCAAAAGAGGAAAAAGAGATACAAGTTGTTAACTCTACCTTGTTGTTTTGTTGTTGCAGCTCTTTCAGTGTCCTCACCTGGACATATGAAAAAAGAACAAGAGACAGACAGAGAGATGAACTGGAAGACAAAAGAACCAAAAACTGACAGTGTAAAAAAAACTCACTGACTGTGACACATAAAGAAAAAATCTGAAGATTGACATTAAAAAACATCATAATGCAAAAAATATCAAAATAAAATGAGATAATAAGATTGTAAGATTATAATATTTTTAATGCCCGTGTTTTATTTTTCAGTAGAACTTTTTTCAGTGCCAACAGAATGTTTTTCATTATAACTATTTCAATGCTAATGTTTCCTTTTTTGGTTTTGTTTTCAATGACAAATTTCATTTTCTATGTCAAAATTTAACTGTTACTGTTCTGGCCCCATACACCTGGACAAATGAAACCTCAAAATCCCAACAGACTGTGGTGAGAAAATATCCCATAATTATCATCTACACACAAAAAATAAGAAACTAAATGAGGCAGATTTCTCACCTGAAGACTGAGGGCTGAAGGTAAACAGCTGCACTTTTCCAGTTGTATCTGTCACTTTACACTTGAATAACTCAGAATACTTTGACGGCTTAGGTATAAACATCACAGTAGCAAAGCAAGAAGACTGTGACTCCTTCATGTACTGAGTGTTCACATCCCAATAATTACCATAATACACCCACTTCACTGTGTGTGTACACTGTTCACATGTGGACACAGAGCAGTTTAACGTCACCTTATCAGTGTCCTTATGTTCAATCACTGGTGAAGATGGAGATATTGTGAGAAAGACAACAAGAGTAAGATTAACTTCATCACAGTAATCATAATTATTGTAATGTTTCAGTATATTGTTCTAACAAGACGGTTTGAGCTGAAAACATTATGATGTAAATACTCACTGGTAACAACAGACAGATAAACCAGAGAGTCTTGACCTTGTTGTTGTCCTGATTTGAACTGTCTGCAGGTGTAAAGACCAACATCCTCAACTGTGACCTTCTTTATAACCAGAGAACAGTCCGCTGTAACACTCAGTCTGTCTGATTTAGCTTTGGCTTTTTCATCAATCTGCCCAAAGTCAATCAGTGCTGCTGCTGCTGCTGTGTTTCTTGAACCACTGAAGATCCAGGTAGTACTGTTACATTTATCCTGATCAGTCGTCACATTTTCACAAGACAAAGTGACTTCATCTCCATCTCTGACAGTGATGTAGAGGGAAGTTTGTCCAGTTACTGCTGTTGAGAATTTGAGAGAGAAATGTGATAAATGAACTGAAATAAGAATATGACTGTAGTGTGAATGTTAAAAACAAACAGTATATTTGACTGTATCAGTAAAATGAAAGTTATTTAATAAAGTAAATAAGGTAATAATGCAGATTTTTGTATCTTACCTGTAAACTGAAGCCTCAGTATCAGAAATAAAGACATTTTAATCCATCTGAGTTCAACCATCGTGCTTCTCTGTCTTTCTCTCTGTCTTCTTCTCACGCTCTCAGCTCTCAAAATGTCCTTATTATTACTTCATACAGAGAAATACACTGTCTACTTCCTATCATGAGTAAAGTGTCTCATCATTGTGGTTTCAGTCTGTTTTTCTCACTTGTAAGTTATCAACTTTTTGTAGGTGGAGAATATTAGCTTCCCTTCTCTTTAGATGTGAACGTTTTTGCATTTTATGATCAAGCTGGCGCTCACATCTGCAGCATCTTATATAATCTTAGAAATCTATGAAATATCTTATATTTTAAGCAGCAAGAGTAAATACATACAGGATTAGATATTGTAGGAGTTAAGGGTGAATGTCTCCACCCACTGACCAACACAACCACAGCACACTTCCTTTCCACTGCTGTATTTTAAAGTACTTCATGTTTATAATCATGACCTCATTCTATAAAGCTTTTAAAATGTGAAAACATTGTTTTCTCACATCCAGTGACAAAGAGACAAAGAGACGCTCATTTTACTCCAAGATAATGATCAAACTGTATTTAGGTACACAGAGCGCACTGCTCTAAGGCACAGCAAACCCAATGACAGTTCAAAGTTCCTTATATAAGGAATAAAATAACATTTTAAGATAGAAATCCTGCTTAAGCTGCCATCTAGTGGTTGCTCCTGTAGACACTCTGTCCCTTTGCAGTACAGAACTTTACATGGTGCTATTGTGTAATTATATATCACAGATGGTGAAAAAGAGTCTTTCATACTGTAGTGATTTACTCTCTGATACAGCTGGGAGATATTTAATTCAGTTTAGTTTTCAGTTTAGTAAGTTTCTCCACACTTATATCTGTCACATCCTGCCAAGACTTTCTGTTGGTGTTTGGACTTTAGTTTAGTTCCTGTTTTATTTTGAAATGTTTTCTCCTTGTGTTGTTACCTTCCTGTGTTTTCCCGCCTTTGTTGGTCACCTCATGGTTTTGAGACTCTTTGTGTTCTTTGGGTTTTCTGTGTTACACTTATGTTGGATTGTGTTTTTGTCCTTTTGGGTTCCTGTGTTCTATCTGCGTGTCTTTATTTCCAGTTTATGGTTATTGAGTCTGTCTCTGTTCTTCTGTTCCCTCCACACTTTCCCTTCACACCTGTCCTGCATTGTCCTCGTTAGCCCTGCCCTGCTCCCAGTGTCTTTCCCAGCCAATCACTCCCAGCCTGCCCTTGTGTGTTTCCACCTGTTCCCTGTTGTCTGATTAGTTCAGTTTGTATTTAGTTTTGCTTTTTTGACCCTCCAGATATTTTTGTTTGCCTGCACACTTCTAATAAAGAAGTTTTCCTCAGACCTGTCTCACCTTCAGTCTCTGCATTAGGGTCCACCTGCTCTGTGATCTTAACAATATCAGTAACAGCAATGATCAGCAGTGTGACAGTTTTCCATCAAAGTCCTGATTTAACAAGGTTTAAAACTACAGAAACATGGAATAATCAGCAAGTGAAGCCTCCCTCCAGTGTATGTTGGTGTTTTTAAGATATTTCATATTTTTCGGAGTCATTTCCTGACAATGTTGTTTAGCCACAATGTTCAATGCTCATTTTTTGACAAATAACTTAATTTTGCGCTCACAGTTAAGAAATTTGAGTTGTTGCTAAAACAGAACAGTGACGTATGACTATATTAAAACGCTGCAGTCATACGTCATAAAACCCTTTTGTTTTTGTGAGCGTCACACAGGCTACTGATACACCATCCAGACATTTCCTGAAGAAAAGCTTTCTGTTTGCTGAGCTGTCGTTATCACGTTTAACCGTGATTCATTTGGCACAACTGTCTCAGAGCAGTGATGTGACTGGCTGAGAGAGCATTTAATAATCACCACACCAGCTGATCTATATTCACCTTCACCCAGTCCTTTTCACGCTGTGCTGCTGCACATACATGAACCAAAATAGCAGCTGTGCATTCAGACGTCCACACAGTCCGTGTGCCTCCGCGCTTGGTATTTATTATTATTTAAATTTCAACTGAGGGTGTAAAATAGAACCAGGCCCACTGAGGAGGAGAATTTACAGATATTTACTATAAAATAAAACAATATGTCGTTGTTTAGGATAGATGATCCATCAATAAAGTAATAAAACTGCATCGCTACTATTCTTCAGACAAAGATAAAAGATGCTGACAGCTCACTGCCAGCAATCATCTGCCTCTCCTTACAGCTCAAACAATCAACGACAAACTGAATATCAGACGACAACAAGAAAACAACTACAAGGCACAAATATACTGTAACAACATGGAGAACGCACAAGCTGGATTTATTAGAGGCAGAGCTGATGTTTCATGTTCATCATCAAAATGTGACTTCAGGTGTGACCAGAAGTGATAAAAGATTTGAACCTTTAAACCCACAAAGGTCAAAGCAGCCATGTTTTTATATTTTACTCCAACCAACAAATTACATCAAGGCCAAATAATAATAATTAAACTAAGACAAAGCTAGCAGATAAAAAGCAATCAGTAACAATTAAAAATGTGCTTAAGTTTTTTTAAATGGATGAAAAGTTTGACAGGTGCTGTAGTTTTAAAAAAAGAATCACTCACTTAAACCCACCACAACACAAAATGATCTTTTCTGTCTAAACTTCTCATATAAAACCTGATGAAATGTTATTTAACTGCGGTGGACTCTGGTGAGTTGATGTTGGTGTGAAAGTTGTTGATCAGTGGAGTCTGACAGAAGCAGAAGGTTCTCCATCGTTTTCATAGTCCACCGTATCTTCATCTCCATCTTCATCATTATGTACCTGTGAAAAACAACAACACACCTGAGATTCTGAGATAAAATGGAACAAATAAACGACCTTTGTTTCAGACTAATACAGTCAGCGCTGTTTGTTCTTATTCTCTTTACAGAATCACAGTAAATAGTGAACTACCACAAACAAAAGCATTTGAATATTCAGTTTTAAAACTCACAGCATTGTCATACATCTGTGTTTTTTTTCCCTGGAAACACAAAAAAAGAGTTTAGCTTCATCAGTAAAAATCCAGGTTCATCAAAACTTGTTGTTTATTAAAGTTCTGTGAATGTTCTCACCTTTAATTCTAGTCCATATGTTGACTGACACAACAGTTATTATGAGAGCTGCTAAACCCACAGACACGATGATGAACCTCAACCCAACTGCAAAGAGAATTAAAACAATAAAAACATTTGTCACAGTTCAAACTCCTGTAATTAAAAATGAGAGAAATACAGTATATACAGCACGTGTGCTTTTTACAACCTGAAAAATGTTGTATTCATTACAATATTACTACAATATAGTTCAATATTTGAAGTGAACTTTAAACATCAAAGGCTGAGAGACAGAAAGAGAGAGAACAGTGAGCAACAACATTCATACTGTAGATTTCAAAAGAGGAAAAAGAGATACAAGTTGTTAACTCGACCTTGTTGTTTTGTTGTTGCAGCTCTTTCAGTGTCCTCACCTGGACATATGAAAAAAGAACAAGAGACAGACAGAGAGATGAACTGGAAGACAAAAGAACCAAAAACTGACAGTGTAAAAAAAACTCACTGACTGTGACACATGAAGAAAAAATCTGAAGATTGACATTAAAAAACATCATAATGCAAAAAATATCAAAATAAAATGAGATAATAAGATTGTAAGATTATAATATTTTTAATGCCCGTGTTTTATTTTTCAGTAGAACTTTTTTCAGTGCCAACAGAATGTTTTTCATTATAACTATTTCAATGCTAATGTTTCCTTTTTTGGTTTTGTTTTCAATGACAAATTTCATTTTCTATGCAAAAATTTAACTGTTACTGTTCTGGCCCCATACACCTGGACAAATGAAACCTCAAAAACCCAACAGACTGTGGTGAGAAAATATCCCATAATTATCATCTACACACAAAAAATAAGAAACTAAATGAGGCAGATTTCTCACCTGAAGACTGAGGGCTGAAGGTAAACAGCTGCACTTTTCCAGTTGTATCTGTCACTTTACACTTGAATAACTCAGAATACTTTGACGTCATAGTTATAAACATCACAGTAGCAAAGCAAGAAGACTGTGACTCCTTCATGTACTGAGTGTGCACATCCCAATAATTACCATAATACAGCCACTTCACTGTGTGTGCACACTGTTCATATGTCGACACAGAGCAGTTTAACGTCACTATATCAGTGTCCTTATGTTCAGTCACTGGTGAAGATGGAGATATTGTGAGAAAGACAACAAGAGTAAGATTAACTTCATCACAGTAATCATAATTATTGTAATGTTTCAGTATATTGTTCTAACAAGACAGTTTGAGCTGAAAACATTATGATGTAAATACTCACTGGTAACAACAGACAGATAAACCTGAGAGTCTTGACCTTGTTGTTGTCCTGATTTGAACTGTCTGCAGGTGTAAAGACCAACATCCTCAACTGTGACCTTCTTTATAACCAGAGAACAGTCCGCTGTAACACTCAGTCTGTCTGATTTAGCTTTGGCTTTTTCATCAATCTGCCCATGTTCAAACAGTGTTGCTGCTGCTGTTGTGTTTCTTGAACCACTAAAGATCCAGGTAGCACTGTTACATTTATCCTGATCAGTCATCACATTTTCACAAGACAAAGTGACTTCATCTCCATCTCTGACAGTGATGTCGAGGAAAGTTTGTCCAGTTACTGCTGTTGAGAATTTGAGAGAGAAATGTGATAAATGAACTGAAATAAGAATATGACTGTAGTGTGAATGTTAAAAACAAACAGTATATTTGACTGTATCAGTAAAATGAAAGTTATTTAATAAATAAGGTAATAATGCAGATTTTTGTATCTTACCTGTAAACTGAAGCCTCAATATCAGAAATAAAGACATTTTAATCCATCTGAGTTCAACCATCGTGCTTCTCTGTCTTTCTCTCTGTCTTCTTCTCACACTCTCAGCTCTCAAAATGTCCTTATTATTACTTCATACAGAGAAATACACTGTCTACTTCCTATCATGAGTAAAGTGTCTCATCATTGTGGTTTCAGTCTGTTTTTCTCACTTGTAAATGAGCAACTTTTTGTAGGCGGAGCATATTATTATTATTATTATTATTATTATTGTTATTATTATTGTTATTATTATTATTATCATTATTATTATCATAGATTAGATTAGATATTGTAGAAGTTAAGGGTGATTGTTTAAACCCACTCACCACCAACACCACTTCCTTTCCACTACTGTATTTCAAACTACGTCATGTTTATGATCATGATCTTATCATGTAATTCTTTTAAAATGTGAAAACACGGATGTAAGACAAATTTAACACTAATGTGCTGCAGGGCGGAGACATCTGCCTGGTTAAGTACTTTAAGTACTTTAATGCAGCTGCACGTGTACTAACAAAAACTAGGAAAAGAGATCATATTTCTCCTATTTTAGCTTCGCTACATTGGCTTCCGGTAAAATCCAGAATAGAATTTAAAATACTTCTCCTTACTTATAAAGCTCTTAATGGTCAGGCGACACTATATCTTAAAGAGCTCATAGTACCTTATTACCCCACTAGAGCACTGCGCTCCCAAAATGCAGCTTACTTGTGGTTCCTAGAATAACTAAAAGTAGAATGGGAGGCAGAGCCTTCAGCTATCAGGCTCCTCTCCTGTGGAACCATCTTCCAGATTCAGTCCGGGGGGCAGACACCCTCTCTATGTTTAAGGCTTAAAACTTTCCTTTTTGAAAAAGCTTATAGTTAGGGCCGGCCAGGCTCGCCTTGGACCGGCCCCTAGTTATGCTGCTATAGGACTAGACTGCCGGGGGACTTCCCATGATGCACTGAGCTCCTCTCTTCTCTTCCTCCTCTCCATATTAATGCTTTCATGTACCATTAATGCATGTTACTAACTTGACTTCTTCCCCGGAGTCTCTGTGCTCTCTCGTCTCACAGGAAGATCCAGTGCCTGAACGGTGGGCCATGGCTGTGGGGACTGTGGCGTGCTCCTGTGGATGTCCTGCTTCCATTTCTGCTACTGATATTATTGCTATTACTATTATAAAGTCATAGCTCTACTTACATTACTGTTGTTATGGTTATTGTTGTTGTTGTTATTATACTTCTCTGTGTCTTTCCCCACCCCACCCCCCTCTCCCCTTCTCCCCGTCCCCCTCCCTCCTTCTTTCGCTGTAAACCCAACCGGTCAAGGCAGATGGCGCCCACCTAGAGCCCGGTTCTGCTTGAGGTTTCTTCCTGTTAAAGGGGAGTTTTTCCTTGTCGCTGTCGCCAAGTGCTTGCTCATGGGGGGAATTGTTGGGTCTCTGTAAATAAATGAGTACGGTCTCGACCTGCTCTATGTGTAAAGTGTCCTGAGATAACATTTGTTGTGATTTGGCACCATATAAATAAAATTGAATTGAATTGAATTATTGATCCCTGTTGGAATATTGATCCTGTGCATTTGACCCATCTCATACACACACACTAGGAGCAGTGGGCAGCCACAGTGCAGAGCCCGGGGACCAACTCCTGGTCTTTTGCCAGTGCCTTGGTCAGGGGCGCTGACAGGAGTATTAACCCTAACATACATGTCTTTGATGGTGGGAGGAAACTGGAGCACCAGGCAGAAACCCACACAAACACAAGGAGAACATGCAAACTCCACACAGAAAGGACCTGGGACACTAACTGATTATGAAGCAGATGTATGTTTCTGCTTTAAAACAGAATAAGATTTCCATCATGTTTAACAACATACAGGATTCATGGTGATGTCTGACAGCACACATGAACAGACGGGTGAAGAGTCAAACTTTGACTCTTGATGCTGATGGTGCAACATGGTGATACTGCAGCAGCTGGGAAAGAACACAGATAAGATGGTATTTTAGTAACCTGTTAGTTCCTCATTGTATCTCTGAGGTCAGTTTTTGAGAACTGAAGTGTTTTGGTAAGAATGTGCAACAGCAGCAGAGCTCTGGAGGTTTTTCCCTCTAATGATGATCAGATAAACATCACAACCACACGAGGCTCACAGTAACAGACAGGCCAAACTTTATTAAGGCACCAGACAAAGAGACAACTTTCATCTCTGCAAATCACCACTGAACCCTGAGCAATATGTTTTTGATGATAACTAGTGTGCTTGCTGGTTTGTGTTTGTCCCAGAAGTGTCTACGTGAATCAGTCATCACCAGTAACCTACTGAGTGGTTATTTATTTTGTCTCCAGTCTCCGAGGCAGATGCTACTGAGCGTGTGCAGGAACACAGTTCTGTTTACAGAGCTTCACTAGCTTGTTGTGCTACATATCACAAACTCCTGACTTGATACCAAAGTTATTTACAAGAGGTTGTCATATTCTAGTGAAGCCCTGCAAATTGAACCGCGTTCCTGCACATGATCAGTGGCCTCACACACATAGCAAACAGCAACAAGAAGAGTGTGTGATGTATGTGTGTGTGCTTTAATCTTACATTTTAAAATAATGCACCACTCTAAAAAAGGTTCATTTCTACTAGATCTACAGCCTCTTTGGATTTCTTATAGTTTCCACTCATTCAGCTCTTTAATATATGACTCTCAAGGGTGACGTCATTTATTCAGTCCAAGTAAGGGATGTCACATGATCACATCACACCTCTGCTCACTTTGTCTTTTGACACTATTATGATGCAGCTCTTAGGCCATGACAAATGAAGGCAAATACACAAGGTTGTACTGAAGAAAATTGTATTTATTTTTAAGAAATTGCAACAAAATATATTAATCAAATGTATGAAATGGTCAGTCAGTAGATCAGTGGTGTTGGTGAGTGGATGTGTGAATGTGTAGTCTTGTATGGTGTGAACTAAAGAGAAGTACAACAAAACCAAGCGAGCAAAAGAAAACATGAAGTGAAAGAGGGAGGGGGCGGGGATGGCTGATCCTAAATGCAGTCTGGATGGACTGGCCAGGTGCACCCAGGTGTACAAACACACAGCAGCCCAAGACACAAACCTAAGGGCCGTGGCAGAGCCAGAGGACCGTCACAACACTTTTTTACCATAACAAGACAAACTGAACGGAGACATAAATTATAACACTCTAAACAATATTGAATACATGCTTAAAGAAAAAAAATGATAAGGAGAAATAAAATAGCAGTAAGAACTAAGATTTTAACTTTCACTCAACATTAACACAAACATCAATCAGCTCAATAAAGGGCCTGATAGTGAGTTCTTTAAGGATATTTTAACTTACTACATCCCTTTGTGGACAAAAAGCTTTTTACAGAAATGCATCATAGAAGAAAAAAAAAACTGTTAAAAATCATATCCAACAATGAATCATTATAACACTGAAAAAAAACTAAAATGCTTTTTTGTCTTTCCCTTCATGTGTCAATCAAAGTCAGCTCTGCACACTGTAAATAACTGATTATTAGGATAAAATCTCAGAGGTTTGGACAGCATAGACAGATTCTCCACAGGGATACAGTATGTGTTATGATGTAAAGGGTAATTGGCTGGGATTCTGGGAATATAAACTGGTTTTCTCATCAGAAAGCTTTAACTAATCAGTTATAAATTAAATGTAATGATATGAACGCTGTGGTCTCTTATTTGTTGGGTTTGTTGATGGTAGCGTAGAGGCTGCTGGGATCAGTGGAGGCTCCAGCAGAAGAGGAGGAAGCTTTCACAGTGCTGTAGGTCACTGCATCACCTTCATCATCACCATCACCACAAACCTGGGAAACAAAAGGGAAACAAAATCACATATGAATTAAACATAATGACATGAAAAAGCATAACACAACAAAACTTCTTTTCTCCTTCCTGACAAAACTTTTTCCTTCATTCAGCAACAACACCAGTGTAACCAAACACTCATCTTACCCGGGCTTTACTGTTGGTCTTCTTGGTGTAGCTGATGGAGACGTAGGAAATACCATCTTCAGGATCAGCCTGCACAGTGAAGACAACATGATGGCTGCTCAGTAACGTGGATTTATACTGACTCACTCTTCTAATATTACGCAAAGAATGAAATTAGGCTCAAAAGTCACCATGTCATATTTTGGAGAATAAATACGTACAAAATCAAGTATTTACTGTTATAAGGTTTGATGTCTATGTTTAAACATAATTAAAGTTCCAAAACATGAGGTGAACGTATGTAGAAATAGTCCCTGAAAGTCAAAAGTCAGCCTGCAATGATCCATTTACAAAGTTACCTCTACTTCCCCATCAAACGTCACATCGTTCATACATGTAAACAAGTCTAACATGTACAGATGTATTTAAAAAGTGGACATTTTAAGTAAAGAACAAGAAAAAGATGTGAAATCCAACCAATAGTGTTTGTTTACATAGTCTGTGGAGCTGGACAAAGCTTCATGAAGCTGGTTAATCAGAACAGAGTGGGCTCCTTGGGAGGAGGGTCTTAAAGAGACAGGAGCTACAACAGCCTGTTTCAGACAGAGGCTGAACTGAGGGGCTGCATAAAGGGCCAGTATAAGATAAATAAGGAGGTTTTTTACTGTAAATCATGCAAAGATATTCCAGTAGAGCCCCAGAATAAAAATATAGACCTGAAATGTTCATGATATGTCCCCTTTAAAACAGAATATCAAAAACACTGTTTTTCTCTGAAAAGTCATAACTGTAAAAACATTTGATGATTCAGTTTGTGAACTCACAATGTTTTCATCCATCTGTGTTTTGTTCCCTGAAAAGACAAAAGAATCGACTTTAGCTTCCACAGTGAAAATCCAGGTTTATCAAAACATCTTGTTTATGAAAGTTTCATCTGTGTTCTCACGTTTAGTTTTCTTCCATCTGATGAGCACCAAAACGATTATTAAGAGTGATGCTAAACCCACAGCCACAATGATGAACTTTGCCCAACCTGGAAAATCTGAAAATATTAAAAACATTTTGACTGCAGAGTTCAGTTCTGTTCAAAATCCTGATAAAAAGAGAGAAAGAGAGATACAAGTTAAGTCTCTACCTTGTTGACTTGTTGGAGTATCATTGGTTGTTGGTGCTGTTTGGTTCATCGTTGCCTTTGTGCTTCTTCCCGTTGTTGGTGTTGATGTAGTTGTTGGTAATTTAGTTGTTTTTGTTGATTTTATTGTTGTTGATTTTGTTGTTGCAGCTCTTTCAGTGTCCTCACCTGGACATATGAAAAAAGAACAAGAGACAGACAGAGAGATGAACTGGAAGACAAAAGAAAGTTGTTTGTTGTATTTTCTTGCAGATGCTGTTGTGTTTGTCTTCACTTATTTGCTTTTCTCATTTATTCTTATTAGTGTTGATGTTGTGGATTTTGCTGTTTTTGCATCCTCAGCTAAACAAATAAAATCCCAAAATCCCAACAAACTGTGGTGAGAAAATATCCCATAATTATCATCTACACACAAAAAATGAGAAACTAAATGAGGCAGATTTCTCACCTGAAGACTGAGGGCTGAAGGTAAACAGCTGCACTTTTCCAGTTTTATCTGTCACTTTACACTTGAATAACTCAGAATACTTTGACGGCTCAGCAAGATGGGAAGTTGAAACGTTCACCGTGGCAAAGCAAGAAGACTGTGACTCCTTCATGTGCTGAGTGTTCACATCCTGATCATTACCCTCATACACCCACTTCACTGTGTGTGCACACTGTTCATATGTCGACACAGAGCAGCTTAACGTCACCTTATCAGTGTCCTTATGTTCAGTCACTGGTGAAGATGGAGATATTGTGAGAAAGACAACAAGAGTAAGATTAACTTCATCACTGTAATCATAATTATTGTAATGTTTCAGTATATTGTTCTAACAAGACAGTTTGAGCTGAAAACATTATGATGTAAATACTCACTGGTAACAACAGACAGATAAACCTGAGAGTCTTGACCTTGTTGTTGTCCTGATTTGAACTGTCTGCAGGTGTAAAGACCAACATCCTCAACTGTGACCTTCTTTATAACCAGAGAACAGTCCGCTGTAACACTCAGTCTGTCTGATTTAGCTTTGGCTTTTTCAACAATCCGCCCATGTTCAAACAGTGTTGCTGCTGCTGCTGCTGTGTTTCTTGAAACACTAAAGATCCAGGTAGTACTGTCACATTTATCCTGATCAGTCGTCACATTTTCACAAGACAAAGTGACTTCATCTCCATCTCTGACAGTGATGTAGAGGAAAGTTTGTCCAGTTACTGCTGTTGAGAATTTGAGAGAGAAATGTGATAAATGAACTGAAATAAGAATATGACTGTAGTGTGAATGTTAAAAACAAACAGTATATTTGACTGTATCAGTAAAATGAAAGTTATATAATAAAGTAAATAAGGTAATAATGCAGGTTTTTGTATCTTACCTGTAAACTGAAGCCTCAGTATCAGAAATAAAGACATTTTAATCCATCTGAATTCAACCATCGTGCTTCTCTGTCTTTCTCTCTGTCTTCTTCTCACACTCTCAGCTCTCAAAATGTCCTTATTATTACTTCATACTGAGAAATACACTGTCTACTTCCTATCATGAGTAAAGTGTCTCATCATTGTGGTTTCAGTCTGTTTTTCTCACTTGTAAGTTATCAACTTTTTGTAGGTGGAGAATATTAGCTTCCCTTCTCTTTAAATTTGAACGTTTTTGCATTTTATGATCAAGCTGGCGCTCACATCTGCAGCATCTTATATATTCTTATAAATCTATGAAATATCTTATATTTTAAGCAGCAAGAGTAAATACATACAGGATTAGATATTGTAGGAGTTAAGGGTGAATGTCTCCACCCACTGACCAACACAACCACAGCACACTTCCTTTCCACTGCTGTATTTTAAAGTACTTCATGTTTATAATCATGACCTCATTCTATAAAGCTTTTAAAATGTAAAAACATTGTTTTCTCACATCCAGTGACAAAGAGACAAAGAGACGCTCATTTTACTCCAAGATAATGATCAAACTGTATTTAGGTACACAGAGCGCACTGCTCTAAGGCACAGCAAACCCAATGACAGTTCAAAGTTCCTTATATAAGGAATAAAATAACATTTTAAGATAGAAATCCTGCTTAAGCTGCCATCTAGTGGTTGCTCCTGTAGACACTCTGTCCCTTTGCAGTACAGAACTTTACATGGTGCTATTGTGTAATTATATATCACAGATGGTGAAAAAGAGTCTTTCATACTGTAGTGATTTACTCTCTGATACAGCTGGGAGATATTTAATTCAGTTTAGTTTTCAGTTTAGTAAGTTTCTCCACACTTATATCTGTCACATCCTGCCAAGACTTTCTGTTGGTGTTTGGACTTTAGTTTAGTTCCTGTTTTATTTTGAAATGTTTTCTCCTTGTGTTGTTACCTTCCTGTGTTTTCCCGCCTTTGTTGGTCACCTCATGGTTTTGAGACTCTTTGTGTTCTTTGGGTTTTCTGTGTTACACTTATGTTGGATTGTGTTTTTGTTCTTTTGGGTTCCTGTGTTCTCTCTGCGTGTCTTTATTTCCAGTTTATGGTTATTGAGTCTGTCTCTGTTCTTCTGTTCCCTCCACACTTTCCCTTCACACCTGTCCTGCATTGTCCTCGTTAGCCCTGCCCTGCTCCCAGTGTCTTTCCCAGCCAATCACTCCCAGCCTGCCCTTGTGTGTTGCCGCCTGTTCCCTGTTGTCTGATTAGTTCAGTTTGTATTTAGTTTTGCTTTTTTGACCCTCCAGATATTTTTGTTTGCCTGCACACTTCTAATAAAGAAGTTTTCTTCAGACCTGTCTCACCTTCAGTCTCTGCATTAGGGTCCACCTGCTCTGTGATCTTGACAATATCAGTAACAGCAATGATCAGCAGTGTGACAGTTTTCCATCAAAGTCCTGATTTAACGGTTTAAAACTACAGAAACATGGAATAATCAGCAAGTGAAGCCCCCCTCCAGTGTATGTTGGTGTTTTTAAGATATTTCATATTTTTCTGAGTCATTTCCTGACAATGTTGTTTAGCCACAATGTTCAATGCTCATTTTTTGACAAAAAACTTAATTTTGCGCTCACAGTTAAGAAATTTAAGTTGTTGCTAAAACAGAACAGTGACGTATGACTATATTAAAACGCTGCAGTCATACGTCATAAAATCCTTTTGTTTTTGTGAGCGTCACACAGGCTACTGATACACCATCCAGACATTTCCTGAAGAAAAGCTTTCTGTTTGCTGAGCTGTCGTTATCACGTTTAACCGTGATTCATTTGGCACAACTGTCTCAGAGCAGTGATGTGACTGGCTGAGAGAGCATTTAATAATCACCACAGCAGCTGATCTATATTCACCTTCACCCAGTCCTTTTCACGCTGTGCTGCTGCACATACATGAACCAAAATAGCAGCTGTGCATTCAGACGTCCACACAGTCCGTGTGCCTCTGCGCTTGGTATTTATTATTATTTAAATTTCAACTGAGGGTGTAAAATAGAACCAGGCCCACTGAGGAGGAGAATTTACAGATATTTACTATAAAATAAAGCAAGATGTCGTTGTTTAGGATAGATGATCCATCAATAAAGTAATAAAACTGCATCGCTACTATTCTTCAGACAAAGATAAAAGATGCTGACAGCTCACTGCCAGCAGTCATCTGCCTCTCCTTACAGCTCAAACAATCAACGACAAACTGAATATCAGACGACAACAAGAAAACAACTACAAGGCACAAATATACTGTAACAACATGGAGAACGCACAAGCTGGATTTATTAGAGGCAGAGCTGATGTTTCATGTTCATCATCAAAATGTGACTTCAGGTGTGACCAGAAGTGATAAAAGATTTGAACCTTTAAACCCACAAAGGTCAAAGCAGCCAAGTTTTTATATTTTACTCCAACCAACAAATTACATCAAGGCCAAATAATAATAATTAAACTAAGACAAAGCTAGCAGATAAAAAGCAATTAGTAACAATTAAAAATGTGCTTAAGTTGTTTTTAAATGGATGAAAAGTTTGACAGGTGCTGTAGTTTAAAAAAAGAATCACTCACTTAAACCCACCACAACACAAAATGATCTTTTCTGTCTAAACTTCTCATATAAAACCTGATAAAATGTTATTTAACTGCGGTGGACTCTGGTGAGTTGATGTTGGTGTGAAAGTTGTTGATCAGTGGAGTCTGACAGAAGCAGAAGGTTCTCCATCGTTTTCATAGTCCACCGTATCTTCATCTCCATCTTCATCATTATGTACCTGTGAAAAACAACAACACAACGCAAAAAAAAAGTTTAGCTTCATCAGTAAAAATCCAGGTTCATCAAAACTTGTTGTTTATTAAAGTTCTGTGAATGTTCTCACCTTTAATTCTAGTCCATATGTTGACTGACACAACAGTTATTATGAGAGCTGCTAAACCCACAGACACGATGATGAACCTCAACCCAACTGCAAAGAGAATTAAAACAATAAAAACATTTGTCACAGTTCAAACTCCTGTAATTAAAAATGAGAGAAATACAGTATATACAGCACGTGTGCTTTTTACAACCTGAAAAATGTTGTATTCATTACAATATTACTACAATATAGTTCAATATTTGAAGTGAACTTTAAACATCAAAGGCTGAGAGACAGAAAGAGAGAGAACAGTGAGCAACAACATTCATACTGTAGATTTCAAAAGAGGAAAAAGAGATACAAGTTGTTAACTCGACCTTGTTGTTTTGTTGCAGTATCATTGGTTGTTGGTGCTGTTTGGTTCATTGTTGCCTTTGTGCTTCTTCCCATTGTTGCTGTTGTTGGTGCTGATGTAGTTGTTGTTGATTTTGTTGTTGCAGCTCTTTCAGTGTCCTCACCTGGACAAATGAAAAAAGAACAAGAGACAGACAGAGAGATGAACTGGAAGACAAAAGAACAAAAAACTGACAGTGTAAAAAAAACTCACTGACTGTGACACATGAAGAAAAAATCTGAAGATTGACATTAAAAAACATCATAATGCAAAAAATATCAAAATAAAATGAGATAATAAGATTGTAAGATTATAATATTTTTAATGCCCGTGTTTTATTTTTCAGTAGAACTTTTTTCAGTGCCAACAGAATGTTTTTCATTATAACTATTTCAATGCTAATGTTTCCTTTTTTGGTTTTGTTTTCAATGACAAATTTCATTTTCTATGCAAAAATTTAACTGTCACTGTTCTGGCCCCATACACCTGGACAAATGAAACCTCAAAATCCCAACAGACTGTGGTGAGAAAATATCCCATAATTATCATCTACACACAAAAAATAAGAAACTAAATGAGGCAGATTTCTCACCTGAAGACTGAGGGCTGAAGGTAAACAGCTGCACTTTTCCAGTTGTATCTGTCACTTTACACTTGAATAACTCAGAATACTTTGACGTCGTAGTTATAAACATCACAGTAGCAAAGCAAGAAGACTGTGACTCCTTCATGTACTGAGTGTGCACATCCCAATAATTACCATAATACAGCCACTTCACTGTGTGTGTACACTGTTCACATGTCGACACAGAGCAGTTTAACGTCACCTTATCAGTGTCCTTATGTTCAGTCACTGGTGAAGATGGAGATATTGTGAGAAAGACAACAAGAGTAAGATTAACTTCATCACTGTAATCATAATTATTGTAATGTTTCAGTATATTGTTCTAACAAGACAGTTTGAGCTGAAAACATTATGATGTAAATACTCACTGGTAACAACAGACAGAAAAACCTGAGAGTCTGGACCTTGTTGTTGTCCTGATTTGTACTGTCTGCAGGTGTAAAGACCAACATCCTCAACTGTGACCTTCTTTATAACCAGAGAACAGTCCGCTGTAACACTCAGTCTGTCTGATTTAGCTTTGGCTTTTTCATCAATCTGCCCATGTTCAAACAGTGTTGCTGCTGCTGTTGTGTTTCTTGAACCACTAAAGATCCAGGTAGTACTGTCACATTTATCCTGATCAGTCGTCACATTTTCACAAGACAAAGTGGCTTCATCTCCATCTCTGACAGTGATGAAGAGGGAAGTTTGTCCAGTTACTGCTGTTGAGAATTTGAGAGAGAAATGTGATAAATGAACTGAAATAAGAATATGACTGTAGTGTGAATGTTAAAAACAAACAGTATATTTGACTGTATCAGTAAAATGAAAGTTATTTAATAAAGTAAATAAGGTAATAATGCAGGTTTTTGTATCTTACCTGTAAACTGAAGCCTCAGTATCAGAAATAAAGACATTTTAATCCATCTGAGTTCAACCATCGTGCTTCTCTGTCTTTCTCTCTGTCTTCTTCTCACACTCTCAGCTCTCAAAATGTCCTTATTAGTGCTTCATACAGAGAAATACACTGTCTACTTCCTATCATGAGTAAAGTGTCTCATCATTGTGGTTTCAGTCTGTTTTTCTCACTTGTAAATGAGCAACTTTTTGTAGGCGGAGCATATTATTATTATTATCATTATTATTATTATTATTATTATTATCATTATTATTATCATAGATTAGATTAGATATTGTAGAAGTTAAGGGTGATTGTTTAAACCCACTCACCACCAACACCACTTCCTTTCCACTACTGTATTTCAAACTACGTCATGTTTATGATCATGATCTTATCATGTAATTCTTTTAAAATGTGAAAACACGGATGTAAGACAAATTTAACACTAATGTGCTGCAGGGCGGAGACATCTGCCTGGTTAAGTACTTTAAGTACTTTAATGCAGCTGCACGTGTACTAACAAAAACTAGGAAAAGAGATCATATTTCTCCTATTTTAGCTTCGCTACATTGGCTTCCGGTAAAATCCAGAATAGAATTTAAAATACTTCTCCTTACTTATAAAGCTCTTAATGGTCAGGCGCCACTATATCTTAAAGAGCTCATAGTACCTTATTACCCCGCTAGAGCACTGCACTCTCAAAATGCAGGCTTACTTGTGGTTCCTAGAATAACTAAAAGTAGAATGGGAGGCAGAGCCTTCAGCTATCAGGCTCCTCTCCTGTGGAACCATCTTCCAGATTCAGTCCAGGGGGCAGACACCCTCTCTACGTTTAAGGCTTAAAACTTTCCTTTTTGAAAAAGCTTATAGTTAGGGCCGGCCAGGCTCGCCTTGGACCGGCCCCTAGTTATGCTGCTATAGGACTAGACTGCCGGGGGACTTCCCATGATGCACTGAGCTCCTCTCTTCTCTTCCTCCTCTCCATATTAATGCTTTCATGTACCATTAATGCATGTTACTAACTTGACTTCTCCCCCGGAGTCTCTGTGCTCTCTCGTCTCACAGGAAGATCCAGTGCCTGAACGGTGGGCCACGGCTGTGGGGACTGTGACGTGGTCCTGTGGATGTCCTGCTTCCATTTCTGCTACTGATATTATTGCTATTACTATTATAAAGTCATAGCTCTACTTACATTACTGTTGTTATGGTTATTGTTGTTGTTGTTATTATACTTCTCTGTGTCTCTCCCCACCCCACCCCCCTCTCCCCTTCCCCCGTCCCCCTCCCTCCTTCTTTCGCTGTAAACCCAACCGGTCAAGGCAGATGGCGCCCACCTAGAGCCCGGTTCTGCTTGAGGTTTCTTCCCGTTAAAGGGGAGTTTTTCCTTGTCGCTGTTGCCAAGTGCTGCTCATGGGGGGAATTGTTGGGTCTCTGTAAATAAATGAGTACGGTCTCCACCTGCTCTATGTGTAAAGTGCCCTGAGATAACATTTGTTGTGATTTGGCGCTATATAAGTAAAATTGAATTGAATTGAATTATTGATCCCTGTTGGAATATTGATCCTCTGCATTTGACCCATCTCATACACACACACTAGGAGCAGTGGGCAGCCACAGTGCAGAGCCCAGGGACCAACTCCTGTTCTTTTGCCAGTGCCTTGGTCAGGAGCGCTGACAGAAGTATTAACCCTAACATACATGTCTTTGATGGTGGGAGGAAACTGGAGCACCAGGCAGAAACCCACACAAACACAAGGAGAACATGCAAACTCCACACAGAAAGGACCTGGGACACTAACTGATTATGAAGCAGATGTATGTTTCTGCTTTAAAACAGAATAAGATTTCCATCATGTTTAACAACAGACAGGATTCATGGTGATGTCTGACAGCACACATGAACAGACGGGTGAAGACTCAAACTTTGACTCTTGATGCTGATGGTACAACATGGTGATACTGCAGCAGCTGGGAAAGAACACAGATAAGATGGTATTTTAGTAACCTGTTAGTTCCTCATTGTATCTCTGAGGTCAGTTTTTGAGAACTGAAGTGTTTTGGTAAGAATGTGCAACAGCAGCAGAGCTCTGGAGGTTTTTCCCTCTAATGATGATCAGATAAACATCACAACCACACGAGGCTCACAGTAACAGACAGGCCAAACTTTATTAAGGCACCAGACAAAGAGACAACTTTCATCTCTGCAAATCACCACTAAACCCTGAGCAATATGTTTTTGATGATAACTAGTGTGCTTGCTGGTTTGTGTTTGTCCCAGAAGTGTCTACGTGAATCAGTCATCACCAGTAACCTACTGAGTGGTTATTTATTTTGTCTCCAGTCTCCGAGGCAGATGCTACTGAGCGTGTGCAGGAACACAGTTCTGTTTACAGAGCTTCACTAGCTTGTTGTGCTACATATCACAAACTCCTGACTTGATACCAAAGTTATTTACAAGAGGTTGTCATATTCTAGTGAAGCCCTGCAAATTGAACCGCGTTCCTGCACATGATCAGTGGCCTCACACACACAGCAAACAGCAACAAGAAGAGTGTGTGATGTATGTGTGTGTGCTTTAATCTTACATTTTAAAATAATGCACCACTCTAAAAAAGGTTAATTTCTACTAGATCTACAGCCTCTTTGGATTTCTTATAGTTTCCACTCATTCAGCTCTTTAATATGACTCTCAAGGGTGACGTCATTTATTCAGTCCAAGTAAGGGATGTCACATGATCACATCACACCTCTGCTCACTTTGTCTTTTGACACTATTATGATGCAGCTCTTAGGCCATGACAAATGAAGGCAAATACACAAGGTTGTACTGAAGAAAATTGTATTTATTTTTAAGAAATTGCAACAAAATATATTAATCAAATGTATGAAATGGTCAGTCAGTAGATCAGTGGTGTTGGTGAGTGGATGTGTGAACGTGTAGTCTTGTATGGTGTGAACTAAAGAGAAGTACAACAAAACCAAGCGAGCAAAAGAAAACATGAAGTGAAAGAGGGAGGGGGCGGGGATGGCTGATCCTAAATGCAGTCTGGATGGACTGGCCAGGTGCACCCAGGTGTACAAACACACAGCAGCCCAAGACACAAACCTAAGGGCCGTGGCAGAGCCAGAGGACCGTCACAACACTTTTTTACCATAACAAGACAAACTGAACAGAGACATAAATTATAACACTCTAAACAATATTGCATACATGCTTAAAGAAAAAAAAATGATAAGGAGAAATAAAATAGCAGTGAGAACTAAGATTTTAACTTTCACTCAACATTAACACAAACATCAATCAGCTCAATAAAGGGCCTGATAGTGAGTTCTTTAAGGATATTTTAACTTACTACATCCCTTTCTGGACAAAAAGCTTTTTACAGAAATGCATCATAGAAGAGAAAAAAAACTGTTAAAAATCATATCCAACAGTGAATTATTATAACACTGAAAAAAAACTAAAATGCTTTTTTGTCTTTCTCTTCATGTGTCAATCACAGTCAGCTCTGCACACTGTAAATAACTGATTATTAGGATAAAATCTCAGAGGTTTGGACAGCATAGACAGATTCTCCACAGGGATACAGTATGTGTTATGATGTAAAGGGTAATTGGCTGGGATTCTGGGAATATAAACTGGTTTTCTCATCAGAAAGCTTTAACTAATCAGTTATAAATTAAATGTAATGATATGAACGCTGTGGTCTCTTATTTGTTGGGATTGTTGATGGTAGCGTAGAGGCTGCTGGGATCAGTGGAGGCTCCAGCAGAAGAGGAGGAAGCTTTCACAGTGCTGTAGGTCACTGCATCACCTTCATCATCACCATCACCACGAACCTGGGAAACAAAAGGGAAACAGCATCACATATAAATTAAACATAATGACATGAAAAAGGATAAAAACATAACTCAACAGGAGCTGGGAGATCTGAAAGTCCCCTTTTTGCTTTTATTTAATAACTGAAATGTTATTTTAGGATAAAACAAATATTCTTTTCTTTTCTCCTTCCTGACAAAACTTTTTCCTTCATTCAGCAACAACACCAGTGTAACCAAACACTCATCTTACCCGGGCTTTACTGTTGGTCTTCTTGGTGTAACTGATGGAGGTGTAGAAAACACCATCTTCAGGATCAGCCTGCACAGTGAAGACAACATGATGGCTGCTCAGTAACATGTGGATTTATACTGACTCACTCTTCTAATCTTATTTTATTCTCTCTCAGAAGGAAATTAGGCTCAAAAGACACCATGTCATATTTTGGAGAACAAATATGTACAAAATCAAGTGTATACTGTTATAATGTTTAAACATAATTAAAGTTCCAAAACAGGAGGTGAACGTATGTAGAAATACTCCCTGAAAGTCAAAAGTCAGCCTGCAATGATCCATTTGTAAAGTTGCATCTACTTCCCCCAATGTGACATCGTTCGTACATGTAAACAAACAGCCGGCCGTTACACAGTCCTTCGGATCAGATTTCAGCTCAAATATGTACAGATGTATTTGAAAAGCTGACATGTTGAGTAAAGAACAAGAGAAAGATGTAAAATCTGACTTCTATAGTTTGTTTACGTAGCCGACGTATCACAACAGATTGGGCTGCTTGGGAGGCGGGTCTTAAAAAGACAGACAGAGGCTGAACTGAAGGGCTGCATAAAGGGCCAGTATAAGATAAATAAGGAGGTTTTTTACTGTAAATCATGCAAAGATATTCCAGTAGAGCCCCAGAATAAAAATATAGACCTGAAATGTTCATGATATGTCCCCTTTAAAACAGAATACCAAAAACACTCTTTTTCTCTGAAAAGTCATAACTGTATAAACATTTGATGATTCAGTTTGTGAACTCACAATGTTTTCATCCATCTGTGTTTTGTACCCTGAAAAGACAAAAGAATCGACTTTAGCTTCCACAGTGAAAATCCAGGTTTATCAAAACATCTTGTTTATGAAAGTTTCATCTGTGTTCTCACGTTTAGTTTTCTTCCATCTGATGAGCACCAAAACGATTATTAAGAGTGATGCTAAACCCACAGCCACAATGATGAACTTTGCCCAACCTGGAAAATCTGAAAATATTAAAAACATTTTGACTGCAGAGTTCAGTTCTGTTCAAAATCCTGATAAAAAGAGAGAAAGAGAGATACAAGTTAAGTCTCTACCTTGTTGTTTTGTTGGAGTATCATTGGTTGTTGGTGCTGTTTGGTTCATCGTTGCCTTTGTGCTTTTTCCCATTGTTGGTGTTGATGTAGTTGTTGGTAATTTAGTTGTTTTTGTTGATTTTATTGTTGTTGATTTTGTTGTTGCAGCTCTTTCAGTGTCCTCACCTGGACATATGAAAAAAGAACAAGAGACAGACAGAGAGATGAACTGGAAGACAAAAGAAAGTTGTTTGTTGTATTTTCTTGCAGATGCTGTTGTGTTTGGCTTCACTTATTTGCTTTTCTCATTTATTCTTATTAGTGTTGATGTTGTGGATTTTGCTGTTTCTGCATCCTCAGCTAAACAAATAAAATCCCAAAATCCCAACAGACTGTGATGAGAAAATATCCCATAATTATCATCTACACACAAAAAATAAGAAACTAAATGAGGCAGATTTCTCACCTGAAGACTGAGGGCTGAAGGTAAACAGCTGCACTTTTCCAGTTTTATCTGTCACTTTACACTTGAATAACTCAGAATACTTTGACTTCTCAGTTATAAACATCACAGTGACAAAGCAAGAAGACTGTGACTCCTTCATGTGCAGAGAGTTCACATGCCAATCATTACCCTCATACACCCACTTCACTGTGTGTGTACACTGTTTATATGTCGACACAGAGCAGCTTAACGTCACCATATCAGTGTGCTTATGTTCAGTCACTGGTGAAGATGGAGATATTGTGAGAAAGACAACAAGAGTAAGATTAACTTCATCACTGTAATCATAATTATTGTAATGTTTCAGTATATTGTTCTAACAAGACAGTTTGAGCTGAAAACATTATGATGTAAATACTCACTGGTAACAACAGACAGATAAACCTGAGAGTCTTGACCTTGTTGTTGTCCTGATTTGAACTGTCTGCAGGTGTAAAGACCAACATCCTCAACTGTGACCTTCTTTATAACCAGAGAACAGTCCGCTGTAACACTCAGTCTGTCTGATTTAGCTTTGGCTTTTTCAACAATCTGCCCAAATTCAATCAGCTCTACTGTTTCTGTGTTTCTTGAACCACTAAAGATCCAGGTAGCACTGTTACATTTATCCTGATCAGTCGTCACATTTTCACAAGACAAAGTGACTTCATCTCCATCTCTGACAGTGATGTAGAGGAAAGTTTGTCCAGTTACTGCTGTTGAGAATTTGAGAGAGAAATGTGATAAATGAACTGAAATAAGAATATGACTGTAGTGTGAATGTTAAAAACAAACAGTATATTTGACTGTATCAGTAAAATGAAAGTTATTTAATAAAGTAAATAAAGGTAATAATGCAGGTTTTTGTATCTTACCTGTAAACTGAAGCCTCAGTATCAGAAATAAAGACATTTTAATCCATCTGAGTTCAACCATCGTGCTTCTCTGTCTTTCTCTCTGTCTTCTTCTCACACTCTCAGCTCTCAAAATGTCCTTATTAGTGCTTCATACAGAGAAATACACTGTCTACTTCCTATCATGAGTAAAGTGTCTCATCATTGTGGTTTCAGTCTGTTTTTCTCACTTGTAAGTTATCAACTTTTTGTAGGTGGAGAATATTAGCTTCCCTTCTCTTTAAATTTGAACGTTTTTGCATTTTATGATCAAGCTGGCGCTCACATCTGCAGCATCTTATATAATCTTATAAATCTATGAAATATCTTATATTTTAAGCAGCAAGAGTAAATACATACAGGATTAGATATTGTAGGAGTTAAGGGTGAATGTCTCCACCCACTGACCAACACAACCACAGCACACTTCCTTTCCACTGCTGTATTTTAAAGTACTTCATGTTTATAATCATGACCTCATTCTATAAAGCTTTTAAAATGTGAAAACATTGTTTTTCTCACATCCAGTGACAAAGAGATGCTCATTTTACTCCAAGATAATGATCAAACTGTATTTAGGTACACAGAGCACACTGCTCTAAGGCACAGCAAACCCAATGACAGTTCAAAGTTCCTTATATAAGGAATAAAATAACATTTTAAGATAGAAATCCTGCTTAAGCTGCCATCTAGTGGTTGCTCCTGTAGACACTCTGTCCCTTTGCAGTACAGAACTTTACATGGTGCTATTGTGTAATTATATATCACAGATGGTGAAAAAGAGTCTTTCATACTGTAGTGATTTACTCTCTGATACAGCTGGGAGATATTTAATTCAGTTTAGTTTTCAGTTTAGTAAGTTTCTCCACACTTATATCTGTCACATCCTGCCAAGACTTTCTGTTGGTGTTTGGATTTTAGTTTAGTTCCTGTTTTATTTTGAAATGTTTTCTCCTTGTGTTGTTACCTTCCTGTGTTTTCCCGCCTTTGTTGGTCACCTCATGGTTTTGAGACTCTTTGTGTTCTTTGGGTTTTCTGTGTTACACTTATGTTGGATTGTGTTTTTGTCCTTTTGGGTTCCTGTGTTCTCTCTGCGTGTCTTTATTTCCAGTTTATGGTTATTGAGTCTGTCTCTGTTCTTCTGTTCCCTCCACACTTTCCCTTCACACCTGTCCTGCATTGTCCTCGTTAGCCCTGCCCTGCTCCCAGTGTCTTTCCCAGCCAATCACTCCCAGCCTGCCCTTGTGTGTTGCCGCCTGTTCCCTGTTGTCTGATTAGTTCAGTTTGTATTTAGTTTTGCTTTTTTGACCGTCCAGATATTTTTGTTTGTCTGCACACTTCTAATAAAGAAGTTTTCTTCAGACCTGTCTCACCTTCAGTCTCTGCATTAGGGTCCACCTGCTCTGTGATCTTGACAATATCAGTAACAGCAATGATCAGCAGTGTGACAGTTTTCCATCAAAGTCCTGATTTAACAAGGTTTAAAACTACAGAAACATGGAATAATCAGCAAGTGAAGCCCCCCTCCAGTGTATGTTGGTGTTTTTAAGATATTTCATATTTTTCTGAGTCATTTCCTGACAATGTTGTTTAGCCACAATGTTCAATGCTCATTTTTTGACAAAAAACTTAACTTTACGCTCACAGTTAAGAAATTTGAGTTGTTGCTAAAACAGAACAGTGACGTATGACTATATTAAAACGCTGCAGTCATACGTCATAAAATCCTTTTGTTTTTGTGAGCGTCACACAGGCTACTGATACACCATCCAGACATTTCCTGAAGAAAAGCTTTCTGTTTGCTGAGCTGTCGTTATCACGTTTAACCGTGATTCATTTGGCACAACTGTCTCAGAGCAGTGATGTGACTGGCTGAGAGAGCATTTAATAATCACCACACCAGCTGATCTATATTCACCTTCACCCAGTCCTTTTCACGCTGTGCTGCTGCACATACATGAACCAAAATAGCAGCTGTGCATTCAGACGTCCACACAGTCCGTGTGCCTCTGCGCTTGGTATTTATTATTATTTAAATTTCAACTGAGGGTGTAAAATAGAACCAGGCCCACTGAGGAGGAGAATTTACAGATATTTACTATAAAATAAAGCAAGATGTCGTTGTTTAGGATAGATGATCCATCAATAAAGTAATAAAACTGCATCACTACTATTCTTCAGACAAAGATAAAAGATGCTGACAGCTCACTGCCAGCAGTCATCTGCCTCTCCTTACAGCTCAAACAATCAACGACAAACTGAATATCAGACGACAACAAGAAAACAACTACAAGGCACAAATATACTGTAACAACATGGAGAACGCACAAGCTGGATTTATTAGAGGCAGAGCTGATGTTTCATGTTCATCATCAAAATGTGACTTCAGGTGTGACCAGAAGTGATAAAAGATTTGAACCTTTAAACCCACAAAGGTCAAAGCAGCCATGTTTTTATATTTTACTCCAACCAACAAATTACATCAAGGCCAAATAATAATAATTAAACTAAGACAAAGCTAGCAGATAAAAAGCAATCAGTAACAATTAAAAATGTGGTTAAGTTTTTTTAAATGGATGAAAAGTTTGACAGGTGCTGTAGTTTAAAAAAAGAATCACTCACTTAAACCCACCACAACACAAAATGATCTTTTCTGTCTAAACTTCTCATATAAAACCTGATGAAATGTTATTTAACTGCGGTGGACTCTGGTGAGTTGATGTTGGTGTGAAAGTTGTTGATCAGTGGAGTCTGACAGAAGCAGAAGGTTCTCCAACGTTTTCATAGTCCACCGTATCTTCATCTCCATCTTCATCATTATGTACCTGTGAAAAACAACAACACACCTGAGATTCTGAGATAAAATGGAACAAATAAACGACCTTTGTTTCAGACTAATACAGTCAGCGCTGTTTGTTCTTATTCTCTTTACAGAATCACAGTAAATAGTGAACTACCACCAACAAAAGCATTTGAATATTCAGTTTTAAAACTCACAGCATTGTCATCCATCTGTGTTTTTTTCCCTGGAAACACAAAAAAAGAGTTTAGCTTCATCAGTAAAAATCCAGGTTCATCAAAACTTGTTGTTTATTAAAGTTCTGTGAATGTTCTCACCTTTAATTCTAGTCCATATGTTGACTGACACAACAGTTATTATGAGAGCTGCTAAACCCACAGACACGATGATGAACCTCAACCCAACTGCAAAGAGAATTAAAACAATAAAAACATTTGTCACAGTTCAAACTCCTGTAATTAAAAATGAGAGAAATACAGTATATACAGCACGTGTGCTTTTTACAACCTGAAAAATGTTGTATTCATTACAATATTACTACAATATAGTTCAATATTTGAAGTGAACTTTAAACATCAAAGGCTGAGAGACAGAAAGAGAGAGAACAGTGAGCAACAACATTCATACTGTAGATTTCAAAAGAGGAAAAAGAGATACAAGTTGTTAACTCGACCTTGTTGTTTTGTTGCAGTATCATTGGTTGTTGGTGTTGTTTGGTTCATCTTTGCCTTTGTGCTTCTTCCCATTGTTGCTGTTGTTGGTGCTGATGTAGTTGTTGTTGATTTTGTTGTTGCAGCTCTTTCAGTGTCCTCACCTGGACATATGAAAAAAGAACAAGAGACAGACAGAGAGATGAACTGGAAGACAAAAGAACCAAAAACTGACAGTGTAAAAAAAACTCACTGACTGTGACACATGAAGAAAAAATCTGAAGATTGAAATTAAAAAACATCATAATGCAAAAAATATCAAAATAAAATGAGATAATAAGATTGTAAGATTATAATATTTTTAATGCCCGTGTTTTATTTTTCAGTAGAACCTTTTTCAGTGCCAACAGAATGTTTTTCATTATAACTATTTCAATGCTAATGTTTCCTTTTTTGGTTTTGTTTTCAATGACAAATTTCATTTTCTATGTCAAAATTTAACTGTCACTGTTCTGGCCCCATACACCTGGACAAATGAAACCTCAAAATCCCAACAGACTGTGGTGAGAAAATATCCCATAATTATCATCTACACACAAAAAATAAGAAACTAAATGAGGCAGATTTCTCACCTGAAGACTGAGGGCTGAAGGTAAACAGCTGCACTTTTCCAGTTGTATCTGTCACTTTACACTTGAATAACTCAGAATACTTTGACGGCTTAGTTGTAAACATCACAGTGACAAAGCAAGAAGACTGTGACTCCTTCATGTGCTGAGTGTTCACATCCTGATCATTACCCTCATACACCCACTTCACTGTGTGTGTACACTGTTCATATGTCGACACAGAGCAGCTTAACGTCACCAAATCAGTGTCCTTATGTTCAGTCACTGGTGAAGATGGAGATATTGTGAGAAAGACAACAAGAGTAAGATTAACTTCATCACTGTAATCATAATTATTGTAATGTTTCAGTATATTGTTCTAACAAGACAGTTTGAGCTGAAAACATTATGATGTAAATACTCACTGGTAACAACAGACAGAAAAACCTGAGAGTCTTGACCTTGTTGTCGTCCTGATTTGAACTGTCTGCATCTATAAACACCAACATCCTCAACTGTGACCTTCTTTATAACCAGAGAACAGTTCGCTGTAACACTCAGTCTGTCTGATTTAGCTTTGGCTTTTTCAACAATCTGCCCAAATTCAAACAGTGCTGCTGCTGCTGCTGCTGTGTTTCTTGAACCACTAAAGAGCCAGGTAGTACTGTCATATTTATCCTGATCAGTTGTCACATTTTCACAAGACAAAGTGACTTCATCTCCATCTCTGACAGTGATGTAGAGGAAAGTTTGTCCAGTTACTGCTGTTGAGAATTTGAGAGAGAAATGTGATAAATGAACTGAAATAAGAATATGACTGTAGTGTGAATGTTAAAAACAAACAGTATATTTGACTGTATCAGTAAAATGAAAGTTATATAATAAAGTAAATAAGGTAATAATGCAGGTTTTTGTATCTTACCTGTAAACTGAAGCCTCAGTATCAGAAATAAAGACATTTTAATCCATCTGAGTTCAACCATCGTGCTTCTCTGTCTTTCTCTCTGTCTTCTTCTCACACTCTCAGCTCTTAAAATGTCCTTATTAGTGCTTCATACAGAGAAATACACTGTCTACTTCCTATCATGAGTAAAGTGTCTCATCATTGTGGTTTCAGTCTGTTTTTCTCACTTGTAAGTTATCAACTTTTTGTAGGTGGAGAATATTAGCTTCCCTTTTCTTTAAATTTGAACGTTTTTGCATTTTATGATCAAGCTGGCGCTCACATCAGCAGCATCTTATATATTCTTATAAATCTATGAAATATCTTATATTTTAAGCAGCAAGAGTAAATACATACAGGATTAGATATTGTAGGAGTTAAGGGTGAATGTCTCCACCCACTGACCAACACAACCACAGCACACTTCCTTTCCACTGCTGTATTTTAAAGTACTTCATGTTTATAATCATGACCTCATTCTATAAAACTTTTAAAATGTGAAAACATTGTTTTCTCACATCCAGTGACAAAGAGACAAAGAGACGCTCATTTTACTCCAAGATAATGATCAAACTGTATTTAGGTACACAGAGCGCACTGCTCTAAGGCACAGCAAACCCAATGACAGTTCAAAGTTCCTTATATAAGGAATAAAATAACATTTTAAGATAGAAATCCTGCTTAAGCTGCCATCTAGTGGTTGCTCCTGTAGACACTCTGTCCCTTTGCAGTACAGAACTTTACATGGTGCTATTGTGTAATTATATATCACAGATGGTGAAAAAGAGTCTTTCATACTGTAGTGATTTACTCTCTGATACAGCTGGGAGATATTTAATTCAGTTTAGTTTTCAGTTTAGTAAGTTTCTCCACACTTATATCTGTCACATCCTGCCAAGACTTTCTGTTGGTGTTTGGACTTTAGTTTAGTTCCTGTTTTATTTTGAAATGTTTTCTCCTTGTGTTGTTACCTTCCTGTGTTTTCCCGCCTTTGTTGGTCACCTCATGGTTTTGAGACTCTTTGTGTTCTTTGGGTTTTCTGTGTTACACTTATGTTGGATTGTGTTTTTGTCCTTTTGGGTTCCTGTGTTCTCTCTGCGTGTCTTTATTTCCAGTTTATGGTTATTGAGTCTGTCTCTGTTCTTCTGTTCCCTCCACACTTTCCCTTCACACCTGTCCTGCATTGTCCTCGTTAGCCCTGCCCTGCTCCCAGTGTCTTTCCCAGCCAATCACTCCCAGCCTGCCCTTGTGTGTTGCCACCTGTTCCCTGTTGTCTGATTAGTTCAGTTTGTATTTAGTTTTGCTTTTTTGACCCTCCAGATATTTTTGTTTGCCTGCACACTTCTAATAAAGAAGTTTTCTTCAGACCTGTCTCACCTTCAGTCTCTGCATTAGGGTCCACCTGCTCTGTGATCTTGACAATATCAGTAACAGCAATGATCAGCAGTGTGACAGTTTTCCATCAAAGTCCTGATTTAACAAGGTTTAAAACTACAGAAACATGGAATAATCAGCAAGTGAAGCCCCCATCCAGTGTATGTTGGTGTTTTTAAGATATTTCATATTTTTCTGAGTCATTTCCTGACAATGTTGTTTAGCCACAATGTTCTATGCTCATTTTTTGACAAAAAACTTAACTTTACGCTCAGTTAAGAAATTTAAGTTGTTGCTAAAACAGAACAGTGACGTATGACTATATTAAAACGCTGCAGTCATACGTCATAAAACCCTTTTGTTTTTGTGAGCGTCACACAGGCTACTGATACACCATCCAGACATTTCCTGAAGAAAAGCTTTCTGTTTGCTGAGCTGTCGTTATCACGTTTAACCGTGATTCATTTGGCACAACTGTCTCAGAGCAGTGATGTGACTGGCTGAGAGAGCATTTAATAATCAGCACACCAGCTGATCTATATTCACCTTCACCCAGTCCTTTTCACGCTGTGCTGCTGCACATACATGAACCAAAATAGCAGCTGTGCATTCAGACGTCCACACAGTCCGTGTGCCTCTGCGCTTGGTATTTATTATTATTTAAATTTCAACTGAGGGTGTAAAATAGAACCAGGCCCACTGAGGAGGAGAATTTACAGATATTTACTATAAAATAAAGCAGGATGTCGTTGTTTAGGATAGATGATCCATCAATAAAGTAATAAAACTGCATCGCTACTATTCTTCAGACAAAGATAAAAGATGCTGACAGCTCACTGCCAGCAATCATCTGCCTCTCCTTACAGCTCAAACAATCAACGACAAACTGAATATCAGACGACAACAAGAAAACAACTACAAGGCACAAATATACTGTAACAACATGGAGAACGCACAAGCTGGATTTATTAGAGGCAGAGCTGATGTTTCATGTTCATCATCAAAATGTGACTTCAGGTGTGACCAGAAGTGATAAAAGATTTGAACCTTTAAACCCACAAAGGTCAAAGCAGCCATGTTTTTATATTTTACTCCAACCAACAAATTACATCAAGGCCAAATAATAATAATTAAACTAAGACAAAGCTAGCAGATGAAAAGCAATCAGTAACAATTAAAAATATGGTTAAGTTTTTTTAAATGGATGAAAAGTTTGACAGGTGCTGTAGTTTAAAAAAAGAATCACTCATCTAAACCCACCACAACACAAAATGATCTTTTCTGTCTAAACTTCTCATATAAAACCTGATGAAATGTTATTTAACTGCGGTGGACTCTGGTGACTTGATGTTGGTGTGAAAGTTGTTGATCAGTGGAGTCTGACAGAAGCAGAAGGTTCTCCATCGTTTTCATAGTCCACCGTATCTTCATCTCCATCTTCATCATTATGTACCTGTGAAAAACAACAACACACCTGAGATTCTGAGATAAAATGGAACAAATAAACGACCTTTGTTTCAGACTAATACAGTCAGCGCTGTTTGTTCTTATTCTCTTTACAGAATCACAGTAAATAGTGAACTACCACAAACAAAAGCATTTGAATATTCAGTTTTAAAACTCACAGCATTTTCATCCATCTGTGTTTTTTTCTCTGGAAACACAAAAAAGAGTTTAGCTTCATCAGTAAAAATCCAGGTTCATCAAAACTTGTTGTTTATTAAAGTTCTGTGAATGTTCTCACCTTTAATTCTAGTCCATATGTTGACTGACACAACAGTTATTATGAGAGCTGCTAAACCCACAGACACGATGATGAACCTCAACCCAACTGCAAAGAGAATTAAAACAATAAAAACATTTGTCACAGTTCAAACTCCTGTAATTAAAAATGAGAGAAATACAGTATATACAGCACGTGTGCTTTTTACAACCTGAAAAATGTTGTATTCATTACAATATTACTACAATATAGTTCAATATTTGAAGTGAACTTTAAACATCAAAGGCTGAGAGACAGAAAGAGAGAGAACAGTGAGCAACAACATTCATACTGTAGATTTCAAAAGAGGAAAAAGAGATACAAGTTGTTAACTCGACCTTGTTGTTTTGTTGCAGTATCATTGGTTGTTGGTGCTGATGTAGTTGTTGGTAATTTAGTTGTTGTTGTTGATTTTGTTGTTGCAGCTCTTTCAGTGTCCTCACCTGGACATATGAAAAAAGAACAAGAGACAGACAGAGAGATGAACTGGAAGACAAAAGAACCAAAAACTGACAGTGTAAAAAAAACTCACTGACTGTGACACATGAAGAAAAAATCTGAAGATTGAAATTAAAAAACATCATAATGCAAAAAATATCAAAATAAAATGAGATAATAAGATTGTAAGATTATAATATTTTTAATTCCCGTGTTTTATTTTTCAGTAGAACTTTTTTCAGTGCCAACAGAATGTTTTTCATTATAACTATTTCAATGCTAATGTTTCCTTTTTTGGTTTTGTTTTCAATGACAAATTTCATTTTCTATGCCAAAATTTAACTGTCACTGTTCTGGCCCCATACACCTGGACAAATGAAACCTCAAAATCCCAACAGACTGTGGTGAGAAAATATCCCATAATTATCATCTACACACAAAAAATAAGAAACTAAATGAGGCAGATTTCTCACCTGAAGACTGAGGGCTGAAGGTAAACAGCTGCACTTTTCCAGTTGTATCTGTCACTTTACACTTGAATAACTCAGAATACTTTGACGTCTTAGGTATAAACATCACAGTAGCAAAGCAAGAAGACTGTGACTCCTTCATGTCCTGAGTGTTCACATCCCAATAATTACCATAATACAGCCACTTCACTGTGTGTGCACACTGTTCATATGTCGACACAGAGCAGTTTAACGTCACCTTTTCAGTGTCCTTATGTTCAGTCACTGGTGAAGATGGAGATATTGTGAGAAAGACAACAAGAGTAAAATTAACTTCATCACTGTAATCATAATTATTGTAAAGTTTCAGTATATTGTTCTAACAAGACAGTTTGAGCTGAAAACATTATGATGTAAATACTCACTGGTAACAACAGACAGAAAAACCTGAGAGTCTTGACCTTGTTGTCGTCCTGATTTGAACTGTCTGCATCTATAAACACCAACATCCTCAACTGTGACCTTCTTTATAACCAGAGAACAGTCCGCTGTAACACTCAGTCTGTCTGATTTAGCTTTGGCTTTTTCAACAATCTGCCCAAATTCAATCAGCTCTACTGTTTCTGTGTTTCTTGAACCACTGAAGAGCCAGGTAGCACTGTTACATTTATCCTGATCAGTCGTCACATTTTCACAAGACAAAGTGACTTCATCTCCATCTCTGACAGTGATGTAGAGGAAAGTTTGTCCAGTTACTGCTGTTGAGAATTTGAGAGAGAAATGTGATAAATGAACTGAAATAAGAATATGACTGTAGTGTGAATGTTAAAAACAAACAGTATATTTGACTGTATCAGTAAAATGAAAGTTATTTAATAAAGTAAATAAAGGTAATAATGCAGATTTTTGTATCTTACCTGTAAACTGAAGCCTCAGTATCAGAAATAAAGACATTTTAATCCATCTGAATTCAACCATCGTGCTTCTCTGTCTTTCTCTCTGTCTTCTTCTCACACTCTCAGCTCTCAAAATGTCCTTATTAGTGCTTCATACAGAGAAATACACTGTCTACTTCCTATCATGAGTAAAGTGTCTCATCATTGTGGTTTCAGTCTGTTTTTCTCACTTGTAAGTTATCAACTTTTTGTAGGTGGAGAATATTAGCTTCCCTTCTCTTTAAATTTGAACGTTTTTGCATTTTATGATCAAGCTGGCGCTCACATCTGCAGCATCTTATATAATCTTATAAATCTATGAAATATCTTATATTTTAAGCAGCAAGAGTAAATACATACAGGATTAGATATTGTAGGAGTTAAGGGTGAATGTCTCCACCCACTGACCAACACAACCACAGCACACTTCCTTTCCACTGCTGTATTTTAAAGTACTTCATGTTTATAATCATGACCTCATTCTATAAAGCTTTTAAAATGTAAAAACATTGTTTTCTCACATCCAGTGACAAAGAGACAAAGAGACGCTCATTTTACTCCAAGATAATGATCAAACTGTATTTAGGTACACAGAGCGCACTGCTCTAAGGCACAGCAAACCCAATGACAGTTCAAAGTTCCTTATATAAGGAATAAAATAACATTTTAAGATAGAAATCCTGCTTAAGCTGCCATCTAGTGGTTGCTCCTGTAGACACTCTGTCCCTTTGCAGTACAGAACTTTACATGGTGCTATTGTGTAATTATATATCACAGATGGTGAAAAAGAGTCTTTCATACTGTAGTGATTTACTCTCTGATACAGCTGGGAGATATTTAATTCAGTTTAGTTTTCAGTTTAGTAAGTTTCTCCACACTTATATCTGTCACATCCTGCCAAGACTTTCTGTTGGTGTTTGGACTTTAGTTTAGTTCCTGTTTTATTTTGAAATGTTTTCTCCTTGTGTTGTTACCTTCCTGTGTTTTCCCGCCTTTGTTGGTCACCTCATGGTTTTGAGACTCTTTGTGTTCTTTGGGTTTTCTGTGTTACACTTATGTTGGATTGTGTTTTTGTTCTTTTGGGTTCCTGTGTTCTCTCTGCGTGTCTTTATTTCCAGTTTATGGTTATTGAGTCTGTCTCTGTTCTTCTGTTCCCTCCACACTTTCCCTTCACACCTGTCCTGCATTGTCCTCGTTAGCCCTGCCCTGCTCCCAGTGTCTTTCCCAGCCAATCACTCCCAGCCTGCCCTTGTGTGTTGCCGCCTGTTCCCTGTTGTCTGATTAGTTCAGTTTGTATTTAGTTTTGCTTTTTTGACCGTCCAGATATTTTTGTTTGTCTGCACACTTCTAATAAAGAAGTTTTCTTCAGACCTGTCTCACCTTCAGTCTCTGCATTAGGGTCCACCTGCTCTGTGATCTTGACAATATCAGTAACAGCAATGATCAGCAGTGTGACAGTTTTCCATCAAAGTCCTGATTTAACAAGGTTTAAAACTACAGAAACATGGAATAATCAGCAAGTGAAGCCCCCCTCCAGTGTATGTTGGTGTTTTTAAGATATTTCATATTTTTCTGAGTCATTTCCTGACAATGTTGTTTAGCCACAATGTTCAATTCTCATTTTTTGACAAAAAACTTAACTTTACGCTCACAGTTAAGAAATTTAAGTTGTTGCTAAAACAGAACAGTGATGTATGACTATATTAAAACGCTGCAGTCATACGTCATAAAATCCTTTTGTTTTTGTGAGCGTCACACAGGCTACTGATACACCATCCAGACATTTCCTGAAGAAAAGCTTTCTGTTTGCTGAGCTGTCGTTATCACGTTTAACCATGATTCATTTGGCACAACTGTCTCAGAGCAGTGATGTGACTGGCTGAGAGAGCATTTAATAATCAGCACACCAGCTGATCTATATTCACCTTCACCCAGTCCTTTTCACGCTGTGCTGCTGCACATACATGAACCAAAATAGCAGCTGTGCATTCAGACGTCCACACAGTCCGTGTGCCTCTGCGCTTGGTATTTATTATTATTTAAATTTCAACTGAGGGTGTAAAATAGAACCAGGCCCACTGAGGAGGAGAATTTACAGATATTTACTATAAAATAAAACAAGATGTCGTTGTTTAGGATAGATGATCCATCAATAAAGTAATAAAACTGCATCACTACTATTCTTCAGACAAAGATAAAAGATGCTGACAGCTCACTGCCAGCAATCATCTGCCTCTCCTTACAGCTCAAACAATCAACGACAAACTGAATATCAGACGACAACAAGAAAACAACTACAAGGCACAAATATACTGTAACAACATGGAGAACGCACAAGCTGGATTTATTAGAGGCAGAGCTGATGTTTCATGTTCATCATCAAAATGTGACTTCAGGTGTGACCAGAAGTGATAAAAGATTTGAACCTTTAAACCCACAAAGTTCAAAGCAGCCATGTTTTTATATTTTACTCCAACCAACAAATTACATCAAGGCCAAATAATAATAATTAAACTAAGACAAAGCTAGCAGATAAAAAGCAATCAGTAACAATTAAAAATGTGCTTAAGTTTTTTTTAAATGGATGAAAAGTTTGACAGGTGCTGTAGTTTAAAAAAAGAATCACTCACTTAAACCCACCACAACACAAAATGATCTTTTCTGTCTAAACTTCTCATATAAAACCTGGTGAAATGTTATTTAACTGCGGTGGACTCTGGTGAGTTGATGTTGGTGTGAAAGTTGTTGATCAGTGGAGTCTGACAGAAGCAGAAGGTTCTCCATCGTTTTCATAGTCCACCGTATCTTCATCTCCATCTTCATCCTTATGTACCTGTGAAAAACAACAACACAACGCAAAAAAAGAGTTTAGCTTCATCAGTAAAAATCCAGGTTCATCAAAACTTGTTGTTTATTAAAGTTCTGTGAATGTTCTCACCTTTAATTCTAGTCCATATGTTGACTGACACAACAGTTATTATGAGAGCTGCTAAACCCACAGACATGATGATGAACCTCAACCCAACTGCAAAGAGAATTAAAACAATAAAAACATTTGTCACAGTTCAAACTCCTGTAATTAAAAATGAGAGAAATACAGTATATACAGCACGTGTGCTTTTTACAACCTGAAAAATGTTGTATTCATTACAATATTACTACAATATAGTTCAATATTTGAAGTGAACTTTAAACATCAAAGGCTGAGAGACAGAAAGAGAGAGAACAGTGAGCAACAACATTCATACTGTAGATTTCAAAAGAGGAAAAAGAGATACAAGTTGTTAACTCGACCTTGTTGTTTTGTTGCAGTATCATTGGTTGTTGGTGTTGTTTGGTTCATCTTTGCCTTTGTGCTTCTTCCCATTGTTGCTGTTGTTGGTGCTGATGTAGTTGTTGTTGATTTTGTTGTTGCAGCTCTTTCAGTGTCCTCACCTGGACAAATGAAAAAAGAACAAGAGACAGACAGAGAGATGAACTGGAAGACAAAAGAACCAAAAACTGACAGTGTAAAAAAAACTCACTGACTGTGACACATAAAGAAAAAATCTGAAGACTGACATTAAAAAACATCATAATGCAAAAAATATCAAAATAAAATGAGATAATAAGATTGTAAGATTATAATATTTTTAATGCCCGTGTTTTATTTTTCAGTAGAACTTTTTTCAGTGCCAACAGAATGTTTTTCATTATAACTATTTCAATGCTAATGTTTCCTTTTTTGGTTTTGTTTTCAATGACAAATTTCATTTTCTATGCAAAAGTTTAACTGTCACTGTTCTGGCCCCATACACCTGGACAAATGAAACCTCAAAATCCCAACAGACTGTGGTGAGAAAATATCCCATAATTATCATCTACACACAAAAAATAAGAAACTAAATGAGGCAGATTTCTCACCTGAAGACTGAGGGCTGAAGGTAAACAGCTGCACTTTTCCAGTTGTATCTGTCACTTTACACTTGAATAACTCAGAATACTTTGACGTCGTAGTTATAAACATCACAGTAGCAAAGCAAGAAGACTGTGACTCCTTCATGTACTGAGTGTGCACATCCCAATAATTACCATAATACAGCCACTTCACTGTGTGTGTACACTGTTCACATGTCGACACAGAGCAGTTTAACGTCACCTTATCAGTGTCCTTATGTTCAGTCACTGGTAAAGATGGAGATATTGTGAGAAAGACAACAAGAGTAAGATTAACTTCATCACTGTAATCATAATTATTGTAATGTTTCAGTATATTGTTCTAACAAGACAGTTTGAGCTGAAAACATTATGATGTAAATACTCACTGGTAACAACAGACAGAAAAACCTGAGAGTCTTGACCTTGTTGTTGTCCTGATTTGAACTGTCTGCAGGTGTAAAGACCAACATCCTCAACTGTGACCTTCTTTATAACCAGAGAACAGTCCGCTGTAACACTCAGTCTGTCTGATTTAGCTTTGGCTTTTTCAACAATCTGCCCAAATTCAATCAGCCCTACTGCTGCTGTGTTTCTTGAACCACTGAAGAGCCAGAGAGTACTGTCACATTTATCCTGATCAGTCGTCACATTTTCACAAGACAAAGTGGCTTCATCTCCATCTCTGACAGTGATGAAGAGGGAAGTTTGTCCAGTTACTGCTGTTGAGAATTTGAGAGAGAAATGTGATAAATGAACTGAAATAAGAATATGACTGTAGTGTGAATGTTAAAAACAAACAGTATATTTGACTGTATCAGTAAAATGAAAGTTATTTAATAAATAAGGTAATAATGCAGATTTTTGTATCTTACCTGTAAACTGAAGCCTCAGTATCAGAAATAAAGACATTTTAATCCATCTGAGTTCAACCATCGTGCTTCTCTGTCTTTCTCTCTGTCTTCTTCTCACACTCTCAGCTCTCAAAATGTCCTTATTAGTGCTTCATACAGAGAAATACACTGTCTACTTCCTATCATGAGTAAAGTGTCTCATCATTGTGGTTTCAGTCTGTTTTTCTCACTTGTAAATGAGCAACTTTTTGTAGGCGGAGCATATTATTATTATTATTATTATTATTATTATTATTATTATTATTATTATTATTATTATTATTATTATTATCATAGATTAGATATTGTAGAAGTTAAGGGTGATTGTTTAAACCCACTCACCACCAACACCACTTCCTTTCCACTACTGTATTTCAAACTACGTCATGTTTATGATCATGATCTTATCATGTAATTCTTTTAAAATGTGAAAACACGGATGTAAGACAAATTTAACACTAATGTGCTGCAGGGCGGAGACATCTGCCTGGTTAAGTACTTTAAGTACTTTAATGCAGCTGCACGTGTACTAACAAAAACTAGGAAAAGAGATCATATTTCTCCTATTTTAGCTTCGCTACATTGGCTTCCGGTAAAATCCAGAATAGAATTTAAAATACTTCTCCTTACTTATAAAGCTCTTAATGGTCAGGCGCCACTATATCTTAAAGAGCTCATAGTACCTTATTACCCCACTAGAGCACTGCGCTCCCAAAATGCAGCTTACTTGTGGTTCCTAGAATAACTAAAAGTAGAATGGGAGGCAGAGCCTTCAGCTATCAGGCTCCTCTCCTGTGGAACCATCTTCCAGATTCAGTCCGGGGGGCAGACACCCTATCTACGTTTAAGGCTTAAAACTTTCCTTTTTGATAAAGCTTATAGTTAGGGCCGGCCAGGCTCGCCTTGGACCGGCCCCTAGTTATGCTGCTATAGGACTAGACTGCCGGGGGACTTCCCATGATGCACTGAGCTCCTCTCTTCTCTTCCTCCTCTCCATATTAATGCTTTCATGTACCATTAATGCATGTTACTAACTTGACTTCTTCCCCGGAGTCTCTGTGCTCTCTCGTCTCACAGGAAGATCCAGTGCCTGAACGGTGGGCCACGGCTGTGGGGACTGTGGCGTGCTCCTGTGGATATCCTGCTTCCATTTCTGCTACTGATATTATTGCTATTACTATTATAAAGTCATAGCTCTACTTACATTACTGTTGTTATGGTTATTGTTGTTGTTGTTATTATACTTCTCTGTGTCTCTCCCCACCCCACCCCCCTCTCCCCTTCCCCCGTCCCCCTCCCTCCTTCTTTCGCTGTAAACCCAACCGGTCAAGGCAGATGGCGCCCACCTAGAGCCCGGTTCTGCTTGAGGTTTCTTCCCGTTAAAGGGGAGTTTTTCCTTGTCGCTGTCGCCAAGTGCTGCTCATGGGGGGAATTGTTGGGTCTCTGTAAATAAATGAGTACGGTCTCGACCTGCTCTATGTGTAAAGTGTCCTGAGATAACATTTGTTGTGATTTGGCGCTATATAAATAAAATTGAATTGAATTGAATTATTGATCCCTGTTGGAATATTGATCCTCTGCATTTGACCCATCTTATACACACACACTAGGAGCAGTGGGCAGCCACAGTGCAGAGCCCAGGGACCAACTCCTGTTCTTTTGCCAGTGCCTTGGTCAGGAGCGCTGACAGGAGTATTAACCCTAACATACATGTCTTTGATGGTGGGAGGAAACTGGAGCACCAGGCAGAAACCCACACAAACACAAGGAGAACATGCAAACTCCACACAGAAAGGACCTGGGACACTAACTGATTATGAAGCAGATGTATGTTTCTGCTTTAAAACAGAATAAGATTTCCATCATGTTTAACAACAGACAGGATTCATGGTGATGTCTGACAGCACACATGAACAGACGGGTGAAGAGTCAAACTTTGACTCTTGATGCTGATGGTGCAACATGGTGATACTGCAGCAGCTGGGAAAGAACACAGATAAGATGGTATTTTAGTAACCTGTTAGTTCCTCATTGTATCTCTGAGGTCAGTTTTTGAGAACTGAAGTGTTTTGGTAAGAATGTGCAACAGCAGCAGAGCTCTGGAGGTTTTTCCCTCTAATGATGATCAGATAAACATCACAACCACACGAGGCTCACAGTAACAGACAGGCCAAACTTTATTAAGGCACCAGACAAAGAGACAACTTTCATCTCTGAAAATCACCACTGAACCCTGAGCAATATGTTTTTGATGATAACTAGTGTGCTTGCTGGTTTGTGTTTGTCCCAGAAGTGTCTACGTGAATCAGTCATCACCAGTAACCTACTGAGTGGTTATTTATTTTGTCTCCAGTCTCTGAGGCAGATGCTACTGAGCGTGTGCAGGAACACAGTTCTGTTTACAGAGCTTCACTAGCTTGTTGTGCTACATATCACAAACTCCTGACTTGATACCAAAGTTATTTACAAGAGGTTGTCATATTCTAGTGCAGCCCTGCAAATTGAACCGCGTTCCTGCACATGATCAGTGGCCTCACACACATAGCAAACAGCAACAAGAAGAGTGTGTGATGTATGTGTGTGTGCTTTAATCTTACATTTTAAAATAATGCACCACTCTAAAAAAGGTTAATTTCTACTAAATCTACAGCCTCTTTGTATTTCTTATAGTTTCCACTCATTCAGCTCTTTAATATGACTCTCAAGGGTGACGTCATTTATTCAGTCCAAGTAAGGGATGTCACATGATCACATCACACCTCTGCTCACTTTGTCTTTTGACACTATTATGATGCAGCTCTTAGGCCATGACAAATGAAGGCAAATACACAAGGTTGTACTGAAGAAAATTGTATTTATTTTTAAGAAATTGCAACAAAATATATTAATCAAATGTATGAAATGGTCAGTCAGTAGATCAGTGGTGTTGGTGAGTGGATGTGTGAATGTGTAGTCTTGTATGGTGTGAACTAAAGAGAAGTACAACAAAACCAAGCAAGCAAAAGAAATCATGAAGTGAAAGAGGGAGGGGGCGGGGATGGCTGATCCTAAATGCAGTCTGGATGGACTGGCCAGGTGCACCCAGGTGTACAAACACACAGCAGCCCAAGACACAAACCAAATTATAACACTCTAAACAATATTGCATACATGCTTAAAGAGAAAAAAAATGATAAGGAGAAATAAAATAGCAGTAAGAACTAAGATTTTAACTTTCACTCAACATTAACACAACCATCAATCAGCTCAATAAAGGGTCTGATAGTGAGTTCTTTAAGGATATTTTAACTTACTACATCCCTTTGTGGACAAAAAGCTTTTTACAGAAATGCATCATAGAAGAGAAAAAAAACTGTTAAAATATATCCAACAGTGAATCATTATAACACTGAAAAAAAACTAAAATGCTTTTTTGTCTTTCTCTTCATGTGTCAATCAAAGTCAGCTCTGCACACTGTAAATAACTGATTATTAGGATAAAATCTCAGAGGTTTGGACAGCATAGACAGATTCTCCACAGGGATACAGTATGTGTTATGATGTAAAGGGTAATTGGCTGGGATTCTGGGAATATAAACTGGTTTTCTCATCAGAAAGCTTTAACTAATCAGTTATAAATTAAATGTAATGATATGAACGCTGTGGTCTCTTATTTGTTGGGTTTGTTGATGGCAGCGTAGAGGCTGCTGGGATCAGTGGAGGCTCCAGCAGAAGAGGAGGAAGCTTTCACAGTGCTGTAGGTCACTGCATCACCTTCATCATCACCATCACCACGAACCTGGGAAACAAAAGGGAAACAAAATCACATATGAATTAAACATGGCATGAAAAAGCATAACACAACAAAACTTCTTTTCTCCTTCCTGACAAAACTTTTTCCTTCATTCAGCAACAACACCAGTGTAACCAAACACTCATCTTACCCGGGCTTTACTGTTGGTCTTCTTGGTGTAGCTGATGGAGACGTAGGAAATACCATCTTCAGGATCAGCCTGCACAGTGAAGACAACATGATGGCTGCTCAGTAACGTGGATTTATACTGACTCACTCTTCTAATATTACGCAAAGAATGAAATTAGGCTCAAAAGTCACCATGTCATATTTTGGAGAATAAATACGTACAAAATCAAGTATTTACTGTTATAAGGTTTGATGTCTATGTTTAAACATAATTAAAGTTCCAAAACATGAGGTGAACGTATGTAGAAATAGTCCCTGAAAGTCAAAAGTCAGCCTGCAATGATCCATTTACAAAGTTACCTCTACTTCCCCATCAAACGTCACATCGTTCATACATGTAAACAAGTCTAACATGTACAGATGTATTTAAAAAGTGGACATTTTAAGTAAAGAACAAGAAAAAGATGTGAAATCCAACCAATAGTGTTTGTTTACATAGTCTGTGGAGCTGGACAAAGCTTCATGAAGCTGGTTAATCAGAACAGAGTGGGCTCCTTGGGAGGAGGGTCTTAAAGAGACAGGAGCTACAACGGCCTGTTTCAGACAGAGGCTGAACTGAGGGGCTGCATAAAGGGCCAGTATAAGATAAATAAGGAGTTTTTTTACTGTAAATCATGCAAAGATATTCCAGTAGAGCCCCAGAATAAAAATATAGACCTGAAATCTTCATGATATGTCCCCTTTAAAACAGAATACCAAAAACACTGTTTTTCTCTGAAAAGTCATAACTGTAAAAACATTTGATGATTCAGTTTGTGAACTCACAATGTTTTCATCCATCTGTGTTTTGTTCCCTGAAAAGACAAAAGAATCGACTTTAGCTTCCACAGTGAAAATCCAGGTTTATCAAAACATCTTGTTTATGAAAGTTTCATCTGTGTTCTCACGTTTAGTTTTCTTCCATCTGATGAGCACCAAAACGATTATTAAGAGTGATGCTAAACCCACAGCCACAATGATGAACTTTGCCCAACCTGGAAAATCTGAAAATATTAAAAACATTTTGACTGCAGAGTTCAGTTCTGTTCAAAATCCTGATAAAAAGAGAGAAAGAGAGATACAAGTTAAGTCTCTACCTTGTTGACTTGTTGGAGTATCATTGGTTGTTGGTGCTGTTTGGTTCATCGTTGCCTTTGTGCTTCTTCCCGTTGTTGGTGTTGATGTAGTTGTTGGTAATTTAGTTGTTTTTGTTGATTTTATTGTTGTTGATTTTGTTGTTGCAGCTCTTTCAGTGTCCTCACCTGGACATATGAAAAAAGAACAAGAGACAGACAGAGAGATGAACTGGAAGACAAAAGAAAGTTGTTTGTTGTATTTTCTTGCAGATGCTGTTGTGTTTGGCTTCACTTATTTGCTTTTCTCATTTATTCTTATTAGTGTTGATGTTGTGGATTTTGCTGTTTTTGCATCCTCAGCTAAACAAATAAAATCCCAAAATCCCAACAAACTGTGGTGAGAAAATATCCCATAATTATCATCTACACACAAAAAAATGAGAAACTAAATGAGGCAGATTTCTCACCTGAAGACTGAGGGCTGAAGGTAAACAGCTGCACTTTTCCAGTTGTATCTGTCACTTTACACTTGAATAACTCAGAATACTTTGACGGCTCAGTAAGATGGGAAGTTGAAACGTTCACCGTGGCAAAGCAAGAAGACTGTGACTCCTTCATGTCCTGAGTGTTCACATCCTGATCATTACCATCATACACCCACTTCACTGTGTGTGCACACTGTTCATATGTGGACACAGAGCAGCTTAACGTCACCTTATCAGTGTCCTTATGTTCAGTCACTGGTGAAGATGGAGATATTGTGAGAAAGACAACAAGAGTAAGATTAACTTCATCACAGTAATCATAATTATTGTAATGTTTCAGTATATTGTTCTAACAAGACAGTTTGAGCTGAAAACATTATGATGTAAATACTCACTGGTAACAACAGACAGATAAACCTGAGAGTCTTGACCTTGTTGTTGTCCTGATTTGAACTGTCTGCAGGTGTAAAGACCAACATCCTCAACTGTGACCTTCTTTATAACCAGAGAACAGTCCGCTGTAACACTCAGTCTGTCTGATTTAGCTTTGGCTTTTTCAACAATCCGCTCATGTTCAAACAGTGTTGCTGCTGCTGCTGTGTTTCTTGAACCACTAAAGATCCAGGTAGTACTGTCACATTTATCCTGATCAGTCATCACATTTTCACAAGACAAAGTGACTTCATCTCCATCTCTGACAGTGATGTAGAGGGAAGTTTGTCCAGTTACTGCTGTTGAGAATTTGAGAGAGAAATGTGATAAATGAACTGAAATAAGAATATGACTGTAGTGTGAATGTTAAAAACAAACAGTATATTTGACTGTATCAGTAAAATGAAAGTTATTTAATAAAGTAAATAAGGTAATAATGCAGATTTTTGTATCTTACCTGTAAACTGAAGCATCAGTATCAGAAATAAAGACATTTTAATCCAGCTGAGTTCAACCATCGTGCTTCTCTGTCTTTCTCTCCGTCTTCTTCTCACACTCTCAGCTCTCAAAATGTCCTTATTAGTGCTTCATACAGAGAAATACACTGTCTACTTCCTATCATGAGTAAAGTGTCTCATCATTGTGGTTTCAGTCTGTTTTTCTCACTTGTAAATGAGCAACTTTTTGTAGGCGGAGCATATTATTATTATTATTATTGTTATTATTATTATTATTATTATTATTATTATTATTATTATTATTATTATTATTATTATTATTATTATTATTATTATTATCATAGATTAGATTAGATATTGTAGAAGTTAAGGGTGATTGTTTAAACCCACTCACCACCAACACCACTTCCTTTCCACTACTGTATTTCAAACTACGTCATGTTTATGATCATGATCTTATCATGTAATTCTTTTAAAATGTGAAAACACGGATGTAAGACAAATTTAACACTAATGTGCTGCAGGGCGGAGACATCTGCCTGGTTAAGTACTTTAAGTACTTTAATGCAGCTGCACGTGTACTAACAAAAACTAGGAAAAGAGATCATATTTCTCCTATTTTAGCTTTGCTACATTGGCTTCCGGTAAAATCCAGAATAGAATTTAAAATACTTCTCCTTACTTATAAAGCTCTTAATGGTCAGGCGCCTCAATATCTTAAAGAGCTCATAGTACCTTATTACCCCACTAGAGCACTGCGCTCCCAAAATCATTGTGGTTTCAGTCTGTTTTTCTCACTTGTAAGTTATCAACCTTTTGTAGGTGGAGAATATTAGCTTCCCTTCTCTTTAAATTTGAACGTTTTTGCATTTTATGATCAAGCTGGCGCTCACATCTGCAGCATCTTATATAATCTTATAAATCTATGAAATATCTTATATTTTAAGCAGCAAGAGTAAATACATACAGGATTAGATATTGTAGGAGTTAAGGGTGAATGTCTCCACCCACTGACCAACACAACCACAGCACACTTCCTTTCCACTGCTGTATTTTAAAGTACTTCATGTTTATAATCATGACCTCATTCTATAAAGCTTTTAAAATGTGAAAACATTGTTTTCTCACATCCAGTGACAAAGAGACGCTCATTTTACTCCAAGATAATGATCAAACTGTATTTAGGTACACAGAGCGCACTGCTCTAAGGCACAGCAAACCCAATGACAGTTCAAAGTTCCTTATATAAGGAATAAAATAACATTTTAAGATAGAAATCCTGCTTAAGATGCCATCTAGTGGTTGCTCCTGTAGACACTCTGTCCCTTTGCAGTACAGAACTTTACATGGTGCTATTGTGTAATTATATATCACAGATGGTGAAAAAGAGTCTTTCATACTGTAGTGATTTACTCTCTGATACAGCTGGGAGATATTTAATTCAGTTTAGTTTTCAGTTTAGTAAGTTTCTCCACACTTATATCTGTCACATCCTGCCAAGACTTTCTGTTGGTGTTTGGACTTTAGTTTAGTTCCTGTTTTATTTTGAAATGTTTTCTCCTTGTGTTGTTACCTTCCTGTGTTTTCCCGCCTTTGTTGGTCACCTCATGGTTTTGAGACTCTTTGTGTTCTTTGGGTTTTCTGTGTTACACTTATGTTGGATTGTGTTTTTGTTCTTTTGGGTTCCTGTGTTCTCTCTGCGTGTCTTTATTTCCAGTTTATGGTTATTGAGTCTGTCTCTGTTCTTCTGTTCCCTCCACACTTTCCCTTCACACCTGTCCTGCATTGTCCTCGTTAGCCCTGCCCTGCTCCCAGTGTCTTTCCCAGCCAATCACTCCCAGCCTGCCCTTGTGTGTTGCCACCTGTTCCCTGTTGTCTGATTAGTTCAGTTTGTATTTAGTTTTGCTTTTTTGACCGTCCAGATATTTTTGTTTGTCTGCACACTTCTAATAAAGAAGTTTTCTTCAGACCTGTCTCACCTTCAGTCTCTGCATTAGGGTCCACCTGCTCTGTGATCTTGACAATATCAGTAACAGCAATGATCAGCAGTGTGACAGTTTTCCATCAAAGTCCTGATTTAACAAGGTTTAAAACTACAGAAACATGGAATAATCAGCAAGTGAAGCCCCCCTCCAGTGTATGTTGGTGTTTTTAAGATATTTCATATTTTTCGGAGTCATTTCCTGACAATGTTGTTTAGCCACAATGTTCAATGCTCATTTTTTGACAAAAAACTTAACTTTACGCTCACAGTTAAGAAATTTAAGTTGTTGCTAAAACAGAACAGTGACGTATGACTATATTAAAACGCTGCAGTCATACGTCATAAAATCCTTTTGTTTTTGTGAGCGTCACACAGGCTACTGATACACCATCCAGACATTTCCTGAAGAAAAGCTTTCTGTTTGCTGAGCTGTCGTTATCACGTTTAACCATGATTCATTTGGCACAACTGTCTGAGCAGTGATGTGACTGGCTGAGAGAGCATTTAATAATCACCACACCAGCTGATCTATATTCACCTTCACCCAGTCCTTTTCACGCTGTGCTGCTGCACATACATGAACCAAAATAGCAGCTGTGCATTCAGACGTCCACACAGTCCGTGTGCCTCTGCGCTTGGTATTTATTATTATTTAAATTTCAACTGAGGGTGTAAAATAGAACCAGGCCCACTGAGGAGGAGAATTTACAGATATTTACTATAAAATAAAACAAGATGTCGTTGTTTAGGATAGATGATCCATCAATAAAGTAATAAAACTGCATCACTACTATTCTTCAGACAAAGATAAAAGATGCTGACAGCTCACTGCCAGCAATCATCTGCCTCTCCTTACAGCTCAAACAATCAACGACAAACTGAATATCAGACGACAACAAGAAAACAACTACAAGGCACAAATATACTGTAACAACATGGAGAACGCACAAGCTGGATTTATTAGAGGCAGAGCTGATGTTTCATGTTCATCATCAAAATGTGACTTCAGGTGTGACCAGAAGTGATAAAAGATTTGAACCTTTAAACCCACAAAGTTCAAAGCAGCCATGTTTTTATATTTTACTCCAACCAACAAATTACATCAAGGCCAAATAATAATAATTAAACTAAGACAAAGCTAGCAGATAAAAAGCAATCAGTAACAATTAAAAATGTGCTTAAGTTTTTTTTAAATGGATGAAAAGTTTGACAGGTGCTGTAGTTTAAAAAAAGAATCACTCACTTAAACCCACCACAACACAAAATGATCTTTTCTGTCTAAACTTCTCATATAAAACCTGGTGAAATGTTATTTAACTGCGGTGGACTCTGGTGAGTTGATGTTGGTGTGAAAGTTGTTGATCAGTGGAGTCTGACAGAAGCAGAAGGTTCTCCAACATTTTCATAGACCACCGTATCTTCATCTCCATCTTCATCATTATGTACCTGTGAAAAACAACAACACAACGCAAAAAAAGAGTTTAGCTTCATCAGTAAAAATCCAGGTTCATCAAAACTTGTTGTTTATTAAAGTTCTGTGAATGTTCTCACCTTTAATTCTAGTCCATATGTTGACTGACACAACAGTTATTATGAGAGCTGCTAAACCCACAGACACGATGATGAACCTCAACCCAACTGCAAAGAGAATTAAAACAATAAAAACATTTGTCACAGTTCAAACTCCTGTAATTAAAAATGAGAGAAATACAGTATATACAGCACGTGTGCTTTTTACAAACTGAAAAATGTTGTATTCATTACAATATTACTACAATATAGTTCAATATTTGAAGTGAACTTTAAACATCAAAGGCTGAGAGACAGAAAGAGAGAGAACAGTGAGCAACAACATTCATACTGTAGATTTCAAAAGAGGAAAAAGAGATACAAGTTGTTAACTCGACCTTGTTGTTTTGTTGCAGTATCATTGGTTGTTGGTGCTGTTTGGTTCATTGTTGCCTTTGTGCTTCTTCCCATTGTTGCTGTTGTTGGTGCTGATGTAGTTGTTGGTAATTTAGTTGTTGTTGTTGATTTTGTTGTTGCAGCTCTTTCAGTGTCCTCACCTGGACAAATGAAAAAAGAACAAGAGACAGACAGAGAGATGAACTGGAAGACAAAAGAACCAAAAACTGACAGTGTAAAAAAAACTCACTGACTGTGACACATGAAGAAAAAATCTGAAGATTGACATTAAAAAACATCATAATGCAAAAAATATCAAAATAAAATGAGATAATAAGATTGTAAGATTATAATATTTTTAATTCCTGTGTTTTATTTTTGCAGTAGAACTTTTTTCAGTGCCAACAGAATGTTTTTCATTATAACTATTTCAATGCTAATGTTTCCTTTTTTGGTTTTGTTTTCAATGACAAATTTCATTTTCTATGTCAAAATTTAACCGTCACTGTTCTGGCCCCATACACCTGGACAAATGAAACCTCAAAATCCCAACAGACTGTGGTGATAAAATATCCCATAATTATCATCTACACACAAAAAATAAGAAACTAAATGAGGCAGATTTCTCACCTGAAGACTGAGGGCTGAAGGTAAACAGCTGCACTTTTCCAGTTGTATCTGTCACTTTACACTTGAATAACTCAGAATACTTTGACGGCTCAGCAAGATGGAAAGTTGTAAACATCACAGTGACAAAGCAAGAAGACTGTGACTCCTTCATGTCCTTAGTGTTCACATCCCAATAATTACCATAATACACCCACTTCACTGTGTGTGTACACTGTTCATATGTCGACACAGAGCAGTTTAACGTCACCTTTTCAGTGTCCTTATGTTCAGTCACTGGTGAAGATGGAGATATTGTGAGAAAGACAACAAGAGTAAGATTAACTTCATCGCTGTAATCATAATTATTGTAATGTTTCAGTATATTGTTCTAGCAAGACAGTTTGAGCTGAAAACATTATGATGTAAATACTCACTGGTAACAACAGACAGATCAACCTGAGAGTCTTGACCTTGTTGTTGTCCTGATTTGAACTGTCTGCAGGTGTAAAGACCAACATCCTCAACTGTGACCTTCTTTATAACCAGAGAACAGTCCGCTGTAACACTCAGTCTGTCTGATTTAGCTTTGGCTTTTTCAACAATCTGCCCAAGTTCAAACAGTGCTGTTGCTGCTGCTGCTGTGTTTCTTGAACCACTGAAGAGCCAGAGAGTACTGTCACATTTATCCTGATCAGTCATCACATTTTCACAAGACAAAGTGACTTCATCTCCATCTCTGACAGTGATGAAGAGGAAAGTTTGTCCAGTTACTGCTGTTGAGAATTTGAGAGAGAAATGTGATAAATGAACTGAAATAAGAATATGACTGTAGTGTGAATGTTAAAAACAAACAGTATATTTGACTGTATCAGTAAAATGAAAGTTATTTAATAAAGTAAATAAGGTAATAATGCAGGTTTTTGTATCTTACCTGTAAACTGAAGCCTCAGTATCAGAAATAAAGACATTTTAATCCATCTGAGTTCAACCATCGTGCTTCTCTGTCTTTCTCTCTGTCTTCTTCTCACACTCTCAGCTCTCAAAATGTCCTTACTAGTGCTTCATACAGAGAAATACACTGTCTACTTCCTATCATGAGTAAAGTGTCTCATCATTGTGGTTTCAGTCTGTTTTTCTCACTTGTAAATGAGCAACTTTTTGTAGGCGGAGCATATTATGATTATTATTATTATTATCATAGATTAGATTAGATATTGTAGAAGTTAAGGGTGATTGTTTAAACCCACTCACCACCAACACCACTTCCTTTCCACTGCTGTATTTCAAACTACGTCATGTTTATGATCATGATCTTATCATGTAATTCTTTTAAAATGTGAAAACACGGATGTAAGACAAATTTAACACTAATGTGCTGCAGGGCGGAGACATCTGCCTGGTTAAGTACTTTATTGATCCCTGTTGGAATATTGATCCTCTGCATTTGACCCATCTTATACACACACACTAGGAGCAGTGGGCAGCCACAGTGCAGAGCCCAGGGACCAACTCCTGTTCTTTTGCCAGTGCCTTGGTCAGGGGCGCTGACAGGAGTATTAACCCTAACATACATGTCTTTGATGGTGGGAGGAAACTGGAGCACCAGGCAGAAACCCACACAAACACAAGGAGAACATGCAAACTCCACACAGAAAGGACCTGGGACACTAACTGATTATGAAGCAGATGTATGTTTCTGCTTTAAAACAGAATAAGATTTCCATCATGTTTAACAACATACAGGATTCATGGTGATGTCTGACAGCACACATGAACAGACGGGTGAAGAGTCAAACTTTGACTCTTGATGCTGATGGTGCAACATGGTGATACTGCAGCAGCTGGGAAAGAACACAGATAAGATGGTATTTTAGTAACCTGTTAGTTCCTCATTGTATCTCTGAGGTCAGTTTTTGAGAACTGAAGTGTTTTGGTAAGAATGTGCAACAGCAGCAGAGCTCTGGAGGTTTTTCCCTCTAATGATGATCAGATAAACATCACAACCACACGAGGCTCACAGTAACAGACAGGCCAAACTTTATTAAGGCACCAGACAAAGAGACAACTTTCATCTCTGAAAATCACCACTGAGACCCCAGCAGTAGTTTTGTTGTGAAATGTGTGCTTATTACCACCTTTTGACTACCAGCAGAAAAATTAAAAGGGGTAAGCTATGTTCTGCTAACGCTCTGGTGTGTGTGTGCTCTGGAGTGGGCGACTTGTCAATGGTCAATGGTGTCAATGGGTGTTTTGATGTGAGCTAGCTGTCTCATTAGCTGGAGAGCTAATATCTGCAGGGTGTTTCTTCTCAGTTAGCACCGTTTTTACTCTGTTGTGTTGTTATGCCGGGCGTTTGTTGACGTTAGCGGGAGAGAGGCAAGGCACTCAAGAGCGTGCAAAAACGTCACATCCTTTGGATTGTCACGGAAAATCCAGTCCAGGTCCTTCACATAGATATCAGACCACAGCCTGTTACAGACAACCAAGAAAGTCAGGGAAGGTCTCATTTTTTAAGTTACATTACAACCCGTTCATTCATTGGCAATAAAAAACAATTAATACATGTAAATTGCTTCACAATTATTACATATTGAACCTTTAATGTTGACCTGATGGTGGTGCTACTGTATATTAAAAAGTAATAGTAATCCACCCAGTTGTTGTTACTGAGATATTTCAGTCTGGACCAAAGTGGTGAATAGTGGTGAAGAGACCGACATTATCATCCCTAGATCTACGGAGCTAGTGTGGCTAAAAAGACAAAAAATATAAGAGAAAAATTTCTGTTTCAACTCTTCATTGAAGTTGTAGGATGTGAAATATTCTAACTCAGTGTTTTTTGTGTACTATTCTGTCAGATGAAAAAGAATTCATGGATAAACCAAAGCTGAATGTTTTTCATCCTCATACTTTAGTTCCTCAGTCGGCGACGAATACATGACGGCGGCCTGTAAGGAAAATTCTGGATTCGTACTCGGCCAGAACCAGACCGTACGGTCCAGTCATATACACAAATATCTTCGCCTGAGACCCACGAGGCGACGCCACCCACTATATGTTTTCTTTGGCTGCCGAGTGTGCCGAGGGCGCAATAAACTGCACTTTCCCTTCGGCGCTATTTAATGTAGTGACTCCAAAGCACACAAATACAGTAACCAAGTGGAATGTTCTGACCTTAACTGACCTGTGGAGGTTTGTAATTGTAAATTGTAAATTGGGGTATACGATTTGTATTAATTTAACACTGTTACTGTATATTATTCTGGCATGTTGTGGGGAGGCTGTTGTAGTTTTTTCTACGTCAAGAGGAGGGTTAAAAGAAAACATCAATAACCCTGCCTTGCTTTTTTACAAAGTGAAACATAAGGTTGTTCATTCCCCTACACCACCCCAATAATTTTCATACAGTCTCTTATCCCATGGGTGTATTAACAGATCTGGATACTGTACTGAATCGCTGACCTCCTGCTGATCCTCCACACATATAAATGGCACAAAAGTAATTTACTGATACAGCTCTTCAAGACATTAATGTTTTTGGGGACATAATGGCTCAAATCTTGATAATACAAAGTGTAATTTCAGACTGTTTGACAATGGCCGCTACACTACTGTAAAACATCTTACAGTCCCAAGTAGCGCTTGGTTTATCCTCTTTATGGTGGCCATTTCAGGACATCTCCGGCTCAGCGCTTCATTTTCATTGTCCACAAAGTCCAGCTTAGGCTTTCATGAGTCTAATAACGGACTTTTGTCAACTTCAGAGACCAACCTCCCAAGAAAAACAACACAATAGATTGTAATGTCAGTCGCCCCAAAAACGAAATATAGTTACATTTGAGTGACAGCTGCCATCTAGTAGCCATAGTAATTGTGACCCGGAGCAGTGGTGCAGTTCAGATGACGTGTATATATGTGGACAGATTTCGTCATTCAGAGGTGGAGGGGTGGAAGGAGGCATTAACCCAACAACAGAAGTAGGAACTTTAACCCACACCATGTTTGACTAACCTTAACAAAGTGATCATTTTAACCCAAACCATGATCTTTCCCTAAACCTAACCAAGTGGTTTTTGTGTCTAAACCTAACCAGACCTTAACCACAGCGTTGTCACACCATAAAACATCATTATTGTTTAACAGTGATTTGTTTTGTTTTGGAAAGAACGGACAAATTATGTTGTCCTGCCGATTACTGCCGATAGAGGCGCCAGATTAGAAAAACGCTCCTATGTGTCGTTCTAGAGTCACACAACTCATCTTTGCTCTGTGAAATTGTAAAAAAAAAAAATGCAACGTAACATTCAGCTACTACACAGTTTGGATGAGAGTTTCCATCAGGGGATTCACTCGTGGTATATGCCATGTCAAGTTCAACTTTGGTAAACTTTGACACGCAAAGTCCCGCCTTTGACTAATAGCAAGTTGTTTTGACAGAGCCGACCTTTGAGGGAACGGGGAGATACAGAGTTCAAAATGGCAGAAGCTATCGTAGTTTATTATCTGTATGATACGTCTTTGAATCATCTGTGTAAACTTATTGTCCCGTTAGCGATCAAGCTAACGAACTTGCTAACTAACTGTTATAACAAGTAATAACAGAATTTAGGTCAAACAATTTGAGGTTCTGATATTGTCATAAAATGCTCTGCTGTATCCTTCATTCATTTGAATTATTTGATGTTTCTATTTTCACTTTGTTTTCATGTTTTTTGCTGGATGTTTGTTAGGAGCAGCTTGAACCTGGGTTGTGGACATTTTAATTCCAGCCCAAAGAGCCTAAACAAAGTTTCACAGGTGACTCAGGTGAACACTATGCCACTGATGTCACCCTCCATTATATATATATATATATATATATTTTTTTTTTTTTTTTTGCGGTGTTGCACATATGGTCATGGTGGCTTAGCGTGGCGAGCAGAGCGGAAGCTGACGGCTTTACAGAAGCTTTACTCTCTCTGGCAGAAGATGACTCTCAGGCTTTTGAACATTAAGACTCGATTTGGAAGTCTGACACAGCAGCTGGCCGTCATAACAAGCCGTCTCACCCGCGATCACTTCTCAGGGTTACCGACTTAACGGGATTTTTCTCCCAGATTCCCATTTGGAAGGCAGACAGAGGCGTCGTGCTGCTGAATGCAGAATGAGACGAGAGGAAATCTTAGACTGAGGGTGTGATCTGATTCCTCATCTCCTTCCTTAATCCCTATCTCCTTTTTCCTTTATCATTCCCTTTCCTAAGCACCAACATTTTACCACCCATTTTAAAACTGTAGGAAAATGAATTATTATTATTAATTAAACCACCTTAAGGAGGCTTTGTTAAAGAGGAAACATGCAGGTATCGTATCAGGAGATATTTCTTCTTCTGCTTATTAAGTGCAGATGCAACAGCGCACAGTTGCACATGAAACCGGCTTGAATCTTCCAACCAGAGAGGGCAGTAAAACAAACACAGCATATCACTGCTTTCCTGCATTTTGCTGATTTTCTTGACACGTTGCCACCAACTGTTGATCAGTGGAATACCGTGAAACTTATATAGTCCTCTTTTATTCGATAGACACGTCTGTGCTTAGCGTCGTTGCTTTGACTGCTTCATCGCCTTCTCTAGTTCTTGCTCTTCATGTTTTGCAAACACTTTGGGTTATTTCTGCTGCAGTTGGCAGTAACAGGTCTCTCTTCACGGTGAGATATGTCATGAGATGACACTCATGACTTTATTATTATTATATTATTATTTTATCGGTTAGAGAGTCAAAATTCCTCCCAGCTCACTGTTAATGTTTTGAGATGAGACGATATACAGTATATCAGTACAAAGAATGAACTTTAAGGGCTTTATTGGGTGATGAAATCAGAGTGTCTGACCAAAATTTAAAAAGAAAGTTGTGGAGGCTTTTCAGATCTACTGGTAGGTCAATCTTTTCATCATCATGAAGTTTTTTAAGACATTTAATGCCAATTAGGATGGAAAACAAGAGCAAATCCCTCTCCTGTTGATCAGAAGATAATCAAAAAACAATAAAATACTTCAATACCTCAAAATATATCCAAAACCTTTAAGATGATCCTCCACACACACATGAATGTCAGACATTTTGAGAATATTCCAGGATTAGCACATCCTGTAAATATGCTTTAAAGAAGAAGAAGGGAGAATGTGTGATTGGCTGTTTCTGTTTTGTTTGTTTGTTTTTTAGGATTTTCTCTCCTTCAGTTTCCTCCTTTTTCTCATTTTCTTGCAAAAAACTTAATCAAAAGGTTTTCAAAGAAACAATCAGATAACAAGACAGGAGAATAACAGCATCAGTGTCCTGTAATACAGAAGTGAAATAACACAACTTATATTTGAATAGTAGTTTATAATAGATTCTGTCATTGCAGTGAAGCTGTGTTTCTGAAGCCTGACCTGCAGATGTCACCAACAGTCTTCTCCTCAGCTAACTGCACATTTACTGTGACTGAATAAACTACATTTCTCTACTGTTGAATAGTTCCTTATCAGAAAATGTGTTTCCATCTCACGAGACCTTCCTGGTTAAAGAATGTCTAATAAAAAACATTTAATTTTTGGCACAGAATGACGTGTTGATGTAGAACAAAGCATCACATGAGTTTATATGTTTTAATATTCAGTATCCAGACAGACTGTAAAAGGAGAACATACATGATTATAGCAGGAATCAATCTGATCCCCGAAATATAAAAGAAACTGAATCTAATTTCATCATCTGGTGAAAGCTGAAAGCAACATGAAGACAAACATTTTAAAAAGAAATTAAATTTAAAGTAAACCAGAAATCTTAATTTCTGAGCTGTAAACTTTTCTCAAATGGAAAACAGTTTTGGAAATTATTTATTTTATTGGATGTAATTTTTCCGTCTTTATGAACAACAGTTAAGGACTTCCATTTTGTTTCTAGTATGCATATATTTGATATTAATTATCTTGTTGTGCACTAAAGATTACAGAGCAAAGACAGTATTTGTTGTCTTTATCTGTTGGAAAGAACAGGAGAAAAAGAGATAAAAGGTAATAATACATAGAGATTTATTAGTGTTATTATTATACAAATATAAACAAATTCACTCCCAAACTAGTCTTTTATACAGGGATTAACTTTAGACAACAACTAAATCTAAAAAATATTTATATTATACGATATTGTTTGTTTACATCATTAGTTTGTGAACTCAGGCTGATATTTTCAGTTAAAAGATTTTTTTGTCTATAAGTCAAACTTCAATATGTGAATAAACCAAGAATAAAGTGTGTGTGTGTGTGTGTGTGTGTGTGTGTGTGTGTGTGTGTGTGTGTGTGTGTGTGTGCTCTGAATGTTTTCCAGCAGCAGCAGATAAACAGACTGTTTGTTGTGGCTCAGTGAGCCGCAGCTCATCTGCAAATCCACTTTTCTTCTTCTCTCACATTTTGTGTCTCTTGAGCAAACAGCAGGAAGGCTTCAGTCCAAACCGCCGCTGCTAACAGCACGCTAACTAATGCTAACTGTCACATCTGACTACGACTCTGACACAGTTCACACTCCTGTTTACTTATAAGAAATATTTCCTCTTGCATTTCATCATTTTAGCTTCTGTCAGGGAGGTTTGCTGTCACTTCTCTCTAGCTGATATCCATAAAATGTGACTGTCAAATCATAATCATTATCACAATCTGGGATTTCCATGATTTGACAGTTATTGTCTTTAAGCCTCCATTAAGACTGAAGAAGTGCAGAAAGTGACTCCCAAAACAAACTTATCATAGACTGTGTCAGCTTATCTAATTGCATCATCTGGAGTCTTAATGACATGTCACCTGCTAGAATTATAAACATCTTTGGGGACGTTGTGCATAAAGCAGCTGGTTTCATGTCATTTACAGAGACAGCTGGATGGATTTTTCCTTCTGTGATCCTTTTAAACATTCAAAGATTTTTGAAGGTGAAACCTAAGAAGACGCTTACCTGATATATTTTCTCAGTGAACTCCTGAGATCAGCCGGTCTGATCTGTCTCTGACCACCAGCCTCCAGTCAGACTTTACTCATTTTGTTGTTTGTATAGGGTGAGTTTGTCTATAACAATTTCTTTAGACTCTGTTGGGTCTAAAACTTTGGAAATCAGATTCATTTTAAGATTTATTCACCACAGTGGACAGCTGGTGGACAAAACCATTTCCAACTCTTCAGGAAACATCTTTATTGATTTTTTCCCCCCCAGACAGATTATATTAGTGTTTACTGACTGAGGTTTGAGCACTGAGGGAACTCTGCCATAATTTGTTTTTGTGGTAAACGTCATGTCATTCAACATTGATTTGCTCTTGAATAATATTGTTTTAAGAACCAGGACGCAAACCTACAACCAGACTCAATTCAAATAATGATTATTTTTTGTTTCCATATGTTAAGTGTGTTAAATGTGTTCATTTATTGGTAAAAATATTTAGCCATCTAGAAAATTTTGCGATTACCTTGTACATTTGTGAATTTGATGCAAAGAAAACTGTTTCCAGCTAAAGAGACAAGCTGATGGATTTCTTTAATATTTAACCCCCGAGGATGCAGGTTTATCCTCTCAGCTCTCTTCTTTGTTCGGAAGTTTTGATAGCTGGCTCAGTGTTTGCAGCCACAAAGAGCCGCTAATCTGCTGATAACATACAGCACAGATGTGTTTATCACTCCACTGTTTGCTTTACATTGAATGACCCTGCTTGTGGATGTTAAGTGGAGGTCAGAAACATGGCAGCAGGGATTTTAGTATGAGTGAGAAGGTCTTTGTATGCAGAATGAGCTCTTTATCACGTTGGCTGTTGCACATTCGCTTTCCTTGTCCAACTGAGGGAGGACTGAAGAGTAAATGTTCAAATTCTCTATATGCTTGTTTGGGAAAGTAGAGATTTTTTTATGCACTGTCTTATCTAACTGTCTCTTCTCTCACCAAGCAGAAGAATCCTCTAAAAAAAAAAAAAAAAAAAACAACCTTGATGGTGTGGACATGAAAAAAAGTATTTAAATTTAAACATTTAAATTAACATTATACTGAATAAACAGTCATTCCTGTTTTTCATAAACACAACATATGTATATTATATTCTGCTTTTCTCCTTAATGTTTAAAGGACTACTTCTGTAGTTACAGCAATGCAAATATGCAGTATGGCATATAAAAAGTGACAGTTTAGACCGTTTCCACACTGAGCTAAATTCATAAACGCATCTTTTTCTGAGCTTGTGTGTAAATGACAACAACAATGCAAATGTTGTTCTCCTTATTGTCTACTTTGACAGTTTGTTTAGAGTTAAACGTAGCTATCTACCACCTTTCTGTCGCTGAAACTGTTGTAATCTGCTCGCAATAAACAAAATGTCACTGACTGAACCAGTGGAGCTGGCAATATAATATTACACCTAATTTAATACTTCTAAAAGAGTAGAACAGAGTGGTTAAAAGTGTCTGCTTCTCTTACGATAAGCTAGGCGGGATCAGGAGGAAGCTGAATAAGTTTGCGTCCATTAGGAAGGTGTTAAGGTTAGTTTGAGTTAGCATGAGAGTAATGGGCAAGTCTTGTCAAACCCACAGATCTTATACCAAATATATCAGGCAAAGATTTGGGGAAATGTGTATAAAATGATGCAGAAGACATCTAGAATATTTCCATTTAATAAAATGGAGCAGCCATAAAAAACATAGCTTCAATAAAGCGCTGGATACAGAGGCTAATATTTGTAGGATTTTCTCATAAAGACATATGGGGACATCTAAAGGCAAAATAAAGAGCAGATATGGTTAATTCTCATAAACAAAGGCACATATCTGCGGTGAGGTGTGAGACGTTTCTGCGGACTCGCTGCCTCGCTGAGCATCTCCGTTTGCTTAAGAAAGCAATCAGCACGTTATGAATAATAATGACCTTTTTCTGACCAAGAATAATGGGAAGGCTGCATGCCGAGCAGCTCGAGGTCAGAGCTTAGCGAGCGAGGCTGTGTTTGGACAAGGAGCGTTTACCACACATACACACACACATGCATACATATGAGGGATGTCCTCACAGCTTTGTGTGCGCTCGTTCTGTACAAACCGTCTAAGAAATAAAATCAGAGAGCCTTTTAACACCTCATACATCAGTCTGACTAATATGTGTATTTGCATCTCAATATGGCCAAATATGAAGCAAATTTTCCAAAATTGGTGTTTCCATGAGCAAGAGTTAAATAAACATCTTAAATGTGACATGAAGGATTACATATATTACATACATAGTACATGTATATATTACATATATGACATTTATGTTATTTTCAAATGTCTCGACTTTAATATCTACTTTTGACACACACCATGTTGTGCTATGATAACCAGCATTTCTATTTTATTTTTCTTTATCAATCTGATGAATTTGAGGCTCAATACAATCACATCTTTGTCTTTAACACACCAGTATTTCCAAATTTAGAGCTGAAGTGTTGGTCCACTATTTTGGTTCAGACTGAAATAACTCCATATGAATCCATATGAGTTCATATTTAACAGGGACAGTGCACAATACATGTATTGTACCAGATATACTGTAGCTAAAAGCTCATTTCTATCTGGGCAGAGGCCACTGATGCACAAGTTGCCAGAGTAAAAGATAACAGTTGTGATCTAGTGACACCAGCAGGTCGAAGTTTACACTTGTCTAACACTTAAGATGACAAAACACCTCTAAAAACTAAGGAACAAACTCCTGTTAGCCTCATGTATCTTCCTCAGCTGAAGATACATGCTAACATAAATGCTAACACACAGTGTTACAATCCATGCTAAATGTTAGCATGTAACAATGAAAAATGTATTAATGTTAAAATGCTCTCAACAAGGTGATAAAATAAAAATCACTGGAGCTTAGTGTGTGGCCGTCTTAATGTGTATTCATGCATGCTGAACATGCTCACATTAGCATGCTAACAAGCTTACCTGCTAAATGTTGCACACTAATGTTACCAAGCTAACAGGTTAAATGTTACTTGCCGGTTGTATGCATGTTAATATTCCCAACTTCAGCTCAAAAGTGAGTTTAAAGGCAGCTGATGACAACGTTGTGGCACTTTTTGTGATAGTGGTGGGTGTGCTCAAGTCGAACTGACCTGTGAGCAAGTTTGACCTACCGGTTTTTCTACCTTGCTCATAAACAGCCGTCTGTTGGTAGCCTTTGTTGCTGAGGTTGTTCCATGTGTTGTTCACGTTGTCCACTCTCATAGTTCATATCGGATTTCAGCTCGAACATGCACGGATGTATTTGAGAAGTTGACATTTTGAGTAAAGAATGAGAAAAAAGTAGTGAAATCCTGCTACAATAGTTTGTTTCATGGTTTGTTGATGTAGCATCCAGAAGTCTGATTGGTTAGCTTCCTGAAGATGGCCAATCAGAAAAGAGTGTGAGAGTGGGCTCATCAGGAGGGGGGCCTTAAAGAGACAGGAGCTAAAACCGCCTGTTTTAGACAGAGGCTGAACTGAGGGGCTGCATAAAGGGCCAGAATATGTCCCCTTTTAATTACATTTAGACATATCATGTCTGTCAAAACCAACTTTTATTTAACAATAGTACCGCTGACAAAGCCTTGTTAACCTCAGTGACAAATGCTTTTAATTTGCAGTCACGGTGGAAATGCTGCCACAGCTAAAGTGGGCTACACCAGGACAAATGAAAAATGCTAAATGTCAAGCTTAGACTGAAAGTTTAGCCCAGTTTAACAATGTAGAGCTAAGCCTGACAAGCTGAGTCTGAAATGTCCAAAAATCTCGACTGAAAAGACAATAAACCCTTTGGATTTAGGTAACAACACAGTCTTATCTCTGGCGTCACCATCAGGGCAAGAGGACCACAAGCTAATGTGAATAATGCTAAATATTTTAAAGACTTTGCAGATGTTTATGAGGTAGGAAATGCATTCATTGTGTTTGTAAGACCATATATATCCAATATACACTACAGTAAATGCATTTTGTTGAGAAATGTGAACAAAATGTGTTTGTTTACAGTGAAAACTTTACATTAGCTGGGAGAATATTTGGGGATTTGAGGTGTAACTTAACCTACATTTTTTCACCCCAGGTCTACAACACAAAGGCTGTGTTTCTAAATTTTATGTTAATTTGACCCAATTCTGAGTCTGTGTTGCTCTGTTTGTCTCTGCCTCCCTCCTGCTGCTGTCAGAGCATGTGTACACTGAGTAAACCTCCACATGCTGACGGCCATCTTCCACATATTTGCACTCAGGCCCTCGATTGATTTCCGGAACAAACTTAAAGAAAAACACTGCTGACTGGGTGAAAACCAGCAAACGTGTCTCGGTTTAAAGGGAGGGGACTGTTTTATTTGGTTTATTTAGAGGATGTGTGTCTGAGGTGTGTGCTGCTGGAGGTCGAGGTGAGGTCATGTGGTGATGGACATTTAGACGGACAGCAATCAGAAACAGATGCAGGAAAACTCAATGGAAGTGAATGAACACCAATGTCACCTGCCTAAATAAATGTCACACATGTCCCTTTGGCTGCTAGAAAACAGGTTATTCACTCTCAGCTTCACTTCCCATCCTTAAGGACTTTAAAGTTTTACTGGCTGCTATTCTTCATAATGTTTATGATTGTTTTTAGTAGTGTGTCTGAGTGTATGTGATGATTCTTTGTGATCTGTGATGAGAATGAACCGTCTTATTGTGATCTTGTGTATATGTAACTTGTTCTCAGGTCTCTCTTGCAAAAGAGATCTTGATCTCAATGACATTTCTTGAATAAATAAAGCTTAATAATAATTATTAATAACATGTAATCTCATTTACGAAACTCATTTACAACATTTTCTTTTTCTCATATTTTGACTTTTCTGCCACCAGCAGTTGGTTCAGTTAGTTGCCACCTACGGGCACGGTTCCATAGCAACAGATGTTGTTACATCATTATTACATTTGTCAGAACCAAGTGGCGACTAAGCCAATGCAGAAGCACCTTAAAGTACCACCGACAGCCACTAGATGCTTCAACTGACTCCCATTCAAAAAAACCTGAACTTCTCTCCAGAAATACTAAGCCAATCATTTTTTCACTAAATTCAGGCCCTCTAATAAGTGTGCTGGTGGTCATTTTGGAAATTATTGCTCTGTTAATACGATTTGAAGACTTATAGTAGCTTTGATGTCTGGGTGTTGATTGACAGCTGTGATTGACAGTTGGCTCACCTGCTGCTCTCCCAGGCTCCAGGACTCACACTGAGTCGGACTATTGTCGCAATATTTCACTAAGTTTAATGTTACTTGATTACGATACCTGCCCTGTTAGCGCAATTTAGCTAAACCAGATAGCCCAAGTGTGCACAGCTTGGTGTTCCCAGTAAGCTAGCGTTTGCTTCAGCTCACACGCTCACGATGAACTGTTGTAACTTTGATGATAACCTAAATTTTTATCTAGTGCCATCATCACATAGAAATTTAAATTTGTCCAATGCTTTGCATTACTTTCGTCAAAGTCTTTAAAATCCAATATCAATTAAACCCTAGACTCCAGTAAGTGTTGTTGTTATTGTGGGTTGGTGTGTATCAGTGTGTCGTCTCTGACTTCCAGCCACCTGTGTTTGCTCAGCAGCTTTCCTGTCAGCCTGGTGGAGTGAACGGCAGCAGCCAGATAACTGGAGGCTGCAGGATTTTTAATGCAGTTAATCATCATCTCTGCTCTGCAGATCATTGTTGTTGATGTTGATGCTGAACAAAGCAATGTTTCGTGTTGACTTCATGGGTGACACGGGTCAAAAACCAGGAGCTTTCATGTTTCTCTGTCACCAGTGTTCAGACTTCATGGTGGATTGATGCATTGTGGGATTTGAATACAACTCTAAGTACACCGTAACACACTGAAAATAGAAAAAAATGCTGCTCTACCATTTAATTTGTTGATATCTATAGACAAGGCATGTTTATTTACATAACATATTTCATACAAAACAGCAATTCGGAGTGCTTTCTGTAATGCATTAAAAAACAATGCACAGTATAAAACATTAGAACACATTAAAAACATAAAAATAAATTTTAAAGAAAATAAAACAGATAAAAACAGACAAAAAACACAATGTAAAGATGTAAATGAAAGGTGGATAATGATAAGTGCTTAAGATCCAATTAAAATGTTGTAACTTAGATTTAAAGCAGCATTAATTACGTGTAAACACCTTATCACCTTATAAAGTTGTTATAGCTAATGTGTTAGCAAACAATTAGCTATTTACACATGCAGCAGACACAGAGCAACACTAGCATTTGTTTAAAGGCGTGTTTGTGTCCACCTGGCAATACGTCCAATATTCACTCTCCTTTTAACTCTGGTTTGGTCTCCACCAACTCCTATCTGGTCGCTAAATGCTCCACTTACTTCACCAGCTAGTTGCTAACTTTGTTTATCTGCTGTTTGGTGCTGGGAAAGTAGTGTAGAGTGGGTTTATGAGAGCTTGTTTGCTGAAAACAGCTGCTTCTGTAAACAATGTTGAAGAGATTGAAGACTGAACCAAAAAAGTGAAGTTGCGTGGCATAAAATCCAAAACAATAAGCTGAAAGACGCTAAAAAGCTCTGAGCTGAAGGGAACTATCAATCGGTCTGGTGATAAATATTTGTGTGTTTGTCACTACGAGCAACCCCTTTCACATTATACATAGTCATCTGATCCATTATTAATATAGAAATATTGATTAGTGCAGCTTTAAACTTTGGTCCAGGCCAGCGGTGCACAGTAATTAAATGCTTCTCCATGTTAGTTTGGACTCAAAGAACGGTTAGTAGACGACTACCAGATGATATACAGATGTTATAGATATTATAGATTAGAAGGAGACTAAATATTCAAAACAAACTCCAAGGACGATTGATTTCTTAGCAACAATGAATAATTTCAGTTAACCTTATATGAAGAGTCAGGGGAGGCTGACTTCATCACTGTTGTAGTCAGACTTTCAGCTTTAATAAAGCGTTTCTCATCTTTGGTCTCAGTGTAAAAAATAGTTTCCTGCTCTAATGTCAAAGTGATGAGAACAAACAGTGAATTTGTGGTCTCACAGCATGGTGGGACGTCTTTGAACCGCTGATATTTAAAAGAAAAACGGGTCCATGTTAGATAAACAGCAGTTTGCTATTCATGGAGATGTACAATGACGCTTTCTTAAGGTGAAAAAGAGCTTAAGCGTCAATCTGGGTGCCTTTCAGACCTCCAGCCCGGCCACCCAGAGAGATCTGGATCTGAGGGTTTGGGGTGGGGATAAAAATTGGCAGGGCAACGGTCAACTACAGCTAAACGTCAGAGTTATTGGCCTAAATAGCATCTTCATTCTCCCACATTTGAAGTGCAGAAACACTCTTTTGAGTGCTGAATATCAGGCTGAATATTTAGCTTTTTTAAAGGTGAACTGCAGCGCCACGTGCAGCACTAAACTCTGCCAACCGCCTGTAGGCCTACGCTATCCAGCCAAATAAAACAAGCCAGAGCAGGTCACCTGACAGTACAGTTTTACAGAGAAAAGGCTTTAAATGACATGAAACCAGTTATATGTAGTGTTGTCTAATAGCTGGCGACGCAGACCCACCTCAACAAAAAGGCGGCTGAGACGGCGCGTTGATTCATGGGAACGCCGTGGCTCTGCCTTTGTGGCGGCTCCTCCACTGAGCAAATACTCCAAACTGTTCATTCCCCGCCGGCCCTTTCTCTCCTTCAGCACATTGTTTGTGCCCTTGCATTTCATTCAGGCTGGGGGGAAGATTGCTCTCAGAGCCACTGAGCAAACAGTGGAGAAAGGAGCCTGCCATCTTTACTCTGTTCCCAGGAGAACTTGCCTTTTTTATTTTTTTATTTGAGCTCCAAGCTGTCGAGCTGAGCCAGGAGTTTGATGTCAGAAAGCTGAATTAATTGCTTTAAGCCAAAGGGGTGGGCCACCAATCTCCAAATGCTCCCCGAAATGTTTTATCGGAGATTATTAAAGCTTTCTCGTTACACAAGGTGTACAAATATTGGGCCGCAGAAAGAGTCCAACGCTGTTTTCAGCCTTTTATTTATGGTTTTGAATCATTTCAAACAAAAAGAAAAGAAAAACTGGATGTTTAACTCGCTCTTAGTGAACAGTTTTTAAGGATTATGTCTAAAGATTATTTTAGTTGTCTTTCCTCCAGAGAGAGGCAGGTACACAAGAAAACGAATATAGCTGGCAAAGGACCACATAACCAATATCTCAGCGTGTAGGAGCACATTTATAAATCATACAATTTACATGACAGCGTATGAAAATCAGACTCGCAGCTGATAATGTTTTTATTTTTTGTTGAAGTCATGTTGTTGTTGTGTGATGCTGCAATTCAAAGTGTTAAGTGATCTGAAAAGTCTTCTTAAACATAGGACCCCATAGTTTTCTCCTTTTCTGGTCCAAATCTCATAAGAATTTATTTCATATGTAATAATTTTTTAATACTCCAACAATTTAGTAACGTACTGCCATAAAGTTAGTGGACTCACAAGAGACGGGTAGAAGAAGAACAGTCAACATGAAGCAGAGATAGCCTGACTTTTATGCTCTGCTATGGGTCACTTGAACTGTAATAACTTTAGTGATCCTCTGACTTTTCATTTAGTGCCACCATCAAGTTAAAATTTTTAACTTGTCCTATACTTTGGTTTATGGCCTATTAACTGCAAAACCTTCCCATCAACCTTAGCTGTATATTGTATATGTTTAATTTGCAATTAGTTCAATTACAAATTGTTAGCATCCTAACCTGCTAAACTAAGATGATGAACATGGTAAAGATTATACCTGCTAAACATTACATTACGTTAACATTAAGCCTCACAGAGCTGCTAGCATGGCTGTAGTCCCTTTGTCTCATTTTAATATAATTAGCTTCCTCCTATTTTAACCAGAAGTGGCTTTGATGCAGATGCAAAGAGAATGTGAGGTGATCTGCAGGATTAGGATCATGATCAGGTCTGGAAGAGGAATTTTTTAAAAGTTCTCTATCACGTGTATAAAACCTCTCTGAAAACTGACAACAAAAATGAATGTTTCCTTGTTCCCTTTTTAAACCAAACAACTGTCCTCTTACGACATGAATGCCAAACTCATGTCTGAATTATGACTTTACAAATTCATTTTGGAGGCAACAAGAGTCATATTTGGATCTCAGGTTCAGGTTCAGGTTCGGTCAAAGACAGTCAAAAGCTCCAAAACTTGAGGTGAACGTATGTAGAAATGCTCCCTGCAAGTCAAAAGTCAGCCTGTCCTGAACACTTCATTTGCAAAGTTACCTCCTCTTCCTCCTCGTGATGACGTCAGATCGTTCGCACATGCCCACAAACAGCCGTCTGTTCCGTTGCCTTTGTTGCTGAAGTTGTTCCACAGGTTGTTCATATTGTCCACTCGCATATTTCAGATCGGATTTCAGCTCCAACATATACAGACGTATTTGAGAAGTTTATATTACTACTACTACTACTATAGTTTGTTTACTTACTTACTTTACTTAACCTCCAGAGCCAGGAGAAGCTTCCTGAAGTTGGCCAATCAGAACAGAGTTGGCTCATCAGGAGGGGGGCCTTAAAGAGACAGGAGCTAAAACGGCCTGTTTCAGACAGAGGCTGAACTGAGGGGCTGCATAAAGGGCCAGTATAAGATAAAAATAAGTTTTTTTTAACTATAAATTATACAAATATATTCCAGTAGAGCCCCAGAATATAAATATAGGCCTGGAAATGTGCATTTTATGTATCCTTTAAGGGCTCTCAGTGGTATTTTGTTACCACATTTGTTCTATTTGTTACATATTCTTGTGCTGCTTTTATGTTTTGGTGAGCCAAAGGCAATTTTCCACTCTATTGGGCAATAAAATTGTATTCTATTCAATTCCCCCAGCAGAAACTATTTGCTACCAGTCATTTATGTTCAGTGTGAAGAATACAGCCGGGTGAATTAATCCATCACAGAAAATACAACACAAGAAAATCTGTAATTCTTATTTTATTGTGTTTTTTATATCAGTGCTGCATGTATGTCCAACTAAATATGTTAAAGCTTTAAAAGAACACCGGTGTTCTCCTTTGATGTCTGGTTGTGGTTTTGAATGTTTGCCTTTAATTCCTGGCTGTAAAGAATGAAACCTGATCGGTTGTAAGCAAGGTTTTCCAGCCGAACCTCTGTTGAAGTGTTTAATATTCAACATGAGCCAGTGTCTGTTTGAATTGTCATGCATTGATCCTGTGTGTAAAGTTAATGAACAACCTGCCATGTCTGCAGACGCTCTTTCTCTGAAAGCTCTCAGACGGCTCATGAAATCCTGTCCGGGGGTCATTCCACCGCTGCTTCCCCGCCAGCAGCTTTCTCCCAACATCACAATCATCAGATGCTCGGTTTGTTAGCTATATTTCATAACAGGAAAATGTTTTATGATTGGAGTCAGACTGAGCGGCTGTGAGGTTGACCTCTACTCTGCAGGTCAACTTCGATTCCTGGAAAAACCAAACCAAAAAAGCTGTTAGCAGCAGCGGAGGAATTACTTCATTCAAAAGTCAAAATACAGTTAACAGCAGTATGTATTTTTTGGGTTATTTAATTATTTGCAATGCACAATTTTATAAGCTACATGTTTTATATGTAAAATATTTATCTGCAAATGAACTAACTACAGCTTTCAAGTAAATATACACACTGAAAAATCACTGTTTAGGTAAAAAAAATAAAAAAACAGCAGTACTGGGTTGTCTTTACCCAGTATTAATGGATTGTTTTGACCCAGTATGTTCAAGTCAAGTCCATTTTTATTTGTATAACCCAATATCACAAATCACACATTAGCCTGTACAATCAGTACAGCCCATTCTTACTAAATTGGGTCACAAATATAAAGACTCATTTCTTTAAAAATGAGAAAAAAATATTTTCCTAAACAGCTGGATGCTGCTGCTCTACTTGTCGATGCTGATCATTTTTCCCTGAAGCCCAAAGTTAACATGTTCGGGTCAGATGACTCGTTTTGTCTGATCAACAGTCAAAAACACAAAAATGTTGAATTTACTATCATGAAAAACTGGGAAAACTAGAAAATATTGACATTTTACGTAAACAATTAATTATCAAAATTGTCGCTAGTCTTCTGAGCTAATTTTCAGCAGTAGAGGCTACAATGTATAGGGGGTCAATAAGAGGTTAGTCCAGCCATGCATATATAAAACACATAACTATCCTCATCAGCTCATCACAGGACTCTCACAACCTTTTTATAACTGAGCATTTCTGGATTCAATACATGACTTTCTTTAGTCGAGAGCAGCCTTTAGATGGTAAATCTCTTCTACAATAACAGTCTGTTTGTCATCAGGCTTCTGTCTGTCCAACACATCCTCATAATAAAGCGACCACATAGGTCAATTGTACCTGCGCTCCAAAAGTTAGTGTTTTTCAGAACGGCCCATAGGAGCGTAATATTGAAAAGAGATGCAAACAGTGGTCTCCTGTAGCTAAATCCACTTTTTGCTATCTAACTATCTAGCCATCCACCCAACCTGCCTCCTCCGAATTGAGAAGGGTCTATCTGCAAGACCTACATGACAGGTCCACTTTAATACATGCCCCATGTTGTTACCGACAGACACCCCTAACCCTAACCATCTCACTGCTCATGCCTAAACCTAACCAAGTGGGTGTGTCGTGTAGATACTGCGCAGATAGACCGACTTGTCCTAATAAGGCAAATTGTGACCTTTATATTGTCATCTGAACTGCGTCACTTCCCCGGGTCATAATTACTACGGCCGCTTGATGGTGTAAACGTCACTATAGGTCGTTTTTGCCGGCTGAATTTTAGACCTACTGTGGTTTTTCTTGTGAGGACGGGCTGGTCTGTCTGTGCAGATAAACATCACAGTCATGGATTAAGTCTTTGGTTATGGATAGATTGTCGATCACTGAAGCGTGGAGTTTACGTCTGCTGATAGATTATTTTTAGAGCTGATTCAAATAAATTTCCCTAAAATGATCAACATGTATAAATAAAAGTCTAAAAATAAAATGGATGAACATCTGAAGGAGTAAAGCTTATATATACCAGATTTAGAAAAAAAATCTAATCTAAACATAAATATTTAACTCAATAAAGTCAGTCCTTTCATATCTCCAAATGTTTCAAACGTTTAGTACATTTTGAGATTTTTAGGTTTTTAAATAAATATCAATCTTTTTTCACTTACCAAGAAAAAAGAAAATGAACATATTTTTGTATTTAGTGATTTGTTTCTTTAAATCTGTGATGTTATGTCCTCTGTTGTGTGATGTTAAAGACAAGTTAGACGTTGTCCTTATTAACTTTCCTTTATTTATCTCATATACTGAACTTCTTTTACAAATAACGTTTTGTTTTTGGTCCGTTTTTGTGTCAAGAGTATTTATTTGTATATTAAATTCAAAAATCACCTTCAACTTTACTAACAAATGTTTCCGCACTAAAAATTTGTTATTAAAATTAAACGCATCATTTTGCACAAACACTGTATGAGCCTGTTACTCTGCTGCATTAAGGTAAAAGGAGATAATTATACAGCCTGTTCATGAAGAAATCAGCTATTCAAAGTGTCTTTTGTCACATTAAAGACTTCAGTTATTGTTTTTAAGTAGCAGCATGAATGGCGATGTCCACCACTTTGGTTCAGACTACAATATCTCAACAACTATTTAGTGGATTAGCCATGAAATTCGGCACAAACATTCATGGTGCCCAGAAGCTGAATCCTCATGATTTTAGCGCCACCAGCAGGTGAAATATCTCAATATCTGCTGGACAGATTGGCACAATATTTGGTACAAACATTCATGTTCCCCTGAGGTTAACATCTGTAGTTTTGAGTGAAATGTCTCAACAACTATTGGATGGATCTCCATTAAACTTGGTGCAGACCCCCTCAGGATGAACTGTGATAACTTTGGTCATTTCTCAGCCTTTCCTCTAACGCCAGCATCAGGTCAAAATTTTAACTTCTCCAATATAACCAAATACCTGCAAAAGTAATGACAAGTACAGCCTCACCTGTTTAGTGCTTATTGGCAAATGTTAATATGCTAAATGGAAATAGTGAACACGTTTAACATACCAAGCAGCAACTACCACGTCTTGAGGGTGAAGCCAATTAATAAGCACCTTAAAGTGCCACTGACGGCTGCTAGATGCTCCAACTGACTCCCATTTAAAAAGCCTCAACTTCTCTCTAGAAATATTAAGTCAGCCATTTTTTTCAACAAATCATTATGGTCTCAATCTCTAAATTCACGCGCTCTAATAAGTGCTGAACATCTTCTTAGCGTACTGATTTTAGCTCAAAGCAGTGCTGCAGCCTCACATTATGGCTGTAGGCTCTTTGATTAACTTCCCTGCCTCCAGATCTTCTCTAATAAAAGCTGATGTTTAAACTGGCTGCCTGTTCACCGCATTTAGGAGCCCAAATCTTCCCGTATTAAAGAATGTGACCAGCTAACCTGTGAAGTCTGTTATCTGCTGCTGTCGAACATCACTTCTGTCTGATGTTAATGAGCTTTAAGAGGAGAACATTTCAGCTTTTAAGTGTCTATTGTTCTTGTTGTTATCTGCTGACACCTTTATCTGCCTCTGCAGGTGATAATTAAACCTTTTACAGAAAGAATGGATCTAATGTTATTAACAGGTCTGTGTGTGCAAATAGGCCTGTGTGCTGGGATGGGTCATTTCTGTGTGTGTGTGTGTGTGTGTGTGTGTGTGTGTGTGTGATTCATTTAGTTTCTTACTGCCAGTAGGTGGAACGTAACTAAGTACAAGTATTGTGCTTGATTACAGTTTTGGAGTACTTGTACTTTACTTGAGTATTTCCATTTGATGCTGCGTTATACTTCCACTCTGCTACATTTCAGAGGGAAATGTTGTGTTTCCTACTCAGCTACATTTATTTCACATCTGTAGTTACTAGTTTTTTCAGATCTCGATATTAAGAGTAAAACATGATGTATTTGATATTTGTAATTCATTTGGATCATTTTTTCTGTTCATCAGTGTAAAAAAGTCATATTAAATCTGCTTTGAGTCCATGTTGTAAAACAATAAAACATGAAAAAATTCCAAGAGGAGTGAATATTTTTACATGCACTGTATATTTATACATATATACATATATATAATAATTATAACACTGACTGGGGCCATTTTTCATGAGTGCAATTTTGCAATTTTGCAACTAATACTTCTGTACTTTTACTTAAGTATGATTTGAATGCAGCACTTTTACTTGTTGAGTATTTATATACTGTTGCTACTTTTCCTGAAGTAAAAGCTCTCAGTACTACACTGCAGTAATAACTACTACATATATTTTTAGATATGGTTGTAATGATTTTAGATCACTTTAGATTTGTTTTCACTTTGACACTAAAGAATATTTTTCTGTTGATGATTCAGAACAAATCTGTCTCAATGTTGTAAAACAATAAAACATGAAATATTCCAAGAGGAGTGAATATTGTTCACATGCGCTGTATATCTTTATATACATTTGCATAAGTACTTTTACTTTTAATATTTTAAGTACATTTTGAAACTAATAATTCTGTATTTTTACTTAACCCTTACATACAATCAAATCTGACACGTTTACATTTGAGATCAATAAAAACATCCTAAACACCATTTTTAGCCTCAAATTTTATGATCCAGAATATATAAAAACTGATTTTTGTGCTTTTTTATGATACATAATACATATTTTTGTACATAGTGTTCCAGGTTAAATTTGACCTATATTTATTCAAAAATCAACATTCAAAATTTTTCTTCACATTCAATAAAGTCCATTGAAATCACTGTGTCTCTAATGGTCTACTGTTTAAGGTCACATAGGCTGTAAATAGAGTTTGATTATGAATGTTTTTTTTTCTCCATAAACAAACTGTGTAAAGAATAAACTGTCTCTGCTCTCTGAAAGCTTCATTCAAGGATTTATCACCTATTTATTGATGACTGATTAGATATTTGAGGAGTGAAAAATACATTTTTTGCTCAGAAGTTTTAGATAGTTAGTAACTAGTAGGAGATATTGTCAGAATATTAACAGTATGTAAAAGTTAAGGACTTTTACTTGAGTATTTGTATACTATATTATTTCTACTTTTACTTAGGATCTAAATACTTAAACTACTTCTTACTGCCCAATCAATGCTTCTGTATTTAAAAGGCCAAACAGACATTTGTGAGATAAACTGAGATAAATTAAATAAAACATATAAAAACAAGAAGATTTTCATATAAAGATTTTTATCTGTTGCACGTATACAAACACACTAATGACAAATCCTTCAGGCCTTCAACAAAACACTTTCTCACATTTACAAATGTACAAATGTTTGTGTTTTTTACTCTTAAAAAGTATTTTGAGGAGGAGTTCATTACGGGCCTCGTGTATACACGCCGTGGTAGTAGCTGGTGTCGGTGTGCGCGGGATCCAGGCCGGTTTTGGCCGCCACCAGCGCCCCCGTCACCGGGCAGCCGTAGCCTCCGTACTGCACCGCCGGCTCCAGTTTGTGGTGCTGCGGCTCGGACATCAGGTTGTTGATGGAGAACGGGTGGTTGAAGGAGTAGTGGTGGGGGTTGTAGTGGTCCGGTGGTTTCAGGTGGGCTGCCTCGTGCAGTAGCAAAGGGTGATGATGATGATGATGATGATGGGCAAACAGGTGCTGTGTGTGCGCGAGCGGGGAGGGCACGCGCACGGGGCTGGTACGGCACGGTTTTAGTTCGACCCCGACTCCTTTTACATCCGCACCGGAGGACGGAGGGGAGGAGGAGGCGGAGTGCGGGGAGTCTGAGCCGCTGGAGCCGCCCTCCGAGCCCGGCTTTCTCGCCGCCTCCTTGTCACCGGCGCCGGGCTTCTTCTCGCACTTGAAGCGCTTCTGCCGCCGGAGGTAGCAGCCGTTCTCAAACATGTTCCCGGAGTCCGGGTGCAGGGCCCAGAAGGAGCCTTTCCCCGGTTTGTCCGCCGAGCGCGGTACCTTGATGAAGCAGTCGTTAAAAGACAGCGAGTGTCGGATGGAGTTCTGCCACCGCTGCTGGTTCTGCCGGTAAAACGGGAACAGGTCCATGATCCACTGGTAGATCTCGTTTAACGTCAGCATCTTGCAGCCGGACTGCTGGATGGCCATGGTGATCAGAGAGATGTAGGAGTACGGCGGCTTGGCGTGCGTGTAGCTCCGCCGGTACGGTTTGGGCTCCCTGGATCTGATGCTGCAGGCCTGCCCGTACACCGGGCTCATCACCGGCATGTTCCCGTACGGCGGCGGGCTGATCGGGCTCATGCTCGGCGGCAGCGCGGCGCCCAGGCCCGTCATCCCGGCTCCAGCCTGCACGGCCCCGGGGCTCTGCGATACCCCGGCGGACATCGAGGACTGGTTGACCCCGACCGGGTTCATATAGGGATGCGCGTTCATGTGGCTAGTGCCGGTCATGCCAGGCGCGCTCATGTAGCTGCTCATAGAGTTCATGGTCAGACCGGAGTTCATGTTTCCTGCTGCGGTGTAACACTGAAACACAGAGTCACAACGAGTTAATGCAGACTGAAATATTAACTATAAACACCAATAAGAGTAAATAACAGACAATTAACAAATACAGTTAATTACAGATGACCAAGCAGGACCATAGTCATGATTTTAGGAATACGGACGAAAGCAACACAGAAAGTATAAAGAATTTTTTATAATAGTCTAATAATTTTTATTCTATAGTTATTTAAATATTTTCTTTAGTTTTATTTAAATTGAGCATTTCGTTTAAGGACATTTAACACGACAATTAAGAACAGAACTAAACTTTAAGTTTTTATTATAATTACTTCCAGGAGACGTGGGCCTATCATCTTTTCTTCATTTTATAAATGCTGTTTTAAAGCCGAGCAGAGAAAAACTGAATCCTGTTAAAAAATACTGGATCTACTTAAATCAGCCCCAAATATGTGAAAGTTTTTAACTGTAGAAAAATCCCCCCAAGTTTCCTCAAATCCTGAAATTTAAATGGACATGAGTGATAATTAGATAGGCCTATTATTATTATTATTATTACACTGATCCTGGTGCACTCTGATTTACTTTTCTTATCTATTATTTATCATTATTACTTATTTGTTCAGTCTTTACTCTTCACTGATGATAATATAATACAAGAATCATTTGACGCCCATTAAACACACTGTAGTTTAGATATTACGGTTTACAGTCACTTTACACAATCATTTAATCTTGCAAACATAAAGAGGATAAATTTCACTTTTTTGTAACTTGTTTCCAGAACAGCTGTTAATTACAACCAAGTCTTAATTTACTGATATTTGTTTTAAATATAGTGTCAACGTGTTTTCTGTCAACCTGCACATGGAAATAAGAAAAATTATGATAGGCTATTTAAAGAAAAATAATATTTATTGACATTAAATTAAATTTGAACTTCAGCTGATTTGTACAGATTGGATGAATTTTGTTTAAAGTTAATTCTGGATATTTTCGTTTTTTGCTGGAAAACTCACATCGAAAATGATCCTGAACGGAACTCTAATCTGTTTTTAAACTCACTGCAGAAATCAAACTTGTGCAAAGGTTACAAATGAATCATAATATATTCATTCAAATTGATGCAAACTGATCATAAAACTAATATGAATATACAATGAATATTTTGAATTGTAAAAATAGATCCAAAAATCTTTTCAGGCACAGTTAAAATGTGGAAGGATATGAGTGAAATACCGTCAGGCCTGAAAGAAAAAACTAAGTAAGTGGATCTTGAGTTCATTTTTTAACTTTTTTTTTATGTCAAACACCTAAAATGTAAATTTCTACTTCTTATCAGAGTTTATCGTCCCTGACTGACAGAGAAACTATCTGCCTCTAATCGATATTTAAAGTTAATATTCTCTCTGATATTTCGGTTGATAATCAGCGGAGTTCACACAGATGTATCCCGGTGTAACGTGCACGGACCTCGGTCTCTCCGTAGTAGCTGCTCCAGTCCGGATGCTCGTGTCCCTCCATTTTAACGGCGCTCAGCATCGTGCACGTTCCAGCTCAGCACCATCCAGCAGCTTCACGCGAGGCGGAAAAACAAACACACAAACACCGCCTGTCCTCAGCTGGCAGCTCCGTCCGGTGTATCCTGCTGCTTATGACCGGGACAGGCGCACAGCTGCCGGCCAGCGAGCAGCGACTGTGACCGCGGGGACTGCTCCTGCTCACTGAGTGACGCTGGCACCTGCGCTCGCGCTACTGCGGGGCCAGTATCCAATCCGGTTCCTCCCTCCGACCCTCCTCGAGCTCACATCTTGATTTGAATATTCTGTCATCACCACGAGACTCCCGCCCTGTGGCCTCTCAGGCTCTGAACCGCGAGACCGTGACAGTGAATAATGTCTTTACCTGTCCAGCGTGACGTCATTCAGGTGACTTCATACTTCACGTTATATCAAATGTAGGTTATTACTTTTATGTGTTTGAAAGAGTCATTGTTATTATTTATTTGACCTATTATTATTATTACTATTGATTATTAGTAATTTATTTATTTGACCTATTATTATTATTGTTGTTGTTATTATTATTATTATTGTTGTTGTTGTTCTGAAGCTCTGAGGCTGCAGAATCAGTAACATCTTTTAAATGACCTTTTAAAACGTATCTTTTTTTAAAGTGTTTTTATTAATCAAAGTTTCATGTTTCCACTATGTTTTATGTTTTGTTTTGTTTGTTTGTTTGTTTTTACAGTTTATATCTTATTTTATTGTATTTTGGATATTTTATTCTATTTTATTTTCTATGCCTTTAATTGCTGGATTTCGTTTAATTGTGATGCTGAATGATTTTAATTTTTGTTTTTCCTGTAAAGCATTTTGTAACTCTGCTTTAAAAGGTGCTATATAAATAAAGTTTATTATTATTATTATTATTATTATTATTATTTATAAAGCCTATTGTTATTAGCAGTAGTAGTATTAGTAGTATACCTTCTGTATACTATTCTCTTAAAGTGATTCTGAACTTAATTTTGACTTTTTTTTACAGTTATGGCCTTCAGATTAGTTTAGACTTAACTTTATTGTCATTGCACACAATAAGCAGTTGGTTTAGTTAGTTTAGTTAAGCTTTATTTATTCAGGAACTCTCACTGAGATCAAGACCTGAGACAGACAACAAACACACAGGATCACCATAAAACTGTTCATTGTTCACATCACAGTCACACAGAAATCATCATACATGCTCACAGACACATTCAATAAAACAATCACAAACATTATGAAACATATAAAATAAATCAGTTCAGTAACATGTATTAGAAACAGACAGTAAAGAAGAATGAATGTAGCTACAGATTAAACAAACAGTAAAGTCAGAAGAGACTAATAACTGTAAGATGAACAATAAACAAATATACAAATCATAGTATAGAACAAGTGAAGTAATCTGCTAAATAATGAATAATACATAATATGTTACCAGGGTAGTGACACCAAATACGAGTATAAATCAGTCTGAAATGATAAATTCACAATTTTTCAAGTCTGTCCTAAAATAATATTCAAAAGATCCCTAAATAATATTCACAAAAAACCTAAAAAAATAAACTGTACGGTGTCATGTGATAGGATCGAAAGGACCTCGGCGTAAAAGTATTTTCTCTGATCTTGACATTTCCAAGGTCAAAGGGGACAAAATCCACAGTCCTTCTTTTGTGCAAACATGTATTTCAGTTTTATGAGGTTTCAGTCGTTCAAATGAACCAAATCAAATGGATATTTTCCAGATTTAAAGTCTTTTTAGTACAAATTTCCCTTTTTTTATTTTGTTACAATCCTTCCACTGCAGCTCAACAGGGAAACACAAAGAGAACATGTGGTAATAAAAAGACTTTGGAAAACATCCATTTGATTTGATTAATTTGAAAGACTGAAGCTTCAAGTCACAGGTCTTTATTTATAGAAAACATTTAAAAACACACAGTGACCAAAGTGCTTAACAGAGAGACGAGAATCACATCAAATAAAATCACACTTTTACAAGAAAATTAATAAAAATGTAGAATAGAATAAATAACATTTGGATAAAATCATGTCTGAGTGATGTCTTCATGACGACAAAGAGACGGGTCTTAAGACGAGTTTAAAGATATCAATGAAGGGGAAGATCTAACAGCTAGAGACAAATTCTTCCATAGTTTAGGGCCGACGGTGGAAAAAGCCTGATCACCTCTGGATTTTAACTGGAAGAATGAAGAGCAGTGGTTGGTCAGCAGATCTGAGAGGATGAGTTCAGAAAGATAAGCTGGTGCCAGTTCATGCAGTGCTTTAAAGACAAATAAAATAATCTTCAAATCAATTCTGTGTCTGACTGGTAACCAGAGAAGAGAGGCTGGTGCAGGGCAGATAGTCTCTCTTCTTGGTACCAGTGAGGAGTCTCACTGCTGCAGATGAACTTTGGAATATATTTTTGCACAAAATGAGGACTGTGGATTTGTCCCACATCACAGCGTGTTGGTGGCTGTCAAGCGAAAACTGACCGACCAGTAAGGCTCTGAAAATCCAACTAGATGAAAATCCTTACAAGTCAGTGGAAAAAAGGGAGGAAAAACACTACGAAGGGAGAACAAGTGTGTATTTCCAAAAGCTTTACACAAGCAGGCCTGTCAATGAGAAGAAAAAAGACACATCCCACTCATTTGGTGCCCTCAGCAACCAATGTGGCCTGTGTTCCACGGCCGCCCCAGAGTTTGGTCATGTTAGTTTGTTTAGAAACGGCTCCAAAGACTAATAACACACATTTTCAGTCTCAGGAGAGTAGTTCTGTGTAAGGCAGACGCCACTGAGCATGTGCAGGAATGTGATTCTGTTTACAGCTTCACTAGCTTGTTGTGCTGCATATCACAACCTCACGACAATCTAGTACAAAGTCAAGAGGTTGTAAGATGTAGCACAACAAGCTAGTGAAGCTGTAAACAGAATCACATTCACGCGCATGCTCAGTGGCGTCTGCCTTACACAGAACTACTCTGCAGAGACTGAAAATGTGATCGCTGTTATTAGTCTTTGGAGCCGTTTCTAAACAAACTAACGTGACCAAACTCTTCATACTGAAGGAACATGTGACCCAGTGCAGCAGTGTGACTCATTGACGTGTTTTTAATAGTTTTTGGACAACAACGTGGGTCTACAGCACAGAGGAATAAGATATATCAGGCCTTGGATACACACACAATACTTGTTAGTAGATCAGTTCATTGTTGGTTTGGCTCCAAACATGAGATTTGTTGACATTAAGAAAAATATAGAAAGTCACAGCCTTAGCCTTTAATGGCCAGGCAGAATGATTACAGCAAGTGAAACCTCTGTCAGTGTTCATATGGACACCCGTGCATTAGCGAACAAGAAATGCATGCTGGTAAATCCTTGTAGAAACAAGCAGAGTGGAGGCTGTCCGGGGTCTTCCTCCTCCTCCTCCTCCTCCTCCTCCTCCTCCTGCAGGGTTACTGTTTGTGGTCTGACAGTGTGTGTTTACCTGCTGCTGAATCTGAAAGGATGACAGGACAGACGGTACACACAGGCGAGGTGAAGGGAATGAGAAGAGTTGGACCACCATGCTCTCTGCACACACACGACTGGTCCTCCCTTTGTGGACGTCAAACAACCCAAAATATTTTCCCCTTTTTGTGGTGCAGTGTAGCTCAATGAGTCGAGTCAGGCAGCACAAAGAGGGCTGAAATATTTGAGTTGCTCCTGGTGCAAAAATCCACACAAGTAATCAAAGAGTAGCTCATTTAAAATGTGCTAAAAATAAAAGATGAAGCAGAAGTAGAAGTGCAAAATAAACCCCCAAAACAAACATTATGTACAGATTACTGGGTGTTATAAATATATACATGCAGGTAGGTAGGTAGGTAAAGGATCTAACTAAAGTGCATATGAATGGCTGTATGTCTGCACAAGTATATACATGTTCTCAAAATATTCTATCACACACTCAGGAATCAGGCACAAATAATAACTCCATATAGGAATGAGCTGAATTTGTGTTCAGAAAAACTGAAGTTATCTTTAATAAATTCACTCAGATTATTTCTGCCTCCAACAAACTTCAGTCTGCTGCTGTAACCTGATGTGTTTGTGACTCAGCTGAACAAATATTGTCTCTTATTTGAGACGAGCACAGCTGGAAGTCTGCTGTCAGTCCTGAGGGAACAGCAGAGACCAGCGGCCCTGAGACTGTCCGTTTAATCGAACCTGCAGCAGGTGTTCGCTCACCTGCGAGAATACTGAGTCCACATGAAGGAAACTTCATCTGCAAAAACCCACAAATGAGGAAGAGATGAAGAAGAGGAAGCGATGGAGGTTTCTCCGTGAAAAACAAAAAACAAAAGAACCTTTTTTTCCTTTGGATGTTTTATGAATAAATGTGAATAATGAATGACATTTTTTAATTTATGGGTAGCAGTGCACTGAAGATTTTTGCTGTTTTTCTCAGTAATAATTCACCTCTCTGTCTTTTACCTGCAGACGTTTCTCAGGTGAATCTGTATCCTTTACCTGCATGAACTCTCCTCACCTGAAACCTACAGTTGACTTTGTTTTGTTGCACATTGTAACAACACTGACACCTGCTGGTCAGATCCTGCAACTACAGCTGAATTAAATCACAGTGCTGAATCTGAATCCATCGTCTGTTTTACTATCAAAATATTTAAATGTATCCTTCATTTTCTGTGCTATCAAATTTTTTTTTGGCTGTTGGTTGACATAAATATGTCTTTGGCTCTGGGAAACTGTGATAGACATTTGTTACCACCAGATTAATTGATAATGAAAATAGTAGAATAATCATCATAACAGACCTAATAAAAATATTAATGTGGGTAAAGAAACAAGTTACACAGAGTTATCATTAAATTAAGTTACATTTTAACTGGAAATTATTATTATTATTATTATTATTATTATTATTATTATTATTATTACCATTAGTAGTAGTAGTAGTAGTAGTATTTGTAGTAGAACTACTAGTAGTAGTAGTAGTAGCAGAACTAGTATTAATAGTAGTAGTACCAGCCTATGTAAGAAGCATAGGTGGGTTACAAGTCCTTTGAGTAACAGCTTTAGACCAAAAGTCGAAACTTTGTCCCAACCGAGCTTCCGTACACAGGAAGTAGCAGCCTGTTAGTTGTTAGCTTCGGTTGTACAACACCAACACAAGGGCACGCGAGCATTGACACAAGATTTCACGTTATTTTGATAAACTTTTACTGTTTAAATTTGTTTTTAAGAGACATTAAGTTGTTTTATCTGCCGCGAATCTAAAGGTAAGTTTATCTTAGAGGAGAAAGTTAAAGAGACGTTACACCTTAACTTAGTTGTCAGTTTATTCATAAAGGATAAAACTGTTGTAGAGTATAATGTTTAAAGGGACTATTAATCAATAGTCACTGTTTATCTGCAGCCATGTTAATGGATTTAATTAATATTTAACATTACTCAACTCCAGTGGTGGAAGAAATACTCAGATCCTTTACTTCACATTTGAGAAGCTGGAACCAGAGAATTTTTACATTTTTTTCCTTAAAAAAATGACTCAAAACGATTATTCAGTTATCAAAATAGTTGGCGATTAATTTCCTGTCGATTGACTAATCGATTAATTGTTGCAGCTCTAGACGTTGGTTCAGACTCTGTCCTGTGTTTTCATGCAGTGATAACACTTTCTCAAGTTTCTCAACAAGTTATCCTCAGGTTGACTTTCATACTGTACAGAAATGAAACAAGGAAGGAAGGAAAACTGCTCTTGTATCCCAAGTTACATTAAACATGAATAAAGTTGTGTTTGTATGTGTTGATCTCTCTTCAGATGTCTCCCAAACCTCTGGAGCCTCTGGCCAAGAAACTCATGAAGGGAGTGATTGTTCTGGAGCTGCTGGGCGTCTTCGGGGCCTACGGTCTGTTTCACAAGATGAACAACAGTCAAGGTATCAGTTACATACTGTGAACGAATCAACGTCAGACTCACTCTGAAGAGCCCTCAAATGGTGACCTTTATTGACCTCAACTCCTTTATTTATTTGAAACAGATGTGTACAGAGACCGGACATCATTCCTAACTCCCCTTGTTCCCTGATTAACGAAAACAACAGCGTCATGTCACCACTCAGCTGCTTTTCTTTAACAGAAATGCTGTTTTTATGAATTAAACCCATTTTGGGGCCATTTGGGGGAAACAGAAACAAGTGGTGAACATAGCAAACAGTTGCTTATTTCTGCATCCAGCAGTTTCTGTCCAGCTGGTGAATGTAAGTCCAATATTCACTGTCTTTTAGCTGTTTTTGCTCTCTACCAGCTCCTGAGGGAAATATCTGGCTCTTTAGCTGCTAAATGCTCCACTATGTTGTGTGGCCCAAAACGACGCTATGAGAGCGCTGAGAGTGAACCAAAACAGTAAAGTTGCAGCCTGACAGCTAAACAATGAGCTGAAACTCACTATAAAGCTCCGTAAAGCCGAGGGGAGCTGCAGAGTCACTGATAATTCTCTGTAGGTTCATCACTACGAGCCACGACCAACACATTACACACTGATATTATGAAAAATATAGATTATAGCTGCTTTAAAATAAATTGTGAATGACACCAGTATGGGTGTTTAAAAAGAGAAATTCAAAACAGCAGAGTGGTGAGTATAACATGACTGTTTGTTTTACTGATGTAAATGTACTTAACACTGAATTTAACTTGTGGACTGTTACATTACTAAGGACACCCAACGACACCTGGTTCTGAATTGGTAGCAGATCTAAATAAATAAGAACCTTTTTAAAGTCTGTTCTTTTATCAGAACCTTTTCTCGAGTTGACAACAACTATATTCGATAAAACCTTTGTGAGAATAAAAAGCCAATAAAAGTAATTTATCAAAACAATATGCAATATGCATAAATTTGCAGAAAAGCATTTTTTCCCAACCTTTTAACAGCCTTAGCCGCTTTTTAGGCTACAAAATGTTCTGAAAAAGCTTACTTCATGTAGCCTTATTGTTTGGTTTAATTAGCCACACATCTTAAAATCTGGCAAATTCCTGTAAACTTATTTTTTGAGATGGCAGCCTCCGCCTAAAATAAATGTGAAAATAAAAATTAAATCATTTACAGATATACTATAGATATTCTTTTTTTGACCAAATGTATTTATTTATTTTTAATCATTTATTTATTAAATTCCTGTGTCACTTTTGGGCTCCTGTAGTATCTGGGACTCACATTATTTGAACATCAGGTTTTATTAGAGAGAATTTACTCTAAAAAGTCTTTTTTTCCTGCTCCTGCAGATTTCAGGAGCACCATGAACAGGAAGTTTCCATCGATTCTGGAAGGTAAAAACAGCAGATGAAGATATTTATCCTTCATCACAAATACGCCGCTCTCTCTCTCTCTCTCTCTCTGTGTCTGGATTTGACTGACAAAAGTTAGTTTAATCAGAATATCTCAGACGCTACTTATTACATGTGCATATTTATATGAATCTTAAAGCTCTTAAAGTGCTTAAAGTTTTATGGGTTTCATCTAGTGCAGTTAAAACAGATCCTATTTATGTCGATAAATGCGACAGGAAATAAATAATTGGCTCAATACATGATGTACCAGATTAGTCTGCGACCTCACTGATGTATTAATGATGTCTGAGGGAACATTTTGAAGTTTACTGCAGTTCTGAAGAAATTAGACAAAGTGTGACTTCTTCATCTGAGGATACTGTTCACATAATTCATAAAATCCAGGTAGTTTTATTTTTGCAGATACTGATTCTTTGACTTTAAGCTTTAATATTTGGAGCTTCTGGAGTCATTTTCATTAATAATGTCACACCAAATGTTAAAGCTTTCATTTGATGTTTGTGACCATTAAATAACAAAAGACAATTTGAAAGATGCTTACAGATTAATCTAAATAACCGGCTGATATCTTATCACAGATTAAGTAACAAGTAGGGCTGCAACTAAGTATCATTGTCTTTACTGATTCATCTGTCAATTAATTTCTTGATTAATCGATTAGTTGTTTGGGCCATAAAATGTCAGAAAATGGTAAAAAATGCTGATCAGTCTCGTGAAGCCCAAGCTGACATCATCAAATTGTTTGTTTTGTCCGAAATCCAAAGATATTTAATTTACTAGCATGTAAGAATAAGAAAAGCATCAAACCCTCAAATAAGACAACCTGAAAATTACTTAAACAATAAACCGATTATCAAATAGTTGCTGGTTATTTTTCTGTCGTTCGACTAAACAATTAATTGAGTAATTATTGCAGCTCTACTTAAAATCATTGCAAATTTGGTCCTCAAATGTAGTTTTGTCCCGACCAAAAGTAAACCCAAAGATATTCAGTTTACTGTCATAGAGGATTAAAGAAACCAGGAAATATTCATATTTAAGAAGCTGGAATCAGAAAAAGATTTTTAAAAAAGGCTCAAAACAATAGTAGGCGATTCATTTTCTGTGGATTTAATCGTCACAGCTCTACAGTTACTGTCGTGCTCAAATTTAAGTGATTCTTACCAAAAATGTTTATGTAAAAACAAAAAGAATATCAGCCAATATATTATCAAAAATCAATATTAGTCTAAAAATATTGTGTTGTTCGGGCTCAATTTCCAACAATTTAAACCTGTAGTTTTATGTGAACACAACTTACAAATTGTGCATAATTGTACATAATTGATAATTATGATGGAAACTGATGAAAAATAGATTCGTTATCCTTCAGCCTTTAGTTATAACAGCTGCTTGATGTCTGAATCATGTTCTTAACCTGACGTAATTATTTTTAAAAATCTAAAATAACCAAAAACTGATTAAATGTGTTTCATTGGTCAGAACTAATATGGGCGTGTTTTATCTGTTATTTATAAACATTTCTACTGTAAACAAACTGAAACAGCATCAGAAAAAAACAACTTTAATTTCTGTTGATATATTTACGCTCATAACACAGAAGCCATATGAATATTACAGAGTTAAAGTAGATTCAAGAAAATCTGTTGGTTCTGTGTTAAATTGCAGACAGAAATGTGTTACCATGGCAACGTAATGTCCTGTATAACAAAGTCTTTTTAATTTTACAAAAAAACTAAACATGGCTTCTCTTCAGATCATGTCGTCATTTGATCCCATTAAGATTCCATCAGCTGACTGGATCTGAAAACCAGTTTCTGCTCTGTTTCCTCCCAGTTTACTACCAGTCCAACGAGTGGGCGGGCGTCTACGGCATCCGAGAGAGAGACCACGAAGCCTGGGCGGCCAAACAGGAGTGAAAGTGTCCGTCAGTTACAGTCCACAAACACGCAGCAGCTACTTCTTCTTCTTCTTGTTCCCAAACGTCTTGCTTCCTGTCCTGGCTCGGCCGAACATCTTCTTCTTGTTGAACATGGTCTTCTTCCTGCGCAGCGTCTTAACGTCGCGGCCTTGGATCCAGTCGTCACGCTGAGACTCCCACTTGAGCTGCTTCAGGCCTGCAGGGGACAGGAAGTGTTAGAAAGACAAGGAGAGGACGTCCGCATCACGTCCTGCCTCTGGTTTTAGGAATAAACATCGTAATTTAAATCTGTCTTAACACAATATTTACATGGACGTGTATGTTGAAAGAGTCGCTGTAGGTATTTCCTTCATGGCGTGACTACACTGTAAAAGATGGGGGACAAAATCCACAGTACTCGTTCTAAAGTTCAGCTAAAGTTAATACAGGCCTTCAGCTGTCTAAATTAGACAAATCAAGATTTTCCAAGATTGCTGTGTTTTTGGTCAAAAATTCCCTCCGTTTTTCACTGTTTCCTTGCTGAGATTCAGCAGCACTTAGACGGGAATTTCTCACTCAAAACACTAACTTTGAAACACCCTCACTTGATTGGTCTAAAGCGGCGGCGGCGGTCACACCACAAAGTAACATTCGCTCATCAATGCAGGTGGGGTCGGAAGCTTGGTGACGCAGTGGCTGGTTGGTGAACTGCTGTAGCTAGCTGGGCTAATGCTAGTCAGTCATAACAGACATTCTGACTTGTCAAAGCCTGAAAAGCAAAGGTGTAATTAATATTAATGATGGCTGCACTGCATTTAGGTGAGCCAGTTCCAGGAGTCTGGTGTCGTGCTCATGGCTTACTGAGACAATTAATGCAATGGAGCGATCGTTAATGTTTCCTGCTGTGACAAGTCAAAATGTCTTCCATTAAAGGGTCCGCAGCTTCTCTCTACTGTTCTGTTTACCTCAAAGCAAAGAAGGAAAATAAAGCTGCTTGCTAACAGTCAGTTTATTCTAAAGATATATTTGTACCATTGACTCCTGTCTCATAACTGTCTGCTCCTTTGTGGAACAGTTTTTACTTTACAGAGAGGTTAAAGAAAAGTGGATCGAGCGTCAAAGCTAAAAGGCTCCATAAGCTTCCTCCATTTTGTACTCTCCGGCCCCCCAAAGGTCCGCACTGCCAAGATGGCTTTCTATTGGTCAAGTTCAGTTGAAGTTTAATTTGCAGTAAGATTTTACATCACGTTTTAGATCATGATGCGTCTACATCTTAACTCAGACTGTTTAACCCTCATGTTCCCAATCTTTTACAGCGACTAACAACTCTTTGTATATACATGTGTGCATGTGAGTATTGCATAAACAGAATAGTTCAATATTTTGGGAAACACGCTTATTCACTTTTTTTTCGACTGGAAACAGCCTGATGTGAGACTGGAATCAAACTCAACAAGAAAGTGTTTCCCAACATTTCGAACTATTCGAAGACGAACTAGAAAAAATCTGAAACTATCCTTGTAGATTTAAGTATGAAAATAAGAATACTTTACAAATGAGGAGTAATTAAATATAATTGTCATTTGATTTTTTTGAATTACGTCACGGTTTAAAACATAATCTTGTTTGGATTTTAAATGACTGGGTATTACAGCTGGGTATTGTTTGTTTCTACTGCTGATACATACAGAGTTTGGTACTAACTCCAAAATAATATTTTAAATACCTCAAAGTCTTTTTTTATTTGTTAAAAAAAGAAGTTTTTAATATAAATGTTGTGTAAAAAAAGGGGATGTACAAGAACTTGATGAAATACTGTCTAAAACTGGCAATAGATGGATTTAAATCAGAAGCTTTCCAGCCACTCTGACCTCATGTACATTTGATTTAATTTAACAAAATGTTAAGAACAGTTTTACACACATGAAGGTTTCCTGATGTCAGAACAGAAGACAGTTCATTACTTTGAACACCAGTTTGATCATTTTCTGTGTTTTTGCCTACATCTGTCATATTATGGAAAATATCAATACTGTGATATTAATGAGTTTCTCTCTCAGCCCTAATTTATTTATGTAGTGAGTGTTTGAAGCTGATTTTGTCTCTGTGGAGAAGTTATTAAATGTTGCTGGTATCCAGCCGACTCAATAAAAACGTTTCTCTCACCATCTTTTTTTTTTGTTTTGTTTTTTTAACATGATGATCGGAGCCTGATGTTGGTTCATGTGTACTCGAGACGCAGCTACAGTAAAATAAATATAAAATTCATTAACCTTCTTAAAGTCCATTCATCTACCAGCCAAACATGGAACTAACAGGACTTAAAGACAAAGATGACGAAATTTAAGCTCTAATTTAGACTCATGCCCACAGGAGGAGTTATAGTTGTTTATAGACATTAATAAACACTTAATATCTGATAACAGCTACATTATAAACATTTATTAACTGTTTATATTCTGCTTATAAATGCTAAATAGGAGGACTTAAAGTGTTACCAGGATTTTGAAGATGATGAAGCTAGAAAAGGTCATTTTGTTCTTTTCTTTTTGTATTTCTTAGATTCTTCATGTGTTGGTTTGTTTCTTTGATTCTTTTTTCATTTTGTTAAACAGACATTTAGAAGATGAACCCTAAAATTATATTTGCTATTAGACATAAAACACAGCACCTTTAGTCTATAATGATGTTAATCATCTTCAGGTTTTGCTGTAGTTTTGGTTTAATATTTCTGTTCCAGTCTGAGATATAAAAGGTTTATAAAAGGTTGAAACTGGCTCAGGTGTCTCTTACCTGCTTTGTCTCTGTTGGCCATGGCGTTCAGTCCGATGTTGTCAAACTTAGAGCCGGCGTTCTCATCCAGCAGGGAGCCAAACTGAAAAACACCAAACAATTTTGAACTAAAACAGCAAGTTTTAAATCCAACACCCAGTTTTTATGTTATACGGTGAAAACCTTTTATCTCCAAAACATCAACTTTTCTGGAAGAACACAAGAAAAGCTTCTTTTAGGCTGAATATCAGGGAATTTTGGTATTAGAAGGTTTTATGAATCTATGAGGCTGAAAAATTGTATCAACCCAAATACAGCTGTGACAATCAGTTGATTAATCGATTAATCTGCAACTGTTTTGATAATCGATGAATCATTTCAGTTACTTTTGCAAGAAATTTGCTGGTTACAGCTTCTCAAATATGAAGATTTGCAGCTTTTTGTCTTATATGATAAACTGAATATCTGTTTTAGACTGAAAACATAAGAGCGATTGAGATGTTTTGAGATTTTACATAGAGCTGCAATGATCAGTTGATTAATCGATTACAGATTGATATTTGACAGAAATTTAAATCGTGAACAAAATGTGAACATTTTCTGGTTCCTTCAGTGTGTGACAGTGACAGTAAACTGAACATCTTCAGGTTTTGGGCTGCTGGTCGGGACGACACGTGACGTCATCTTGTTGGGAAACGGGGATCGACATTTTTTGGACCAAACTACTAATCGATTAATCAAGAAAATAATCGACAGATTAACTGATAATGAAAAGATTTATTAGCTGCAGCCTCTAAACTAAGAGCAGGTCATCCTTCAAGCTGTATTAAAAATATTTGTTTAGTCTTTGGTGTATGACTTTGATGTCTACACGTCTATCAGACTATTTATGTTATTATTTTGAGAAGCAGCAGGTAATGTAAGATTTCAAGGGAACGTGTATCATGTTTTTACAAATTGAATCTTATATTTCATGTAAAAGTTTGTGTTGGAAAGAAAGAAAGAAAAAGAAAGAAAGAACATTAAAAATGGGAGATAAAAGGTTTGTTTGTTCCTCCTGCTTCTAGATTAGGTAGTTTTCAGGTTGTCTTCATTTGAACTGTTTCATTTGTCACAGTCACTCAGGAATAAACTCTAAATATTTCAGTTTCTCTTCATCTCACCTCCTCAGCAGAAGCAAACACGGCTGCGTCTTTATTTCCTTTCTTCTTCTTCTTCTTCTCCTGTTTTGAACCTGTGAGCAGGAGCAGTGATTAATAAAACTTTAAAATGAGTCGATCAACAGTCTGCAGCTCAAACATCACAGTTTTTAAAGCAGAGGATTATTCACATAAGCAGGAAAGTCACAGTTTATATACTTTAGATTATGAGGGCAGATAAACAGACAAAGTGAAACTCGACATTAACCTAAAGATCCAGAGAAGTCGAGCTCCTCTGAGGATTTCCTCTTCCCCTTCTTGGTACGAGGAGTGATATCTGGAACGTTCATCTCTTCATCTGAATCTGCAAACAAACATTTTAGTATGTATGTCATGATTTTTCTTCCCACCCATTAAATACATTTTTTCTTACAGATATAACAGAAAAACACAAGTAAAGCTGACGACATTTTTGTACTTTATCGTTTTTCTTTTTTCATCTTTAAATCTTCACATGTAGATGTAGCTTTAGTTGTCTTCTTAATAATTCTATAATTTCTGTTTCTAATGTTTATAGATATATTTTTATTTAACATATTTTAATGTGTGTGTGTATGCAAACAGAACTGGACGTGCACATCTTCCACCTTTAGTTTTTTATGTTGTATTAAAATTTGAGTTTTTTTTGTGACAATATTAGATAACAAAGAGTGTTTGATCCACTCTGAGTAACAGGATGAAAACTGTGATGAAGGTTTGTATGTAAACTGTGTAAACTCACCACCAAACTCAGCATCATCATCCTCCAGCTCTGGAACTGAAAGAAATGAAAGAGAAGAGAGATTTGATTTAGTGTCCAGCGTCCTGTTCTCTCTTTGCTTTTATGTGAAGCTCTTTGTGTTGCCTTTTATGCATGAATTTGGCTATAGAAATAAAGTTTATTATTATTATTATTATTGTTATTAATCAATTAGAAAAAAAAGTTGATTAATTGTTTACATTATTTTTGAAGCAAAAATGACAAACTGAGGATTTGCTGCTTTTCTTTAGTCTTCTGAATTTCTTTGGACAAAACAAGCAATTTGATGACATCACCTTTGGTTTTAGGGAATTGTGATTTTTTAAAAACATTTTATGATCTTATGATTATTCGATTAATTGATATCATCATTGGAATATTAACTGATATTAGAGCTGCAACAAATAATCGATCGGCAGAAAACAAATCAGCAAATATTTTGACAGTCAAATAATTGTTTAAGCAATTTTTCAAGCAAGAATATCAAAAACATTCGTTGGTTCAAGGTTTTCAAATTTGAGAATTAGTTGCTTTTCTTGGTCTTACATCACTGTAAATGTAAAACTTTTTTTTTTGACTGTTGGTGGACAAAAAGAGACTTTCTGATGTCACATTAAACTCCAGGATGTTGTGATGGGCTGATGTTTTGACCAATTGTAGTTAATAATTTGTAGATTAACCGACAATAAAAATAATCGTTAGTTGCATAACTAGGTGATACTGAAAATAATCACTAGTTAGGATTCTAATTTTAAGGAAACTGACAGTGAACAAATCTGTCAGTAACACATCTGATTAACACATGAACCATAAACAGACAAGAGAAGTCCACAGTGAACATTAAATCATTTTTTATGTTCCTTACCCTCATCATCGTCATCATCTACATCTCCGCCCCCGTCAATGTCCATGAACATCCCTCCTTCATCCTCCAGCTCATCTCCGAAGTCTTCCTCGTCCATGCTGCCCAGAGACACCTCCTCATCATCCAGGTTGTCCATGTCCGAGTCGTCCGAGTCCGAGTCCTCCGCGTCTTTCTTACCTTTTTTACTCTTCACATTACTGAGAAGCATCGAGGGGAAACAGAACAGGAAGAGTTTTAAATCAAGATGCTGCTGAAGTCGATAAATCAATACATAGACTGAAAGTTTAAACAGTTAATAATAAAACAAAGATGAAAGTCTGTCACCACTCTGAGGCTCATTTTACACAAAACTGTTGGATGGATGCAAAATGCAGAGAGCACTTTGCTTTTCTTAAATCTTAACCAGTAGTGGAGTAAAAAATAACATTTGTCTTGAGGGTGGAACCAGAGGAAAGCTCATGTTGTTGCCAAAATTAGTACAATATCCTCTGTACGGTGGCCATTTTAGGACATCTTAAACTCAGTTTGTCAGGCTCAGCTCCACATCGTCAGACATGAATCAGTTAAGTCTCAGCTAGACTCAAACACTGGAGACACAACAGTCTGCTGCTGTGTGTGAATTAAACCTCGAACAAGAGTCTACAGTAGAGCTGCAACAATCAGTTAATTGTCAGAAAATTAATCGCCAACTACTTTGATAAGCGGTTAATCGTTTAGTCATTTTTGTAATAAAAGAAAAAAAGAAAAGAAAATATGTTTCCAGCTTCTTAAATGTGAATATTTTCTGGTTTTTTTTTAGTCCTCTGAGACAATAAACTGAATATCTTTGTTGTGGACAAAACAAAACATTTGAGGACGTCATCTTGGACTTTGGGAAACAGTGATCGACATTTTTCACCATTTTCAGAATACAAAGTGACCGTTTCAGGTAGTAAAAAATAAAAAGCTAATAATTTATCTGCTCACCCTGCAAAGTCCAGATCATCATCTGCCAAATCAGTGAAGTACGAGTCTCCCTCACAGGAATCTGTTCAAACACAGTCAGATAAAGTTAGAAAGTCACAGAAACACCAGTTTACTTAAAAAACTTTTATTCATTATTATTATTTCTGTATTATTTAACAGAGCTACTAAAGAAAAAGTTTTAAAAAGTCAAGTAAACTGCACATTACTTCTGTAATTACCCGTTTTATCATATTACATTTCAAGTGTATTATTATTAATTATAATTTTTTACTTTAATGTTGGTTTATCTAAAAACAAACATCAACAGATTCTATTAGTCTCTGTCGTTCAACCTGTAAAGTAAAATCAGACTCTCTGCATCAAGACTCACCGAGTATTTTCTCAAACTCGTCATCGTCCACGTCCTCCACGCTCTCGTCATCGCCGTCTGGTCGCGGCCGACGAAGCTGCTTCTCCTGCTGACGTTTCTTGAAGAAGCTGCAGAGTCGAGGAGATAAATAAGATCACAAACTGCCTCAAATCACATGAGACACATTTTGTCCAAAATATGACTTAATCTGAGACAGACAGTAAAAACCAAAACACAGGAGGGATGCAACGGTTTGAGATCGTATTGATTATTAATTATGTTCATGTAGATCTCAGCAAGTCTAATCTAAGACTTTTTAAATTTTACTTGTAATGGATTTTAAATCTATTTCAAAAACAAAAATGTAAACAAATCTTGTAAAAATGTTAAAAACGAGGTATATTTCTTCACTTCTTACAAACTCAGATGATAATCCAACAATTTTTCCTGCCAAACAAACAGAAAACCAGTTGAAATAAGTTTTCTGTTTATGTTGTTTTCTCCTGATATCTACAAAGATGCATGTTTGCCTCTCATTTTAATTTGACAAATAAAAACTACATTTCTTCTGTAAAAAGGTTTCTGACTCACCGATGGAAGAAGATTTCATCCACAGGGATCTGACTCTCTTCTTTAGACAGAAACTCCTCACAGTTCACTGAGAAAGAAAAAAAGAAATGTTCATTTCACTGATTCAACAACTGAATGAAGAGATGAATACACAGAACTGACTACAGATGGGTTAGTTAGTTAGTTAAGCTTTATTTAGAGTCTTAGTGATATCAATCATCTCTTTTGCAAGACAGCTAAGAACAAATAAATATAAACATCACAACAAGAGAAATGGAGTCACACACAGTCATTGACAGAAAATCCACAGAAAATTAATTGGCAACTATTTTGACAGTCGATTCCTCATTTTAGTCATTTTTTTCAAGCAAAAATGTCCAAACATTCACTGGTTCCAGCTTTTCAAACGTGAATATTTGCTCCTTTTCTTTGTCATATATGACAGTAAATTAAATATATTTGGGTTTTGGACTGTTGGTCGGATAAAAAAAAGACATTTCTTTGAGCTGTGCGAAATTATAACGGGCATTTTTAACCATTTTATGATCATTCGTAAATGGTCCATCGAAAAAAAAAAAATAAGAGAGACTCGGGGTCGTCAAAAGCAGACTGTAATCTGAAGAAGGTGTGCAGTGATTTCCAAAGTAGGGTTTTGTTAGTTCCTTGAAATAAATACTTCCCACAGATATCCATGGTGTCATTTTTAGCTGAAAAGATTTCATGTTGATGCATTTTGCCCCGAGTGTAAGGTAAAAAAAAAAAAAAGTTTCTGGACCACTGGCAAACAGGATGCTATCATCAGTGTAAATGTTGACATTGCTTTGAGCAGTAGGAACATAATTATTTATGTAAGGTGTAAATAACAGGGGGCCTAGTACTGATCCTTGTGGAACACCTTTATCAACATTTTGAGGGCTTGATTGAAACTGTCAGCTGTAAGTTTACTTTTAAGTAATGATCAAATCTGTAATCAATTCTTCAAAACAAAAAAACATGGAAAGTTCAAGCTCTTCAGAATCTTTTAGTTTCTTTTTGATGACTTTAAACAGATGTTGGTATCAATCAGGAAACTCACCTGGTAGAGAGTTGAGAGGTAATCTCTGTTTGGGCATCAGAGCAGCAGCGTCTGTGTTTTCTGAGAAATGAAAGTTAAAGCTCAAATTAAGATTTTTCCGAGCCACACATTCTTGATTTAATTGCTGGATTTGCAGTTTTTACTCAATCAATATGATTTCAGGTTTGAATCTCTCTCGTGGGTGAAAGTTTCCCACTGCTGATGCAGCATAAAGATACCTGATGAAGCTAATAATCAGCAATGAAATATGTAAAGTCTGTGTATATTACGTTTTCCCTTCATCTGTTTGGGGTTTCTGAAGACAAATCGATCCAAGAACCGGATGAGGGTGAAGTCCTGCAGAGGGTCACCGGAGTACTGGACGAACCCTCCCTGTAGAAACAAAAACATGTTTGTTAAAGATAGAAAATAATACAAAACAGACTGCTGATATTAGCACAAAAAGGGTTTAATTCAATTTCTTTACAAACTAAAAAAGGCAAACTTCCTGATGATCTAAAAACTTGAAAACAGACTGACAATATAAACATACTTAAAGAAGAGAGGTTATACAAACTTTACAGATAAAGATTCTGATTTTATATGTAATAAGACGATTTGACTTCAAGTTAAAGAGATGTGAAGTTTTACCTCCAGGATAGTTTTTGCAAACAGCGACACTGACGGGTGGAAATGCAGAGCGAGCTGCAGTGAAACAGAAGAAACATAAAGAGATTCAACAGTTTAGATGGTTTTTAAAAAAGACAATTAAAAAAAGACAACTACAGCCGAGCTTCCCTTACAGTTTCTCATCAGTGAAACAGTGTTCAGCTTCCATTCTCCAGTCTAGTCAATAGCACTGACTCCCTTTTACGGTAATTGAACTTTTTTTGGTGGAAAAATAAAAAAAAGTATTATTTAATATGAGTATTTTTATATGTCTTAGGGTTAAGAGAGTGTGGAGTGGATCTTTACCCCATACAAAAGGCCACATTATAATTTCTTATAATTTCAACTGGTGATTATACACTAATTAAAACATACTTATATGGAATATTATATTCCATTTCTGCCACTCTGTTTCGCTAGATGCCACTAAATTCTACACACTGCTCCTTTAAATCACAGCTTTATGACCAGCTCAGGTTCAGTTTTTCCCCACATTAAATTTTTGTCCTCTAATATTTACCATCATTATATTTTAGTTATCAATAATCAATAATGTGGACCAGATCATTCTAATAGACTATTGATAAAAGCTTGATTGATGAGTTGACATTGTTTGTTTCTCACCCTCTGTAGTTCCCATAAGGTCGTGTGGTCGGCGCCACAGAATAACGGGTTTCTGTGCATCGGGTCGTAGTTCTGCCGGCTCTTCCCTCCTGGTGACACAGGAAGTCAAACTCTTCAATATTCAACCAGAACAAAGAACAACCCCAAACTTAGGTTTGATTTTCTGTTGCATATTGATCATTTAAAATAATTTTACAATAATTTACGCCTGCATTTGTTCTCGATACATCAGAACTCTGACTGAAGAGAAACAAATCAAAGACAAACCTTCCAGGTTCTGGTGATGTACCCATGATGCTGTGGGTTTGACCTCCTCTGCCTCTGCCACTGCACTCGCTCCTTCCTCCAGTTTGTCAGCATCCACAAAGCGCTCCTCTTCATCATCGTCATCATTTTCCTCAGCAAGATCTTTGAACTCCTCCTCCTCCCCGTCCTGAGTGAACACAGCAGAAAGACGTTTAAAGTCAAACCTCAAAATCATTTCTCTTATTTGTTCCCAGTAAGTTTCAGTGTTCAAGTATAATTTTTACCAATAAATATTCATATTTTTCAAAAGGAGCAGATTGGTATTAAGTGATTTTCATCCAGATTTTATGCCTTCATGCATCCACAAGTTGATTTTTATTGCTGCAAGAGGACACTGATCACCAGAGAGAAACACTTTTTCAATGTGGTACAAGTTTAAATTGAATGCCATCAGATTAACATAAAGGTTGCAGCAGCAAACAGTCAAACATGCAGAGAGAGAAGTTTGATCTTCTAACAAATTTTATATCTCTATCATCATCTCTTATGCACAAAATCTGTTTAATAAACTCAGAAAACACTGTCAAAAAGCCAATTTTAAGGCTTTGAGGAGATCGAGCCTCTCATATTAGATTAGAGCTGCCACGATTATTTTCCATAAAATGTCAGAAAATAGTGAAAAATGCCTCTTATAATTCAGTCCAAGGTGACGTCTTCAGAAGTCCAAACCACAAAAATATTTTGGGTGTTTTTGCTTAAAAAAAAATTTTCAAATATCAAAATAGTTGCTAAAATAATTTTCTGTCAATCAACTAATTGATTTATCTACTAATCGTTGCAGCTCTATATCAGATCAGTCTATAAAAACTATTTCTGAATATAAAAGGTATTTTTAAAATCTGATATTCACCCAGATTTTATGTTTTATTGATTTACAGACACTCAGATTTATTGATGCTGATATCAAACCCTCAGCTCGCTCTCACCCCCTGCTCCTGCAGCAGCATCTTCAGGCTCGGTTTGGCCTTCATGACCTCTGACACCAGGAAGAGCGCTCCGCAGGCGAAGCTGGCGTTCTGCTCGGCGCTGACCTGCAGCAGACGCTTCACGAAGGCTTTGACCCGCCGCAGCATGATGTCGGCCTTCAGGGACTTGTACAGCAGGTTGAGGAACATGCTCTGTCTGGAGGACGACGACAACCCGGGGTCCAGCAACTTCCTGCAGAGAAGAAGAAGAATATTCTAGCTCTCTTGTGCATCATTTTATAAACATTTCCCCAAATTCATCCGTTTTCCATCGTCTCATCAGTCCCTTACAACCTCAATAAAAAATAGAACTGTAAAAAACAAAACAAAACAACTATGATCCTGACCATGAAAGTAGATCTTGATGAGCTGGAGGACTGGTTCGTGTTTTTACCTGTACAAAGCGACGTAGTATCGGTCAGAGACGCTCTGCTGGGAGTCCATCACCTGGAACAGCAGCATGAGCGCCTGCACGGCCGTGTTGAACTTCACCAGATGAACCACTTTGAACAGCGTGTCCAGCTGCTCCTTCACCTTCTCGTCCCCGGTGCCGGCGTAGGGATACGCCCTGTTCACGCCCGACAGCAGCGCGCTCAGCATCTTCGACTCGATGTCCTTCTTCTTCACGCAGGCGCGGAAAAACGAGAAGTAGATGGTGATGAGCTTCGCCGCGAGCTCGCTCTCGTCGTGGCTCAGCATCACCTGGCTGAGGAAGCAGACGGCGTAGTACTGCGCCTTCGGGCTGATGTTGGGCCGGAACATGAGCCGCTCCACCTCGCAGCACACCACCGCCTTCATGTTGGGGTGTTTGTGCAGCAGCGTCTCCAGCAGGTACGACGCTTTGGCCGCCGTCTTGTACTCGGGGTCGCCCAGCTTGTTGACGACCTGCATGAGCAGCGCCCTCTCCTGCTCTGGCCGGCTGCACAGCATCTCGTGGGCGGTGGCCAGCGCCTTCGCCTTGGTGGCCGCCACCGTGTCGTGAGCCACGGTGTCCAGAGCCACCACGAACTCGGCCACGTGGTGTTTCAGCTGGTGCTCAAAGTACCAGAGGATGAGGCGGCGGTCACGGGCGTCGCGGTTGCCGCTGGCCCGCTCCTCCAGCTGGTCGAACGGGTGCTGGGCAAAGGGGCGGAGCTTCCTGTTCTCCGGCAGCAGGTCGGACAGCAGCAGCTCTCGCAGCGTGTCCAGAGCCATCAGACCCATCCGCCGGCTGCCCTTCTTCTTCACCATGGACACCAGGTTCTCCACGTGCTCCACCATGTGCACCGGGGCGTCCTGGATCAGGAGCGTCATGGCCGCCATCCTGTCAGCCAGCACGCCAGAGGAGACCACCGTCTTCATCCAGCCGGAGTTGGCTCCTTTCTGCAGACTCTTCTTGCTCTTGTAGAGCTCGACCTCGGCCTCAAACAGCTGCTGGGCGAGCGTCTTGTACTGGGAGACCAGTGAGGGATCCTGCTGCGTCGTTGAGCCCTCGGCGGTGTATTCCAGGTCGAACCATTTCCCTCCAGGTTTGATCAGCAGGACCTGCCGCTGCTGGAACTCAAACACGTTCGCATTCTGTTTCGCTTTTTTCCCAGCGGCGACCTGAGCATCTTTACTCTTCTTCTCCTTCTTTTTGTCCCCAGCTGGCTGCTCATTGGTAACCTTCTGCTGAGAGTTGGATGCTTTCTCCTCTGCTGAAGCTTTCTTTGCTTTGGCCTTTTTACTTTCCTTCTCAGCAGCGTCGTCGCCTTCAGGCTCGTCTGCGATGACCTGCTGTCCAGCCAACGCTCGAATGCCCAGTTTGGTGATGAATTTCTCCAGCTCGCCCTCCTCCAGGTCGTCTATGGCTCCTTGCTTTCCTCCATCCACAAGCTCGTCGGAGTCATTCAGGGCAGCGAGGAGGACGTAGTCGGCCTGCAGGCAGACAAGAGAAGAAGAAAAACATAAGAAGAGACTACATGTTGTCATAAACTACAAAACATATCAGTAGTGATTTACAGTAGTAATAGTTGGACGTGACAACTCTAGAAGTGAAACAGAACATCAGGCGTAGACAGTAATTCAATGTAATTGTATGACGTTGTCTTCTAACTATCATATAACTTTGGCTGGTTACTGTTTGAACTTTTTCAATACTAGTACTGATACAATACCCGAGTATTAAACAATTAGCGTCAAATCATCACATTTGAGAAGCTGGAACCAGAGAATTTGGGCATTTTTGCTAGAAAAAAACTGGAACGATTAATCGATGATAAACTAATTGTTTCAGCTCTAGACAGACTCTCGTCATTATTGATTTATCTGTTGATTAGTACCCTGATTAGTTGATTGGTTGTTTGGTCTATAAATGTCAGAAAATGGTGAAAAATGTTGATCACTGTTTCCCAAAGCCCAAGATGACGTCTTCAAATGTCTTGTTTTGCCCACAACCCAAAGATATCCAGTTTATTATCATAGAGGATGAAAGAAACCAGAAAATATTCACATTTAAGAAGCTGGGATCAGAGAATTTTGAATTATTTTGTTTAAAAAAAATGACTCAAAACTATTAACTGTTAGAAAAATAGTTGTAACTAATCGTCGCAGCTCTAATTTGCAAATTTCCTCTATTTTACATTATTTTAATTGACCTTTGGTTCTGGGAAATGTTGGTGGACATTTTTTCCCCTATTTTTTTTGACATTTTATAGGCAAAATTATTCAATCAGATAATGAAATAATCCGCACATTAATCAATTTAACTAGTTGAAACCAGAGTTATGTTGACATTCATATTTGAAACTAAAACACCAGTTAAAATTCATTTTAAATGAAAATCTGTAACATTTACATTACACACGTTTATGAGAAATGTATGTAATGAATATTTCTACCAGCCTAAAAAATACACTCCAGACATTTAAAAAAAAAAGGTCTATTTGATAAGTTTGTTTGTTAATTTAACCTGAACTCCTGCAGAAACTCACCTGTGTTCCTCCCAACCGTAAAACCTCCTCCAGATTGAACTCCTCTTCCTCTTTCTTCGCTCTGCTTTCACCTTTATCAGCTGCTGAATCCTCATCTTCCTCCCCGCTGCTGTTCTCAGCCTCCGGCTCATCATCTGCAGGCTGAAATGTCACTTTATTGGTCGCTTTGGACTTTTTACGGAGCTTGTTTTTCGCTGCCATGCTGCTGCGAGCATGAGGAGGAGACGTGACCCGGACGTGAAGGTGACGTCAGCACGGCGTTTCCGCAATTCAATAAAAACAATAAAAACTTTATTATTTATTTATTTTATTTTTGCTTTACAAAATACATTTCAGCAGGCTATTTACACCAAGTCTTACCGTCGTTTTGTTTAATTTTTTTATGTCAATGTTGTAAATCCCGAAAACACACAGGCAAGAGTTCAGAGGTCTTTCCCATCCAATCACCATCACTCCCCCAACTACGTCACCGCAGTTGGTCCAATCAAAGAGTTTGTTGTCCTGAGAAGTCTCAAGTTTGCCTTTGTAAGACAGGAAATACAGGAAATGTTGTTTTCAAGATAATAATGTAAACGCCTCTGAAGGGGAACAAAAGCAAGAATCTATTGTGGACAGTGGTGGAAAGTAAATAAGTACATTTACTCAATAAATGTTCAAATGATCCAATATTTCAGCAAAAATCAAAGATTAGAGAAAAAGTCCAAAAAGTGAAAACAGATTTGTGTATCAGAACTTTGTTTTTTCTTCTTTCCTCTCCCATTAATCATCTCACGACCCCTCAGATTTATCTGCTGACCCTTTGGAGGGGCCCGACCCCTAGGTTGGGAACCACTGGACTAAACTAGCTAACTGTATATAAAGTAGTTGAAACTAGCTCCACCTCCAGCAGCTACAACAGTAACATGCTGCTTACACACTGATGCTTCAGTATTAATAATCTAATGATGTCATATATAATAATATATCAGTCAGAGGGACCAAACCACTACTTTTACTGCAATACTTTAACTACATCAAGCTCATAATACTTATGTACTTTTACTGCAATACTTTAACTACATCAAGCTCATAATACTTATGTACTTTTACTGCAATACTTTAACTACATCAAGCTCATAATACTTATGTACTTTCACTGTAGTAGGATTTTTCATGCAGGACTTTTACTTGCAATGGAGTATTTTTACATTGCTGTATTGTATTAGCCGGATGTTATATCATTCTCTGCGGCTAACTTGACGTTCATCACTAGCATTAGTTAGCTTTAGCGTTCCGCTTTCCCACTAGGACTTTGCAGCTTTTAGCCACTTTGAACAACAGACAAACATAAATGAACACATGTGTATTTTAATCTTTTGTACCCGAAGCTGAAACATTATTGTTGGCTGCGGCTCCGTTTGTCTTTTGGCTGTTGACGCGCTTTTAGCTAACTAGCCGGTTAACGTTAGCCGTTATTCCTGCTGTCGGAGAAAGTTGGTCCATGAGGTTAAATTAAATTAAAGCTACTTTGACCAATAATGAGACCCAGCTGAGTGTTAAAACAGGCAGTTTTGTTTCATACGCAGCAGAATGAGGGCTTTTCTTGGTGGTAAAACACAACAGTTGGTCAGCAGAGTCTTCGTTCATCCTGTCAGACCTTCAGCAGCAGGTGAGTCTGATTGTAGCATTTAGTTTAGATTAATAAACAAACACAGAGGTGGAAGAAGTACTCAGATCTTTTACTTAAGTAAAAGTACCAATACAGCCATGTAAAAATACAAGTCCTGCATGAAAAATCCTACTACAGTAAAAGTACATAGTCTTATGAGCTTGATGTAGTTAAAGTATTGCAGTAAAAGTACATAAGTATTATGAGCTTGATGTAGTAAAACTAGTGGTTTTTGACACAGTATTTGTAGTTTTTTTTTCACATGTATTTCCAGTTTTCTCGATCTTGTTTATCACTTATGATTGACCTATTATAATTTAATCAGTTGTTTATTGTTATGTTTTTAAGAACATTTATGTTATGTTTCATAACTTTGCATTAGAGCTGCAAAGATTAGTCGATTAATTGATTAGTTGGTTGACAGAAAATGAAACGGCAACTATTTTGATCATCAGTAATCGTTTACTGATGATTACTGATCATCATGTATTAAGCCAAATATTTGCTATTTGCAGCTTTTCAAATGTGATGATTTGAAGCTTTTCTGTATCATACTGTAAATGATAGAAAACTTGAACACAAAAAAGGCATATGAAGTTGTCATTTAATTTATATATATATATATGTTGTTGTTTTTTTTACTGTTTGTGTTGACAGTGCGATGGCGAGCACCTCAGGCCAGACTCTTGTGCAGCTCTTCACCAGAAGAGGAAAAGCCCCGACCCTCCATGCTGCGACACCTGACCTCTAAAATTAAAGCCACAGGTCCGATTCCGGTGGCCGAGTACATGAGGGAGGTGCTCACCAACCCTGTGACGGTACGTGACGACCTCTCGCCCTGAATCTGTCGCTGTCAGGCCGCCTGCTGCCGCACCATCAGTCTAAAAACTGAAGTCTTAAAGTTTAACATCCTGAATTTAGTTCCTGGAATCTTAAAATACTTTCTGTGCTGCTCAGCCGCTTATTTGTATTTTACAGTAAAGATGAAACGGACACATTTTAGAATAAATCAGCACTAATAACTGTGTGACTGCTATAAACACACAGTGCACCTCAGAAACCACCCAGAATCACCATAACAACCACTGACTACGCCATAGCAACCATCAAGACTCATTGTAACAGTCATCTTAACGACCCCAGACCTGCCATAGCAACCACACTTGAAGCCACCTGTCCATATCCCGCCATTCACCATAGCAACCACATAGCAACCACATAGCAACCACATAGCAACGGCTGGCTGAGTAAAGACAATGAGCTGAAAGCGACTGAGTGAGAAGTGGCTGAGTTTGTGCCTGCAATTAATTATTGTGGTCAGTACTGACTTAATCTGTTGATTATTGTTTTGACTAATTGATTAGTGATGGAGTATATTGGTTTACATTCACCAGATGGACAGACACACGACTGAATGATAATGTTGCTCTGTAACTGCTGGATGTGGCAATAAGCAACTGTTTGCTAACAAGTTCAACATATCACCTTAGAAGCTGATAATATGTCAGTGTTGTGTTCACTACTTGTTGCTGCTGCCCCCAAGTGGACAAAAAAGGTTTAACAATTGATAGATTATCAAAATTGGTATCTATTAATTTTTGGTTGATTGCATATTTGATTAATTAATCAATCGTTTCAGGAGTAAAGAGTGTTGATTCTCAGTGTTTTCTCTTTACAGTGAATGTTCAGATTCAAAGTTATATCAAACATTTGGCTTAATGGAGCTTTTAAAAGCCACTAATCTGTCACAGTGTCTTAACAGTAAAATCCCTGTTTTGCACAAGTATGTTCTTTATTTATATGAATGACACTTTTGATTTTAGGATGAACTGTTGCTTCTGCTGCTGCCGGTCGAGTTAATCGCAGCTCATGTCGTTCGTTATCCGTCACTCAGACTCCTTTGTTTTCTCTTTCAGGGTTATTATGTGAAGAACAACATGCTGGGGCCTGACGGAGATTTCATCACATCACCAGAAATCAGTCAGATCTTTGGAGAGGTGAGGCTGAAAAAAACACTTTCAGATACACAGCTGGAGATCAGATTTGTTTGTGATGTTTCACAACTTATTACAGGAGTTCATTATTAATTATTTTACATGATGTTCTCACTCAAGCCACCAACATTTACCACATCTAGTTCCTTTCAACACTTTGTTTGTATAACATTACAGTTATATAATATTAAAGGCGTTTAAATATCAGCTGTTTCACCTTCAATATAAATAACCTAATACACCTAATACATGCTGGAAAGGTTATACTTTAAAACTAAATCTCTATTGTTGAAAACATTATACAAAATATATCTACACTATTGAAAAAGTCACATTTTTGTATCACAGATAACTGAAATAATTTACATCCAATTTCCATAAAAATTGCGAAACAGCAAATTCCAATTCAAGTATTATTATATATAATAATATTGTTTGTTTAATCGGAAACTAAAAAAAATCCCAGGTTTTAATTTTATAGATTTATGGAACACAGCAAAATAATATTCAGCATTTTTTAAGATGATTAAACAATCATCAAAATTTTAATTGGTTACATTTTTGCAGATTAATTGGTTAATCACGTCACTATTTTAGCTCTAATTTTGTTTATTTTAGCCAACTGCATCCTGAAAATCACCAAAAAGTCTTTCAGCTTAAAGTTCAGAAAATAATTTTATGTACAGAAGCAGGAAACCTGAAAACGGCTCATTTCTGCATCTCTGACGTCTCCTCCTGGTGTTTGTTGTTTGTTGTTTGTTGGTTTGGTTTGTTGTTCCTGCAGCTGCTCGGTGTGTGGATCATCAGTGAGTGGATGGGAGCAGGCGGACCCAAACAGCTGCAGCTGGTCGAGCTCGGACCTGGAAAAGGATCGCTGGCCGCTGACGTCCTCCGAGTACGAACATTATTATTGTTATTATTATTTATTATATTGTTAGAGCAGCAGCACGTCACAGGGAAACATCATCACATCGACAGTCTGTGAGCCTGGAAAAGTCTGATTTTACATCCATTTTCAATTGATACTACAAAAGATGCTGCAGTCAGTCCAAAACTGAAGTTTAAGACTTTCATGTCATATGTTATTAATAAAGCATATTTAATTAAGAAAATTCAACATATAGAATAATTAAAGTTAGAGTACAACTTGCCTTCTTCTCAAAGCTTTTGAGACAAGTTTAAGTGACTTAAAATGAACGAACCCTAATTCTCTAATTTTATTGATCATTTACTCACCAGAATATTTCAGGCTTTTGTCAAACTATTTCATAAAAAATGTCTTAAGTCAGACTGAGTCAAGATTAACTTATTGATAATCATTTAATTTAACTACCTATTTAAACGGTCTCATTTAGTTTTAACAAGAAATAAATGATTATAAAGTTGAATCAGATATTCAGTGATGTCAGTTTAATCTTTCTCCAGCAGGAGGAGCTATTCACCGGTTATCCTTTAACAACTTTAAGTACAGTTACATTTAAGAAATCCAGCAAATCCAAATTAATAAAACATGTAAAATAAAATTAATTTTACATATTTGTTCAGTTTGGTGTATTTATTATACTTCTATATCTTTTTTGCCTCTGTGTTTACATAAAATCCTGCTGTGATCTTACTGTTGCTGCTGCTCAGTAAAGGCACCACGTGTTTAAACATTAACATATTCTAATTATGGTGTGTTTGAGTTGATTAACTGTATTCTCCCCAAGGGGAAATATTTTTAAACATCTGTGTGATAAAGTAGTGAAAGTACTTTGTGTCTCCTCCCTCGGTGAGAATCCTGTGTGTTGTGTGTTTTCTCTGCAGGTGTTCGGTCAGCTGCAGTCGGTGCTTGGCGGGGCCTCGATGTCGCTCCACCTGGTCGAGGTGAGTCCGGCACTGAGTCGTCTCCAGGCCCAGAATTTGACCGGGACACGCAGCCAGGAGGCAGACAGCGAGGACGAGCCGGTTTACCGCCGCGGAGAAACCTCCACCGGGCTGCCGGTGTCCTGGTACCGCCGCTTAGATGACGTCCCTGCAGGTACTGTCCTGTGTCTTATAACTATATTTTATTCCTTTTTTTTACGCACTTTAAGCTTCATTTTGTGTATGAAATGTGCTATATTAGCCATCATGACATTCTGTAAACTGTGACATGAATAGTTTCAGTCTGTGGACCCGCCACAGTTTACAGGACTGTCCTGACTCAGCCTGGTTGGCTCCGTATCTGTCTGTGTTTGTTAACGAGATATTATCTCTGACTATGAGATGTGAAGCTGCAGAAGTCGACTGAACAGTGTTTGGATTTTACTGAAATGTGTTGACAATTCATCCTGTAATGTTCAAGGAAACCACACTGTTGCTCACTTGTTGAATGTAGAAAAAAATTTAACTTCCCAGGATAAACTGAGAAGCACTTTTTATTATTTCTCAAAACAGCTGGGCGCTGTATTTTTTAACAAACGTTACTCAAACAGGAGGAAACATTGCATTTATTGAGGACTATTTTCAGTGGCGGATTAATCCACATTTAGTGCTGTAGTGAGTATTTCTGGCAGCAGGACCGTGTACCTTAATTGTTAGTAGATATATTCATTGTTGGTTTTAGTCTTTTTGCAAGAAAAATATAGAATATCCCCAGACTTTCTTATTTTAAATTATAATATAAGTTGTCTCCTGTTCTTATACCTAATTATCTTAAAGCGAGTTTCTCTTCTTACAGGGTTCAGCATCTTTCTCGCTCATGAGTTCTTTGACGCTCTGCCGATCCACAAATTCCAGGTACCACAATCACAATCTGTTTTTTATGAGTTTTTATGTAATTACAGCGTTTTCTTTTAGTCTGTCGTTTGTAGAAAAATGACAGATTCTTGCCGTCTGTGTTACTTTCTCCTCAGGTTGTAGTGGTTCTCTACCACAGTGTCGTTATTGATGCTGCCACCAGATGGCAGCAAAGTGAAATAAAATCTTTACTATTCTAACAACAAGTAAAGAAATATGAAGATGACAAATCAGCCAAACAGTCTGAGTGATCAACAGGCAGTTATTAAAATATGTTTTAAACCTGTTTTTATATTAATTAGTATGAAGGAAACCCTTCAGACTGACAAATGTTCTGACAACTTCTAGCATACATTTTCAGGCTTTTTTCTCAGGTGTTATGGAGACTTTGGTGTTGTTGTGACCTGCAGCGCCCCTCATACACAGCTGTTTATTTAGGGTGTTTGTTTGTTTGTTTGTTTGGTGTAGAGGACACAGAAAGGCTGGAGGGAGGTGATGGTGGACATCGACCCAGAGAAGCAGGACCAGCTGAGGTTTGTCGTGGCGCCGTCTCCCACTCTGGCCTCCTCCACACTCGTACAGGTCAGTACCTGAGCAGCCGGGTCATGTGACACTGAATTCATCTTTTAAGTTGTTTGTCAGGATGAAACACCAGAGAGCAAGAGACCACTGATTTATCTCCTGAAGAAGACCAACAACTGCCAAAACGATCTCACCACAAGGTCCATTATCTTATGGAGCTTTTGATGGTATCGCATGATCTTCTTCAGCAGATTGAGTTGCCCACTTCTGAGCACTTAATGGAGCTCTTGAATTGTTTCCAAGGTCAGAAATGAACTTTCAATCTCAACTTTTCATGCACTCATGCACAAGAAGGCACTCTACTAGCGCCCCCACAGGCTGTGATGTTTATTACACTGAACATTATGAAAGTTTGGCTGAGCAACAAGGACTCTTTCTATTAATGGTTGTAGAAATATTTCATTTGACTATATTATTCCTCAAGTTTTCTTGCGTAAGTCACATCATCAAGGAAACAGTTTTTGTGTTGAACTGTACATCCAGACAGCTCACCAAAGTTGTGATTTAAAGACAGCTTAGTTTATTTATTAGTACACATAAAGAAACCAACAAAATTCATAATAAATTTGAGGATTATGCTGGTGAGTTTAAAAAAGCCCAACAAACAAAACAATTTAAAATGTATCAATAAAGACACAAAAAACAACTATAGCTCTGCTAGGTTGATGTGCTACATATCACAACCTCCTGACATTATACTGAAGTTATTTACAATGTAGGACAAAGTCCAGAGGTTGTCATATGTAACACAACAAGCTAGTGAAGCTGTAAACAGAACAGCGTTCCTGCACATGCTCAGTGGCGTCTGCCTTACACAGAACTACTCTCCTGAGACTGAAAACATGATGCTGTTATTAGTCTTTGGAGAACTAACATGGCCAAACTCTTCATGATGAAGGAACATGTGACCCAGTGCAGCGCTGTGACTCACTGACGTGTTTTTAGTTTTTGGACAACACAGCACAGAGGAATAAAATATATCAGGCTTTGATACTCACACAATACTTGTAAGTAGATCAGTTCATTGTTAGTTTGGCTCCAAACATGAGATTTGTTGACATTAAGAAAAATATAGAAAATCACAGCCTTATTTTTTAATGTTAAACTTTATTTCCATATTTTCTCCTCATGTCTTGAAATGGACCTTTTCTAAAAATAAAAATGGGAATGTTGACAAAAAAATGATATATATATATTTCCACTTTCTTAAAACTGTCAACAGTGTAGATACAAATAATTTAATTGAAATATAAACTAATGTCCTTGAAAACAAGAGCTTCAAATTTGAAAAGAAGGTACACTCTCTCAAACAAAACAACAAATACAAATGCTTTGACTTTTTAAAGCACAGGAGCTTTAACCTAACCATGAGAGATGTATTATTTCTACTTTAAAGTACAGAATGTACTTGAGACAATTTTTATTCTTTTAAACTCTGTGATGAAATGAACTCCATATACTCTTAGAAGTTTGTTTTATAGCCTCCATCTGGTTTTTATTGCCCACATCTATACCATCTATATGTTCACAGCCTGTTTGATTTGGCCTCTCTGGCTCAGTTCAGACACTTTGAGCATCCTGCCAGAGGCCTGACATCATCATCATCATCGGCCTGTTTGGATGAAGAACCTGCTTTTAAATCCAGTTCGAGGGCTGGAGCTCAGCGTCTGCTTCAAACCAGACATAAACCACCAAACTTTAGAAAGTACAGTAAGGTTTTAAGAAAAGAAGGATTAATTTCTCATTGAGGTCGTCTGTGTTTTTCAGATTCAAACAATAGTTTGTAGAATCAGAGCGTTGTGAGGATGTGATGTGGTAACTGTAAAGGAGCGAAAACTTCATCCAGAAACTGTTAAAAGCAGCTGTTGGCCATTTTGAACTTTACATTTCTGGTTCTGTTTATGTGTTTGTTGTCTGTTTTTTTTTGGGTCAAACACGCAGCGGGTCTACATATTTCCAGCAGCTGCAGTTTGTTTTAGTGTCTGTCTCAGAATCAAAGAGGCTTCTTCTTTTTTCAAATAATACAAAATCATCAGAGAAGAAGAAACACAGCAGCTGGCTGGTTTCTCCACTCACAGCAGCAGATAAAGACCAGGGCCCGAATGCACAAAACATCCTAAAATTAAAGGAGCTCGTCAGTGGTCAAGTTAGGAGCGGTCAGTCTTAACTTAAAGAGGACGTATCATATACATTTCCAGCTCTATATTTATATTCTGGGGCTCTACTGGAATAGCTTTGCATAATTTCCAGTTAAAAACTCCTTATTTATCTTATACTGGCCCTTTATGCAGCCCCTCAGTTCAGCCTCTGAAGATTCTTTTTCTTGTTCTTTACTTGAAATGGAAACTTCTCAAATACATCCGTACATGTTTGATCTGAAATATACGAGTGGATATGAACAACCTTAGCAAGAAAGGCTAACAGACGGCCGTTTGTGGGCACGTGCGCACGATCTGACGTCATCACGAGGACGAAGTTGAGTTAACTTTGCAAACGAAGCGTTCAGAGCAGGCTGAACTCTTCAGTTACAGAAAGCTTCTTTACATATAATCACCTCAAGTTTTGGAACTTAGACCGTGTTTAACATCCGACATCATAACAGTATAAAAATAACAGAAAATCACAAACATCATGTTATGTCCCCTTTTAAAGTCTTTTAAAGTTTTTTTCTACCAGTAATTCATAATGTACTTTTCAGTCAGCTGCTGCAGGTAATGAGACTCATCATATCTGTGGGAAAATGCAACGATAATGTGGCCGATGAGTTAATAAGGATCCAAACAGCTCAACCAACAAATCAAAACAGTCCAATAATACCAGAAATGACTTCTGCACAGCTCTCGACTACTGTGACATTTCATCCCTGATGATCTCGAAATATCTCAAGATTATTTCTGAAATGAATCTGCAGCTGTTTTGACTAATTGTTTAGAGTCATTTTTAAAGAATAAATACAGTGATCTGTTTGGTCAAATGCAGAACAATTAACATGCAGATGGTGTTTTTTGGTGATATATAATCTACCTGACACGTCAATATTTATTTGTTTTCAAGTATGAAATCTAAATATAAAATATTTGTTAATGTCTGAGTGAATTTTTCCAGTAGAGATGACCTGAGAGTGAAGTGATCTATTATTGATTTTGTGTGTGTGTGTGCGCGCGTCAGGCAGGTGAAAGGCGGGATCATGTGGAGGTGTGTGCAGAGGGCGGTGTCATCGTCCAGCAGCTGGCCCGGCGGATCACAGAGGACGGAGGAGCGGCGCTGATCGCCGACTACGGCCACGATGGAACCAAGACGGACACGTTCAGAGTATGATGGACACTTTAAATATTCATTCAGTGTGTGTGAGTTTAAAATATGATTTAATGTTTGTTTTTTATTAATAAGTTAACGCAGATCTTTCCTTCATTTTCAGACGAATAACAGTGACCTGATAACACTGATAATCTTTCCAATAACTTTTGAACACCTAAAATTTGGTCACTGTGTGTTAAAAAGGTTTCCACACAGTTATTTCTATATTTAAATTAAAGCTGAGACTTGGCACTTTAATGCAGTATTTTTTTATTTCAAATTGATACTTTCTGTCTGGACTGTATAATATAGCAGAAGATTTCATTCATATCAACTGACAATATTTAGCAAAACAATCACATTTTGTATGTAAAATGAAGTTTTCGTTTAGGTTGGTTGGTATTCTTTTATTTTACCTTTTAGAGGAAGTCGTATAGGGCTGCACGATATATCGTATCAGCACCGATATCACGATGTGCAATAGTCACATTGCAGGACGCGCAAAGTCAAATTAACTCAAACACGTCATGCTACAACTTTTTTGCCGCTTGATACAAAAGGAAAACTCGTAATTTTCCATGACTAATGTACAAGAAAAGTCTGTCTGATATTATGTAATTTAGTCTGATTTAAGGGTTCTTGGCTACATGGAGTTTGATCAGTTCCCAATGTGCTCTGTCACAGATAATGTGATTCTGTTGTCTTTGTGGGGACAAATTTGAGATTTAAACCTTAAAATGAGGAAACTTTGGACAGTTAGGACATTTTGTCCGGTCCTCTCTTCAGTTACAGTTTAAGGAAACAGATGTAGGAAGCAGTGAAGCTCCTCTGCAGCAGGCTGAGGGGAAATCGCTGTCCAACGGCCCGCCGCTCCTCTTCCTCCGCTGCCGCTCTGATACTGTTAACATATTTATTTTCCCAACTTTCACAACATAATTTAAAATAAGTTTTGTTGGAAGTCAGGGTTAAAATACATTTTAAGGATTTTTCCACATCAGTATTTCCAATTTCTTGATACTAAATATAATCATGTGATTATGTGATGCCCATAAAGCTGTTTTCAGTAATGTGATGGCACTTTAATCACATATTTTCTTTCTGTTTGAGGGTTTCATGGATCACAGAACTGAATTAAACAGCAGATTGATGGAAAACTGAAGAGAGAACAAACTAAAAAAAAAGCTCAACTCTCCATTTGTCATCTTTCTATTCATTTATTTTGAAATCAGGGCTTTAAAGGTCACCAGCTCCATGACGTCCTGGCGTCCCCCGGCTCGGCCGACCTCACCGCTGACGTTGACTTCAGCTACCTGCGGAAGGTGGCTGGAGGGGGCGTGGCCTGTCTGGGACCTGTCACTCAAAGGACGTTCCTGAAGAACATGGGCATCGACACCCGACTGCAGGCGAGTCTGATGCTCCTTTCACTGATAACAGGAGGCGTAATAACAGGCAGCGATATTATCACAATTATTAATCATTAATTTACCAGTTATTTCTTCACAAGGCCAAACAGCGAGGAAAAAATATACATATTTGAATATAAACTCAGTGTGAGGCCAGTATCAGTGTTTTAGAGGTTTAAGCTTCTTTATAATGAAGTGGAAAATCTGATTGTAAGGGGCGGGACTATGAGCAGGATTTGTGACATCACAACTAGTTTGGAGCCAATCGTGGTTCAACATTCAACTTACAATAGTGTGATGTGGAAATTTGACAGTGCACAAACACTGAGGATGGACTTTACAGAGAAGGAGGAGACATCTGGTGTCCAGCAGTTAAACTTAATAAATGAAAAATATTTACATTTTCATAGATTCTGGATTTTTAATGAGGGAGAAGGAGGAGATGTAATTTTAAGGATTTTAAATTGTAGAAACAAATATCAGACACACATTATTGTCCTAAGTAGTGTATTTTTGTCTTAAAACGATGTGTGGAGGGGAAAGACTTGTGATGAAGATACTGAGTGAGACATTTTACACTAATGGAGAAGTGGTTTTAAAACAGGACAAGTTTTAAAGGAAAATCTGGTATATTTTAAGTTGACATATTTCCCATATAGGTCATTCTCACTTTCATTCTCCAGCTCAGTTACAGACATTCAGGGAAATGAGAACCTGTTATACACATAACAATGTATATGAGGCCATTTATGGTCATTATGACTAATTGCCTTGAGTCACAAAGACCACATTTAATCCAAATATGCCACGTTGAAATATAGCGAATATGTCAAACCTTTTGATTTCCAGGGGTTTCATCGTGATCTTTGTATATTTAAAGCTGAATTAAAATATTTTTTGTCCACCTGGAGGCAGACGAACTCCTCAACAAGCTGAAAACACAGATTCTGGCAAATAATCACCTTATAAAGCTGTTAATAATGTTGGTTAGCAAACAGTTGCCTATTTACACATCCAGCAGACACAGATCAACCAACTGATGAATCTAAGTCTAATATTCACTCTCTTATAGCTCAGTCTGGTATATATATCTGCCTCTTTAGCTGATAAATGCTCCACTTTCTTCCACCGCCTGTCACTAACTGTGTCTGTCTGCTGTTTGGTGCTGAGCAGGTCGTGTACAGCAGGAATTTAGAGCTTTTTCTCTGAAAACAGCTGCCTGCTGCGGCCAAAAATGACGCAATGAGAGCGCTGAGAGTGAACCAGAACAGTGAATTTAAAATAAAACAATGAGCTGAAAGCTCTGTAGAGTTGGTGATAGTAAATGTGGCTTTATTACCGTAAGAATATTGATTAGTGGAGCTTTAATGTTCTCTTCATGACAGATTATTAAATTAAGAGAAATGAGCTCAGACTGTAAACCAGAAACATGTTCCAGACATTTGAAGGAGATCTTCTGGTTCTCTGCAGGTTCTGCTGAGGAGCTGCAGCGACGCGTCCACCAGGAAGCAGCTGATCAGCAGCTACGACATGCTGACAAACCCCGCCAAGATGGGCGAGCGCTTCCACTTCTTCAGCCTGCTGCACCCCAGCCGCCTCGCCAAACCCAAGACATCAGAGGGCCTGAAGCTGGAGAAGAAGAGCCCGGCGCCGCTGCCTGTGGCCGGATTCGTCGAGCACAGCTGCTCCTGAGGGTTTTTAACTGTTCAGAGACTTTCAGCAACAGGTCAGAAAAGTCTGGAGATGATCTGATCCTTCCTATAGAGGTTTGGGAGCTTAGACAGACATTACAGGTTATTGGAGAGATTCTTGAAGCTCCGTAATTTTGGATACTTTGATTCGGAGGATCATGTTCATGGGACGATGGTGGTTTTACAGCTGACATATAAAAACTCAGTATTCATACAGGAGGACGGCGCAGTGTCTCTAATTTAAAGAAAAAGAAGAAATTTGCTGTATTTTACCAGATTATATGTTCAGGATGAAGTGGACTAAATATGCAGTTTCTCTTTAGGTCAGTTATAAAGACATTTTAATGTAAAAATCCAAGAAAATAAAAATATTTTTGACATTTAAAGTTTAATTGGTGACATACACAGTTGCCTAACAAGGTGAAAATGTGGACACCTTGGTCCTTAAAACTCAGAGCGTGCTGACACCTGATATCGAGCGAGGTCAGAGGTCATCCGGAGGCAGGAGGATCTCTTTCCTCCCCGCTACGCCGACGCTCGGCCAGCTGCCTGCAGCCACATCTTGAAGCAGTTAGCTGAGCTCAGAGTTGTGCAGCAGCCATTCACAACGAGGCCGCCGCTCCACCGGTAGCAATTAAAAGATTCAGTTACACATGTGTGGTGGGTGGGGGGGGGGGGTCACCGCTGCCAAAACAAGCAGCCGTCCTCCCGAAGAGCGGCTAAGCGAGGCGATCATGTTCAGAATTGGTAATTAAATGATCGTTTCCAAACATCCTGCTGTGGATCGTTATCAGCTTTCCCCTGATTCAGAAGGATCTGTGTGTGTGGCTGCTTTGGTTTTTTTGTTTCTTTTCTTCTCATTTGATGAATCAGACTCGTACATTTGGACTGAAGATATTTAAATGATTTCTCACCTGGAAATTTCCACTAAAGTCACGCTGTGTTTTGTGCCTTTAAATCTGATGAGCTTGAGTCTGACTTGACAGTTTAAGCAAAATTATTTTCTCACCTGAACTGAATGTTTCTGTTAACGTTTTTGCATTTCATGACCCTTGGACACATATAATCTGTTTAAAAAATGTTAGTTTTTTTTGATACATGTGTGTAAATAATATAAATATCCTCTGGATTATTTGCATTTCCTGTCAGCCGCGTTGCCTCACGCCTGACCTCTGTGACCCTGAAGACGTTGAACATGTTGGAGGTGATTTCGTTATTTCCGGCCCTATTCTGCCCTTCAAAGTCGATGTTTCTGGTACCAAAATATGATTTTTAGGATTCATTTTTGATTGAAAACTGATACTTTATTACATTATTTATATACTATATTATTTATTTAATAACTTTTTGTTCAGTTCTCAAACTACCAATTTTCTCTTTTTTTTTTCCCTCCACTTTAATTCCTCCCCCAAGCACATTTCTTATCTCATCCGTTTAAAATAATTTGTATTAATTACAGGAAATATCTGCAGAAATAATAAGTGTTATTTGTAATGTTTCTGAAGGACATCAGCTGAATAATTGTGAAATGTACAATGATTGGTTTCCCAAAATTAGCCATTCATCTTTAATATTTCCTCATCAAAATCATCCACATGAAACAACATTTCTAGCAAAAATATAAAACGTGAAATAAATTCTCAGGCTGGAGTCAGATCAGGATCAACGACGCTCTACAGTTCAGTCGTTTTTTTTCTCAGGCAGGTTTCCACAAAGACAAAGAGACAATATAGCAGCTCGATTCTCAGCTCGTCTTCACCCAAAGTTTCAGAAAGAATCACTCTGAAAATAACTAGAATTTGTTTTTCTGCAAAAGTATTACATTTTGTGGAATAACCTTAAATGAAATGAGTTTTATGAGGTGGTGTCTTGAACTTGAACAAAATGCTGTGTTAGCATGTAATATGTGTTTACAGCTGTTTGAAATAATTTATGTAAAATGTTAAGTTTAATTAAAGCTTTAGGAGCCTCACACTGCTTGCCTCGACATGTTGTTTTCTTTGTTGTTGTTTGCTGTGCACAAAGATGTCCACAGCTATGAAAATAATCAAATTTTCCTATAACATGTTGATATTTAACCTATAAGATTTAGCATGTTAGCTTGTGAAAATGCTAACGTTTCCTGAGTCTCTACAACAAAGGTGGCGAGTGCAAAATAAGCCTGATCAGATCCAAACTTTCAGTTCTTTGACTCAGCTCTCATTAAACAGATAATCAATGAAAACTTAAAAGGGAAATATTCTGCACTTTTCCAGCTCTATATTTATATTCTGAGTCTCTACTGGAATATCTGCATGATTTACAGTTAAAACCTCCTTACTTATCTTATACTGGCCCTTTATGCAGCCCCTCAGTTCTGATTGGCTTATTGAATTATGGCCTTAGCAACAACCTTAGCAACAAAGACTACGGGACAGACGGCCGTTTGTGGGCATGCACCAACAATCTGACATCATTACGAGGAGGTTGAAGCCTGGTTTTTGACTTGCAGGCAGCATTTCTACATACGTTCACCTCAAGTCTGGGAATTTTGACCGTGTTTAATATAAACATCATAAAAATATGCATAATATGTCCCCCTTTAAGAAAGAAGGTTACTTTTGCAGATTAACAAACCAAAAGTTATTGTCAATAAATTTCCCCTTTAAAAGAGTTTCCCAATAGTGCAAAGACATCCCAACAAGAAACAACTAAAGAAATTATACTCAGTACATATTCAAGACATAACATGTTTGTTTCTTCTGTGTTCCAGTAAACGTCACATAAAACAACTTTAACATTTCCTCTTCTACACAGCTTTATGTAAGAATGACGTAATAAAAATATGCTATTTGAGCTGAAAGTATATTAATTCTCTGGATTGGTTTTTAGCTAGCCCTTCTGCAGCTGAACTGGCAACGTTGTAACTGCAGATGTTTATTCATGAGACTAAATGTTGAATTCTGGGAACAAATCTCACAGGGTCTGTTGGTTATGGCTTGTAGAAAAAGGCAGTGAAATAGGAAAAAGGTCAAATGTGTTAAAATTTCTCTGGACCTGAATTATCGCCGCAGTGAGCGCGTCACAGTGTCCTCACACAGCTGCCTGACCGACGCACCCTTGTACGTCATCCCGCGCCGCGTTACGTAGAGCTCACGGTCTCCATGGTGACAGTTTCCAGGGACTCCAGGGCATCTGCTGCAACCACGGGGGGGACTTCCTCGGGTTTGCTTTGTAAGAAATTTTGGCCCTCTGACGGCACTAGGGGTCCTCCTCCATGTCGTCCAGGTTGGGCGACATGATGAAGTGTTTGGGGTAGTGCAGGCCTCTCTCGTCGGCGTACTCCTCCCAGCGGGCGTCGTCACTTTCATGGGTGATGTAGCGCTCGCCACGCCGCGTCTCGAACTCCCTGAGGTCCAGCCAGGTCTGGTAGTCCTGCAAGATGACGGCAACAGTAAACAAAACATCTTCGAAATTCAAGCATTTGTTATGCATTTGTCCATGTAAACTGTAGATTGTGAGAGCAGTGAGTACATTACTACTTTCATTAGATTAGAGCTGCAACTATTTTGGATTCAAGGATCATTTATTTGCCAAGTAGTTCAGCTTTCAAAGCACGCAGACATTTATTCAGTAAAAAAATCTAATAACATCTAACATAGACATGATATTCATTTACTTGTTTTGAGTCATTTTTTAAGAAGAAAAATTCCAAATTTTCTGCTTTCAGCTTCTCAAATGTGAGTATTTCTGGTTTCTTTAGTCTTCTATGACAGTAAACTAAATATCTTTGGGTTGAGGAGGTTATTGTCGGGACAAAACAAGACATTTGAGGCCTTTTTCTGGAGGTTTCCACAGAAAGACAAAGAAAGACAATATAGCAGCTGGTTCTCAGGTCTTCTTCACCCAGTTTCAGAAAGAATCACTGTGAAAATAACGTGAATTTGTTTCTCTGCAGAAGTATGAGACTTTGTAGAAGAACCTTTAATGTGCAGCAGACTCAAACTACTGTTTGACTATTAGATAGATTGAAATTTGGTTCAGACATTCATGATTCCCGTCAGCTGGACCTCCACTCAAAAAACTTTTCCAGCATCAGTGATGTTTAGATTTGAGTTCCTGTCCTGCTGCAGCGTATTCAAATGTTTCTGAAAGTAAGAAACAGTTTGGTTACCTGCAGCCAGGGGTGGCTCAGCGACTTGTCCACGCTGTAGCGCTTCCTCATCTTCACCTGCAGCAGGTTATTAATCAGGTCTGTCGCTGTGAAGAAGAGCAAACAAATACTGTCAGCTTTAAGTCTGATGTTTTTCACCAGTCTCTCCCTGTGGTGTCCCACTCAGACCAGTGATGGACTGTGTGTCTCTGCTGTCAGGAAAACAAAAGGTAACTGCAGCTTTGTTTCTTCAGTCATTTAGGTTTCATGTCACTTAAAGCCTGTTAAAACTTTGCCAGTTAAGAAATTCACATTGTACCAAAACATCTCAGTTAATGCAGAATTACAGAAATGTGATTTAGCAACTATGTCTGTTAAAAGTCTGGGAAAGTGAAAAGGAAATAAAACACGTTTTAAAGATATAAGAACATGAAAGTGATAAATATGCAGCTGTTACCTTAAAGTGTGTATTTAGCCTTTTCCACACGTTATAGAGTGTTAGACAGTTGATTCAATTAAATTTTATGAAACAAAACTGAACCAAAATGTCCACAAAATTGGAAAATGTAGTATGTGCTAATGTGCTAATGTAAATCACATTAGCATCTTACAAATACAGCTTTGCCTCATAAAAAGGTTACTATGACATGCTAAAACTGCTTATAGACGTCATAATTTCAGCTCTTGTATCTTTATGTCAGTATATTCGATATTTTAGACAACAGATTCTGTGATTTGGTTCCTGATAATTCACCAAACATGATGGTTTCTTTACCCTCCTCTGAGATCTCCTTCCAGGGGTTGGGTGGGTACATGAAGGCAGCGTTCTGGATCTGGTCGTTGATGTCTTCGTCCTCGTTGAAGGGAAACGTCCCGCTCAGACTGACGTAGATGATGACGCCGACTGACCACATGTCCAGAGATCGGTTGTAGCCTTTGCTGCGGAGAACCTCAGGCGCCAAATACGCCGGAGTGCCGACGACAGAGCGACGGAAGGACTTCTCCCCGATTATACGAGCAAAGCCAAAGTCACACAGCTTCACCTTGAGGAAAAGAGAGGTTGAATGTTCCTTCAGAGTTGGACTACATTTCAGTAATTAAGTTGTAAAAGTTGTGTTTTCTGATGTCCCATCTGACAGTTTTAAGGTAAATTTGTTCTAACCTGAGGGAAGGGTTCTGCTGAGGCCAGGAGAACGTTCTCAGGCTTCAGATCACAGTGGACGATGTTCTTGAAGTGAAGATGTCTGAGGGCCACCAGGATCTGTGGACACAAGATATGCAAACTGATATAATACCAACAGTTGGGGAAAACCAGACAAAAGCAGCCACAGTTTCTGTTGGAGATCTGCAGCCTGCAGAGAGAATTTGCAAATAAGTCAGAAATCATTTTTGACATAATTTCAACTAAGCTGAACAACAGATGACTGACAGATCTGTCCTTCACTCAGACGTCTTTCCTATAGCTGTTCGGGGTAATGCATTGCTTTGCTTTGCCTTTCATTGGTCTTTGCTTCGACAGACTTTAAAAACAACGTTGCTGTTCCCTAAAAACTGCCCAGTTTGTGCTGAACTTTGCAACAGAATCATCTTCTGAATAAAGTTGATAACTGTGCTGTGGCTTAAAAGTCATGCTGCATTTTGTATCTAAAGCTTCATGTTTAAAACTGTATTAATAGATTTTTTTTGGCCACTGGTGGCCGCTGGAAACACTCTCACATATTATCACCTTATAAAGTAGTTATGGTTAATGTTTATACATTCAGCAGACTGACAGCAGCATTATTATCCCATTGGAGTTGTATTTGTGTCCACCCAGTGAATGTAAGTTCAATATTCACTCTCATTTTAGCTCTGGTTCGGTCTCCACCAGCTCCTGAGAAAAATATCTGACTCTTTATCTGCTAAATGTTCCACTTTCTTCACCAGCTAGTCTCTAACTTTGTCTGTCTGCTGTTTGGTGCTGAGCAGGTCGTGTACAGTGTGTTTATCAGAGCTTGTTTGCTGAAAACAGCTGCTGTAAATGAGACTGAACGAAAACATTAACTGTCGTAAAACCAAACCTATGGGATGAAACACTAAAATGCTCCCCACAAACTTTCCTGCCAGCTTCACTGTGGATGTTCTGAAACACAGCACAATTCTGAGTTGACCTCCATCTTCTTCAGAGTATAAGAGACGCTAATCTGGCCGCCATCATTCAGAAGATCCTGGTCGTCACTGACCTGTGTGACCAGGAACTTGGTGAGGCGTTCAGGCAGCCGGCTCCTCTCGCTGGATAAAATCATCTCCAACATGTCGCCGTGAAGCTTCTCCATGACGACGAACACCTGCTCGGGGGTCTCGAACATGCACTCCAGGTTAACGATCCCGGGGTGGTGGAGGTTCTGTCAGACACAAGGCGGGAACGTTAAAACATGTTTCCTAAAGTGACAGAGCTACATTTATTTAAAGGAAGACACAATCACATACAGAAAAAAACTTTTTCTTATATTCAATAACAAATGAAAGATGGTGGTTTTAGTCTAGGAGCTCGTTTCCCCCTTTATGATCAGGTTTGATATCACTTTATTCAAAGCTATCTTGAACTGCGTAGTCGTACCTGGAGAATAGCCACCTCGTTCCTCAGCTGGCTCTCCTGCTTGGTGGGAAACCTCATTTTGTCAATGATTTTGATCGCCACGTCTCTGCCGGTCTTTCTGTGTTTACCTACAGAGGATGAGGGGGAACAGATGATCATCAGCTTTTTCTTTATTAATCTATAATGCAGCTAAAATTAAAGAGAATGTGCAGAAAAGACGTCTGAAAGTGCTGCCACACTGGTTCTCTGACACCAGTCTCACCTCCGTAGACGATCCCAAACTGTCCGGAGCCGAGAACCTCGTCAGCAAAGATCTGATACACTGAGCTGATATCCTGAACAAAAAGAGATCAAATTAAAATCTTTAAGAGTTACTGATTTTCAGGACAGATATATCTTCACTTGATTATTAGTGACACTATAAGGTATATGTTCTTTGACACTTGAAAATGAAGCATGTGTTTTGTGTAACAACATAAGTGTTTTAATATCCAGTATGAACAGGAGGAATGATTACAGCGAGGAAAACCTCTTTCACTGTTCATATGGACACCTGACTGCTGTTTTAGGACACACTTGGAAAAATTGTGAACACGTCCTTTAAGCTTCAGAAATGTGTAGGAAGTGTGAAGACTTACCACATTTTCTTGTATCTGGGAGTTGGACACTGATATGCTGATGGAGAGTTCCTCTGAGGAGACACAAGACAACATACACAGAACATAAACACACGAGCCACAGATCCTGTAGTTCATAACCACGTTATGTGTTACCTAACGACACTCTCTCACTTAGGAAGACGTGGGGGGTTTCATTTTTCTAACCCTCAAATCATTAAAATCTCATTTCCTACGTTTCCTTGTTTGTTAAAGAAAGAGGTGACAGAGGAGATTAAACCGACAGATTTCTTTGTTTGACAAATGATGAAAGAACAGTGAGCATGTTTCCAGCTGGGAACGCAATCAGACAAATCATTTTCCAGATTTCACAAAAATTAAAACCTCTATTTCTCGTCTCCTTTTTTTTTTTGTTTGTTTTTTGTTATTAAGTATGTGTGCAAATAAAGAGAAGTGACGTAATCTCCCTCAAAGCGTCGCAAACTGTTGCATGCTGTGTTAGTTCAGCCTGGCATTCTGCATAGAGGAAACCCGCCGCTGCCTGCGAGTGAATTTCCACTGATGAGCTGATATTGATTTCAGATTGCTGGCTGGGGTTTGATTGGGTCATCCCCCTGCGATCGATACCCGCAGTCTGCTGTAGGAAGGCAGCAGGTTGATATTTAGGTCACCAGTTAGGTCATCATTCAGAGAGTTTATGTAACTTTATCGACAATATTTTAAACAGTGGGGACATATTATGCTTCTTCTGGTTTTCTGTTATGATGTCGGATATCTATGTTAAACATGGTCAAAGTTCCAAAACTTGAGGTGAACCTACATAAAAATGCTCCCTGCAAGTCAAAACCAGGACTTCAACCTGCTGACGAGCTCAGGTTTTTTCATGTGTTGTTCACATTGTCGAGTAAAGAATGATAAAAAGTAGCGAAATCCTGCTACGATAGTTTCATAGTTTGTTTACGTGACCTCCTGAGCAGCCAGCAGGTTTTTAAAAGTGTCTGTGTGTGTTCAGCTCTCAGTTTCTTTTGTAGCTTCTAACTGAATCTCTGTGGTTTGAAGTTCAGTTTCTCTCCTGTTTGCACTTTCAGATATCAGCCTCATCAGCTTCTTCCTGCTTTTGCTGCTTCATATTAAAAGCTTTTAAATGACAAAACGGGAGACTTTTGAAATGTGTTGATAACCGAATTAGCGGATCCTCGTTAGCAGCGTTATTCTTCAATAAAAACAAGTTGATACAACAAGATACGGAGAAGCTGTTCGGTCAGCGAATCAGTTAAAAACACTGCAGCCACAGTGATCTTACTGCATTTTCTGCAAACACACCTCCAACAGGTAAACTACTTATTTTTCCTTGCCGTGATGAGTAATAGAAAAACACTTGCAGCACACCAGCTCGACTCGAGTCGACCCCAAAAACAATGGAAAAAGGCTATTAAAGAGACAGGAGCTGAAACAGCCTGTTTCAGACAGAGGCTGAACTGAGGGGCTGCATAAAGGGCCAGTATAAGATAAATAAGGAGATTTTAACTGGAAAGCATGTAAAGATATTCCAGTAGAGCTGCAGAATATAAATATAGAGCTGGACATGTGCAGAATACGTCCACTACAATACTTATTATTTCATATTCAGCCTGTTTTATGTTTGATCAGATATTTTTCTGACCTGCTCATGTTTGTCGTGTTAATGTAATTGTGGTGTTGCAGCTGTTTGCTGTTACAAAGATATTGTGAGAGTGTGCAAAGCTGTCATCAAAGCAAACAGTGGCTACTTAGAGGAATGTAAAATATTTAACATACATAATTCCTTATGTGTTGTTTCATAGTTTTGATGTCTTCAGTTTTGTTCTACAATGTAGAAAATAGTAAAAATAAAGAAAAACCCTTGAATGAGTACGTGTCCAAACCTTTGACTGGTACTGTACATGCAGAGTACTTTTACTTTTGATACTTTAACTACATTTTTCCGACAATACTTCTACTTAAGTTAGATTTTGAATGCAGGACTTTAACTTGTAGTTGAGTATTTTTTCATTGACTAAAGTAAAAGATCTGAGTACTTCTTCCACCACTGGTTATATCACATATTTAGTTTGTATTTATTCAAGAGTGCTGTACTTATTTCATGATGTCTTATTTATTCAGTTAGTACTGAACCCTTTGTGTCTCTTTGTGTCTCTGTAGACTGAAACTAAAGTACTAAACTCTGCTGACTTCAGATAAACAAACCACAACGCGCCGGCTGTGAACGCCGCCTCAGTGTTTGCGTGTCTCCTAATCACTATTAAACCACTGTTCAGAGTTTATGTAACTTTATCGACACCACTGAATCTGTAACAGAGCTGCTGCGGTTTTAATAATGTAGTTTAATATTTGCCTGCTTTGATTCTTATCTTATGTTTTTTCATTTTTTGATTTTTATTTATGTATCGCTGCCATCACAAAGGCACATTATTGTATTGAGATGATAAAAAAGACAAAAAGCCTTGTTACATAATCTGTCCATTACCTTATTGATGTCTGTTGCTATAATTTAATTACAAAACAAAACATCAATTTTTGGAAAGAAACTGAAGCTCGGTATTAATTACTCAACAGGCGGAAAACACAGCTGACTGCATCTCTAAAGTACGACTGTTTCATAACAATAAAGTTAATGGTGCCTTTTTTTGATGCCACAAGGTCCATTTAGTCATTTAGTACCAGAGATCTAATTCTGGGATGCAACTTAAAACTATTTCCATACAGAAAAAAGTCACTTTAACCTGAGATGAATCAAAGCGAGATGAAGCGGAAAATCCTCTGAAATCCTTTCAATCATGTTAAAATGTGTGTGTGTGTGTGTGTGTGTGTGTGTGTGTGTTGAGGTGGTGGAGTTGTGTAACAGTTTCAGTCTCCTGAAATAATATTTAGAAGCTCTTCACAGACAAAATCCACACATCCATTAAACCATTAAAAAAAACACATATCGGAGTTTAATCTGATTTGAGATACGACTCCATTATTGTGTCAAAGGTTAAAGACGTGCAGTAAAATTAACAGAGTCACAAGTTCAATTCCTTTGCTAAGCTCAAAAGGTAGGGCCTTTGGTTACATATAAGATATTAATAAAGATATATATAGATAAACAGATAGCTCTTCATCGTCTGTGACAGCAGTAATTATTGGCTGTCTGACAGATGATTCAGTCCTCGCTGTGTAAAGACGTTTTCACTCGTCATGAATTTGTTTCACCAAATGTTCTGTCGGCAAATATATTCAGTTTACTGTCACAGAGGACTAAAGAAACCCGAAAATATTCACATTTGAGAAGCTGGAACCAGAGAATTTGGACTTTTTTCTTTAAAAAAATGACTCAAAATGATTAATCAATTATCAAAATAACTAATCAATTAAACGACTAATCATTGCAGCTCTAATGTAGTTAAGAGTGAGAGAGAAAAATATCAATGACGCTAATCAGCAGATTAATTGATAATGAAAATAATTGTTAGACTTCACCACCAACAGGACCCTGCTGAACTGTGACCTCTGACATCAGGACAACACTACTTTTTAATGTCATATTCAGGTGAAAAAAGGCAGAAACGATGAACCCTCAGCTATATTTTGACTACTTTTCATTTACTTTTATATTTTTATGCTGAAGAGAAGATGAAGGTGGACTAAAGTGGCCGTTACTCACTGTGGTCCTTCCCCTGGCCGGACCCCGTGCCGACGCTGGCCTTGGGTGTGACGGGCATCATCGCCTGTCGGATGGCCTTCTCCCAGCTCTGGCCCACGTCCCGCCCCACACCGGACGCCGCCAGGACGGGGTTGTGGTACAGGCTGCCGTTGTCCTCCCCGACGTAGTACACCATGTTGGCCGTGATCACCTCGAAGCAGTGCGGGTTGCTGCCCTGGGCCAAGCTGCCGAAGTCCTGGGCCAGCTCCACCTGCAGGATCTCCGACAAGGGAATCTCCTACAGTTCAGGAGAAAGAGAAAGTCAGTGATGTGACTCGATTAATCGATTAGGCGAATGAATTGCCAACAATTTAATAATCGTTTTGAGTTCTTTGGTTTCCAGCTTCTTAAATGGGAATATTTTCTGGTTTCTTCAGTCCTCAATGACAGTAAAGTGAATATTTTTTGGGTTGTGTACATCTCAGATTTTGGGAAACCGTGATTGACATTTTTCACCGTTTTCTGCCCAAAACAACAAATTGATTAATCGAGAAAATAATCAACGGATTAATTAAAATGAAAATAATTGTTAGCCCTGCCTCCAACCTGTCATGTCAAATAGAAAATTTAGATTTCTGTCAAAGTGACCAAAGTAAGCAGAAAGTTTTACCTCCACTTTCAGCTCAGGAAGTCAAATCTCTGCCCTTCAAATTTTGGGAAACGATATTTCCAGAATTAGATAGAAGAGACGATCTGAAGGACACAGCTTCAGCTCACTACTCCCAGCTCCCTCCATCCTAACATCTCTCCTCTCTCTGCTGAACTGCAAGACGCACTTTGAATTTCAGTGTTTAAAACTTCCCTTCCTTCCTGCTCTGCCAGAGTGAATCCCCCTCCTCCCCTCCGAAAAAACTTAAACCCTGCCAGATCAAACATATAAACGAGAGCGATCGGCCCAGTGGTGTCTTTATGCCCCTCGGTGTCATCTAAACGTCTTGTGTTTTGCCAAGTTCGCCGGCCTCCTCCTCACCCTCCAACCACGCCCTCCCCATCAGCATCTATTCATCCCGCCGCTCTGATTAAAAGGCAGGACGTGCCCCAGCCGCTTTGGGCACGAGGCGGCGTGGCGACGAGCCAGAGAGACGGCAGGGAAGCGACCTGAAACCTCCGCGAGTCTCGGCCCTCTCTGTCTCTCGCGCTGCTCCAGCTCTCGCTTTCCCTTCAAAGGAAGGTTAGTTTGTGGTAAAGGTCAGCAGGTCGCCGGCAGACACGAGATGAAAGGAGGTGGAATGCACAGAGAGTATGAGAGAGGGAAATGATAGAGCATGAAAAGAGCTGCAGCTGCAATGACCTGAATTCACATGTGAACAGATATTTACAGGAAACAAATTTTCCTACTTGGAAATTCAAAATTCCAAGTAGAGCTGCGACGATTAGTCAAATAATCAATTAGTTGATTGACAGAAATTGCCAACAATTTTAATAATCAATTAATCGTTCAAATTCTCTGATTCCAACTTCTTAAATGTGAATATTTTCTGGTTTCTTTAGTCCTCTTTGAGTTTTTGGGTCCTCTTTTGGGTTGTGGACTTTGGTTCGTGATAAAACGACATTTTTAGGTTTATTCTTGGGCTTTGAGAAAGTGATCAATATTTTAAAGACCAAACAACTAATCGATTCATTGAAAAAAGATGGACGATGTTAAGCTGGGCCCATACTGTGCAGATTAAGTCAGATTTGAACCCTGAATTGGTCAACCCCCAACTAATTTTAGAATCGGCCCAAATTTCTGCCAGATCGGTTGTTGCTTGAAATGCAGTCTGAGGTCATCTGATTAATCACCTGAACGATCAATGATCTGGATATCAGGTAATCGGATTTCTGGCAGGTCAGAAATTTTGCTCGGCTGTCTGCAGTTTCAGAGGTTCCACAGTCTGATTTCCCAACATGGCTGCTGTCAAAAGATGCCTTATTAACTGTAGTGAGCTTGTTTTAATATTATTGTTGTATATTTTACAGAGACTGCTGTGATATTGTTATTATTGATCATATTGTCTGCATCACCCAGATATCTGCAGCTTCATATTTTTCTTTTTCTTCGTACTTTCTGTTCATAGTAGTACTGCACAAAGTAACGCTGCCTTTCTCTCTTTTTATCAACATTGTTGAAAGTTGAAACGTTGAAAGATATCTACTTGATTTGACTCATTTGGATGCTGAAGCTTCATATTAGCTTCAGATAAACTTTGAAATCCATGTTTGCACAGAAGGAGGACTGTGGATTTTGTCCCCCATCACTTCCATTGTAAGTGCATTATGAAGGGATCTTCTAATGGTCAGTATGAACAGCAGGAATGATTACAGCAAGAAAAACAGGTTTCACTCTTCATTTGGGTAAACTCTCCTGGTTAAATGATCAGTACTACAACTTGTCATAAAATATCTGGCCTTTTGATAAAAATTGTAAGATAAAGACAGTAGTTAAGTTAATTCTTGATCTTGGAAACAATAGTTGACACCACAAGGTCTATTAAAGAGTAACTACATGCCTTAATTCTGCTCCCTCCCTCCCAGCATATTTAAATAATGCAGCAGAGGACTGGACTGTAAGGGGCGTGGCCTTGTGGCTACGTAGTGTGTTACACGGGAGGTAAGGGGACACTGACCGACCACCGCTCAGTGTAGCATGAACAGCAATGTAGAGCTGGTAGTCAGAGCTAACCAGCCATGAGCCGCTGCTGTCAGACTCTCCGTGTCCGCCAGAGCTTTGACCATCACTAGAAGCTCATTCATGGCCCCCGAGAGGCTCTCCGGTGTGTGTGTGTGTGTGTGTGTGTGTGTGTGTGTGTGTGTGTGTGTGTGTGTGTGTGTGGTAGTGTCAGTACGTAGCCGTCATGACGTAGATAACAGTAGATGGCGTGTTGAGCCATTTTCAACCCATAAAATGCCGATTTTTTATAAATTTGTCAATATTAACACCAGCACTGATGTGTTTCATCACAGTACAGTCATATAATTTAGTTTACAGCTCAACGTGTGCAGTATCTCTTTAAGTAGCTGAGTGTCATGTGTGGTTATTTTCCTTCATTTGCTTTATTTACCTTCTATATATGTTCCTAAAAAATGGGTCAGATGTTAGTGGATAGTTACAACCTGCTGAAAACATCCTGATCTGATGAGAATAATTACAGTGAATAATCTGCTTATAATAAGACAGTGATGTGTGTTAATGTCTGATAAGCTCCATGGTGTGTTACTGTATGAACCCGACTCCCTCCAGTCGCCTCTTAATGTCGCTGCTTTGTTTGGCCGAGCAGCTGAAACCAGATCTGAGCCGACCGGGTCTCCTACCTTGTAATACTTGGCTCCACTTTCATTCTGAAACAGAGTCAGACTCTTGCTGTCCAGCCTCCAGTAATGTCTCTTCCTCTGTAAAGAGAGAACAGGTCATCAGGAAAAACAGATTCAGAAGTGTTTGATTCCTGAAAGTGTCTCAGTGGGACAGTGGTGGAAGTAAAAGTGCCAATACAGCAATTTAAAAATACTACATTACAAGTAAAAGTCCTGCATGAAAAACCCTCCTTAAGTAAAAGTACATAAGTATTATGAGCTTGATGTAGTTAAAGTATTGCAGTAAAAGTACATAAGTATTATGAGCTTGATGTAGTTAAAGTATTGCAGTAAAAGTACATAAGTATTATGAGCTTGATGTAGTTAAAGTATTGCAGTAAAAGTACATAAGTATTATGAGCTTGATGTAGTTAAAGTATTGCAGTAAAAGTAGTGGTTTGGTCCCTCTGACTGATATATTATTATATATGACATCATTAGATTATTAATACTGATCAGTGTGTAAGCAGCATGTTACTGTTGTAGCTGCTGGAGGTGGAGCTAGTTTAAACTACTTTATATACAGTTATCTAGTTTAGTCCAGTGGTTTCCAACCTAGGGGTCGGGCCCCTCCAAAGGGTCAGCAGATAAATCTGAGGGGTCATGAGATGATTAATGGGAGAGGAAAGAAGAAAAAACAAAGTTCTGATACACAAATCTGTTTTCAGGTTTTGGGACTTTTTCTCTAATCTTTGATTTTTGCTGAAATATTGGATCATTTGAACATTTATTGAAATGAAACCATGTGAGAAGTTTAGAGGGAAAAATCACTATTTGGTGGAGCTGTTAACAACTCATAGACATCTGAAATGTGACCCCGACTACACACTGCTTTTTGTAAGACGTCAAAAGCCAAAAAGGTTGGAAACCACTGGTTTCATCTTTAACAATGTGTTGTATTTTAAAAGCTTGTTATATTATCCATTGTGTCAATGGATAATATGTGTATTTTGTGTGGGTGTATGCTTGTTGTAGGCTGTGTGTTTATTAGGTTAAACGTTTGCTGTACATTTTGTTTGATTTTTGTCAGTCTGTATGTTTATAAATGTAAACGTGTATATTAATAGTGTGGAGGTGTAGTATATGCGGCGTGTGTTTGATGCCGTCTCACCAGGGTGTCTCGGCTGGTGTAGTGCACCATCCAGCCCTCTTTAACCACCGTGGAGCTTTTCCTCTTGGTGTGTTTGATGGACTGAACCACACGCATCAGAGGGATGTTACTGCTGGTGGACGGGCTGCATCATCGGCACAAACACAAGAAGAAGCATTTTAGGAAATCCATTAACTCTAATCGTTAAGAATACATTTATTTATTCTGCTTTTTAACACAATACAAGCTTCCTTTGGGGAGTTGATGAAGGTGTTGATCAATAAGACTTGAAAACTGCCAAAATGATCTCATTCTCAAGCCCAAATAAATCTAACTCACTGCTATCTAATGTGCTAAAATGTGACATTTATAATTTGTGAAAATTAAAAACCACCATGTAGGTCTGTCAGTGTTGTTAATTAAAGAACTGAACACTAATTTAACATTTTACAGTGAATGAAAAAAGGAGTTTGCATCTGCATTATTCTATTAAAGGGTATTTAAAAATACCAAAAACAATTATCAACACCTTATCCAGCCAAGAAGCTCAAATAATTTTTAACGTCACACCAATTTTTTTGGATTAATATTTATTAAAGGCTTCAAAGTCTCTCAGAAACCTTCAAATGATAACTGTCATGTCTACTTATGTGACATTTATTTGTGGAGAAAAATCAAAAATTGTGATTATCTTTAAAACAAAAGTATGAATTAATTGTTGTCACGTCTTGGCACCAGACAGGCTGAGGATCATGGGAAAAACCAGAGAACAGAAGGTGTCACCTGATGGCTCGGAGCGTCTCGTCATCTTTCTCGCCGTCCATGCAGGAACCCTCGATATAGAAGAGCTTGTCATCAGGGGTGGACGGCTCGTCCTGCTCGTCCATGCTGTGGCCGCCGTCACTGTTGACGTCACAGATGTCCACCTCCATGGTGGCCTCGGAGTCCAGACTGGGACTGGCCGGCTCTGCAGAAACACACAGTCAGAGTTTGATACAGGACATCAAAACTTACAGACCAGCTTAAAGGAGGTGAATGTATGGAAAAACGCTCCCTGCAAGTCAAAACCCAGGGCTGCAACCTGCTCTGAATGTTTCAAATGCAACGTGTTTTTTCTACGTGTTGTCAGCTCTCATGTTTCTGATCAGATTCGGGCTCGAACATGTACGAATGTATTTGAGAAGTTGACATTTTGAGTAAAGAATGAGAAAATAGTGAAATCCGACTACTATTGTTTGTTTATGTGGCCTCTGGAGCCAGAGGAAGCTTCCTGAAGCTGGCCAATCAGAACAGAGTAGGCTCATCAGGAGGCGGGCCTTAAAGAGACAGGAGCTGAAACTGCCTGTTTCAGACAGAGGCTGAACTGAGGGGCTGCATAAAGGGCCAGTATAAGATAAATAAGGAGATTTTAACTGTAAATGCAAAGATATTCCAGTAGACAGATTAAAAATACAGACCTGGAAACGTGCAGAATCCGTCCCCTTTAAAAGAAGGTTAATTGACAAGAAAACAACTTTTTATCTGACGTAAAAGAAATCAAGTCAAACCAACTCACCTCCGTTAAAGTCGACCTCACCGAGGCAGTCTCTGGGAACTTTGGCCGCACATCTCTTATGGCAGTTAAATTTACAATCTAAATCAGAAATAAAAAACATTCAGCATCTTAGAAAACATGACTTTTATATCTATTGCCAAGCCAATGAATGTAAATTTTGTATTGTGTATATATTGTAGCGCCATGTGTCGTCACCTTTGCACTGCATCCCCTGGCGGAAGAGGCCCTTCAGCAGGCGTTTGCAGTACTGGCAGATGGTGGGACGAGTGTAGGTGTGGACGGAGAAGGTGTGAGGGACTTTGACCCGACCCAGGACCATCTTCTCCATCCAGATGGGACGACCGCTCAGCAGGGAGTTACGCTTCCCGGCGCCCAGGAGGGGGCGCTGCTTAAACCAGGAGGGAGGAGAAGCAAAGGGAGGGGAGGGTGAGATGTAGAAAAAAGAAGAAGAAGAAGAAAAAGGATTTGTTTGATTTGTGTTCAAACGAAACAAACGGAAAACCAACTCTAAAAATTAACAATTGATTACAGTTATAGCCTGATGAGGCTGGTACAGATATCGATATTGAAGATATTGAAGCATCCAGTGTGGGTTAAGTGTCTGTATGTGTTAGTATCTGTTGTTATATTTTTACTTTCTTTCATGCAAAAATCCACCCAAAGTTTTCCTCGACTTTAAAGCCACTGAAGGGAACAATCAGAGTTCAGGAGGTTCAGCTGAGACATCAGAGTTGGAGAATTGTTCACTCGACGTGTAAGTGGAGCACAGATGAAATCTTTTCTATCCGCTGGAACAATGAATGTCCTTGTGCAACGTGCAGCTTATAGACCGCAGTGCTGGCAAGAGCAGGAAGCATGTGACACAATGGGCCTGAATTAGTACAGAACTATTTGATAATCCTCCTCCTTACATTCTGATTTATCAGGTTTGTACAAAGCTGGAGGGGTGTAATTATGTGTTGTGATACATAAATATGACAATATGCATCATATGGCGGAAACATAGATCCCAGAGAGCACATGTTGTGTTTGTTTACATGCATGAAACGCCACAGGGCTCGATGACACGACTTTAAACTCACAAACTGCTGCTTGAACATGTCGACATGCTGATTTTCTGAAACAAAACGTGCTCTTGTCTTCTGCCAGAAATACAACTGATCACTGTTTCCCACCCCGCAAGATGACGTCCTCAAATGTCTTGTTTTATTATTACGATTACTGTGATAACTCCGCTTACCCTGATATTCTTTACCTACGATAATTGTAGCATGAACATTTGATAGCAGCACATCCCAAAAAACAAGTAAAAATACTGTCTGGGCTCTGGTGTATCGTGCTTTGGACAATGAATTTTATTTTTGTGTGATAAGAACTTTGGTTATCAAACAGCTCAGTCTTTTCTCTCTGTGATCAGATGGTGCAGCGTGTGTGTGTGTGTGTGTGTGTGTGTGTGTGTGTGTAGATAACAGTGTGATGGAGCTGATAAAAGTGTGTTTGTTCCAGTTAGCGTGTGTGAAGCTCTGACTTAGTTCGCTGGTTTGAACAGGATGGAAAATCCAGTGGTTCGCCTCCAGCAATCAGTGTGTGTGTGTGTGTGTGTGTGTGTGTGTGTGTGTGTGTGTGTGTGTGTGTGTGTGTGTGTGTGTTGTAGTCCGCTGGTTGCACAAAGTAGATCTGCTAGCGCGGAGAGCATCTGTGTGTTTTCATTCATGTAACTCATTATGTGTCAGAGCGAATCAGAACTCTCTAAACTTACTTTCTCTCCCTTCAGTAACGACTCATTGACGTGTTTTCTGAAGTCTTTCAGCTGAATGATCAGATGTTAAAAACTTGTCTGAATGGTAAAAGATCTCTGCAGTAACTGAGGCTTCATAGTTTAGACTTTTATATTCTTTTTATGGAGTAACTGACGCCACATCTCTGGCATTACAATTATATTCACTGGTCTGATAAGCACAAATTCTTAATTTGCCTAAAGACAATAATACTGGAGATCAACTGACAGTTTTACAATAACAAACTGATCAGTCAAAATACAGTTAAATAAATAAATGAAACTTGAGGGCACTGCCTGGCTGTTTTAAACCTCATTAGAGCGTTTCTGATGTTTGTCTCTGTGGAGTCGCCACCCCATAAAAAGGGCAGATGATGTAGTTTGGGACGTTAAAGAAGCAGGTCGGCAAAACTAAAGTGATATTTATTAATAAAAATATGAATGAAACAGAGGCAGAAATGAATGAAAGCGTAACACAAAATGAGTTAATAAAGTCTGCAGCCTGGCAGCAGCTGCCACCTCCTCTCTCCTCTCTCCTCTCTCCTCTCCTCCATCTCATTGGCCAGTGACTGACTTTTACCTGCTCAGCCTCACCTGACTGAAACGTACCTTCTACTCAGGTGACCACAGGCTGAGCCAGACTGATACCGAGCCTTCAAAACATACAGAACAACACTGATGTAGAATTTCTCTTTTACTGCTGACACACACACACAACCTCAATTTCACAGGTGACTCACTACCTGTCCCCCACTAGTGCAGGTAATGATGCACACCTGTTTTTACAAGGGCTTTTTTTGCCTTCATGAAATACTTTGGGGGCATTTTGGATAATTTCATTTTTTCAAATGATGGGAAATACTTCTACGTTTCTTCTATTCTATGTTGCAGACAGACCAAGATTCAATGACTCGCATTAAAAAAAGCGAAGGGAGAAGCTGAACTACTCACGATGAGATATAATCCTCGTTACAGATTATAACTGTGTGAGTATTTTGCAAGTTTAATGCATATTTTATATTCAATAGTATAAACAGAGCTGTTCAGCATTATATTTCTTCAGTGTTTTCGTGCTGCTGATGAAGCTGTCTACTGCTCCCCTACAGGGGAGGAGGTGGCATCTCTCAGCAGGCCTGACAGCATCAGCACAGTGTCTCCTCCAGATGTGTCGGTCATTATCCAGTCCATCCTCCAACCTGCAACCGCAGACTCTTTGGTAGCTTTTTTTAGGCACAGAGCAGACCAGGAGAGGCTCAGCGACCGTCGAGATTTCTAACGTACTTTCATTTCCAGGTCTGCGAATCGGTAATGTTACCGTTAGTAGCTGTTACAAAACTCTCAAAAAAGAAACATCACAGCAGGACTGAAGCCCTTCAACAAAAAATAACATTGTGAAACAAAAACCACCCAAATGAAGCCTCAGTGTTTCCCCTTTATTCATTCTGCAGCGGCAGAAAAAACTTCACACCATCATTAATATCAATGGGCTACTGATGATTTCCACTTGCACCCTGTGCGAGCACGATAACACCCTACGTTACCGTGGAAGTGCTTTGAGTCATCCTCCCTCTCCTCGTTCTTCAAAGGACATGTACGTGAAAGGTGCAACCTTTTCACAGTCTCACAAAACAGATACACCTTTTTTTTTCTAAGTCCCTGCTGAAGTGTAATCTCCCACTGACTTTGAACCACTTTGTGCTACGTTGTAAATTTCTAAAGTAACTTCAGTACAAAGTCCAGAGGTTGTGATATGTAGCACAACAAGCTAGCGAAGCTGTAAACAGAACCACGTTCACACACATGCTCAGTGGCGTCTGTCTTACACAGAACTACTCTCCGGAGGCTGAAAACGTGATCGCTGTCATTAGTCATCAGAGCCGTTTCTAAAGCATCCATCCTGTTCAGGTTCGTAAAGGGCTGCAGTGGAATGTAACTAAGTGCAATTTACTGAAGTACTGTACTGTACAACTATAAAGTACTTGTACTTTACTTGTATTTTCTTCTTATGCTACTTTATTATTCCACTCCACTACATTTCAGAGGAAAATATTGTACTTTTTACTCCACATACTGTACGTACCTAAAATAACATAATGATGAGCTTATAAATCACACTGCGTTGTTAAAGATTAAACCAGTGGCCTTTACATAAAATCAGTGTGTATTTGTGTTTCTTTGTCATGTTTCAGACGTCTATGAGCTGTTTGCAGTTACACTAAAGAGACATTTCCCCTCACATGGTTTCAAATAAATAACTGTTCAAATATCTCCAATATTTCACAAAAATGCAAAGATTAAAGAAAAGTTCTGAAAAAATTAATCTAAATTTATGTAGCAGAACTTTGTTTTTTCTTGTTTTGTACCCAGTCTATCATCTCCAGACCCCTCAGATTTATCTCGTGACCCTCACAAAACAGTTCAAACTAGCTCCACCTCGAGCAGCTGCAACAGTTAAATGCTGCTTATGCATTTACTCATCAGTATTAATGTACTTGGTTAAATGTATTTAATATATCAGTCACAGCACGATTTTCTGTAGGATTGTAAATTTTTCCTTGTAATGAAGTATTTTTACATTGCTATAAAGGATCTGAGTACTTCTTCCACCACTGCAGAAAACCATCGCACACAATCACACCTACGGGCAATTTGAAGTGTCCAGTTCACCATGTTGGGACTGTGGGAGGAAACTGGGAAGAAACAAACAGCTCTTATAAAAAATGTGGTAATAATTTCCTGAGAGTCGAGCGAGCTGAGTGGTTGATCTAAACCTACCTCCTCCTGCGGCGTCGGGGTGAACTCGATGGAAGGTGGACGAGCGACGAACATGACGGCGCCCGACAGGGAAACGTTGGACAGCCGCCTCTTCTTCACCCCGCTGCAGTTGTTGGGGATCTTGAACGCACACCGCTTGTGATAGTTCAGTCCACATCCTGCAGAGGAGAAAAACCATTTCGACCGTTACGTCGTTTCAGTTCGTCCTGCTGTTGTTAGGATTTTAGTTTGTGTTCTGTTCTGACTGTCGCTGCAGCGTTAGCAGCACACCAGCAGCTCAAAGTTGCTTTTGATTAGAATATTTAATCGCAATTATTTATTTTATTTAATGATATATTCTATTGTATTCATGTTTTAAGATGTTTTATTCCCTCACATGTATTTAATTTGTGTTTTATCTGCTTTATTTTAAATGTATTTTACTGGTTCTATTATATTTTTTTTATTTCTGCATTAGTCTCAAATTGTTTGTTTTGTCTCATTATCAGTCACCTGTAAAGCACTTTGAACTGCACTAACCTGTATGAAATAAAGTTTGATTGACTGGTGGCACCTCGGGGGGTTTCTGGCTCAGTAACACCAGGTGCAGAACTCAATCATGACTGAGAAGATTTTAAACTCAAAGTGAAACAGTTCTGAGAGAAATCAGTCACATAGTCACGAGTCATCTGATGCTTTAATGAATCATTGTTCGTCAAATGTTTCGTTTTAAGTGTATTTTATTGTTGAGTTTTCTGTATTTTAAAGGCCCATCTAACGATGGGCACTCTAAACTAGGGCTGCAACTAATGATTATTTTCATTATTTCATTATTTTCATGATTTTTTTTTCGATGAATTGATTAGTTGTTGTCCATAAAATGTCAGAAAATGGTGAAAAATGTTGATCAGTGTTTCCCAGAGCCTGACAACCCAAAGATATTCAGTTTACTGTCACAGAGGACTAAAGAAACCAGAAAATATTCACATTTCAGAAGCTGGAATCAAAGAATTTGGACACATTTTTCTTAAAGTGATTAATCGATTATCAAAATAGTTGCCAATTAATTTAATAGTTGACAACTCACTGATTAATTGTTGCAGCTCTACTGCAAACTTGCTAAGTCTATCTTCTATCAGCATCATGATGCATGATTATCAGTTTGTGTAGAACCTTTCAAAATGCTTCAGTCAGGTACATGAATTCAAACAAGCTCAGGGCTGGTTGGTGAGGTTGTTAATTAACCAAATTAGATGATTAAACTGTCTAAAAATATGATTTACAGTGATGACAAAAGCTTTCTTCTTCTTCCTCCATCATGACTGTGTTTCATGTCCTTGTCTGGATTGAATAAACTCCTCTTTTTTAACTGTTTCAACCTCCAAATGAGTTATATAAGCGGAAGCCGTATTTCTCCTCTGACAGCCGCTCGGTTGCTCAGAACATCAAGCGTCTCTTTTCTCTGCTTGGCATCACTACAGTTAAGACTCGCTCTGAGGTTTCTGAGTATCGCCTGAGATCAGGACTTGAAAGACGAGGCTCTTTGAAAAATAGTCGCAGGAAGTCACCGACTCAATGAAGACATCCTGCTGTACAGTCACTGCAGCTTTGATTCAGGCCTGGAAAACCAGTGTGTGAAAATGCGTGTGTGTGTGTTGGACGTGTGCCTGGGCGCTCAGTTGAGGCGATGACTCGGTCAGCGTGGACGTGTCGGGGATCAAAGCCGGCCGAGGCCCTGCACACAACTTCAGATAAAATAAAACTTTATCAAAACATGACATCACGCTGAATCGGTCCAAAAAGCCGAATGGAGGTCAGAACCATCCACATCTCGTCTTTTATATGTTTAAAAGATCAATTTTCAGTTATTCATTGTCACAAATTTCACTCGGTGGCGACGGGGAGTGACGTGCTGCGCAGGTTGTTTAGTTTGCTTCCTATCCACAGTGTCTGTTATCCTCATTAAACTTTGACTTCTCTTACATCACCACAGACGCACTGGCAGCTCACACCACTTCCTCTCGTAACATTTAATTGACAGGAAGCTTTTCTGAATAGTTTTTAATAACCAGATATCCTGAAAATGTATTTCTGACGAGTTAATCGCCCTCTGATGTGCTGACACCTGTTAGACGTGTTTGACTTTTAAACTGAACTGTGTTTCTATATTTCTGTAGCTGTAGAGCTTTTGCGGGTGATGAAAGTGATTGGATGTATTGAGAGAAATTGGCCATTAATTTCAATAAAAGTTGCTCATCTGGCTCATAGACTGAAAAAACTTCTTCTTTTTGGTATTTTTGGGCTCATAGTGTTTTTTTCTGCTTCACACACAAAACATCTTGCTGCAGCTCTTCTAGACTTTAAAATTTTTATCAAACTTAATGACTCAAATTCTGTAAATGAAAAGCATCATTTTTGATTTTGTGTGACACAAACTTTTCATGATTTATCTTCACTGCCTCACTTTACTGTTTCCTTTGCAGCTTACTGCTCACTCAGTGAGCACTTTATTAGTAACACCTGTCTAACACAATCCAACACAACAGCTCTGCCGTAAATTCTACTTTTTACGAAGCTTCTACATTTTCAGTTTTTGTTGACATTGTCAGAAAGGTGATAATTCTACATTATGTTTATTACTGGGGTCTCAGTGTGTGGTGGTGGCGTACTGGAGAGGGTCTGACAATGTCAACAAAACCTGAAAATGGAGAAGCTTCGTAAAAAAAGTAGAATTTACAGCAGAGCTGTTGTGTTGTATGGCGTTAGACTGTACTGGTGTTTCGCTGATCGTACTGTATGTCTGACTGAATTATCATTTTGTTTCGGACAAACCCGACCACACATGAAGATTGTTTCCACCAACTGGCACAGATTGTTTTTTAGTCTCTGACAGTCAGAAAGGAGCAGAAACCACCTCACGACTGAGTAATCAACACACTGAATCACTGCTCTGTAACTACTGGAGATCCTGCAAATCCTGCGAGAACGCCACGTGTACCGTTTATATGCAGTTTGTGTGAGAAAGGTAAAAAAAAAAAAAAAAAAGAAAAAAAATGCAGATTTTGGTTGAGATTCTGAATGGAGAAGCGTTCTCAGACGCTTCCAGTGTGAATTAACATTTCGGTTTAATGTGTAATGCGACTGCAGGTGTGAACCACAGCAGCACAGTCATCATAACATGACCTGAAACCTCAGCGACAGCAGTGTTGGCATCTACTTACCTTCACATTTGAGGCCCTGGCGGACGAGCCCCCACAGCATCTCCCCGCAGTCGTCACAGAAGGCCGGGGCCTTGTAGGAGTGGACGTACAGCGTGTGAGGCCTGATCTGGAAGTCCTCGGCCGTGGCGAGAGCTGACACGAGGAAACAGAGAGCCGCCGTCAAATAACGAGCGATAACACCGGACGCTTCCCCATCATGAATGAGGAGAAGTCAGTCCTCTGCCCAGCTACAAGTTTCCACTTGTATTTACAAAAATATGGAGTCTCCAAATGTCCTGCCTGGACCTTTTCATGAATAAAACACTGTAGGATTGTCATATTTTGTGCTATCTTCTTCAAATGTGAGGCAGGTATTCACTAGTATTTAGTTTCAGCCTCATACTGACCTCAACCTTTACAGACAAAGACACAGGGCAGCTAATTAGACTGAAAAAAATAAAACTGTTTTATTTTAGCCGGACAACATTATTCAAATGTTACTGACATCAAAGACCTTCTGCTCTGTTTCTGTGTCACCGTGAGTGTTTCTGACACGTTCAAACGAAACTTTGGGAGGTTTATTTATTTATGCATTTAGTCACTGTTGTTCAGGAGCTACAGACATTTTCATTTTTGTATTTAATTCCAAAATAACCCTCAGGGGACAAATTTAACTGAGAAAATTAGGGATATCAGATGAGATCAGGATTCAAATCCTGCAGAGCAGCTCGAGTCCGATTCAAGTTATTTAGTGTTAAAAAAATGATTGATTTAGTATTATTAGAGAGAAGTTGAGGCTTTTTGAATGGGAGTCACGTGGAGCATCTAGCGGCCATCGATGGCACTCTAAGGCTCCACGATGGCTCCAGACTGGAGCCGCGGTAGTTGCCGTTTGTGCTCCACCTTTAGTTCTGTCATTAATAAACTTCATTACTATCAGATACAGCTTCCTCCCTCTGGCTGTTGTGGTTTGACAGGTGCTCAAACCTGTCATTTCTGCTTTCACTTCAATATGTATGTGAGCAACACTGGAGAGGCGACAGGTTTAAGCAGTTGGTCTTACTGACTTGCAGCTGCAGGGGAGCAGAGAAGTTAAAACAACGACAACAGACCTTTTCTAAAAGCTGTTTCTCTTTGTAGCCTGTTCTCCGATGTCTCTTAGTGTCAGTCATGGTTGACAGAGTTGTACGATCTCTGTTATATTATATAATTAAACAAGCAGAGATCTGCAGGGTTTTGCAGCAGCAGCAGCAGCAGCAGCAGCAGCAGCAGGAGGAGGAAGTGGTGTCGGGTTTGAGCTCGGTGCGGTTCAAGCTGCGACTCTGTTTTCCTCCCCCTGCGTAATTTTAACCTGAGCGCTGCCGCTGCTCTGCGTCTGGGTGTTCAGCTGTTAAGGTGTCAGTTTTAGTTTTTAACAGCTCAGCCTGTCGACACAACTCAGGAAATGACAATCCTATACACAATATTATGGTTAAAGTGCACGGGGCGACACCGCGGCGGAGGAGGAAACAAGATCTGGGCCGACCTCACCGCTCTGCCTTCGATTAACAAGAGAGTTAGAAGCAAGAAAAAAACAAACAATATGAAAAAAATATGCAATGTGCAACATTAGATTCATGAGAAATGACTAATAATGCAAATAATCATGGTAATACTAAGAGTGATAATAATAAAATATGTCTTTCAAATTATTATAACTGTAAATTTTGACATCAATAAAACTAAATAAAAATTGTACAATTGCGATTTTTTTTTTTTTTTTTTTTTACTATTGATGTACAGGTGCTAGAAATCTCTACAGTTTTGGTTCAGAATGATATTTTTCTTCCTTTTGTTCCATTAAAGTGTCAGAAACTGTAAAAACTGAAGCACCAAACCTGCAGACAGCTTCAAAGTCGCAGCTGCTACAAGAGCAGATAAAGTTTTAAATGATTAAACCAGTGATTCAGATGCTTTTACTTACAGTAAGTAAAAGTAGTGATACTACAGTGTAAAAATACTCTGTTACAGGTCCTGCATTCAAGTTACTTCTTAAGTAAAAGTACTCATCATACAGACTCAACCATGTCAGTATTATATTATGTATATGTATATTGATTTGTTACTTTAAGTATGAGCAGTATTTTAATATTTTAATATAGCTGGTTGAGGTGGAGATTCTAATTACTTATCATATTGTTTGACAGCAGATAGATAACTGATCTGAAGAAAGGGACTACTTGATAAAAGAATAATAATCAATAGATTAATTTTTAACAGTGATGGTTAGTTTCTTACCGGAAAGCACCACCTCGACCAGGTCGCCCTCGTGGATCTCCTCTGGTGAGGTCAGACGCTGCAGGATATTGTCCGAGTTCAGGTCATGGCGGAAGAGCAGGATCTTGTCGTACATCCCGAAAAATCCACATTCAGGGAACTGAGGAGGAAGAGGAGGAAGAGGAGGAAGAGGAGGAAGAGGATTCATATAGACTCAGAGAGAAGCTACTGCTACATTTCACAAACTGCCGGCCTCTAATTAAGCAAACGAAGCGTTCACAGCAGGATGAAACCTGACTTTGACTTACAGGCAGCATTTCTACATACTTCAGATTTTGGAACAGTATGTAAATAACAGAAAATCACAAAAAGCTGAACACGTCCCCTTTAATGTCTACTGCTGAGTAGAAAATTTCAGTGAATGAAAACTTTGCATCTATGAGTGACTTCTGTTTTGTGTCCTGGACGTTACTCTACTGTGTCATGATAAATATGATATATAAATATATTATTTAGCCTTTATAATATTTGTATTTGTTTGTTTTACAGACCTCGTTGTTTTTGTATTTTGATTTACGTTAAGTGGCTGCTGTAACACTTTAATTTCCCTTTGGGATTAATAAAGCACTCTACCCGCCCACCAGCCGGCACTTTAAATTTTGAGCTTTAAAAACTCAAAATTTAAAGCTGAAAAAAAAAAAAAACATACACACACAAAAACATTTCAACCAACCAAAAACATAAAAGCATGAACGTTTGTAACAAATCTGTCTATTAGATTGTGACAAACAGTATGTTGTGTACAAAGATGACAGTTTGACACTGAGGGTGGCGACAGAGACACAATTTTGGCTCATATTCAAATCAAAAAGTCTTCATGTCCACTATGAAATGGAAGTTTACATTTTTATGACTTCATCCTTGATCCAGCCCGGTCCTAAAGTTAACCATTACCAAACCTTTTCATATGAGGGCCACATGATGTGTGATGAAACAGATTCAGAGAAATACCACACAGGGAAATATTTTGACTGTGGTTGCTGAATCAGTTTCCACTCAAGAAAGCAATCAACCACCATCTGTTTTTTAAAAAATCAGATTTTCTGTTTAAAACACACTGACGGCTACTGTTTTTTTTTTTTTTCAAAACACGAAAGTTTCCCAGAAGCTACTGTAGAGCTCCATTACTGTTTATAAGGAAGCTTAAATATCATGTGATCATAGATTCAAGTCTGTGTCACTGTCAGATTTAATGTCCTTTCTCTCTTTCTGCTGCAACTTTTCCTGCCACCTAAAGTGAGAAACCAACGAACAAATGCAGATTGATTTTTATTATATAGTGAAAAAATATGATGGCTCATGGCTCAGTGATTACATACTGTTGCTCTGCTTTAGCGTGTTTGATTCAGCTGTAAAGGGTTAAAAAGTAGAGCTGCAACAATTCATCCATTAGTTACCAACTCTTAAAAGTAATCACCAACTATTCTGATAACCAATGAATCGTTTTGAGTCATTTTTTATGAAAAAAAAAGTCAAAATTCTCAGATTCCAGCTTCTTACATGTGAGTATTTTCTTTTTTCTTTAGTCTCTATGACAGTAAACTGAATATTTTTGGGTTGTGGACAAAACAAGACATTTGAGGACGTCATCTCAGGCTTTGTGAAACAATGATCGACATGTTTCACCATATTCTGACATTTTATAAACAAAACAACTAATCGATTAATCAAGAAAATACTTGACAGATCAATCGATAATGAAAATAATCGTTAGTTAGAGCCCTACACTTCAGTGTCACACATTGAGTGGGAACTTTGAGCGCTGAGTTTCACAATCAGCCTTTTGCTATGAATCTGTGGGCAGATGTACACAAACATGTTTATGTAACTTCACCACTGATTTGTTCACACATCTCACTCATGACTTCCAATGAATCCAGACAAAAACTAAAGCTAGCTGATAAATTACATTTTTTTTTGTCAAAAGACTAAAACATTGACATAAATACACTGTTGAGTATGCAGTATGATCGTACAGTGAGCGGTGTGTGTTATAATGAAGTGTGAGTGGAGGATCTGGGGGTTCAGCAGCCTCTGCAGCCTGCAGAGAGGCAGGATGTTAGCAGAATGTTAGCAGCGTGCAGGTAGCATGCAGCGTGGATCCTGCAGCGAACACTGACAGCAGGAAACCCAACCGACAGGTGAAGAGGCACGCGTTGCACGGATAACATTAGACGTACCACACACACACACACACACACACACACACTCACAGTAAGTCTATCATGAATTATGGCTGAGGTCCTGTCACTGACACCGGCGTAGGTTTGGCTTTAACTTCAGTAGGGACGTTTTTTTTGTTTTTTTTTTTAAATAGTTGTGTATGTATACTTGTTCTCTGTCTCTCTTTTCTCTTTCATGTGCACACACACATGCACACACACATACACACATAAAGAGTTACTGTATTTGCTGACTTGCCTGAAACTGGACTCATAACATGATATGTTGTCTGATTTTTACATTTTATTTTATTGATATAAATCTGAGACCAAAATTAATATTTAACATTGACATTTCAAAGACCGTCACAATAGAAGTTACAACAGTATAAAAGCCTGCAGGTAACGTGTTTAAACCAAATATCTGCTGTAAGGTTTTCAAACCTGAAAATGAAGCTTTGTTAGAGTAGCTGGTGTGTTGGGTTGCATTAGATTTCACAAATGTACCTAATAAAGTGCTCGGTGAGTGTATATTTATATAAATGTCATTCATTCTGTCCCCCACACACCCACACCCCTGAAACCAAACCTAGGACCATGTAAACAACCAAGCCCACGAGTCAGAACCCAGGCAGGTCTACATCTGTGTGAAAGGCACAGCTGGTTAATAAAGGTTAAGATATGAAAGCTTCCCATGTAACAGTGAAACTGTCGATCTTATCTTATATATATATAAACATCAGACTGGAATAAGACTTCAAGACTTCTTTGCTTGTTTACCTCAAACTTACTTGTTCTTGTTTTTGACTGTATGTATCTTTATTTTTTATAATTTTTCCCTCTTAATTATTACAATATTTCTCTTTTTTCGTTTCGCTCCTTTTCCTCTCTTTTTGCCCTTTTAGTTTACAGATAGAAGTCTGGCAATTTCTTGTTAGCTTTTTGCAGAGATGTAGAGATTTGCTGATTGTTCTGGGTTATTTTTGTATTATTATTGATTAAAATAGTTCATTTTTCATGAGATAGAGCCTCTCAAGGGGCTCATCCTCAAATTAAATGTCAAATAAAAAATATCAGATGTTCGAAAGAAGCTGCTTCCACTAAAGTTTTAAACCAACAAACAACTTTTTTTGTCTCTTTTGTTGTTTAAAAACGATGTTTAAAAGAAGTAATTAAAGAAAAACACAATGGGACAAACAAATCTGTGTCCGCAGACATGAAACCACAACTGAGCAGGAAGCTGAAAAAAAAAAAAAAAGAAAAAGAAAAAGAAAAAGAAATCCTCCATGCGGACTGGACTAGAAGTGAAAACACTTTTGTTCAGCTGCCTTGACGACGCATTTGGGCGCCGTCCAATCACGTTAGCGGTGGTCGTCAGCTGCTGTGTTCGCTGAGGTGAGCGGAGAAACGCACTAAGAGTTCTGTTAATGGACAGAGTGTGTTTTTAATACACACTGATCCCCTTTTTATGGTTAATCCTGCATTAACCAGGCTTAACCTACACACACACACACACACACACACACACACACACGCACACACATGCACACACACTTCCTTTCATATTCTCAAACTCTTCTCTCTCACCAAACTGAACCAGACGACTCCACAGCCTGATTTTTGTCAAGGTCACAGAGGCCAAAACCTCCAGGCCCTGTCATGACCTTTGACCTCCAGGCAGGAGCAGGAATAAGGCCGAGGCATCTCCTCCTCTTGGTGCTAGGTCTTGTTTTTACTGAGCCGGGGGGAGCCGGGGGGGGGGATCCACCACCTCTTAATCTGTGCGGCACTTCTGCCATTATCAGAGACTAAGAGTCCAATAATCCTGGTTCTAAAAGGGCAAAGAGCTCCTTCAACATCCGGTCCACAAACACACAAAAAACACACACAGCAACCGCTTCATGAAGTTTATGTTAAAACAGGATTTATACTTTTACTTTATGTGCCCATTTCTTGAATTTTACAACATTTCTGGTAAAGGAATGTAAAAGAGGGAAAGAACTTGTTTGTCAAGCTCCTCAGAGCAGGAAATCACTCCTAACTCCAAAGACCCTCAGGTCCTATTTTTAGGATGAGGAGTAAAAGCATCTTATCAACTTTCTTAACTTAGGAAATCACTCACATCTCACTAAATATGTAGGAGCTCCAGAGGAGTTCTAACCTGTTCAGGCAGATATTCAGTCAGAGGAAAGATGTTTTATGAAAGCTTGATGAGAATAAGTGCGTTGAAAGATCATTTTTATCCCCCAGAAAACGTCTGTAAAGGGAAACACGCAGCTTTGCCACAGTGATGATTCAAACTTTAAGCGTGCTTATACAGATATTGTGCATGTGAGAGCGACTAAAACTGAACACAATCATGTTCATAACAATAACTTCATTACAACAGGTGAAATATTTTTACAAGGTTTTAAATCTTTTTATTTATTTAGGCAAAGAGAGGCTGTGACATTACAGAAATAATCATTTTCCCCTCACGCAGGGAACATAAGTTAACAGGAGCTGTAGATAATTGGACAGTGGAAGAGAAGTGCAACTGTGCAACATGTGCAAGATGCTGCAATATTACTGGAATTGTGAAACGATGTGGTTTGACAGGCCTGATTTCACACAGATGAGTCAAATTAGACCTACCTGCTATTTTAATTTACTTAACAAGCTACATTTCTTTAACCCGTGTGAGTAACTTTGATTACAGTGTATGAAGGATAAATGGTGTGTATATATCTATAAGCCACAGTTATAAATGTTACTAAGTTGTTAATAAAGGGTTCTTCCACTATAATAATCCACCAGGTCCTGTGCACAAGTTGTAGCAGCCGCAACGTTCAAAACATGATGCAGTAAACCTTGAATTTATAAGTTATTGATTAGTATTTTATATCGGACAACAAATTTGTCGGAGGAGGAAAGAATATTGGAAACAGTTTTGCCAACTTAGCAAACTTCTCGATAGATTTGGTGACTTTTCAGACCCCTTTAGCAACTTTTTTTCAAAACAGGGTCAAGCGACAAATCTAACGACTTCTTGAGCAGAACTTATCTCCTCTCCTTGAAAAGAGTCGCCAGTATTTCTCAGTGAATGAGCGCTAATGTGGCTCTCTGGATTATCTGTGTTCAGTGGGTTTGGACAGAGCAGCAGCAGATTCAGTGGACCAATCATCAGCCAGACGGAGATATAAATGAGCTGTGAATGTGCGTGCTTAATGACCAATCACTGATCCCCATTGTTTGATTGCATAACTTTTTCTCCTTTGTTTTTTATTCAAAATTATTTAACTTCACTATTTAAGTTTGATTTTGTTTTGCCAAAATAGAGAATTAACAACAGTGAGTTTATTCCAGCGTCTGGATCATCTCTACATATAAAACAGCCTTCATAGTTTTAGATTTAGATACATATTGACTGCTACTGAAGCTAGTTAGTCCGTTTTTATTTCATTTTCTGTTTTTTAGATACAGGATACAGATACGCAAATTAGTGTGTGACGTCATCTAGAGACATTTAACGACTTTTCAAGCAGGCAACAATGACTGTAAATAATTTAGACATCAACCTGTAGCTTTAATATATACATTGTTGTTGTTGTTGTTACTAAATACAGTTGACTGAATGAACACTTTCACAGTTCTGTTCTCCATTTTTTATCACATGGAAATATAACCATCATGCCTCTTTTAAATATCAACTGACAAACAGCAGGTTATCATTTGGTGTTTTTCTTTTTCACACATCTGACAGCATTTTATAAAAACACTTGGCAGCGATGTCAAGAGCCCAAACAGATAAAGCAGCCGCTGTCTTCCGCTGCAGAGAGCCGAGAGCCTTTCAGCTCCAATAAAACTCTCCAACTCTTTCACAGCAGGCGAGCAATTAGCCGGGAACGACGGCGCTGAAACGGGGCCGATGGGAAATAATAAAAGTAAACACGGTCGCGCCGCCTGTTTTCCCTGCATCCGCTCCCTCTGTCACCTCGCTCAGGAAACAACAGGAAGCGGCGCTGAGTGGGTCAGGGTTGTCAGCGTGTGTGGGAGTTTCATTCATCCACTTGTTAAAAGGCTGAAATCAGTGCTGAACGCAACAAATGAAAATCCGCACACCTGAATCTCAAAGTGCTTTTCATCATTAATGACAAGTGTGTATTTTTACACTCAGAGAGGTTTTAATGGGTTTTAGGGTCATGAAAAAAGAGAAAAGTCACAAAAGACAATTAAACACTTCATTCCTTCTCTTTTCTCTTTTACTGTTACTTTTCTGGTGTTTCTCTTTTTTTCTGGTTTCTCTTTGTGCTCACAAGACGACCGTATGACCTTTTGACCTCTTTACTTTACTTACCGCTTTCACTGCAAGTCTATGGAGCCCAGTAAGAGCAGGAGGAACATCATTTTCTCAAATTTTATGACCTCAACATACTGATTTCATTCCCTTAAATTAGCCGTTCAGACCGTTCAATTACTGTATATTAATTTAATTTGTGTCCCAAAACATAACACAATGCTCCCTTTTGTAACTTTTACTAAAAAAAAATCTAAACTTATCAAGTAATTTCTGTTCTCATAAAAGCCTAATCTTCTTAAAACAAGTATATTTAGAAAATGTCAACATGTGACCAACGGAAATAAACTTATTTCGAAGAAATCTTTTTTAGAAATGTCCTGAAACCATCAAGACAACATGAAATTAGATTCTTGAAAATAATGATTTGCACTGAAAACAAACAGACATTTATTATAATTTATTCTCCTCTTCTAAAATAAGACTTTAAATCTGCTCTAATCAATATTTTTAGGTTAACACTTTATCAAAAAAAAAAGCTTAATGTGAAATGTGTCATTAGTCGTAGAGACAAACCCACAGTGTAACATCATGTGACTGCAGTTCCACTCGGCTTTTCGGAGCTGTTTAGGCCTTATTTTAATAGTTTCTTTAGTTTGTTTTACAACCCGCAACTTTACTGCACACTAGCCCGCTGTACACCACCTGCCCACCACCAAACTGCAGACAGAGAAAGTTAGAGGCTAGCTGGTGAAGAAAGTGGAGGATTTTTTTCTCAGGAGTTGGTGGAGACCAAACCAGAGCTAAGAGGAGAGTGAATACTGCAGTGCTTGTGTTGCTGCGTGTCTGCTGGATGTGTAACAGTAAACTGCTGCCAAAACAACTTTATAAGGTGACAGCTGGCTTCTGCTGCTCCCAAGTAATAAAAAAATTAATTGATGTAGGCTGAAATAAATAACAACTCAATTATAGACAACAATAGCTTAACATTTATGCAGTGCAGGATGCAGCTGTAAAGAGGACATATTCAGCACATTTAAGGTCTATATTTTTATATCTGGAATATCTTTGATGATTTACAGTTAAAAACTCCTTATTTATCTTATACTGGCCCTTTATGCAGCCCCTCAGTTCAGCCTCTGTCTGAAACAGGCTGTTTTAGCTCCTGTCTCTTTAAGACCCCCCTCCTGATGAGCCCGCCTTGTCTGATTGGTCAGCTTTAGGAAGCTTCCTACAGCTCTGCAGGCTACGTAAACAAACTATAGTAGCAGGATTTGACTTCTTTTTCTCCTTCTTTACTCGAAATAGAAACTTCTCAAATACATCTGTACATGATGGAGCTGAATCAGATCTGATGATATGAGAGTCTAGACGTGGAACAACCTCAGCAACAAAGATTACAGAACAGACGGCCGTTTGTGGGCATGTGCAAACAATCTGACATCATTAAGAGGAGGAAGTAGAGGTAACTTTGCAGGTTGAGCCCTGACTTTTGACTTGCAGGCAGCATTTTTACATACTTTCACCTCAAGTTTTGGAACTTTGACCATGTTTAACATAAACATCTGACATTTAACAGTATATATGGACATGATATATCCCCTTTAAGTCATAACCACATTTAACCATGTTAGTGCTTTGGTCTGCTTGTTTATCTACAGAGTCTATCTCCTTAATGTTGCAATCAAACTGGCCAGCACACGCACACACACACACACACACACACACGCACACACGCACACACGCACACACACACACACACTGTGCTTTTATGTTTTACATCTGTCACTGTGACCACAACAACATCCTCCCTCCTCAGATACATCTGTGTGTGTGTGTGTGTGTGTGTGTGTGTTAAATGACCTCAGTGTTTCCTCTGGCTCCATTCAACAGCAGCACAACCACAATGAAAAAAAAAAAAGAAAAACTAAGCTGCGAGCTAACTTGTATTGTTTTGTTACGGCAGATAAAGCATGTTTGCAAAGTTAAATGTTTACATTAAGATGTTTCTGTTGCGTGAGGGGAATGTGCACCTTCCTCTCAAGAACAATTTCAAGTAACTGCAGAGACACTGTAGCTGTCATCATGTCAAAATAAAAAACACTGTTCTCCTTTAAAGCAGCTACAAGGAGTTTTTAACTGGTTATGAAACAGTAGACGTAATGCCCCTTTAAAGTCCCGCAGCAGACAGACCATGGTGTCCTCTCCACATGATGTCACTCAACCTGACAATCTGGATGCAAATGAGCGTCAGATATCCTGGTTAGATTTGACCCGTTAGACGGAACAAAGTAAATATTAAACCCAAACTCATTTCCTGTTTCTGAGCCGATGACATCAGCGATGTCGACGGAAATTAACTCACTTCCTGGTTCTTATCACAACAACAGGTACAGTGGAAGCAGGTGACGGACCGGGGCTAAAGGTCATTTATATTTCCATTATACATTCAAACAGCTGCTGTCAGTTGGATGTATTTTAAAAGTGACTTTTGCACTCCTGTGATACACAAACGCAGAGACTTTTATGCACTGATCTAATATGAAGTACTAAAACTCGTATCACGACAATTATCTAAAATCTAAAATTTTAAATTTTCAAACAATGCCCTAATCTCTACACCTGAGGAGGAAGGAGGAATTAGTTTGTTATCATTGTCAACCCATCTGCAGTCAAAAATAATGTCAACGTGTTTTTTAAATGTACTGCTTTTTTATGATTAAAGGGGGAAAAAGGTCTTTGGGGAAATATCAGAAATGCCCCTTTTTGTCTCAGGTGTGTGTCGGTGTCTGTAGGTGTGTTTCCATCCAGCCTATTTTATGCACTTTTTCAATTTGCACATGAAAAAAAACAGGAGTGGAGACGCTGAGAATTCAAAAAAAGTCGAAACATCACATTAAAAGTTTTTACACTTGGATGAGGTGGAAAAATTGAAGTAATCTATAAAAGCAAAATGCGACAAAGTGCAATAGAAAAAGATTTAGTGAATAAATGATGACGTACAGGAAGCACGTAAATGTCCCTAAGCTTGTTTTTTATTGGTGCAATATAACATTACAAAAAGACACAGGAACATAAGACAAGGCAGTTGGATGATGAACATACTGACATTGACCTGAGAGGCTGAGTTTAACGAGTTGTGGTAGTGTTTGTGATGTGACGTGTGGGGTTGGGTAAATTATGTTTATGAGGTGAAGACTAATGAGTAACAACAAATAAAAGAAAAAGAAACAAGGTAGAGAGAATAATTAATAATAATAATGAAAACGGAAGGTGCAGGTGATTAGAGTGTTGTGGGGTAGTAATTTACAAAGTTTACATGCTGTTTAATGTGCTGCAGCTGAGCAGCTAATTAGCTATGTTAGCGGTGCGATTTTCCCCCATGAATGTTTGTTTGGTGGCTTATTCAACAAGCTAACGTGCAGGACAAGACGTGTGTTCATGTTTGGTTAGATAAGAGTTAGATAAGAAGGAGACTTTAGCAGGAAAGCTGATGTGGGTTGTTGTTCAGAGTCTGTGGCTCTTGTGTTGTGTAGCAGGATGCTGTCAGGCTCAGTGTGACCGTCTGCTCTGCATGTGATAGAACAACAATGTTATTGCTAAATGCAAAGATTTGATTGACTGTGATTGGCTGCTGTGAGTTAAATTAATTATTACACCATCACATAAGAGGAAATAAAATTAGCTCTTGAGAAATTCTAGAGAAAAAAGTTTGGGGTTTTCCATCTACTTCAACACAGTTTTCCCTGTAACTTCTACTGGCCATTAGAGGAACCGCATCTTGAGACTCGTTAGGACTGCGTAGATGTGATTTATCCATTCACCTCAACAGTTTAGAGGAATAAAAGCAGGTCAGATTACAGAACTTAAAGAGAAGCTGTAACAGGATTAAAAGTGAATTTAGACGGCAGCTGTGTGTGTGACGTTCAGGATCAGAGTTCAAATGTAAATGTGGTTCTTTTCTGATGATGGTTTTATCAAATGAGACGACAAATGGAGTCTGTAAAGTTAAGCCGGGATTTTAAAAAGTTTGCATAAGAGTCAGACAGATGTTAATGTTCGTTAATTCAACATGTTACATAAAAGAAAATTAATGACAGGATTAAACCTCGTCACTTACCATTAAATTATTAAAACAACATCATATTATTGTTTATTCTAGGTTAGCTGTCGTTTTAATTCATATTTTTGTCTTTGTCATGAATATAATCCGGTTTCATTCATTCTTCATGAGCTGCAGTTATAATAGGTTTTATGACCACAATCTCCTTTTTTGTTGAATATATTTACATTTTTTACTGCTAATCACTTGTTTCTTGTTGTAAGGAAGACAATCATATCTGACATAGTGTAAAACATCCTAATCAATACAAAAACATATAATTATACACACTGAACACGCACAGAAATGAAAAGGTAGGAGAAAGAAAGAGGAATGTAGTACATAAAAAACACTTAATTACTGTTTTTTTTACTAATTGAGTGATTAAAAAAAACTAATTAAGCAAATAAATCACCTGTTTGATCACTTATTGATCAGGTTGTTTAGTTATTCAATTAAGAGTAGAGAGAGGGCGAGAGAGGAAGACAGAAAAAAACAAACCCGTTCACCGGGTGTCCTTGTAAATCTACATCAAACATCAGGTACACATTAATGGCTGCTGTCAGCTGAAAATCTCACATCTCCATAAAATGTCTAATAACATTCGATGAGAAAAACAAAAGCTTAAGTTTCAGAAAATGACCAGAAAACAACATGTTTATGTTAAAGTGACAAAGCCTTTAGCAGCCGTATGAATTATGACTCTTCTGTGTCACAGAGGTCAAAGGTCGGGGTGGTCGGATGTGCCAACAAAATGTGTTTAAATGTGTGTATCGATTAATCTAAGGATTATTTTTAGATTAATTGTTTTGTCTGTAAGATGTCAGGAAATACTGAATAATGGCCGTTATAATTCCACAGTCCATCAATATTCATCATATTAATATATATACATACATAAACATATATATAAAACCTGGAGGGTTTCAGGGAGGGGGAAGGAGGAGATGTAAGTTTAAGGATTTTAACGAGATCATTTCTTATAACTTTTTTTGGGAAAAGCCATATTAGACGCAAATTATTATTCAATAATCCCACCTTCAGAGGGAATTCTGAGTTCAACTTTAATTATGTAATTTAAATGTATCCAAGGTGTCATTTGAGCCATTAATTAAAAAAACTGAATAACTGACTTTGTTTTTTGTTTTGTTTCTTTCTATTTGCTTTGATATGAGTGATGTTTGACTCTAATGTTCTGGATTAACTTGATTTACTAAAAAAAAAAAGTGGAAATACAATCTGATTAATATGCAAAATAATAAATGTACAGTATGTAAATTAACACAGAAAATACAAATAAAATCCTTCAGTTGACGTTAAAAAAGATGAAAGCTGGAATTACAAGGTTTCATGTGACATTTGCAGAGCATTTAAAAGCTCTGTAGGCGGGTCGAGCTCCCTCTCTCTCTCCTCCATCACTCACTTCTCCACCTGAACCACCACCTGGCCTTGGTAGCCGTGGAAACCGGCACAGCTAATGGGAGAAAGGGAGTGGAGGACAAGTGTCCCTCACGTCGCCGTAGCAACAGATAGAGATGCTGTTCTCATGTTTTAAATGATGGCCTTTTATTTACAGATACTTTATCTGTTATTTCTTTATTTGCTCTCGATGTCGTTCATGTTTTTATCTTCTTGTTTTTCATTTTACTGATCTCAAGTTTATGTCTGTTCACAATACAGCTTTTATAAAAGTGAAACTTTGTGTTCTTTGTGTATTTTTTCATTATATACTGAACATATTTTACTTATTTACTATCTTACTGATGTGTGATAGTTTTTTAAAATGATTGTAAGTGACACCAGAGTTTGTGTCACATGTTGACATTTGCATTTCATACTCACCAGTATAAGCTCTGTGAATCCTCACCTAGTTTGCTGTATTTCTTTCAGACATTCAGAAATGTTTCTTGCACTCTTTAAGCCAAACGGAGAACCACAAGTTCCTGATTCCTTTGTTGATACACAGTTAAGTCTCTATTTTCTCAACCAGCTCCTCACTCTGACTGATGAAGTCCTGCACGAGAGAGATTTTGTGTATTTTGTGTTTTTTTTCTGGGTGATGTCATGTTCATCGGGGCACAAATCAGAGTTTAGCAATATTTCATTTCACAGTATCTGACAACAGTTGGTGGTTTGTTTGGTCACTGTCAATCAAATCTGATCAAACCGCACTGAAGCAGATTAGCAGAGTTTTTGAGTGTAACTTTGATTGCTGCATGTTTACTCAGGTATATTTAAGCTTATTAAGAAATAAATAAGATTAGAAACCAAATGTCCTGTTTATATTGTTTTTTTATGTATTCATATTTAAATTGTGCCCAATAATCTTAATTTTCTCCAATGTTGTTTGTTCAACCATTTGTTCATTTATTGTTGTTCCTTTTAGTGTGATCATTCTGTATTCAATTCTGTATTTTCATATCAGGAACACTTTAAGTTGCCCTATTTAACATTTATTATTATTTATAAGCAGCATATAAACATTTAATAAATGTTTATAACACACTATAATGTAGCTATAAGCAGATATAAGGACATGTTATTATAACTTCTCCTTTGAAGACATATTTTCTATTATTACAACTGTGTTTCACTGTATTGTCATTCATGTATGTTTATACAGCAGCAAACACTTATGAGTGGCCACAGGAGGAGTTATAGTTGTTGATAAGTATATTAATAAACACTTATATCTGCTAACATCTACATTAAAGTGTGTTATAAACAATTTATTACTGTCCATCACTGACCACAGACACTTTTTAAATAACCTGAGTCAGTTAGGCACTGATGAGATGAGAGTGATCCTGACGGGAAGCTAAACTCTGGAGATGTTTTAGAGGCTTGTATCGTCTCACGCTGACAGACGGCCTTCTTTCTGTTTCTCTCTCGCTCTCAGATTCCAGGTTCATGACATCACCGCCGATGAGCGCTGGCTGTTTGAAAATCAGGACACTCGGCTGCTCTTCTTCACTGATTCTTTGCCTAAACTTAAGCTTCTATGAGCCGAAATATAAAAGTTTAACTAACAGAACAAAGAGCAATGACACAGAAAATTAGCCGAGATTATGTTTGTCCTTATTTTACACTGACGTAGCAATAATGACATAAAGTCAAGTTCAGTTTCTCTGCCTGATTTATGTTTTCTGGGGGGAAAAAAATGCAGCAGCAAAATGACAAAGTGAGAAATCATGACATGCATTAATCACTATAATGTTCAAATCCAAAAGGAGGATAAGTGTTTATCTTTGGATATTAAAGATGTTCCCAAAGAAAGAAATTGGAATCATATCAAGTTATACGATTTCTGTGGGTTTATAAAAAAAACTCTGAAATTAAGCAAATCTGGCAAACAAATTTGTAAATGAAGAACACAAGAATAAAGTTTCTTTTTCATGAAAACATGCTCAACTGCAAATGTGTCTGATCCAAACATGTACATTGAATTCTATATTTTCAGAGCTAACTGAGTGTTTTGAGCTTGCACTGCACTTTTCTTTCATACGAACATATTTTACATGCAGCCAGAATAGCTTTTTTTTTTCTAAATTCTCATAAAACATAATGCAGGTTACTGTCACTGAGCTCACGACAATCCTTCAACTAAATGAGAAAAGCTCACTGAAAATAGATCTTACAGGAACATTTTCATTTGTTTCAAGATGAAAATATTTAGATTTATTTTAATGTCACGTTAAGTGATTTTTGATGACATATTATCACATTATAAAGTTATTCTGGCTAATGTGTTAATAAACACTTTAAATGCATATTTACACATCCAGCAGACGCAGAGCAGTATACGTGTTGTAAAAACAAAACTAAGAGCTAACAGAGGTTAAAAAACCTCCGTGGAGCTGCAGAGTTGGTGGTTAGGGTGGGTTCTCTGTGGGTTCGTCAGAGCCATTTTCAGCCGATGCTGATATCGAAAATATTGAGTAAAGAGTTTCATTACACAATCCATGATGAGACTGTGAGAGTGTGTGCACAGAGGGGGTGGTCAGTGTGGCGACCTACAGGGGAGGGGAACTTCCCTACTTCCCTACCAACCCCCCTTCCTCACTCACTCACACACACACACACACACACACACACACACACACACACACACACACACACACAGGAGTGACATAACAGCCGTAAATCAGACCTCAGGCTTCCATCCACCCACAGACGGAGCTCACAGCCCCATGATGTCGACACAAAAGCAGGAAAAAGAACATTCCAGTGCTGATGTCATTTTGTAGGCCGACTTGGAATAATTTCGTTTCCACCATGTCCTCCGTCTTACGAGTTATGGATACGTTAAGATCAACCGACAGGTAACTGTGATGTTCACACGTGCTGTGTTGTGTCCGTAGATCAAACCACTTCTGAGCAGAAGGCCAAACACACATCTTAACAAGACGAAGAGTCTGCAGCCATGCTAGCGGCTCTGTGAGGCTGCACGGGCACAGCAGTGCTTTCAGCTAAACACACGCTAACAATGACAATGCTAACACGCTGACGGTTAGCAGGTATGTTATCCGTGTTCTTAGCGTGTTCTCGAACCTACAGTTGGTTTGTTCTGGTCCGAATCAGTAGATGAGTTCCAAGTGAACTAAAATGCTAGCTAACAGCCAGGTGAGTATGTTCTCACCTCTCATTGGTCAGGTGTGTCTGGGGCGGGAGCGAGAGTGTAAACACAGGAAGAAGAAGGTCCTGAAGGTCCACTAGCCAAATACTACTATGTACTAAATAACGTAATACATTGCACTAGTCCAGGTCGGACTTCAATTCATTCTCCGACTACTACCAGTACGCCTGGTAGTTGGGTCGGATCAGGGTCGGATCACGTTCCCACCACAAATTAACCGCTCCAGAGTTCGTTTCTGACCGGACCAGAATTCCAACAGAACTGCCATTTTATTTATACGGAGTGCTTTTCAAGATACTCAGATGCTTTACACAACAAGTTGAAAAAGATCCTAGATAATAGATTTGGGCGGTAGAGTGTACCGGGGTATTTAGAAATCCTGAAGGTATGACTTTCAATACCAAAAATACATAAACTCCTCTTTCTATTAAACTGATACGGAGATGCTGTATTGAGGTGATGTACTGATCAGTCTCTACAGGTGGAACAGGCAACTGAGCTGACAAAGATGGCGACTACGAGCGGCGGGGATAACATTACATGACTAGTAACACTCTGCCCCTGTTTGGGAGTATTTTGGGTTTAGTCCCGAATGCCACATATAACTTTATCCGTCGGCCATAAGTATTTAAACCCAGCAAGACTAAGTAGGCTAATTGCATATTAGACACACAGCATTGTAGGCTAGACAATGTCGTACATGTTATAATGACTTCTATCACCAGCAGCTCAGCTTTTACCTTTTGTTTTTTGCTTTACACAAATACAGTCACATCCGTTTACCCCGGTGAAATGTCAGGAAGGTACGAAAAAATAAATGCCACTCAAGCCTGCTAGGTGACTAAAAAGTGAACACAGTAAAAGCACAAGGTAGCACAGGATGTTAGCTTTTTTCCCCATTCAATGTTCTTAATTGCAGTTCCTCTAATGGCCACTAAATGCTGCTCCAAAACACACTGATTGTATTGAAGTGAATGGGGGAAAAAAAACCCAAATTTTCTCTAAAAATCCCAAATTTTGGCCACTCAAGTTACTTGTAAAGTGCTTTTTGGTGGGAATTTTAAAAATAAAAAAGGTTTACAGAGTTCGGAGACTCTGTTTGCCCAAAATCCCTGACAACATTTTACCCACCAGGTTGTAATTGTTCATACACAGTGAAAACAGACAGCAGCACTAAAACCAAACTGAACCCCCCCCCCGGGTGCGTCTCCAACACAACACACAGCTGTGAAACAGGAAGTGAAGAGCGCTGACACAGCAACGCCAACCAGGAAGAGACATTCAGTCTTTTCCTCCACCAAGCTTGTAAACACAGTGACAAGAGACGACAAGTGAAAGTATGCGGATGATGATGATGATGTTGGTCCAACTGTCCGACAGTTTGGTGCAGAGCTTTTGGGTTCAATGACCCCATGACCTTAGCTCCACCCTCAGGACAAACTTTACATTTTTAGCATAACAACGGCTTAAATGACCAGTTGGTTCTTTGTTCTGTCCAAAACACTCATATTATGGGGTGTAAGGGGCCATAAAAGGTTCATGAAATGAGGAATAAAGATTTCAATCTGACCACTATGATGGCAAAAATTCCACAAAATCCCAAAAGATTTCTATTCTTGCAGGAAACTCTCCACTGACACCCAGAATACTGCAACAGAAAGATGCTCTGATACAAAATGGAAACTTTCATTTATTACCATTTTTAGGCTACGTTCACATTACATGCTGAAATGGCCCGAATCTGATTTTTTTTGCCCCCAAGTTACTCAGATCTGATTTTTTCACGGAAGTTTGAACAAACTGCTGCTTTTTCTAAACGAAATGACTCATTTTATTATCAGAATTTGATCCATTTGGTCCGATAACATTTGGAAAGTCTAGAAGAGTCGGACGATTAAATTATTTTATCCCCATTCGAGTGAACGAGGAGCCGACAGGAAGTCAGCCAGATTGGCCAGCAGGAGTCTCGGACGCTCTTGAGAAGGACTTTAGTGAGCATGCTCCATGGGCCCAAAAATGCAGAAGTGTGAGGAAGCCTGAGGAAAAATGGTGGAATTACAGCAGATTTTTTTGGCATCGTGCACCACTGAGCAACTTTCAACGGCGCCATCTCTGAACGCGGTATCCAGGTCTCCTTAATACATCCACGGCAGGCGCATATCGTCTGTTGTCATCATTGAGTGTCGGCTCCTCACAGCTCGTAAACATGGAGGAGAGCAACAACAGCAACGGAGATCAACGGAGAGACGAGGAAGTTTCAAATTTGTTGGACATTTATGGAGAAGCTTCTCCACAACAAATAATTCTGTACATGTATGTTAGCACAGCCATGTCATCCATGTTTATGATTTTACTCTCACATTATTGTTGTTATTCCTGATACATACCAGATACATGTCATTTACAAACATGAGTGTGAACCATCAACAGAAAAAGATCTGATCTGACTAAAAAAAAAAATCTGAATTTGCACATTAAGGCCTGTAATGTGAACGTAGCCATAAACAAATCACTTAATCTGCTATTATAAATATTATAAAGGTGCTTTCAGACAGCGAGCAGTTATCACTGCATCTTCCACCCAGTGGCAACATCAGTGTTGTGGGCGGCAGCAGGGAGCACCACTGCCGCTGCAGCCACTGGCTACGTCCAATCCTACCAACAGCTTCTACCATGAAATACAGGCTGCTGCTGCCCACCGATGTTCCAATGTCGGGAAGAAAGAAAAGCTTTTACAGGTTGGTAAAGTGGAGACAAAAAGTCAGGCGCTGGTGCAGGTGAACAGCTTCACTGCAGGTCAGACACCAAGCTGTTAGTTTGATAGTCAGTGTCAAATCAATTTTACAGCAAACATGTTAAACCAATCAATCCATTAATCAACCAACCAACCAATCAATCACTGAAAGGTTAGAAATGTAATGATTGTGGACGTTGCTAGAAGTTCAACTGAGAGCATTATCATGTTCTGCACAACAGACAATAGACAAATCTATTTGGTTTGCTGCAGAGAGTGTGTGTGTGTGTGTGTGTGCACATTTAGTGCAGTAAACACAGGTGGTGGGCTCAGTGGTGAAACCAGTAGATTGTGAGAGATAAAGTCGAGCTGAGGGCGGATGCCTGAACTACATGTGAAGTGTTAGAATCAGCTCTGACATGACTGAAGTTATACCAAAGTTTTACCAAAACTCTGTCCAGTAAAGGGCTACTGGTCAGTGGCTGAGTGAATCTAAACGTCCCAAACAGAGAAGTTTTATTGTACTTCAAGAAGAAGTAGGAGATGCTTTTTGATAAGTATGACTTTTTTCTCTTTAACGATTATTTTCATTATCTATTAATCTGTTGATTATTTTCCCAATTAATCAATTAGTTGTTTGGTCTATAAAATGTCATTAAAAGGTGAAAAATGTTGATCACTAGTTTTCAAAGCCCAATGTGATTCCCTCAAATGTTGTTTTGTCCCGACCAACATTTCACAACCCAAAGATATTCAGTTTACTGTCTGAAGAAACCAGAAAACATGTTTAAGAAGCTGGAATCAAAGAATTTTCAATAATTAGTCAGTGTGAATCTAAATGAAACCAAACAAACTAAAAAAATGTTCATTCGCAAGGATCTCAGAATTATGAGACTTAATAATTATAGAGCTGCAATGATTAGTCAATTAATTGATCACCAGAAAATTAATCAAAATTAAACTATTTTGATAATCGATTTATTGTTTTCAAGCAAAAATGCCAAATATTTGATGGTTCCAGCTTCTTAAATGTGAAGATTTGCTGTTTTTCTGTGTCATATATGAAATATCTTAACATTTGCAATCAGCAAATTGAAGGCATCACTGTGTCACTATTTTTTAACATTTCATAGACTCAACGATTAATCGACTAATCGCAACTTTGACAAGAAAAACATTTTGGGCAAAAAATGAAAAACTTTTGGGGAATTTCTGTGACATGAAAAAGAAAAATCTCAAAGTTAAAGTGTAGCTCACATGAAGAATTACCCGCCAGAATCACAGATCAGAAGCCAAAATAAAGTGATTTACCTTCTGATCAACGATGGAGCAGACGAGCTCTCTGACGGCGGACAGCGAGAGGTCGCCGGGGTCGAGGGTGACCGTCTCCCTGGTGAGTCCAATCTGGAGCAGGAAGGAGACGCCGTGGATGGAGCTCCGGGAGTTGGTGGGGCTGGGCGCCGTCTGGCTGCCATTGGACAGCTGGCTGCAGATGGTGGCGGGCGGGCTGGGCGACGGCGTGGGCGGGACTGTATGCTGAGGGAGGACGGGTTGAGCCCGCGGCGAGGCCGGTGGCGGCGGGCTATTATCGGCTGACATTGGCTGCTATCTATGACTTCGTCCTGGAAGTAAAAAGGCGTCGGGGGCGAACAACATTCAAAAAGAGCGTCCGGCTGCTCAGGTTTGTTCGTCAGCCGAGCGTTTTCTGTCCCTTCTTTTGTCTCAATTCAAATTTCTCACTGCTAAAATCCTGCAAGGAAGGTTTCCTCTCACTGCCGGGCATCTCTGAGGTAGAAATGAACCAAAAAAATCTGTGAATTAAAAGCTCTGGATCCTGGAAAGTTCAGCTTTAAAGAGTTTTATAACAGTTCAATCCTCCTGCTGGCTGAAACTGTGGATTGTGTTGCAAGCAGTGTCGGAAGCTGGAAAACAACCTTGAAACACTGCAGATCTGTTAGCTTCTCTTCGCCGTTTTCACTGGCAGCATCTGTTGAGAAATAAACAGCATGTTAATCTCTTTGTATCTGTATGCAGAGCAGGTGGATCGATGTGTAGCACCTTGTAGTTTTAACAGAAATACTGAAATTCTTAGAAATTTGTGCTAACATGTCTTGAAGCAGGTGGTGTCACTTCCTTTAAAAACATATTACATTCATATCTCTAGAATAACTTAAAACATGTGCATAATATATTATACTGATGGTACAGCGATGGTTAAAGTACCATTAAACACAATAAAGCCTTTACAAATTTAGCATCACAAAAGGATAACAGGAAATGCCATGAAGTGCAGCCAGGCGTTTAAAAATCTATCACTGAATATATTGTAAGAATATACAGATCAATAAGATGTCAGCAATGAGATTCTGGTGAAGGAACCTGCGGCTCAATGAGACTGTTTGAGATATTATTCATAACAAGACTAAGAGTGTGTGAAGATCCTAATGCTATCATGCTTACGAGTTAACAGTGTTTAGCAGGTATAATGTTCACCATCTCAGATGCTAACATTTGCTAATTAGAGCAAACCACAATTTTCAGGTATTTACTCACAAAGCAAAGCTTTTACAATTAATCGTGAAGTAGGGCTGAGCGATATGGGCAAAATCAAATATCACAATATCTTTGACCCAATACATTGATATCGATATTATGACGATATTGGGGGATGGAGGGATGACTATTGGCGCTTTCATAAGATATTTAGTTAACAGTCTAACAAGTTCAGAAACTTCATCCCTTTACTGTGATGCAGCCTTTTAAACTAAGAAAAGACAGAACTTATACCATATCAGAATATGACGATATCCAAAATCCCAGACGATATCTAGTTTTATATCACGATATTGATATAATACCAATATATCGCCCAGCTCTGTCCTGAAGGAAACATTAATGTCTGTACCAGATTTCATGACAATCCATCAAATAGTTGTTGAGACATTTCACTAAAAACCAAAAATGTGACCCTCTCGGTGGTTTATGGGAACTATGATTGGTCTGTTTAAATGTATTTTTGCCAATTAATTTATATACGTATACAAGTCTGACGGTGTCATTGTCTGTATGTATGTTTTTATGTTTGCTGTCGATAAAGTTCAGTGAAACTGTGAAATATTCTGCCGATAATAACAAAATCTGAGATGCCTGCCAAAAATGTTTATGTGAGTATTCTGCAAACAAATATACAGTACGCCAACATACTGTTAGCATATATTCATTCATATTATCACCGACTATTAAACTGTATTGTATTAAACTGCACTACACTTCTTTTCATTTGGTGAAACTGTTGCAAAACAAACAAGCTGTAAACAAACTGTCTCTAAATGTTACAAAATCAAATTTTATTAGTTACAGTGGAAAAAAACATATTGTCAAGACTCATCTAAGATCTGATCTGAGAGTAATGACATGCCTTTGGTGGAATAATGAGAGATTATGCCAGTACAGAAGTAACCAAATCTATTGGTATAATTAGGAAATTAAGCTATTTTGTTGACATGCAATGTCTTAATACTCTTTATTATTCTATCATTTATCCTTACGTTTCATATTGCAGTATAATCTGTACATTTCCCAAAACTCTTCACAGAATCTTTCTTCCACAGAACCGTAACCCGCCCAGATCTTTGCCCCCTATCAGCTCCTCACAATCTATGACGTTAACATTTTCCAACTTTGTACTTTTATATATATGACACAATTCAAGGAGGGAAATATTTCAGATCATTTCAGGTCTCATTTTGAGACTAACTCTCAGAGTCACTCAACCAGACAATCATGTGATCTTTATCTTCCCAAACATCTGACAAGCAGAGATCAGTTTTCAATCAGATGCAGGAGTCCAAATTATGCAGCTACTATTCTCATTGATTTTGATTCTTGTTGTTTGTGTGTATTTGTTTCTTTTTAACCTGTGCAAAATAAATAAAGTCAAAACCCCCAAAAAACAACACAATTTCTGACTTACAACCAAAACTATCTGTATTGTTATGGACTAGGTGTAAGTCAGATAATCAGTGTTTTTGCAGGTTAATTTGGGTCTTGTTCAAACAGGCAGGAACGTCTGTCCTGTTACGTACTAAACAGACGACAGTGAGACTGAGCCTCCCTTTTATCACTCAGTTCAATCCTAATTTTATTTGTAAAGCACCATTTCATACAAAAGCAGTAAGCAGGCTGCAACTAACGTTTTTTTCATTATCGATTCATCAATTTGTTGATTAATTTCTTGATTAATAGATTAGTTGTTTGATCTATAAAATGTCAGAAAGTGGTGAAAAACGTTGATCACTGTTTCCCAAAACCCAAGACGCAACATAAAATGTCTCATTTTGTCTCCACCAACAGTCCAAAACCCAAATATATTCAGTTTACTGTCATAGAGGACAAAAAAACCCAGAAAATATTCACATTTAAGAAGCAGGAACCAGAGAATTTTTATATGAAAATGATTAATCGATTATCAAAATAGTTTGCGATTAACAGTTGCCAACTAATCGATTAATCGACTAATCATTGCAGCAGCACATGAATTATATCACACCATATCATATTTACATTTCTATAAGCACCTAATTAAAGCTGCAATAATTAGTCGATTAATCGATTAGTTGCCAACTATTGAATTAATCAACTATTTTGATAATCGAATCATAGTTTTGTGTCATTTTGTAAGAAAAAAAAAAGTCAAAATTTCTGATTCCAGCTTCTCAAATGTGAATATTTTCTGGTTTCTTTAGTCGTCTATGACAGTAAACTGAGTATCTTTGAGTTGTGGACAAAACAAAACATTTGAAGTTGTATTTTAGGCTTCAGGAAACACTGATCGAGAGATTATTCGATAATGAAAATAATCGTTAGTTGCAGCCTAATATAACCTAATATTAAACCGTGTGGTGTTGTGTTAAAGCACACAGACACACTGTGGCTCTGCAGGAACACTGTAGTGACTCCTCATTTGGTGAAACTGCAGCAAATTAAATACTCAAATTGCAGGAAAAAACAACATATTTTCTTACTTACAACCAAAACATTAGGTGTAAGTCACACAATCTGTTAATTTTTAGATGCTATTTTGGGTTAATGGACCATTTAAAGCCGGCAGACAGGACTCATGTTCAAAAACCTACCAACCTAGATCACTTTGTACTGTTAAAACTTCTCATATTCACTTCAGCTCAGTCCACATTGCATTTGCACCATTTCATACGAAAACAGCTTTACACGAACATAAAATAATAAAACTAAAGAGGCAAACATGTAATATGAAAATCCTCACATCATATGATCACAGTCAGTCCTAATTAAACAGATGTGTTTAGTTCAGTAACCCACATTATAATCCATCTGACTCATTATAGAGACCTTGAGCAGTACTGTGAACAGATTTACTGTGAAATTAGATTGTTGCATGTTACATGTTACATGTTACATGCTGTAGAGCAGAAAAATAACATACAACTGCAAATAATAATATTAATCATAATTGCTCACATCTGTATATTAGCCCATTATGAATAAACAACAATAACTGCGTATTACTAAGCTGTATGAAGTAAAGCAACAGGATGTCCTGGGTTACACAGATGAAGAGAAAAGTTTAAAGGCAGCAGCACCTCTCAGAGCAGGGCGGGTTTTCCGCTTCCATCCAGCGGCAGCTCGGACCGCTCAGCGGCTGAATTTAACGACCGCAGTCCCGGTTCGTCCGCTCGGTCCTCCGGGCCCGGGAGCCACAGCTGGAGCGGGCAGATTAAACTGTCAGACTTCTTCTCTCCAAACTTCCCCGCTGAGCAGCACTCACACCGAGCAGCTCCAGCTTCATGCGGATCTGATTAACACAGCCACAAACACACCGACTACACTCACACCGCAGAGAGCAGAGAGGAGGAAGAGAGCTCACTCTGCCGGATTACCAGGGACCAAGAAACTGAAGTCTGCAAACCAAAACTACAGCAATGTTAAAATACTCCATTACAAGTAAAAGTCCTGCATGAAAAATCCTACTACAGTAAAAGTACATACGTATTATGAGCTTGATGTAGTTAAAGTATTGCAGTAAAAGTACACAAGTATTATGAGCTTGATGTAGTTAAAGTATTGCAGTAAAAGTACACAAGTATTATGAGCTTGATGTAGTTAAAGTATTGCAGTAAAAGTACATAAGTATTATGAGCTTGATGTAGTTAAAGTATTGCAGTAAAAGTACATAAGTATTATGAGCTTGATGTAGTTAAAGTATTGCAGTAAAAGTACATAAGTATTATGAGCTTGATGTAGTTAAAGTATTGCAGTAAAAGTACACAAGTATTATGAGCTTGATGTAGTTAAAGTATTGCAGTAAAAGTACATAAGTATTATGAGCTTGATGTAGTTAAAGTATTGCAGTAAAGGTACATAAGTATTATGAGCTTGATGTAGTTAAAGTATTGCAGTAAAAGTACATAAGTATTATGAGCTTGATGTAGTTAAAGTATTGCAGTAAAAGTAGTGGTTTGGTCCCTCTGACTGATATATTATTATATATGACATCATTAGATTATTAATACTGAAGCATCAGTGTGTAAGCAGCATGTTACTGTTGTAGCTGCTGGAGGTGGAGCTAGTTTCAACTACTTTATATACAGTTAGCTAGTTTAGTCCAGTGGTTCCCAACCTAGGGGTGGGGCCCCTCCAAAGGGTCAGCAGATAAATCTGAGGGGTCGTGAGATGATTAATGGGAGAGGAAAGAAGAAAAAACAAAGTTCTGATACACAAATCTGTTTTCACTTTTTTGGACTTTTTCTCTAATCTTTGATTTTTGCTGAAATATTTCCCTCTGAAATGTAGTGGAGTGGAAGTATAAAGTAGCATCAAATGGAAATACTCAAGTAAAGTACAAGTATCTCAAAATTGTACTTAAGTACAGTTAAACACTTTGAGTAAATGTACTTTCCATCACTGCAGGAGAGCTGCTGGCAGGCTTGTTTATGGTCCATGTGAGACGTTTTACTGAAACATTTTAGCTTCTCTGGGAGTCAGGGAGGAGCTTTTATTTTTTATTGTTCCCTCATGTTATTGCCTCTCTTTTTTTGCAACAGAGTGATACATCTGTCATATGTTAGACAATCTTTGTCCGGTCCCTCCATTAAATCTCATCAGATAATTCTGTGGCGCCATCTCCTGATCGACAACACTCCATCACCCAGAGTGCAATTCAGGTGGCACGGAGTTAATAACTGTTATTACTGTAAATTGACAGCAGTGGAAAAGTACTCAGATCCTTTACTTACTGTAAAAGTATCAATACTACTATGTAGAAATACTTCATTACTAGTAAAAGTCCTGCATTATAAATCCTAAGGAAAAGTACAGAAGTATTACCTAAAGTAAAAGTACTCGTTTTGCAGAAAATCAGGCTGTGACTGATATATTAAATAACAATATTAATATTAATTAACAAAGCACATTATTAATACTGATGCAAAAGCAAATACACACAGATGTTTTGTAAAGGGCCACAAGCCAAAAAGTTTAGAAACCACTGGTTTAGTCTCTAACAATGCAGAGTCATTTATAAAGTACCTTATTTAAGTTTAAAAGTACCTTAAAACTGTACTTAAGCACAGTACTTGCATAAATGTACTTAGTTACATTAAACCACTGTAAACTGACAACAGTATATTGTGTTCTTTGTAAAGATAAGCTACAAAATTGTGGTGTAATGAGAATATCACAAACAACCACATAAAACCCATAAAACCCAGAGGAAAGAAGTAATTCAAAATCAGTCTTCCCAAAATAAGCTTTATAAGGGGCCCAGATCTTAGAAAAAAGGTCAGATTCATCTTAAAGTCATGCTCTGAACAGTCAAAATGTAAGTTATTATTAACGCTGTAAAGTACACTGTCAGGCATTTTCCTGAGTTGCTCTTGTTATTATTTTCATATATATTGTTCAGGCGTCTTTATCTGCATCTATTGTCCACAGCAGCGCTGCAGTTGGCTCAGGGTAAATATTGAGGGTCGGTTACCAGGGTACAACCCTCCTCCAACAGGAATCCTGAGGCGGAGAGATTGGCTGTTCATGTTTTCAGAGCCAGGATGAGATGAAAACACCTCACAATGCAAGCTGAAAGGTCAAAGGTCACATGAGGGAAAGGAGAAAGTAATAGAGAGAAATTAAACTGTGAATAAAGTTAGAACAACTGGAGAAACAATGAACCAATTGTTGCATTTTCTTATCGAGAGTATTAATCATTCAAATGTCATAACTTTATTAGGTCTTTATTATATGGGTCATTTATTCATGAGTCTTTGAGGGATGTTTTGATGCCCTCGGTCAGTGACTTCACAAGCTTGTGCCGTGATATAAATACACATGCGTGCACTTGTCACACATAAACATAAACATCCACCGTGTTCGTACATTCACACACACACAAACAAACACACACACACACACACACACACACACACACACACACACACACACACACACACACACACACTCAGGTATGCAGGTCGAACACTGTGAGTCTTCCTGGTTGTCAACGTTTTCTCACCACAGTGGTGAGCAGGGCCCGGACAACTTTAAACTGATTTTACTGTGACTGCAGGTGGAGGACTATATTAATCATATGTCTCTCTCGTAGGTCTCCACCTGCTGCTGTTTTGCCTGGTTTTAGTTTTAAGTGTGTGCCATATCTTTAACATTCTTGTGAAACCAACTGCTATCCTTATGTTGTTTAACCTTGTTTTCAGTTTCTTGTATTTCTTTAATTTAGTGAAGTTCCAGTCTGCTTAAAATACTCTTGTAATATATTTTTACTACGTAATCTTAACTTTATAGTGTATTTTTTTAAACCACTAACTACTTCCTGTCTTTTCAGCCACATTTGCCATTTTCCTTATTTGATTGACCTTATTTTGACTCATGTCTATCCCCTCAGTGATCGAGTCTGTGTGCCTTGTTTAATTGTGAACTCTGGTATCTGGTAATACATATTTCCTGGGATGCAGTTCCCCAGGTGGCGTAGTTGGTCTTCTATCTCATTCACCCATCAAATATAGTTCTCTCCCCCTCTCGCCACCACACGTTGATATTTTGTGGTCTAGAAGATCAGATCACAGGATAAGGTAATAATCTTTTTTTCTTAATCTTAACAAACCCAAGGATTTCATGAATGTGTTATGTCCCGACTGTCAGAAAACAAAACATGAGAAATAATTACTGGCCTTGTGAAATTTAACAAATTCTGATCAACAAAATCATGAAAAAGTTGTGTATAGTTTTTACATAAATACTGCAGTCTGTGCTGTGGGTATGACTTTGTACAATATATGCATGTGCAACCCATAACCTTTAACACCACAATCACCCACCATCTTTTTTTGCCCCCTCTCACATCTCGGAGCAGCAGTCTCTTCTGTCTCTCCACTGGGCCCTGTGACAGGAGGCCAGGTTAGTGTGAGAGGCAGGCAGAGGGCCTGTGTGTGAGCAGGTAAGTGGACATTGTTCCACACTCTTCCATGTCCACAGGTCAACGCTGCCATTGTCAACAAAATGTGAATTTGTGCTCCATGTTTCAGGGCTCCCCCGCTGGCTCTGTGGTTAAGCCCTGTTAATGCTTAGCTTTCCTGTTAGATTGCAAGGTTCAGTGCTCCTCATAACTCTTATAAACAAAGTTGCTTAACATGTTTATGTATCGTCATATAATGTGACTCCAGCGCCCTTTATATTATAAGAACATCAGAGCTGCAACCCTTATTTATGACTGTTTGCTGTGTCACACGTCAGCTCAGTGTGTTGCATTGATGTCTTAAAAGTACTGGGTCATAGGTTTGATCCCACCTGCAGGCAATGTTAGTCTTGGTAGAATTTCAATGCTATTCAGCTTCCAGCAACACAGTGCAATCAATTCCAGCTTTCAGCAATCACACGCAGTTTCTTCCAAAATTGCATTTTCTAGTTTGTTATTGTGGTTCAGGGGACGAGTCCAGTTTTCACTCTCCTTTCAGCTCTGCTTTCTCCATTTATTCCTGAGAGAAATGTCTGGTTCTTTAGCAGTCAAATGCTTCATTATGTTCACCAGCTAGTTGCTAACTGCTATTTGGTGCTGGGCAGGTAGCTTTCAGCAGACTCAGCTGCCCGCTCAAGGCTGGAAACAGTGACGAGAGTGCTGAAACTGAACCAAAGCATTACATCTCTGTGGAATTACAATTATGAATGACACCTTTCACACAATCATCTGACCTATGGTTGATATAAAAAATATGCAGTAGTGGAAAAAGTACTAATTTCCTTTATTTAAGTAAAACTATCAACACCACAATGTAAAAATACTGAATTACAAGTAAATAACCTACATTTAAAATCGTATTTAAGTAAAAATATTACCAGCTAAGTTTACTTAAAGTAGGGAACTTTTTCAGAACTTTTTCAGAACTTTTCTTTAATCTTTGCATGTTTGTGAAATATTGGACAGTTTTACATCTGAGAGGAAATGTCTCTTTGGTGGAACTGCAACTTATAACCATCTGAAACATGACAAAAACAAAAATGACATCAACACAGCTACATACCACAGACTTCCTCCATCCTCCTTTGATTAGAAAGGTGTTCCTGAAAAAACTTTCACTCTGTGTAGCTACTATATATCCTCATTTTTCATCACTCATACACCTTTCATCTCATCTCCAGCTCAAAATATAGATTTAAAGGAGCCTTCATCACTCTGGACCCCTAATCCAACTCGAATAACAGCGGGAAGCCCCGCCCACATCAGTTTTGAATAATGATGCGTTCAGGTGCTATCAGAAAAATCTGAAAACCACACATCCCCCCTGCAGTCCTATGATAAAGTATGAAAATGGTGGTTAACAGTTTTATAATGCAAACAGCAAGTATTTTGTGTATATGTGTAATATTATTGATACTGTAAGTGATCTATTGTTTTTGAATATTTGAAGTCTTTATAATACAAATACAGTAAGTAAACTATGTATATATATATGTATGTATTTATATGAGTGAAATTAGCAGTAAGCCAAACATAATGTATAGAAATACTTTAAAGAAATCAATAATAATAAACAAATCTTTAAAGAATTGCATACGATTTTTTGACTTATATTTACTTATATTTTAACTTAAGCATCAGATGTCAAAAGATTTGTGATTTTAATCAAAAGCCAATCTGTAATTGTGAAAATGTATATCAGTTATAAGTCAGTGTTTGGTGATTAAATGGTTTTTTATTATGGTTAAATTAAAGGTTTTGGTTACGGTTTCGATTACTCTAACTTTGTGACATCATCACTTTTCATCTAGTGCCACTTTAACCACAAACTTTACATTTTTATGAATGTTGTTTTTCTCTGATCAACACTTTCAGATTGTGGAGTGTAATGAACATTGCAACTTCTTGGTTGGACGTTTATTAAGTTATACAGAAAATTGTTTCATAGGTGATTCTATGAAAATTGAGGGGCCTCTTTAATGAAATATTCTCTGATTTTAAATGGTGATAAAATGGTGATATTTATGTAGTTTCATGATCATGAAACTTTGTATAATCTTATCATGCTTTAAACTGCTGTGAAATTACAGTAATTACTTAATTCAATATATTATATAGTAGATGGAAAACTTGACACTGTTATTAGTCTTTCTTAGCTGTTTCTAAACAAACTGAAGTAACCACGCTCTTTGTGGTGTAGAAACATGTCTCCCAGTGCAGCGGTGTGGCTCAATAATGTATTTTTAATAGTTTTTGGACAACAACAGGGGTCTACAGCACAGAGGAATAAGATATATCAGACTTTGGACAGGAGATTTGTGGATTTTGTCCCCCATCACTTACATTGTAAGTGCATTATGAAGGGATCTTCTAATGGTCAGTATGGACAGGAGGAATGATTACAGCAAGAAAAACAGGTTTCAATGTTAATTTGGGCTCCTGACTGTTGTTTTAGGACAGAATTGAAACATTGTGAACCTGTCATTTAAATTCTGAAGACGCCAATGTTCATTTGTTCCAACTGTACGTGAAGGCAACATCAACAAACTAATGAGATTGGAGGAGAACGGAGAGGGGGCGTGGTTTGCACCCCGACACCCGCCGCACGCGCTGCTGCTCTGCCTGTAAACTTTCTCCACGAGACCGTTCAGTTAGTTCAGTCAGTCAGTGAGCGCGCGGTGGACCGTTGGCCGTCCGGTGCAGTGTCCCGTGTGTGTGCTTTAACGGAGCTCCTCCGTGCTTCGTCATGATTAAACATGTCTGATTAACTGTGCAACTCGGTGGTTTTGGAGAAGCGAGAGATACGTTGAAAGCCGGTAGTCGCAGGGATTTGTAGACATGGAGGCTGTGAGTAAGTGGAGCCCGCAACAAGTGGTGGACTGGATGCGAGGTAAGGTCGCTCTCACATCGGTCACTTTTAGGGGAAGCTACCGGTCGTGTGTTTGGTGGATATTTCTGTGCTTTATCTGCTGTTGGGGTTCAAGTTTAAAGCTCCGCTGCATCCTCCCATCATTCAGCAGCTTATTCTATAACTTTAGAGCAACTTTGCTCCAACAAGTCGCTGATAGTATCGATCATTTTAATGCAGTAGCTTATATCGTGTAGTTTTTGTGGTTTGCAGCTTTTGTAGCAGAATTGCAGATATGTTCATGTTGTAAAGCTGCAACTATTAGTCAGTTAATCGATTAGTTGTATGGATGCACTGATCCGACTTTTTCAGTCCCAATACCGATACCTGGGCTTTGGGTATCAGCCGATACCAAGTACCGACCTGATACCAGTGTATTGATAAGCTGTATGCCTCTCTGTGTGGAAGAGACTGGGGTCATTTTTTATATGTAAGGCAACATCAGACCTGACTTAAACATTGTAAAATAAAAAACAACAACAAATAAATATATAGATATAAATTTACTGAACTGTTATTTATTAAAATAATGGTATCTGATACCATATCAGGCCATTGTCACTGATACCTGATCCAGGTATTTGAGTCAGTATTGGACCGATATCCGATTTCGGTATCGGTGCGTCTCTGATTAGTTGCTGACTAATAAACTAATCTGCAACTATTTTGATCATCGATTGATCATTTTGAGTCATTTTTTAAAGAACAAAATGTCCAAATTCTCTGGTTCCAGCTTCTTAAATGTGAATATTTTCTGACTTCTTTAGTCGTCTGCGACAGTAAACTGAATATCTTTGGGTTGTGGACAAGACATTTAAGGTAGTATTTTGGGCTTTGGGAAACATTGATCGAGATTTTTCACCATTTTCTGACCTTATAAGGACCAAACTTATTGATTAATTGACACATTAATCGATAATGATAATAATTGTTAGCTGCAGCCCTAGTTTTAACATATTCATTGTTTAATTTTATGGAAGTTAATGGTCCCACAGCTAGCTGGGGTATCTGTTTATGGTTGATGGAGGTTTTATATTTCTACAATATTCACTCAGTCAGAAACTTAACTTGGAACAATAAGAATTTGTTTCTCAGTTGATTATAATTGAAAGTGCAGGCTTGTTGTTCAGTGTTAGTCCCTGTATTCAGCGAACTGTCAGTCAGTTTGGGAATGACACCAGGTTGTAATATGAATTTTGGTGGTGAGGTGACCCATTTTCTTTACATGTGGATCCCGGATTGTGCTTTTTATATCAGCAGTAGGGCTGGGTGTCCTTTGGAAGTGGATACCTGACCTGACTATTGGTACCGATTCCAAAACAGTTCTTTTTACCTTTAATATGTCTACAAGACTCTTTTTCATTTAATAAAAGAAGCCGGAGCTCTCAAATGTTAAATGTTGTTGGAACAAAAGCAGCACTACAAGAGCTTTGCCAAAATGAAATACAGTCTAACCTTTAACATTATGATTTCAATCAGGAACCATCTGATTAAAGAATGAAACAAAGAAGTGAAAGAGAACCTGAGCAGGCATCCAAAGCCAGTTTCTGATACTTGGCTCAACTCAGAAATTTTACTTTTTGGCCAGTACTGAAAAATACTGAAGTTTGATATCCAGCCCTTATCAGTTTAGCATGTTGCCTTTGCATACACTTGGTTAGCTGAGGAAAAAAAAATCATGTGCATGCAGCACATTTCTGCACAAAATCAGCTTCAGTGAATCTGTGTTCAGCTCAGTTAAACATGTCTGTGAGCCTAAAACATGTATGAAACAGTAATCACACAGTTGCAAAGTGTGTGCGTGTATGCGTGTGTGTTTGTGTGTGAGTGTGTGTGTGTTGGCTCAGTAACAGGCCTGCAGGCTGATAGGCTGACTGATAAGGAAAACCTCAACGCTTATAACACTGATGACCCTTTTTTTTATTGACTCATCCTGCCCTCACTACAGTTACACAGATGGTGGAAAAAAAATGAGGCATCTGAATGGGATACACACACACACACACACACACACACATTCACACGCAGACACTTATTACAGTGTGTCATTAAGCAATAAACAGGCCTGATTAGTTAACAGGTCAGCCATAAAATGACGATCAGGCCCATAACTCTGGTTTGATAAAGATCAGTTTTTAATTTGGAGGTTTGGAAAAGCAGCTGAATTGCTGCAGTTTGTTCCTCTGTGCAATAATCATCATAATCATCATCATCATTTTGTGAGAGGTGTCGCCATGTGTGGATGCTGACAAAGATATCAGTCAGAAATGATAACTGCTTATCTGTTGGACTCAGAGTTTGGCTTTTTATATGTTTATATAAATACGTGTATGTGATAGTACAGACACTCAGGTATCATCATTAGCTTTGTTACTGAAACGTTTAAGCTGATACTGAGCCCTAAAGAGGCGCTCTTATGTTTTGTTTTGTTAGATCAAACGCTGTAAATCTGAGTCTCTTGTTCATTGTGGATCTCTGACAGTCGGCGTGCGTCTCTGCGGCTTCAGTCCGTCTTTGTACGAGTTGAATTTACTGTTGTGAGAAAGTGAGCATCCATTCAGGCCAGCTTGTCCTCTAACACACACACACACAAATACACATATCATTTAGCAGCATTGGGCAATGCAGATCTGCTGCTGGTCAATAAAGAGCCAGACAACAACAGCTCTTCACAGAAGTCTGCCCCCCCCCCCCGCCGCGTGGAGGGTCAGGAGGTCGCTGTGACAACTGACTGCAGTGGCAGCGCCATTCAAACACATCTGACTTTTGTTCTGCATGAAAAGAGCGACAAACACTCAGGGGTCAGTCACATGACCTGGATTTTTGTTGTGGCTCAATTAAAGCTAAAAAGGAATAGCCGATTAATGATTAGTCAATCAACAGAATACTTGTAGCCAAGTATTTGGATAATTGGTTCGTCAAGGAACAAAGACGTGTTTTTATAAAGAAGTGGGCACCAAACCCACAGGACCCAGAACATTTTGTAGATTTTCTTTCAATATCTGAGTTTTAGACTGTCGGCTGGACAAAACATCAATCTGAATACGTCACTTTGGGCTCTGGGATATTATAATGGCCATATTTCATTATTTTCTGACACTTTATGAAAAAGAAACAACCTGATTAATCAAGAAAATAATTGGCAGATTAATCGATTATGAAGTTTTTGATACTTCCAGAAATGTCATAATGCACTTACAATGTAAGTGATGGAGGACAAAATCCACAGTCCTCCTTCTGTGCAGAAATGTATTTAAACAGTTTATCTGAAGCTAATATGAAACTTCCTCCTATGAAGTTCCTCTTTTTGTTACTATACTTCCACCACAGCTCAACAGGGAAACACTGTCCGAGGAAACACAAAGAGGGAATTTGATGCTAAAAAGACTGTAAATGTGGCAGATATCCACTTGATATGACTAACTCAGACTGCTGAAGCCTCATATAAGCTTCACATCTACTTTTAAATGCATTTCTGCACTAAATGACTGTGTGGACACACTGTGGATTTTGGCCTCCATCACTTCCATTGAAAGCACATTTGAAGGGGATCTTTTAATATCCAGTATGAACAGGAGGAATGATTACAGCGAGGAAAACCTCTTTCACTGCTCATATGGACACCTGAAAAGAACTTTGCCAAAATAAATACCATCTACAATTAGCTCATTTCCTGATTTAGACGAGAAAAGACCAAGAATCTGATCGGGCATTCATGCCAACTTTTGATTGTTTTAAAATACTCAATGACACATTTGAAAAACTATGAGGTTTGATACACAGCCAATCTGAACCCTGAGGCACTTTTTAATCGTCCCATGTTTCTGCAGAAAACTGATCACACAGCTGTAGCTCAGGGGCCAACACATACATCTCAGGGGTTGAGCTCGGCGTGTTTGGACAAATCCACATACTTCTCTGCTCGTCTGGCAGGTGCAGTCACACATCGCTGTGTAAATGACGACAGGCTGGCAGAGCTTAGCAGGCTGGAAGAATGAGGTGACAACATCCAGTTGTCTTTATGAAAGACTGTGTAGGAGAAAGGCCAATAAATGAGGAGATTAAAGAAGAACTTTGCAAGAGCTCTGAGCGGGGATTTCTTTATACCACCAAGTATTTTAAAGATTGACAGTAGAGCTGAAATGATTAGTCGACCAACAGAAAAATAATCTGCAACTATTCTGATAATCATCACTTTCAAGTAAAAATTCCAGAAAAAAGTGACATTTAAGCAAATAACTTTGGGTTTTGGAGTCTTGGTCAGACATTTGATAACATCACAGTGAGCCTTTTTCCCTACCCAAAGTACTGCTTTTGAAATTGGAAGAGTAAATATTCATTACTTTGACATGTTTTCTCAGCAAATATCAGCCCTGCTCTCACTCGCTGTAGTCCCAAAATCTAGTTAAACATTTAATCAAAATAATCATAATAATAAATCTCAATTTAGAGTGTAAATATTTAATCTTCTGTCCATCTCGACTACATGGACACTAAATTGAAGTACATGGAGTAAGTGTTGTAGTCTGTGAGGAAATCCTGTATCTCACAATGTCGAATCCTTTTAGAAAAATTGGATCAACACCAAACACATATCTCGAGTCCTTGGTCCGTGGCCTGGTTTTCCCCTGGGTGTGTTAAAGCCTCTTCACCTCCAACAGATTTGTAATTTCCATCTGATAAGACCTGACAGTTTTGAAGTTACAGAGTTTGTAAAATCAGATTGTTATCATGCACTTTTACTCCCTCTTGATGCTGTTTTGCCAAAATAAACATATCTGAAAACATCTGAAAATGGCAGAGAGCAGCCAGGACTCAGCATCATTGTGCTTTCACAAGAAGAACTTTATCTTACGGAGGCCGTCCTGCCCTGTCTCCTTTTTAGCTTTGAGATTAAGGAAGGAAGGTCAGAGGTCATACTGTAAGACTCAGAAACATACTTTAATTGTAGTCGTTAAACAGTGTGAATTCATTTAGCTGTAAAAAGCCACACACAGCTTGCCGTATCTGGTATCTATAACCTGGTTGTATCACTGAACCTTAGCATCATAAAAACCAATTAGAAAACCAATTACTGCACAGTTTCAGTTTCATGTTAAAATCCAGCTGAGGGTTTCAAGGGTGTGATCACACCTGTAGGGGGTTTTCTTTGGTTTAGTGATTTCTGTGAGAAAGTTGACTTTGTCACATGTTTGCATTTGGTTAATTTTTGGTTCACACTCATCAGTCTGAAGTCAGCCAGAGCATGTAAATAAGTCATGTGACTCCCAAAAAGCTTAACTGTTTATTAGGAGTTTGTCATCCTTCTAGTAAATAGATGTGCAACAATTACTAGTCTTATCGATTATGTATGCTCTGAAAGGTGAAGTCAAATGAGGCAAAATATATATAATATGAAACAGAAAATCAGCAAAGACTCAACATTTTAAAGCTGCAGGCTGTAAATGTTTGTAATTTTTGATAAAAGCTCTTTCTGCTGTGGTGTTTATAGCATTAAATAATACAGGAAGAAACAGTAGAATATGAGTGGAATTTTCTCAGCTTTCCAAGCATCAGGAACCACATCCGTCCTCATGTATCTATAGTCTTTTGTGGTTTTTGGTTGCTTGGTGGTGACTTCCAACACATCCGCAAACAAAAAGAAAACGGTGTACTTCTACTCCTGTAAGCACCTGTCTCCAACAGGACTCAGACAGGTTTACTCACCAGCTGGAACGAATCCAAATCAACATTTCATCTTGTAAGACAAGAAACTCCTCAACTTCACCTGATAGGGAGGATCTGTTTATTCAACGGGAGGTGAAACTCCTAACTGTCACCTGAGAACGTCACCATACCCAGTGCACAGTCGGCCAGCAGGCAGGCATCAACTTAAGACAACATTTTGATTGCAATGTTTGCTTGTCAATTACATAAGTGCTATAATATACTACATGGCCAGATGTCGACATTCTAGTTCATCCCAAAGGTGTTTTATGGGGTTGAGGTCAAGGCTCTGGTGTAGAAGAACACCATTTCTTTATGGACCTGACTTTGTGCACCGGAAAGCGTCTTCCCAAACTGTTGCCACAAAGTTGGAAGCACACTATTGTGTAAAATATAATTGTACACTGTAGCATTAGCTCAACATCAGTGGCCGACCTCACTAATGCTCTCGTAACATTATGGGGCCAAGTCCGGACTAAAAGTACACATGAGTATATGGCCATATAGTATTAAAAATAAAGTTGACCAAACATTGACTGCGACAGATTATCTATCAAAGTCTCTTTTCATAGAAATAAAGTGAAAGCACTGGCTGCCTGGAGGGTAGGAAGTCTATCTAAAAACTGATAGGTTATTTGGAAAATGGTCAGCAGAGGATTTGTAATTAAAGAGATAAAATGTGCAAAACCAGAAGTCTGCTGTGTTAACCCACCTCCTCTGATCAAGACAACAGGATTACTGGTGATGTGTTTAGTGACAGTTTCAGCTGATTCTAGTGTTCATCTGTTGCTGGATGTTGTGACTGAGGTCACTGTGGAGTGATGAGCAGTTGTTAAAGAAATGACTGTAAACTATGTGGGAAAGTGTGTGAGTGTGTTGTAGAGCTGCAACAATTAGTCGGTTAATCGATTAGTCCATTGACAGGAAATTACTCGGCAACTATTTTGATAAAAATGCCAAATAATTGTTTTAGTCATTTTGTTTTAGAAAAAATGCCAAACATTTGCTGTTTGTAGCTTCTCCAATCTGAGGATTTTAAACTTTTGTGTGTAAACTGAATATCTTTGGATTTTGGACATTTGAAGACACCTTGGGCGTTACCTCTAAGACAATTCAAAATTTTATAGACAAAATGATTAATCAAAAATAATTGTCAGATTGATTGTGAAAATAATTGTTAGTTGCAGCCGTAATGTGTAGACTGTTTTATGATCAAACCAAACCAAACCAGTGTAAATACCACTAACAGTAGATACAACCAGATTATTTACATGAAAATGGGCAGATTGTCCTATAAGGTGATTTTGATGAAAACCAAACAGCACAAATGCTTTTCTGTTGTGTGCAGTTAGTATCCCACCTAACATACATGATGGTAAACAGACATTTTTGGGCGTTTGGACTGTTGATCAGACAAAACAAGACCTTTTTGAAGACATCACCAGGGGCTCTAAGAAATTATGGGCAGTTTTCATTTTATAGACAAAACAAGTAATTGATTAATCAAGAAAATAAATTGGCAGATTGTTCGATAATGAAATAATTGTTGGTTGCAGCCATATGTCAGTGATTTAAAACAGAGATGGTAATAAGAAATATCTTCCCATGTTCCTGCTAATGTGAGTCAGACATGGTGAAGTCTGTGGGAACTGAGCTGTATTAGTCAGTATTATTACTGTAATTCATGCTATGCCTTATTAAGGGATCCTAATAAAGCAGATTGTGAGATTTGTTCAGCCTGTGTCAGAACTGAAAGCTCCAGCAACCCAAACATCATAAAAACTGAATGAATAAAACCTGCAGGGCGAGTTTTCGTGATATTATTATTCACAGAGGAAGTGAAACAAACAGCTGTGCTCTTTCAAAACAAATAAAAACAAAAGATGAATTCATGCAAATAAGAATGAAAGAATACAGTGACGTAAAAGTGCTATCAGCTGTGACAGCTGGACAGCAGGTTGTTGTTTTCACACAAAGAAATCCACCACTTCAGTCAAAATATCTTGACAACCTTTTGGAACAATTCCTGTTAGCTGTAGCTGTGTCTGAAAGTGAACGCTACCAAAACATAATAACTTGGCCAATGTTGAGATTAAATGTGAAACAAAGTCACATGAACATGATATGTGTGAGCATGTTAGGGTGACAATTTGCCACAAATGGACTCCAGACCATAGACTGTATATAAAGATGCACGTAGCAAGGTGATTAAGACCACAATGACTCGTTAAAAAAAAAGATTGTCTTAGTATTTTTAGAGAGAAGTTGAGGCTTTTTGAATGGGAGTCAGCAGGCAGGAAACAGTTTGAAAGGATTTACTGACCATCCAACAGCTAGCGTTAGCATAGCCTCAGTGACTGCACACAACACTGCAGAAGTCCCGACCTCAGCTGCATGATTCACCCCAAACACTCTGAACTAAACTAGCGTCTGACTGGCTAACGTTAGCAAGCCAGCTAACAGATGTGAATAAGATGACTTTGGAATTACAGCGATTCGCATTTCTCTCAGTCTGTCAGCTGAACACAGAGACCACACTGATATCAACCCTCCAGTAATCCCAGTAAGACAGCGAGCACACCGACCCTCTAGTGTAAAGGTAACAGAGCGTTACTGGGATTAATAACTGTAATATTACTGCTGAATTTCAAATTGTAATCGCTTCCTCTACTCGTTACTGACAAAAGTAATTACATTACTGTAACGTGTTACAAAGTAGCCGTTTGTTCAGCCCTACTGAGGCCAGACATACATTTTCATGTTATGCAGTGTGGTCACTCCATTCCAGTTGATCTGCACCAGTGTCCTGCTGCTGCTGGTTAAACTGGGCTGTCTGTGTGGGATCACAGCTCAGCTCTGCACACCCTGAACTCCCACAATTCCTGTTTGTTTGACTTTAGAAGACGCCTGAGCAGAAATCTGCACAACGCTCAAGGAAATCCTTTTTCCTCTTGAACGGTATTTGTTCAACAGAGAGTTCCCCCCTCTGCCTTGTACTGATGAGATGAATGGCCTGTGTGTGTGTGTGTGTGTGTGTGTGTGTGTGTGTGTGTGTGTGTGTGTGTGTGTGTGTGTGTGTGTGTGTGTGTGTGTGTGTGTGTGTGTGTGTGTGTGTGTGTGTGTGTGTGTGTGTGTGTGTGTGTGTGTGTGTGTGTGTGTGTGTGTGTGTGTGTGTGTGTGTGTGTGTGTGTGTGTGTGTGTGTGTGTGTGTGTGTGTGTGTGTGTGTGTGTGTGTGTGTGTGTGTGTGTGTGTGTGTGTGTGTGTGTGTGTGTGTGTGATATGGTGTTGGGTTTGACAGAGGCCCAGTGAAGCTGTGAATAGCCTCAGTGCTTTTCTGCCACTTTTCCTCTCTGCTCTCCACCCTCGTCCTGTTGTGATGGAGGTGGGGTAAATAAATATTCCTTTTGTTGCCCCCAGCTGGGGAGTGTCGGGTCCGAACTCCATTTCTGTGCTTCAACAACATAAAGCGCGCCATTTGTTGTGTAATGAGCAGGCGATGTAGAGTTCAACCGGGTCACTTCCACAATGCAGAAAAATGTTATCAAGCGGTTTCATCTTGTCTGGAGTCTTTTCCTTAAAATAAACAGGAAAAAACCCCCAATGTCAAACTAGAGAAGTGATGTTTTTTTCACTTCTTTAACTGCAGATAAAGTATTTCCCTCAAATTGAGTTAAAGTGGTTGGAAGCAGCTGAACTAAATCCTTTTTTGGCTTGAATTTAGCATAAAACCGTTTTTGCAACAAAAAAAGAAAAATTAATGGATAAAATTGGATTTAAAAAGATTCATTATTGTTCAACTAAACAAGTAACTAACTAGACAAACAAGCAAACATATTGTGTATATAAATAAATGTAAAAATATTATGTAGTGAATGAAAATAGTTTGTTGTTTTGTCACTTTTTCCACATTTTTGCATGAATTGATATATGTGACTTTGAAATGAGTGTATTTAGAGGCGGGAAGCCTTCTCTGTATAATGTGGCTGAACGTCTTGTTTGTTTTGATCTTTTTGACAAATGATTAACTGGACTGTTTATGAGCAGCTGGAGTTTCAACTGCAGCTCTTTTTACTGACCTCCTCACGTGTCTGGCTGGAGCCGGACTGGGCTAACCCACTTTATCATCAGCACTCCTTGTAAATACTTTACAAGTATTTAAAGTACTTTTCTGTCAGGCCGGGAATTCAGGAGACTGTAATCATATCAACAAACTCTGAGTTAATGAAAGATAAGTTTACAGTTGTACTTGAACTGAGACTTTCCATTTAAGTGTAAGCAGCACTGATGTTGGGTGATAAGGTCTAAGGCTCGCAGCGTTCCAGTTCATCCCAAAGGTGTCTGATGGGGTTGAGGTCAGGACTCTGTGCAGGCCAGTCAACTTCTTCTTCAGAAAACTGGGAAAACCATTTCTTTTCTTTATGGAGCTGACTTTGTGCACATTGCTGAAACAGTAAAGAGGCTTCCCCAAACTGTTGCCACAAAGTTGGAAGCACACTGTTGTTACCAGCACTCTGTACGTTACGCGCTGATTTGGTGATTTGGTCACATAGCGTTCCCTGTGCAAGCCTTAGGGGAATAATCTATCATTTTTTGACCTGTTATCCAGCAGCAGTTTGTAATTTCAAGGGTATTTTCGTGGTCCCACAGGAGTCTGCTGTCTGTTCAGAAAGATAAAATGTTGCCAGGTGCAAAACCAACATTGAAATAAAATATTTTAATATTTTTCGCCTGCAAAAATATTTTAGGACACTGCAAAGCAACCTGCTGTGGAATAACAGGTAAAATAAAAATAACATTTTGACTTTATCTTAAGGTTTGGTTAGTGAACGCTATGTGAGTGAAGAAAAAGAGTCATAAAGAACTATCTTCAGCAACAAGAAGGACAAGGAGTCCTGCAGCAGATGGTTTGGCCCCCACAGAGCCCTGATCTCCACATCATGGAGTCAGTCTGGGATTACATGAAGAGACAGAAGCAGCTGAGACGCCGAAATCCACAGAAAAACTGTGTGCAGGTGTACCGAGGACATAAATAAAAAATATTCATTATTTTTGAAAGCATCGTCACTTTACAGCATTTTTCACTAGAGCCTAAAACCTTTGCTTGTATATTTGGCCATGTTGTGTAAGTTAAAAGTAGAATTAACACACAAATACAAAATCTATTTATTTTCTATAATCCTTTAGTGATCAGCTGCATTCATATTGGGGAACATTAGCCTGTAAACCATCAATACCTCTTATTCAGCAGGTGGAATATGTGATTTGTATTGTTTTTTTTTGTTTTTTTTGGAGCATTAGCTGGGTGTCATTGGATTAAAAAAAATCTTTGTGGTCACATGAAGCAGTGACAGAGTGTGATGTGTTTTGAGGTGAACTGGTGGTTTTGTCGCTGCAGTGTAAGTTAAACTTTCCCATCCTGAGATTTTCCCACCAGCAGCTGATTGACAGGTGGGCAGAGGCCCAGAGTCGTCTACAAATATAAGACTGGACTGAGACGAGAGCGCAGACAAAGAAATGAACTTCTGTTGATCTGTGACTAAAGTCAACTGTGGAAATCTGGGCCTCTGGACAAAAATATTCATCCCTGCAGGTTCATTTCATGTCTTAAAATCCAAATTTTCTTCTTATAATGCACCAAATATAAAAAGCATGAGACATTTTCACTTATTACTTATGATGTAAGTCATATAATGAGTTGTTATCTTGAGACTAATGTTATCAGGTTTATCAGTGTTGTAAAGAAACATTTTTTAACCACACGCAAAACGAGATTTGAAGACTTAACATTTAATGACTTGCAGGATGTCAGTGTTAGGAGTATCTGCACTTTGGTCAGTCTCCAGCGTGCTTTCATGTTGAGTCAAATTTATACTGTCAACAAACATGCTGGTTTCAAAGTGGTTCACAGAGAGCAAAGGGCCGAGATCCAGATTAAAACCGAGCGAGAGGCCGGCCGTATGTTTTCTCATGTGAACTGTGCTGTGACCTCAGAGCTGATTAGATTAAGATTTGTAGTAAATCACAAAAGGTGAGGAATGGCTCTGCTGCTGAATACAAGTCTTTGTTTGATGTGTAGTCCGAAATTCCTGTTAAAAAATGAGAAAAATATGTTCTGAGACATGTCAGAAATGAGGGTCTACATCTCTCTAGGTCTGAATAATAGGTGAATAGGTCTGAAAATAGTCCCCAACAAATGCACTATTTTCCTCCTGTTTCAGTAACGTTTGATCAAAACTACAGTGGTCCGCTGCTTTAGGAAATTACTGAGACTTTAATTTATGCCTCCAAAAGGAACCGATGGGAAGGGAAGTTGGAAAGTATTGTGAGCTGGACACTTTGTTTTGGTCTTTTCGGGAGGTAGCTTCAGGATTCATGTTTCAGCAGAAGATGACATCACTGTCCGTAACTTACTAATGGAGAGGGGTGAGTGTGTTGTAGTTTGTTTTGGTCATTTCAAAACATGAAATATCAGATTTTATTTTTTTTTGGCCACATGTAAAAAATCTTAAAAAGGCAAACCTGTTGCAGATTTACACACACAGCAGATATGGAACACTATTGGCATTAATTTGGAGTCATGTTCACACTTAACCCTTAACCAGCTAGTCTCTGACTTTGTCTGTCTGCCTGGTGCTGGTTAGGTAGCGTACAGTGGAGTTAATCAGAACCTTTTCACTGATAAAAGACGTACAAGTGAACCAAAGCAGTGAAGTTGTGGGCTGTAAAACCAAAACTATGAGCTGAAAGATTCTAAAAATGTCAGTTGAGGGGAACTTCAGAGTCAGGTGATAATTTTCTGTGGGCGTATCACTGCGAGTGACCCCGTCATGTGATCAGAGGTTATTATGAAAAGCAGCTCATCTGCTGCCAGCATCAGGATCTCTGCCCAGCTTCCTCTCACCTGTATGGAAAATAAAATCTAGCATGAAGCAGCTGGGCTGTGAATATTTCATCATCTGTGTCTGAACCTGATTCAGAACACACTGTAAAAAATGTCCACAGGTCATTCAGTCTATAAAAAAATAAATCTGCTAGTGATTGGATAATATTATTGGTCTACAGGGAAGATCAGGTTGTTTGAATCCTTTTCTCGGATCATGATCATCACCATTGTCTCAACAATTTCAAGACTGTAACCGGTGATGGCCACAATGATATTTAAACACACGTGACGGAAGTTGTGGAGGTCACAAGTTAAAATGCTTCAAAAACGTGATAAAAATATTACAATGCCAAACATTTGAAAGGTAAAAGAACAGGCAGAGAACAGTACATTAGAATCATTTTTTGCAGTGTTTTTGCACACAGCCACAGTTTGCTGTTTCTCATTAATCGTGCTGCTTGAGAAGCGTCGTTGAGGCCAAAAACACAAAGCGCTCAGCAGTATCTCAGTGCGGTGATCCTGCCCGCTGCTCGCTGTCTGCCAGCCGTTCTTTTGAAGCCGCTTTCCAACAGTGTGGGCCGGGTGCCAAACCCTGTTCGGCCCAAAGTAAACGTAGGTTGAGCATTACACCAACCTGACTGCAATGTTCAGCACGTGGAATGAGAAAAATTTCTCAACTGTCACTTAAATTATTGACATTTGACTTCTCATGAGAACATGAGATCCAGCTCTGGATGTTGGCATCGTGCCAGACTGAGGAAGCACTTTTATTTCAGATTTGTTTTCTTTAACCTTGTTCAGTTTAATACTGCTGGGATCAAGTATCTTATTCCACAGTGTAAATAAAGCCTTCAACCTTGTTTTTAATCTCAGAACCATATTTTAAACCAAATCAAAAAGATCTACCAGAGGACGATGTACTGTCATTTGTTTTAAGAATTTCAAATTTGTGTGCCTCAGGCAAACTCTCAAAGCTAGTGACCTAAAACTATCAATATTCTCCCAACTGACCAGGATATTTCTTGTGTTGAAGAGAAGAAAATCAGATGTAAAGGCTCAACAGAAGCTCAGATTTGCCTGTTAAGGTGGCTGTTCTCCGCAGGGAGGCTTGGCCCGGTGTTCTCGTGCTTTCATTAGCAGGTGATTTGGCTGTCGCGTGACATTTAGCCGACCCTGCTGTGCGGCTAAGAGATTATCGGCCTCCTCGGGTGTCAGTAATGTGATCCAGGCTGTCGCCAACACATTCCTGTCGACCACAAACAGTCGCCGAGCGTCGTCCAAGTCTGACAAACAACAGTGAGAGGAGTTTGTTGTTTGGAATATGTTAGTCATTTTATCATCAGACCTTCTATCACGGAGAATCAAGCGGTGTGATCCAGGCAGGGAGTTTGTCTTTGGGGATGTTGGGGAATACCATGGAAGTTTGCAACTGGGCATCTGTCCAGGATTCCTGTCCAGAAGCTCATCATGTTTTCTGACTTGTATCACAAGTTTGTTGCAGCAGCTCAACTACAGTAGAAACCAGAACTACAAACTAGTTAAGAAGGAGGTCTTTAGTTTAGAATCAGAGCTGCCAATATTAAAATGAAGTCATAATTGGACAAAATGAGCAATCGAAGTGGAAATTTGCAACTTCTATATCTTAAAATTTTCAGCTAATCAAAAAATGTATCACTAATGAATTATTGTTTGCTGCCGTAAATTGAGTTGATAAAAGCTAGGGCTGCAACTAACAGTTATTTTCATTATTGATTAATCATTTGTCATAAAATGCCAGAAAATGGTGGAAAACACCCATCACAAGTTCCCAGTGCTGTAGTCTGAGGTGACATTATCTAATGTCTTGTTTTTTCAGACTAATTAACTGAGTAGTTGACAGACAGAAGATGAATCGGCAACAATTCTGATGATCCGTTAATCTGTTTGGTTCTGGCTCCATAAATGTGAATCTTGTAGCTTTTCTACATTTTTTGTGATAGTAAACTAAATAGAGCTGCAACAATTAGTCAGTTAATTGATTAGGTGTCAGCTATTAAATTAATTGCCAACTATTTTGATAATCGATCAATTGTTTGGAGTAATTTTTTTTAAAGAAAAAAATGTACAAATTCTCTGATTCCAGCTTCTCAAATATGAATATTTTAGGTTGCATCTTGGGAAACAGTGATCGACATTTTTCACCATTTTCTGACATTTTATAGACAAAACAACAAATCGATGAATTGTGAAAATAATTGACAGATTAATTGATAATGAAAATAATTGTAAATTGCAGCCCCAAATCTAAAATCTTTGGGTTTTGGACTGTTGGTCGGCTAATTGCTTCAGCTCTACTCAAAGCTGATATGCTCTGCAAATTTCTTACTTCATAGTTTTTCTTACTTCATAATGTATCAAAGATCAAAATGTCCTAAAATCATCTAGAACAAAAGTTCTTTGAAAAATGTAAATTTGTTACTTTGCAGGGTTTTAAGTTTAGCTTTTGAACATAAAGATGAGTAAACAAACCATCCTGCTCGTTGTGTATTATTCTTGGTATCTCAGTGTCAGACGTGTTAGCTGGTGAAAACACAGAGGTGTCACACCAGCAGTCAGTTAAGGAGGAATGTTCCTCCCTGTCGGCCATCTGTCGTCCTGCATGTTCCTCCAAAGACAAACAGGAGTCAGAGTCTCCTTTAATGACCACATGCAGGGGCAGTTGTTTTCTTCTCCACTGTTCACGCCAGCTCAGGCATTTTGTTGGCCTGTGCTTCACAACATCTGCCATTTGGCGGACGCTGGTGTCCAAAAGCTTTTTCAAATGTACACGTCTGTCGTCTGGGATCAGCCGCTGTTAGTGTTGCTGCATTGTGTACGAATGTAAGCGTGTTACTGAATCACGATTTGATGATTCACTTCACGTATTTCTACTGTTCTGATCATTAAATAATCGATTTTTTGAGCAAAAATGCCAAATATTCTCTGGTTTCAGCTTATTTGATGCTTTTCTTTGTCATGATAAGTAAAGGTAAATGAACTAACTTTAGGAAAAAACTTTAGTAGGGTTGCAAATGATTATTTTTACTATCGACTAATCAAGACAATAATCGGCAGATTAATCAATGATGAAAAAAATCTTTAGTTTCAGCCCTAAACATTATTATTATATTATTTTTGGTTTAAAACATTCAAATGAGGTTTACTGAACTGTATTTTAATATAAATTTTAGATAATAGAAATAATAATAGAGAAATAAATTAAACATAATTTTAGTTTAGATGAAATCTAATCAATAATGTGACCGGCTTTAATGGAAAAAATGCTAAATATTTCCTCCAGTTCTTCCGTTATGAGTCTCGGCCCACATCTCAAACGCTGCCCAGGGTGAATGTTTATTCTGCGTACTGATGTGTGTCAGCAGACGTATGTGGTGGATGTTGGTTGACGATCTTCCATTGATCCAGCGGGCAGAATTCTTTTCTCTCGTCCCCTGCTGCTGCCTTCTACAGAGGTCAGAGGTCAAAGTTCAGGGTCGGGCGAAGAGTGGCGCCGCTGGAGCAGGCGGTGTCTCGCTCAAGGTCACGTGAGGTCACGATGGATTACAAGGATGGATTTATTATCAGACAAATATCTAAACATCGACAATTTTGATATTAATTGACTGGATTCGGCTCAGTTGATGTTTTAAATCTTTCTTTTATAGTTTTTTAAATATTAGTTGCAATACTAAAATAAGTAGATTTTAATGAGGCTGAAAAAATTAGAGCTTAAAGTCGATTAATTGATGGTCAGAAAAATAACCTGCAACTATTTTCATTTTAGTTGATTTAAGTCATTTTTCAAGCAAAACTGCTGAACATTCGCTGGTGGCACCTTCTCAGATGTGATGATTTTACTGCTCAGTGTAAACTGAATATTTTTAGATTTTGGACTGATGGTTGAAAAAAAAACAAGAAAGCATTTCTTGCTATTTTCTGTCATTTTGTTAACTTAATCGGTTAATCAAGGAAATAATGGGCAGATCAGTCGACAATGAAACATTATTTTAGGGCTGCAACTAACTATTATTTTCATTATCGATTAATCTGTCGATTATTTTCTTGATTAATCGATTAGTCTCTTGGTGAAAAATGACGATCACTGTTTCCTGAAGCCCAAGATGCAACCTCAAATGTCTTGTTTTGTCCCGACCAAAAGTCCACAACCCAAAGATATTCAGTTTACTGTCATAGAGGACTAAAGAAAACTATTTTAATAGTTAGCAACTAATCAGTTAATCAACTAATGGTTGCAGCTCTACATTACTTTACACAAGATAATTAAAATGTTGGAGTTTTGCTGTAATATGAACCTGAACCTAAATGTTTGTGGACACAGCACAGTTGATATACAGTTGAATGTTGGGGATTAGTGATCAAACCTGGGACCTTTTTAATGTGCTGGACAGCAGGATTGTCTGTCTGTCTGTCTGAGCCCAGAGTGATCCTGAGCTGAGGTGTGGTGAGGTTACAGGATGGTGTGAGCTGTTGGCCGTCACACTGATGGATCAGCAGGGAGAGTCAATAAGTCTGTGTTGACTCAGCAGCTGTGTTTGCTGTCAAACTTGAATGGATCATAACAGAGCCGACTTTCACTGAAACTCACACACTGAGAGGAAAACTCTCTCAGTAACTTTCTCTCTCATATGTGATTCCTTTCACCTCCTTCTGTTCCCTGCTGTTCTTCAAATTATTTTTGATTAAATGAAACGTACCAATGAAATGTATTCTGTAAATACATTTATTTATATATATATATATATATATATATATATATATATATATATATATATATTGTCTATTTAATGCATAAATGCCTGCAGCAAAAATAAAAATCAACCTAAATGTGTTGTCTCTGCCTCTGTCCCTCAGGTCTGGATGACAGCGTGCAGCAGTACATCCCGTCCTTCCAGCGGCAGCAGGTGGACGGGGAGAAGCTGCTCAGGATGTCCCACCAGGAGCTGCTGTCTCTGGGTGTGTCGAGGGTCGGACACCAGGAGCTGGTGCTGGAGGCCGTGGATCTGCTCTGTGCCCTGGTCAGTACACTGTCACAGCATCACATTGCACACTGTCTCACATTTACATCACATTCACACTGTTTAAAAGTTTCGTCAGTGTCTTGCAGTGATGGGATTAATGGTAGGGGGGTGTAACGGCACGCAATGTCTAAATTCAGTGCATACCTCGGTTTTGAGGTTACAGTTTGGTATGTTTCTGTGGAGCAGAGAAAACAAAGAAATGCAGATTAACATTCCTGTTTTTAATTTTACAAATGTTACCTTGAAACAGTAGCTCACAGGTCATAATTCCTGCTGTAAAAAATGAGGCACGGAAAAATTTAACTTGGTCAGTGAATGATCAAAATTAAAGGCACTGTGTCATTGCTGCATCTAAACTACAAGCTATGCATACATAAAAGAAGCATTATAATGTGACTCCAGCACTTTAACGCTGCTACAATCAATATTTTTATATTAATGTAATTTGTAATGTGAAAGGAAAGGCGTCGCTCATAGTTCCCCTCAGCTCTATCAAGCCCTTTAGTGTCTTTTAGCTCATTATTTTGGTTTTTTTTACAGCGCATGACTCTAATGTTTTAGTTCACTCTCATTGATCTCATCAACCTTGTTTCCAGCAGCAGCAGACAACTGTTTGCAGTCGAGCTGCAACAATTAGTCAATAGACAGAAAATGAATTTGCAACTATTTTGACAGTTGAGTAATCAATTTAATCATTTTTTAAACATATTATCCTTTAGTCCTGTGTTTTCTACAACAATGGTCAACAGATACACTCATTACTGCTGTCACTAATGAGTTAAAATGTTTGATGTAGGGGTGTCCTGGTAGCCACGTGATTTAATATACCTGCAGCGGTCTGATTATGGTCGGGAACCTTTGTTTCTGTCTCTGTCTACATTATCACTGTCTTAACAAATGCAAAACAAAAAGAAAAGTTTTATGAAGCTGTTTCCAGAGAAATAATCTGACATGACTCCTACAGGTCTTTGTTCAGCGTTGCTATAATTAATTGGTTTGTCATTTGTTCACTGTGCTGATGATGCTGGCTGATGTGGGCTGGTTTAGCTAAGAGTCAACAAACAAAGTGCCAGAGCTTTCTGGGAACTCGCAGTTCTGAGATGCAGGCAGAAGTTATTTGGTTTCGTATCAAGTCCTGTAACAAACCCACACATCTGTGATCTGTTACACCCCAAATAAATATTTAAAGCCGAACCAGGCAGCTTCACACTCTGGCTACCTTTATTAAAAGAAGCTGCTCCTTGTCTGTTCATGTGTTTTGAAGCCCTCCTGCAGCTTTTTTAAATGTGTTAATTTGTTGAGTCTTTGAGCATCCAGCCCATGAACTTCCTTCTTTCCATCACATGACCTGACAGCAGTTTTTATACTGTGTCCGGCTTCGTGCCAG